>JBAMBM010000823.1:1346612-2019918 GCA_037043425.1 Hirtodrosophila duncani | reverse complement strand
TTATGTAAAATGTAAACGCATATGCAACTGTTTTGGGTTCGATTGACACAAATTTAATTATTATAAGAACATATTATAAATTAGTGTTAGTCTTGAAGCTACGAGCTTCCTATAGGGATCTTCCCGTCACTGAAGCTAAACATCGATCGAAGAACAATCATAGATCCAAGTTTATATAAGTTTTAAGGACTCTCAATGTGAATTAGGATTGAAACACTATAGCATATAGCTGTAATTAGTAAGAAAGTAATGCAAGTTTCTGAATATCGAAATATGTTTTAAAATTGAAAATTGCGTTTTATGTAAGATAGCGATGTTTTAGGAGTTGCCAATAAGTTTCATGAAGATCGCTTTAAAATGAAGGCGTGAAAGGTGTGGTTAAAAATAGATTTTGTGTGATGTCGATTTTTATTTTTTAATTCCGTTAATGTTGTTACATATATATTCATTATTTTTAGTTGTTGAAGTGAATGTGAGTGTGAGTTGGGCAGCAGCTGGCAACTGCCTTACAATAAGGACTCTATGATGCTGTATATGTATAGATATATATATGTATGTATAAATATATGTGATTATGTCGAATGCTTAAATTTGGGATTTGCATATGCTTACGACTTATCTTTGGAAATGTGTGATTTCAAAGTGTACAATTGTGCAGCCGTTGATGTTCATTTTAATGGATGATGTCGAGAGCTTGATTGCCCATTTCCAGTTCGTCAATGTTTCCGTTATTGCCGCTAGCTGGATTGTTGTACTCATCGCCAGCCTGGCTCAGGTCCGAACTATCAGGAAGAGGTACCAAGCGCGGTAAAATGCTTTGGTCCGAGCTATCGGGAAGAGGTAGCATGTGCGGTAAAATATCATTGCTCTCCGAAGATAGAAGGCTGAAGTCCACTGGACCGGACGACTGCGAAGTTCCATCCGTCTGCTCATTCTCCTCCTGCTGGGCGGCGCCTGACTCTGGATTGTTGGCACTGAGCAAGTACGCCCAAGAATCACCGCTATCGCCGGCCAAATCAGTCTCGCGCATCAGTTGAAAGGGAGATGAATTTGCTGCCGAACCAGGTTCAGCTGCAGCGGCTGTTCCCTGAATGCGCCCAGGGGCGGGCGTGTCAAAACCACGTACTTGGGCTTGCTCAATATAGCTGGCGGCATAGACATTACCGCGTTCCTTCAAAATGTTCAACGGATGCAGCAGAGCCATGTGACCGGCTAGATTAATGACGCGCTTCGGGTGAGCGGACGGCACGGATACACAAATAGGGCATATGACGGCCGTGTTGTCGCCGCGATGCTTGACCTGGACATGCATGACCAACTCCTTGTCGGTATGTCCCATGGTGCCGCAAATGGGGCACGTGAAGCTGTCGGCACACATATCTGGTATCGGCTCACCAGCGAAATGCAGCTCACGAGCAGCACGGTCCAGCAGGCACTGGAAAGGATGGCTTTTCTTGTGGTCGCCGGTCTCCACCTCACGCTCATAGCAAGTGGCGCAGAGATCAAAGTCGCCGCACCGCAGGCACTTATAGCGATAATTCACAATATTAGTGCTACCGCAGCCGTCGCAGTTAACATTCCAGTGCAAGGTCGACATTGCTGTTCAAAGTGTAAAATTTTGAAAATTGTGAACAAATCTCGAATTTTCCTTATTGACTTGACTTCACCTTATTTTCTACTGCTACTTACTTGATTTGATTTGCGTCCTTCTTGCTTGGAGACTGAGAGATGAATGCAACCTTACCGATGAAGTACAGCCAACTGTCAAAGTGGTGAAATGAAAGAAAAGCAATGGTAAAGCGACAAATGTTTTTCCATTTTCAACGATAATTGGTGAAATCAACACTGGTCAGGTATCGTTGGTTTCACATGACGCAGCAAGTAACTAAGCTTCGATGACAGTGTGTACTTTGGATATGATGATAAAGAAAATATTAATGTTAGATAAAACAAGAGAAGGATCTCTGGCTCCCACATGGTCTCTGGGCAAGCCAGTATTTTGAATTTTAAAGCGTATATAGCTATATGATATATATTATCTTGAATAGATTAGGTAAGATGTCTTACTTCGCCCGCTGATGAAGACATCGGCGCCCACATGCTGCTCGGCCCATCGGTCTCTCCGATGTGGTCGGGCCAAGGCGCCTGCTATGAATTGTATATTGCCATTGATGTTGGTCACATTGTCAATGTGGACATTCGTGAAATCGCTGGTATTTACATTGCTGTTAATCGAGTTCATCAGGTCGCTCAGGGTGTCGGAAATGATGGAGCGCTTGCTGTCGGCTCAGAAGAGAGAGAATACGAATTAGTTTATATATAGTAAAAGATCCACGATTTCGACTTACAGAGTTGTGTACATAAAGCCATGGTGCTATTTTCCTTGCATGTCTCTTCATCATCATCCTCTTCTTGCTATGTATCATGACGTTCGCTGTATTCATAGTCCAGGCTATCCACCACCGAGGATTCGGTTATGGACGCGAGCTCAACAAGCTCTTCGCCTGCTGCCTGGGCGACCAACCAATCGCATGGGCGCTGCTGGCTTGATTCTCGCTCTGTTGAAACGGGCGTATTGGAAATGACCTTTGTTCTTGCTGCTGCGATGACGATGAAGATGATGAACGGGGGATGGGTTATTAGCAAGCGGGTGGCGTTGCTATATCTATATCTATCAATATTAAATGTTAACAACACACAACTTTCTTTGATAAGCAGCTGTACCCGTGCAGCAATGAATAAGCCATAGCCACTATGATTCAGATATGATAAGAATAAATGCCAGCACCGCCGACTCTACTGACTTAGGGTAGATCCAGTGCCAGCCTTCCTTAATGAATGGTTGCGCGTGCATTTTAAGATGGTTTAAGAAGCCCCCAGTCACAGTCAGAGAATCACTTTTGTTAATCAATACTAAAACAATTCATTTTTTAACAAAAATACAAACACAAACCGCAAATAAAAAACAAGCATCAATGTTGGTCACACTGCAATGCGCTCTCCCTCTCTCTCTCTCTCACACTCCCTGTGGCTTAAACAAACGCGATAGTTTTTAACATGCCATCGATATGTGAAGCCAACGATTTTTTTTTTTTTTTTGATATCAAATGCAATTATGCCGTTCTGATTTGAAATGAATACTTTGTTTTGCAATGAAAATACATACATATGTATGCATTTGTGTATGCACCATACATATATAGAAGTGTTGATCCATATAGCTTTTTGTGCAAAGAAAAGAAAGAAGAAGCTGTGTGTTTGCAATTCACCGCCGCAATTAAGAAAAGTTTATTTGCTATTTGATTTACTTTTAACGTAAACGTTTTCATCCCGTTGAAATTGTCATTCAAAGCGAGACGGCTAAACGGGGCCCATTTAAATAAAACACGTAAACGTGTTCAACCCGTTGAAATTCTCATTCAAGGTAAGATGGCAACGCGGCCCATTTTAAATACAACTCTGTCTATTGAAAAAGCTACGCTAATATTTTCTATCCCATTTCTGAAAGATTATTCAATATCATGTCGGAATTTTCTGGAAATAAGAAGGTCGACGTCCAGGGGGCCCAACGCAATCCGTTTGGCGATTATGAAGTGGAGGAGCAATTTATTTTGCGTTTGCCCACGGATTGCGCCAACATGGTGCACGAAGGCATCAGAACTGGCAATCTGGCGAATGAAATGACCATGAAAATTGACAACCGTGTGGGTGCGGTCCGCGTTGGCAATCATCTGTTACGTGGCAATCTTGTGGATCTGCCCACAATTGTTGAGAGTCACAAGACAACGGCCGGCAAGAACTTCTACAAGACGGCGGACATAAGCCAGATGCTGGTATGCAAGGAAGGCGATGACGGCGCTGTAACTAACAAGCAGAAGAAAGTGCAAAATAATGACAACCAGGTGGATGAGAAGTATCTATGGCCCCATGGCCTCACCCCACCGATGAAGAACGTGCGCGAAACCCGCATGCGCAAGGTTTTCACGAAGGGAGACGAAGCCGATAAGGTAGCTTCTGATTCCATCTTTGCTGCTGACGCCGAACTCAACCGCTTGCTGCGCGCTGATAGCGAGGCGGTCCGTGTAACATATGAGGTTATCGAGGAGGAGGCAGAGGAAGAATCAAACCAAACTTCCTCCAAAATGAGCGTGGATGCCTATGATCTATTCGGTGGGGAGATTTCATCCTCGGACGAAGAATGCGAGGGTGCTGTTGGTGGCGCTATTTAAGAAACTTTAATTTGTAATTTGGCCAATCTATTTGCACGTGTAAGTGTGCAAACAAAAGGACATCCTTTGGGTCAATTAAAGAATCAAACAAACTTGTCTGTGCTTCATTTTGTCTTTTCTCTGCTGTGGCTGTTTCTGTATATATATCCAAATCAACATTGGTTTGTATCCATTGTAGGAGCTATATCAGAAGTGGGCACAGAATGGTGGACAGAATCCACAGACAATAACAAGTGATCTCTGATCCACTGTTATTTATTTTATCAAAAACGCTGTTTATTCTCATTGTTTACACTTTGGATATGGAATTTAAATATTAATAAAGTCTTCATGAATTAGGGGTCATATCATAGGGCCGAAGAGATTTATGCAATCCATCTTCAAAAGTAACATCAGCCAGCAGCCACCGATTCCATGGTCCCTAAATATTTGTGACTGATGTGGAAAGTCGTGGGAAAAACGTTGCACCACGCGTTCGATGCTCCAGTCCATTATATTAAGTGGCTGTTGGGCCTGCTGCTCTGCCTATTCCTCCGCTTGTTGCTCGGCCTGCTGCAGTGCCTGTTCCACCGCCTGTTGTTGGCCTTCTTCCTGCTCTGCTTGCTGCTCCGCCTGCTGCATATCTAAAGAAGGTTGAGGGTTTTGGCCGCCGGTAGCGGTGTCCTCCTCATCAGTGTATCCTCACTGGCATTGCTGGCGTCTGGGTCCACCATGTTTTGGATTTTATCAACCGTGATAGGGATAGGGCGCAAATATTTACAGATGGCAACCATGCAGCAACTCTAAACAACGAAACACAAGCGTATGTCTATAACTTAATAACGTAAAGCGTATTCCATTTGTGAAATAATTCGAGTTGACACCTCATTGTGTATATCTAGAGACGTGTTGCACCTACCAAAAACGTGTGCCTTAAATTAAGAGCAAATGCGCATTAATAGTTCGTGTTCGTTCTCAAACTGAAAGGTAAAGTGTAGCGACGGGCTATGACTCTACAACGACAACAACACATATTCAAACATGGCGGCAACTGGCTATGTAAATGTTAACTTTCGGTAACATGTCTATGTAGTTGTAATATGGGTCTGTGTGTATTTTGTTGAAGTTATTCCATATAAATCTCCGACATTCGCAAGGAATTGTAACGGAATCGGTATGAGCGAAACAGCAACTTTTCTGACGTCCCTTTTGATTGGTATTCTTATCGATATTTTTTCCTACACAAATACTGGTAGTTACTTTTAAAAACGATTGTTATTCATTTTGGAATTTTTGGCTGCATGAAAATTGCCTTTGTTTATACCTAAACAGTTAGGATAAAGCGTGTGAGCCGTTGAAAAGATTGATGAAGCGCCATGAGGCTTTTGTTTATTTATTTATTACGTATTTAATTCGTATTAATTACGGAATTACAGAATAATTATTCTGTTTGGCAATACTCAATTCCGTTTTTCATATTATAAATTTCATAATATTTAATCATTACATTAGAAAAATTTAATAAATAATGAACGAGGGCCGCAGTTGAGTGGGTTGGACATCCAAAGAGATGAACATTGATAGGATCCGCACACGCCAGCGTGTACGAGAGAGAGCGAACCCTGTGTGACTTTATGGAAGCTGTTGTTAGGATGGGTTAGGCCATTTGCACTTCCACATTATTGTCGAGTGGCTCAACGCCAATGTCATCGAGTCCCAGTGGCGAGCCGCTGCTGTCATTGACCTCCATGGACGTGGGGACGTCTTGTCCGTCGTCCTCGGAGTCCCAGCTTTCAACGACTTGCACACCCACGGGTATGTAGAAGTGGAATGGGCGCTGTTCACGTAACCAAGGTGTCAAAAAGATATGGTTGATCGTCATTCGCTTCGTGTGATCCTTTTGGAGCAATGAAAGTAGCAGAAAGCGCACTGGTTTTGACAACGACGTCGGTATTTGCACTTCATCGTGCCTGATCATCATTATAAAGTCATAGTCGTTCCTATCGTTGAAAGGATACCGGCCCACAAGCATTGTATAAAGTATTACGCCCAGTGACCACATATCCGCAGGCTTGCCTTGGTACGTGGGAGTTAAATAGAGCAGCTCGGGTGCAGCATATAGAGGACTGCCGATCCTGACTCTTAGCGAGTCTTCTTTCCCATCCAGAAGCATTGCGGCTTCCAGCGAATCGTACTGAAGTTTGGTTCTTGCTTTGTCCATGAAGTAGAAACGCTTTAACTTAAGGTCCCGTAGGATGATGCCATGGCGATGACACACCTGCACCGTTTGACAGATCTGGTGGAAGATGGTACGAGCCTCCGCTTCGCAGAGACACTTCTCTTCCATTACATAGGTGTACAGATTTTCGTAGACACCCGTGACGCCACCGACCAAGTCGCGCTGTGGCTGCATGGGTACAATGATGTACGTGCGGTCCTCCGAGAGCTTCACTATATCGTGCACCTCGCGGATGAGCGTGTGGCCGTAAATGGTGCTGCGGCTCAACTCTTCGTCCTGTTTTAGCTGGAAGTAGGCGTTCTGCACTTTTTGCAGTGGCTCATCGACAACTTGGCAGAGGAACTCTTCGCCGGTAAAGACATCCACGCATTTCATTTTGCGCCTTTCTGCCGCGGCAGCAGCTAAAGTGTGATCAGGGTGGGGAATTATCCGATAGCGGTTCTTGATCAGCTTCTCCGGCTCGCTCACGCTGTGCGGCTTCTCCAGGGCATGAATCTGGTAGGTATTGCCAGCGCCGGGGCTGAGCAGTTTCTCAGGTGTGTTTTGCAACATCACAGCACGTATCCCGCAGTGGTTCCGATTAGCTTGAATTAAAGTTTGCGCTGCTGAAAATGTTGGAGGACTTATTCGGGTTGTGTGTCGCAGTTATTTACACACGGCACAGCAGCAGGGACTTGCCGTGGCAGCAATGGCAAGGCCAGAAGCAGAGTCGGATGCGGAAGATACAACGCAGCCGTAGATGTGGCATCCCAGCTTTAAGGCGCTTTAAAGCAGCAGTAATACGACTGGCATGAGTAAATCCGCCAGGTGCAAAATGACAATGCCGGATGTCGCTGTTGGACACACCTCCCAGTGCCGAGACCTAAGAGCGCCAGCTAATCCAGATTGTGGTGGAGCAACTTAACCGCATTTTGCTGCAGAGCCTAAGAACTGAGATCGACAAGATTGGATGCCCAAAGCATTTAGAGCCTCCAGCAAATGTTCCTGCCCAAATTTCTTAGCATATGCTGGAGATGGGTGGGTGATTGATAGATTAGGCCAAAATTGGATGTATTGGCGATGGGCCAGTAGCCGAGCACATTGATGGCATGCTGGTACTTGGTGGCCAGGGCAGGATTCGTGCTCTGCTCGGGAGTCTTTCAACGCTGGAGCTGCTGGCTATGACGCAAAGCCAGGTAGGGTGTGCCGATGTATTGGACAAGCCGGTCCACGCTATCGTTGGCATCCCTCTTCTGCCATCCGAGTTCTTTCTTCGAGTTGACCACATTCTTGGGCGGATGCACGCCACCCACCGTCTAGAAGGCCTTGTGCCGCAGGTTGTAGCCCACTTTCACATCGTTCAGTTTTTAGGGTCTGCAGCAAAATGCGATTAAGTTGCCCCTCCACAATTTCCTAATTAGATCGGCTTGGTAGATGATCCGGATCAAGAATATATATATATATATATATATATATATATATATATATATATATATATATATATATATATATATATATATAGATATATATAAAATATAATAAAATATCAAAACGATTTGCTTACAACAGAAACGTCCACAGGGAAGAAAAAATAAATGAAGCACTGGCAAGTTTGCTGTAATTTTTTACTTGACACTTACACAAACACTTAGACACGCATACATAGCCTGCTTGAAACGTGCAAATGTTTTGCTTCTCTTTTTTACTTTTCACTTCTTTTCTTTGCACAAATAGTTATATGGTTCAGCACTTCCATATATGTATGATACTTACACACATCAATACAAATATATTTTCATTTCTAATCAAAGTATTCAATTAAAATCAGAACAGGGTAATAGCATTTGATATGGATTCTTAAACAATCGATGGTTCATTTAAAATGGCTACATACAAAAAATATCGCCTACGCCACTTATCGATGCCATGATAAAAACTATCGCATGTGTTTTAAAAGAGAGTGAGAGAGCGCGCATTGCAGTGTGTCAAAATTGATGCTTGTTTTTTTTTATTTATTTATATACAGTTAACTTATAATATTAAATTACAACTAATTAACTTAATTATAGAGTACTGGCTGCTGAGGCCTTAGACTCTTTGATATGACCCTTTGATATCACAGACCCATATTACAACTGCATAGACATATTACCGAAAGTTAACATTTACATAGCCAGTTGCCGCCATGTTTGAATTTGTGTTGTTGTCGTTGTAGAGTCGTAGCCCGTCGCTACACTTTACCTTTCAGTTTGAGAACGAACACGAACTATTAATGCGCATTTGCTCTTAATTTAAGGCACACGTTTTTGGTAGGTGCAACACGTCTCTAGATATACACAATGAGGTGTCAACTCGAATTATTTCACAAATGGAATACGCTTTACGTTATTAAGTTATAGACATACGCTTGTGTTTCGTTGTTTAGAGTTGCTGCATGGTTGCCATCTGTAAATATTTGCGCCCTATCCCTATCACGGTTGATAAAATCCGAAACATGGTGGACCCAGACGCCAGCAATGCCAGTGAGGATACACTGATGAGGAGGACACCGCTACCGGCGGCCAAAACCCTCAACCTTCTTTAGATATGCAGCAGGCGGAGCAGCAAGCAGAGCAGGAAGAAGGCCAACAACAGGCGGAGGAACAGGCACTGCAGCAGGCCGAGCAACAAGCGGAGGAATAGGCAGAGCACTGCTGCTGCCCAACAGCCACTTAATATAATGGACTGGAGCATCGAACGCGTGGTGCAACATTTTTCCCACGACTTTCCACATCAGTCACAAATATTTAGGGACCATGGAATCGGTGGCTGCTGGCTGATGTTACTTTTGGAGATGGATTGCATAAATCTCTTCGGCCCTATGATAGGACCCCTAATTCATGAAGACTTTATTAATATTTAAATTCCATATCCAAAGTGTAAACAATGAGAATAAACAGGGTTTTTGATAAAATAAATAACAGTGGATCAGAGATCACTTGTGATTGTCTGTGGATTCTGTCCACCATTCTGTGCCCACTTCTGATATAGCTCCTACAATGGATACAAACCAATGTTGATTTGGATATGTATATACAGAAACAGCCACAGCAGAGAAAAGACAAAATGAAGCACAGACAAGTTTGTTTGATTCTTTAATTGACCCAAAGGATGTCCTTTTGTTTGCACACTTACACGTGCAAATAGATTGGCCAAATTACAAATTAAAGTTTCTTAAATAGCGCCACCAACAGCACCCTCGCATTCTTCGTCCGAGGATGAAATCTCCCCACCGAATAGATCATAGGCATCCACGCTCATTTTGGAGGAAGTTTGGTTTGATTCTTCCTCTGCCTCCTCCTCGATAACCTCATATGTTACACGGACCGCCTCGCTATCAGCGCGCAGCAAGCGGTTGAGTTCGGCGTCAGCAGCAAAGATGGAATCAGAAGCTACCTTATCGGCTTCGTCTCCCTTCGTGAAAACCTTGCGCATGCGGGTTTCGCGCACGTTCTTCATCGGTGGGGTGAGGCCATGGGGCCATAGATACTTCTCATCCACCTGGTTGTCATTATTTTGCACTTTCTTCTGCTTGTTAGTTACAGCGCCGTCATCGCCTTCCTTGCATACCAGCATCTGGCTTATGTCCGCCGTCTTGTAGAAGTTCTTGCCGGCCGTTGTCTTGTGACTCTCAACAATTGTGGGCAGATCCACAAGATTGCCACGTAACAGATGATTGCCAACGCGGACCGCACCCACACGGTTGTCAATTTTCATGGTCATTTCATTCGCCAGATTGCCAGTTCTGATGCCTTCGTGCACCATGTTGGCGCAATCCGTGGGCAAACGCAAAATAAATTGCTCCTCCACTTCATAATCGCCAAACGGATTGCGTTGGGCCCCCTGGACGTCGACCTTCTTATTTCCAGAAAATTCCGACATGATATTGAATAATCTTTCAGAAATGGGATAGAAAATATTAGCGTAGCTTTTTCAATAGACAGAGTTGTATTTAAAATGGGCCGCGTTGCCATCTTACCTTGAATGAGAATTTCAACGGGTTGAACACGTTTACGTGTTTTATTTAAATGGGCCCCGTTTAGCCGTCTCGCTTTGAATGACAATTTCAACGGGATGAAAACGTTTACGTTAAAAGTAAATCAAATAGCAAATAAACTTTTCTTAATTGCGGCGGTGAATTGCAAACACACAGCTTCTTCTTTCTTTTCTTTGCACAAAAAGCTATATGGATCAACACTTCTATATATGTATGGTGCATACACAAATGCATACATATGTATGTATTTTCATTGCAAAACAAAGTATTCATTTCAAATCAGAACGGCATAATTGCATTTGATATCAAAAAAAAAAAAAAAATCGTTGGCTTCACATATCGATGGCATGTTAAAAACTATCGCGTTTGTTTAAGCCACAGGGAGTGTGAGAGAGAGAGAGGGAGAGCGCATTGCAGTGTGACCAACATTGATGCTTGTTTTTTATTTGCGGTTTGTGTTTGTATTTTTGTTAAAAAATGAATTGTTTTAGTATTGATTAACAAAAGTGATTCTCTGACTGTGACTGGGGGCTTCTTAAACCATCTTAAAATGCACGCGCAACCATTCATTAAGGAAGGCTGGCACTGGATCTACCCTAAGTCAGTAGAGTCGGCGGTGCTGGCATTTATTCTTATCATATCTGAATCATAGTGGCTATGGCTTATTCATTGCTGCACGGGTACAGCTGCTTATCAAAGAAAGTTGTGTGTTGTTAACATTTAATATTGATAGACATAGATATAGCAACGCCACCCGCTTGCTAATAACCCATCCCACGTTCATCATCTTCATAGTCATCAAAGCAGCAAGATCAAAGGTCATTTCTGATATGTCGGTTTGAACAGAGCGAGAATCAAGCCAGCAGCGCCCACGCGATTGGTTGGTCGCCCAAGCAGCAGGCGAAGAGCTTGATGAGCTCGCGTCCATAACCGAATCCTCGGTGGTGGATAGCCTGGACTATGAATACAGCGAACTTCATGATACATAGCAAGAAGAGGATGATGATGAAGATACATGCAAGGAAAAAAGCATCATGGCTTTATGTACACAACTCTGTAAGTCGAAATCGTGGATCTTTTACTATATATAAACTAATTCGTATTCTCTCTCTTCTGAGCCGACAGCAAGCGCTCCATCATTTCCGACACCCTGAGCGACCTGATGAACTCGATTAACAGCAATGTAAATACCAGCGATTTCACGAATGTCCACATTGACAATGTGACCAACATCAATGGCAATATACAATTCATAGCAGGCGCCTTGGCCCGACCACGTCGGAGAGACCGAAGGAAAGTCTCTGTGATTGAAACGGAAACGCCAGACGAAGGCAAACACAATCACAATTACCCGCAGCGGGATAATCTAGAGGAAACCGAGGAGCATGTGGCCGCCTATGTCTTCATTAGCGGCCAATGTAAACCATCTTACCTAATCTGTTCTCGATTATATATATATATATTTTTATATACCCTTTAGAATTCCAAATACCCAAGGAAGTGTTTAGTGCTAGTGGAAAGTCTGCAATTTGTTTTGCACCAGAACGTGTCAATGCACAAACATATGTGGAAGTGCTGGATGATGAGCTGCTAGCGTTTGCAGAAGATTTTCGTGGCGAAAGTTGGACATTCCGCTGTTGCAGTGTCCGGCCTTATCTTCAGATCCGTTCTGCCAAAATTTATGAAGCTGTAAAGCAATACGAGTCCTCACCAAACAGCATTTAAACAACATTACAGCACACTAGATGCTCTACTGTATCTCCAGCATTATGCATCAGACGCCCTTTCACCATTCTGGCGACTGATTTCGAAAAGGTTTTCGATCGCATAGGGATGCACACTGTATGGGACCAACTCTCTCGTTGGGATGTAGGTCGTAGGATCTTCAACTTGGTGAAGGCGTTCATGACCAGGCGCTCTATTCGTGTTAGAGTTAACAACACTCTATCAAATTTCCACAATCTATAACATTATCCCCCAAGGATCGCCACTTTCAGTAGTATTGTTCATGATCTCGCCTTACAATCTTTGCTGCATATGCTGATGATGCACTTATCTTTAGTAATTGTGAAGACACTAAGCAACTAAATATTACATACAAGAACATATTAAAGTCAATTATAGCATGGAGTAAAGCCTCTATATAAATGTAAAATACTTCACAAATGTAAAAAACAACGCTGCACATATCCCCCATTATCTACAGTCTACACGTGAGTTTCGACAAACGACTTACATTTCAACAACATTGTAAAGAACTTAGAATTAATCTCAACAAACGACTTAATGTAATTAAATTCTTATCCACCAAACGATCCTTAATTAATTCAACATCCCTTATACATGCTACAACAGCTAAACAAGAGCTATATGTTATCTAAAATAGATTACGGACTTCCCATTGATTGAGTTGGTGAGCCCTACGTATCATGCAGTTGTGCCACGGAGCCCTGCTGGGACAAGGTCAGTCCACCAACTCATTCCTAAATTACAAGAAGTTTATGCGTTTTAGTTATCCATACAATTAAGATGGGCGATGAATTGAACTTAGTATGAGACGTGGGCATATTTCAGGGCACAGACATGTACAAAGAGATACAGGCCCTTAGTGGGGTATTAAGCACGATGCCAGATGTAGAGTGCTCATTTAATAAAGTTTCTAAATCTATGCAAAGTTACTGACAACATTAATGCTTCAAGATCTAGAATCAAAGTTCTGTCTCTTGTGAATAGTGTTCCATGGAGGTGGCCGGTGTCGATTTGGTTTGTTTCCTCATTAGCAGTTGACCACATTCTTGGGCCACGCCCTCTTGCCGCAGGTCGTAATTCACTTCCACATCGTTCAGATGTAGATATGCGGTTAACTTGCTCCACCAAAATCTGGGTTAGCTGGCGCTGCTGGGTCCCGACGATATGGTCATTACATCGTGGGGAAGCCCGAGAGCATCCATTGCCTGTGAGCGTACAGAATTCAAGAGAGATTCGGAGACAGCTGCAGTTGGTGTAGCCACTGCTTTCTCATCCTCTGACTCTGTTGGCTTCTCTTCCTCCATCACAGTGCGCGTATAATGCTGTCAGGGGCATTGTATTATGTGCCATACTCATATCGCAATTGCATATTCATGGTCGTCTTCTCCATTGGCTTTGGCCCAACGTGGCTTATTTCAGCAGAGCAGAAGAGTGTGGCCGGATCCATTGCGGACACGAGCAACTGGTTATCTGCATTCTTAATCAACTCTTGCTTCCCATACTGAACTTTTACTGGCGTTGCCATTGTTGCCTTCATTTATACACTGTGCGGCCGAAACAAAAGGCGACGCTTATCGAGATCCAGCACATCTTCGCCGGAGGCAAAACAATAGATGTATCGGACAACACGAGCACCACAGAAACAGCGACAATTTTGAGATGACTTGATATTTGTCAATTATTGTGAAAATAATTTTATCTGTCGCAGTTTTTAGCTTTGACTTTTCGTGTATTTTTTATTATAATTTTCAAATAATAAATTTTTGGGTATCAGCAGTGCTAGTTTTATGTTATGTATATAAAGATAGGGACTCAAAGTGATTGCATTATTCAAACATGGACCAATTCTTCAAAACTCTGGATTTCATTGACATGTGCAAGCAGCCGGTGTGAATGTCGAAGGGCCTTCAAAATCAGCGGGATCCCAACAAAGAGAGCTTCATCAGGGATTTGCTCAAGGATCCCTTACACCAGCTGAACGATTTGGGCGTCTATGCGGGCTCTGTAGCCATTATCTTATTGCTGGTGGAGTTTGATATTAAGATGCGGCAGGCGGAGACGCTCTTCTTGAAGAATCTATATCGGAGTGTGATTTCAATATGTGATGGTTTTCGACACTTGCTTGTCCACAAGCTGCACGACATGCTGGACGATCATACTTCGCCGGGCTCAGAAGTCAACACTGATGGGACCATCATGAACTTTTCGACGCCCAAGATGCAAACATTTTTGATGTATCTCAAGCGAACATTTGAAGGCAAAGACCAGAAGGATATCTGCTGTTTGGTATTTCTGGAGCGTCGCTATTCGTAATTTGTCACGCGATGCCCTTTGCTTTCCCGGAATTGTACGAAGTTGCGAATGGATTCCGACAGCAGGGCGTTCTTGGACAATATGAACAAGTGGAAACAATGGCGCACGCAGATGCAGGCGAGTGTCGTATTGTTGACTAAAGCAGAGCTCACGTCCGTTAGCTGGCCAGGGGTAATGCGCGTCATGTGGTCACGGTCTGTAGCAAATAGGCGCGATCCTTGAATGTGTAGTCCAAATTCTTCTCCAGAGCGGCATGATTAATAAGGAAGCCGCCAACTTCCCTCTTTGAAATGTTGGTCCACCTGTGGCTGCTCCTTCGTTGTTATGGTGGTTGCTGATGTTCTGTGGTAGTCACGTATACTTAGGTGTTGCAGATCGTCGAACGAATGGTTATGCTGGGACGCAGTGCCTCTGCATGCAGTATGTACTGGAAGCGACGCAAGAAGCCTGGCAAGAAGAGCAACTTTAGCCAAAGATCGCCCGCAAAGCCGAAATCAAAGCACAACTCACCTTGGCTCCCGCCTTGCTCATCTACGAGGATTTGCCGAGCCGCTGGACATAGAAATTGAGCTGATCTGTCAGTCCAAGTCGCAGCCGCCTCCTTCTTGTTTCAGTGGCACCACTAGAAATGAGTGAGTCTTGCTGCGACGGTCCAAAACAAAGAACGGCTGCCAGATCCTCAGTATATCTGTAAACAACGTGGCATGAAACTGATGGAGCTGCTCCAATTGCTCAACCCGCTCGATGACCAGCTCCAGCGGCGGCTCAACCACCAGCACTTGCAGCTCCCCCTGGTTGCTAAACAGCGGCATCTCCGCTAGACGTGGCAGACGCTTCCGCAACAGCAGGGCGTAGATCCTGCCTGTTAGAAGACTGTCGTATATATGAGCCGTGTAATCGTTGCGCTCAAACTGCGGCTGCAGAACAACCTCATAGGTGAAAAACGGCTCGCCTAGTCGCGGACGTGCGTCGAAGAGCTTATCCGGACAGGTGCTTGTGTATGTGCGTCGTCCATTGCCTTCCTTCTTTTTGCGCCCGGCAGTGACTGCAAAAATGCGGAGCATGGCTCAATGGTTGGCGAACAGAACATTCAAGCAAGGTCAACATTACCGTCGTCGCCATACTGTTTCCAATGCTCAAAGTGGACATCCGCAATGGCAGCTACACGTTCTTTGATCGTTGTGGGCAGTTCTCCCAATTGATAGTTTAATGCGTGCTTTGTAGGCGGCAGACATTTTAGCGATTTTCGTGCAACTCATGGGATCGTTCTAAAAGAGATTGGAATTCATTGGGATGTAGTCCTAGCGCCGCCCTTAGTTTCACTTACGTAGAATGTTTCGGCGCAGCTGGGAGTTTAATGGCAGGTTTACGGATACCATTTGCTTGCTTTCCAGGAGCTTGCCAAACATTTTCTCATCTAGTAGCTTGAACCAGGGCAGAACTTGGCAATAGCGATGGAGCAGGGTCAAGGCATTGCTGGCCAAAAGAACAGCGCCATGTTGATTCACATAAGAATTAAAGGTATCATGAAAGCGTTCATCCGACTTCGGATCAGCACGATCCAGAACTCAGAGAAAATACAAGATAAATTAACAAAATACATTGCGTACCTCTGGCGTAGAATTCCGTAAGCGCGTTTGCACGAATAGCGACGCTCCAGAAATACCAAACAGCAGATATCCTTCTGATCTTTGCCTTCAAATGTTCGCTTGAGATACATCAAAAATGATTGCATCTTGGGCGTCGAAAAGTTCATGATGGTCCCATTAGTGTTGACTTCTGAATCCGGCGAAGTATTATCGCCCAGCATGTCGTGCAGCTTGTGGACAAGCAAGTGTCGGAAACCATCACATATTAAAATAACACTCCGATATAGATTCTTCAAGAAGAGCGTCTCCGCCTGCCGCATCTCAATATCAAACTCCACCAGCAATAAAATAATGGCTACGGAGCCCGCATAGACACCCAAATCGTTCAGCTGGTGTAAGGGATCCTTGAGCAAATCCATGATGGAGCTCTCTTTGTTGGGATCCCGCTGATTTTGAAGACCCTTCGACATTCACACCGGCTGCTTGCCCATGTCAATGAAATCCAGAGTTTTGAAGAATTGGTCCATGTTTGAATAATGCAATCACTTTGAGTCCCTATCTTTATATACATAACATAAAACTAGCACTGCTGATACCCGAAAATGTATTATTTGAAAATTATAATAAGAAACACGAAAAGCCAAAGCTAAAATCTGCGACAAATAAAACTCAGAGGTGAGCGATACTTCTCCTTGTCACTTTACTTGAAAAATATCGTCGAAAATATGGAAGGCATTCTATTGAAATATTTTGTTGTATCGATTATTTACATTGGCGGCATTAATATTGATGGGAAGGACCAAAGCCAAGACGACCATGATTGGCAACCAGCCAATGGAAGCAACCAGAACTGGATTGATCTCATTATTTGGAAGTCCACACCCATCAAGAAGGTGGTAACGGCCATGAAGAAAGCTGGTACTTGTAGCAGAATGCGACTTCCGGCCTTGTCAGTTGTAACCACACGACTTGGGTGACCCCAATAAGGATTGTAGACTCTCTACCTCTTCAAAAATTGATGTAGAAAGTAAAAAAAAATGGCATTAATACCGGTACACTGCTGAAACACTTGCAACACTTGAAACTCCTTTGCGCGTAACCGGGCGCCATACTCTGTAAATACTACTATTATCAAAAAAATCCTAAAAAGTTTAAAAGCCAAAGTCTCCTGGGATTGACGAAATTGGTAATTTGTGTCCTATATCACTCCCACCATAGAGAATACAATTTATTACTTACATTATAAACAAATGATTAGAACTCTGATATTTCCCATTGGTATGGAAAACTGCCAAGGTTATCTCGAATAGTAAGCAATATAAGCCTGCTCATTTACCCATAAGCCTTCTATCGTCAGTCAGCAAAATTCTTGAAAGTCAAAAACATGTTTCGAAGTAACTTAGCTCACTTTCCAATGAGAGACATAAAACTACTCCAGAGTTTCCTAAAAAACAAATCATTTGTTGTTTATTTGGGAAAGGCAGCATCATCTCATATTAATATCCCAGCAGGATGCCATCAAGGATCCTGTCTATCTCCCATACTATATAATATATTTACGTCAGATTTGCCGTTACTAACAAACTGCGCTACCTCTATCTTCACAGACGACACTGCCGTCCTACGCTCGGTTACGCTTTCAGCAGATATTGCTAACAAACTACAAGTCACTTTTGACACTATAGCTACATACTTCTCGAAATGAAAATATTGGTAAATCCAGCTAAAACACAAGCCATTTACTTTACCCAAAAACGCAAAATTATTTATGTCCCTACACATTATATTAGGCTTTATTATTTTAAGATGTCAAATGGGAACAAAACGTCAAACCTTGGAATTACCTTGGGTAAAAAACGGAAATATAGAGACCATATAAATATCACAAGCAAGAAAATTAAAAGTTTGATTCGCACACTTTGTCTCTACATAAATAGGAATTCACGATTAAACAAAATGAAAACAAAATGATTCTGTTCAGGTCCATTTTCCAAGCAGTGGCATTCATCTCAACAGGTTGCAGATTACGCAAAATAAAATATTAAAAGTGATTCTGAAGCTACCATGGTATCATGGTATCAAGCCAATATAAAAGTCACCACTAGACTGGCACGATTATCAGATAACTTTTATAATAGATGTAACAATTCAATATATTCTCATAAAAAAATTATAAGTAAGAAACATTATTTGTTCAATATCGCTATCCAAATTTGTTAATATCTAAGTAGAAAAGCTAAAGTCCTGTACTTCTTTACCATTAGCATATATTGTTCACATATATTGTCATATTACATAAGGTGTGATTCTAGTTCTAGTTCTAATTATGATGTTCAGCTTTTATAAAAGCTAAACAACTTTATTCAATGAAATTGTTGTGAAAGTCCAATGTTCGATAATGTTGGATCAAATCGATCCTCAAATATTACGGAAACTTTAAAAAATATCAAATCATCAGTTTAGTTTCTGGAGAATACCAGGAACAAATTGTCTGTTATTTAATTAATTAAATTAGAGATTGCCTCTAACCCAAATCCTTGATAGCATTTTCAGATGTGATGTACTGCTTCACCATTCTGTCGTTCTTCTCTGGCAAGGATTGTAGTTGTGTTGTCAGCTTCTGGAAGGCACTCGTGCCGATCTCAATTGGAAATTTACCTCATTTTGCTCAATCTTCTGGTTAAATTCTTCATTCATTTCTTGGACGTTGCCCTCACTTCCTCTTGGAAGTTGCCTTAATTTCCGCTTCAACTGGGCACAACTGTCATTGAGCTCTTTCACCTGAGAGACGTGGATTTGTTTCTCCTTTTCCAGATGTCTCAACAGGGCTTGGCGATTCTCCTCCACTTGTTTGCACTGTGAAACAAAATAATGATTAGCAGAGCAGAGCAAGGCCAGGCCGCCTACATTATTGATGACTTTAGACTTTACCTCCAATTGGGTTAGCATATACTGCTCTCCCAGGCTCTCCAATTCGGCTTGGAGTTTGTTCACTTCAGTGGTTGCGTTTGTCTCCTGTCGATCTATATATTGCACATAAGCCGAAGCGATCTCCTTCAATTTTCCGTTATCTTCTTTTAGGGAACCAATTTTAGCTTTGCAGGCGTCCAACTCCCTCTGGAGCAGAGCCATTCTGAAAATATACAGACAATTGCAAGCAACATAATAGAAGTTATTCTAGACGTGTCGGAATGCTAACTTGTGCCCATGTCCAGATTTTGAGCTTTCGACAAGGCAAGTTGCATGTTGGTTGCCTCCTGTTTAGCCAAAGTCTCCAGATGTTGTTTCTTGAGCATTTCAATCGCGAGTTTGTGGTACTTGACATACTTCTTAATCATCAAGACGCTCTGTGTGCCGACTGTTGTTAATGTCAGGCAACTGACCCTGACCATGACCATGATCACCGTGGAGTTGATAGGATGAGCGGAACATGGAGTCCGCATGTGCGTTTGACTTCCTATGTTTTGGCATTGCTAAAAGAAACAAATCATAAAAATTATACAACGATAGTAGGTGTGTGGGTCCACCCAGTTAGACAAGAGCGATCACTTCAATTACATATGTATAAATATATATACGTTTGTAAATGCAAGTCTCAATTTGAAAAGGAAATCCTTGCGGTTGCTGTTTATCGTGCTTTCATTTTGATCAGAGCGTGCACACATGCATATAAATGTGTATACATACAATTTATACGCAATCACAGTTATGGGCGCTTATGCACATATGAATATGTGTGTATATGGAATTTGCTAAGCAAAATATGTATATGCACACACACACACAAACGTGTGTGTAAATATGCACACACCAAATCTCAAGGTTATTTTCAGCAACACACTTAAAAAAGGCACACGCGAAAAAACTTTACCTTACTTTTAATTAGTATATGAAGTAAAACTGAAGATAAGTGTTTGCCAAATTTAAATTAATACACAATTGAAATTTTTACACAGAATTTTCTACGATGCCGCTGCGTAATACCTCTCCGCACAAACTCCAACGGTAAATTCATAGCCAAACTGAACTCTGCTTCTTATTCAATGCTCTTCGACATTCCATGGTCATGGTGAGTTTCGATAGAGTTGATTTCGAACTTTCGAACTCGGTGCGAGTGATCAGCTACAGCCTTCTTTTGCCGAAAGCGGTGCTTACGAAAGTAGAGTTCAGTTAATGTGGGCTGGCGAGCTGGCCGGCAAGGCAAGGACGGGAAAACAAAGGCAAATGCTAATAAAACTCAATATAAAATCGAATTGCGGGATTTTTAAACTTCTTTTAACGTAGGAATGCCTAGAAAATGTCCCCATGTGGGTACCCACAGCTACCCAAAATATCGTGATCGCTATGTAGAAATGGATGGAGATCATCGTTAATTACAAAAGTAGCATCCCAAACGAACTATGCGAGCAATTTGCTCGAAGGGAATTCACTGTTATGGGCCTGTTAATACAATAATCGCAACATGCAACATGTTCAAAATATGCACCATCACTTCCTGCATTGCAAATGGTAAAAAATAAATATACATGAGCAGCATATGGCAATTGGAACAACTACTTTAAACAAAATCTAGCAAAGTGCTTTATATTGTTCTTGTAGCCCTTCTCAAAGTCTTTGGCGACGATTGGAAAGTGGGAATTGAATTTTGCGATATTTTACTTTCCGCCAATATGTAGTCTATTCCCTAAAATTCATAATTTTACACATTTCACCATATTTTGGTCTTTGTGAAAAAGCGCGGAAGAAAATTGCACAAAATTCCTAATTTTAACAGGTGAGTTTTTGGCAAATGCAAAGTCATAGATCTGTAAGAACTTTTACATGATTTTTTAAATATATCTCTGTTTACTTGTCGATATATAATACAAGGACGTTAATGGGTTAATGTAAACGTACATGTCTTCTTTGGAATTGTTTTTTATATTTACTCCTGTAAGAACTTCCTGGTGCTGGTGTGTGTGACAAAAATATCAAACGAATAAAACGATTAATCTTCAAAAACATCAACAAATATAGATGGTCGCAGTTAATCGATGAGTCTCCCGCAAAGAAAAACAAATTTTGTCAGAATCATTTTCGCATAAAAGTTTTGACGGAAGGTTATACTTCTTGTTAAAATACGTAAAGGTGAGTTGCATACTTTTTTATGTTTTTTTGTTTTAATACGTGGACCACAGTAGCAATAATAAAAAAACAAATGCAAATGCGGTGCGCCGTTTGCATGTGCATGAGTGTGCGGCAAAATCAAGCTTCTTTTTTTCGAAGAAAATGCTAAAAGGTTTTGACATTTTTAACTAGGCGGAAATATAACGATGGATTTGCATGGTGACCTTTTGTCAGTGGAAACAGGTCAGGACTCTTCAGGCACGCTGGAAACAACAATGTCGTCAGGTGAAAAACCGATCGTAACTAACACGGGTCCATTCTATTTGCTGAGAGAGCCTCCGGTCACGGCGGTGTTAACGGGCGAAACAGACCTCATTACCAAATACGGACTGAAAAAGACGCTGATCGAATTGAGGAAGAAAAAAATTAAGAAATCGTTGGCGTCTTTTTTGCCGAATATTATTGATGTCAAAGACCTCGCCACGCATCCTGTGAAGAACGGCACACTGCGCAGTGTGATTGAGAAACCTCCAATTGGTGGCAATAGGTTACTAAAGCTGAGGGCAGCCCAGTTGGCAGGCTTCCGCTTGGATGTGGGGCCGGTAAGTATGAGAAGGTGAAAGGATAAAACAGATAATTATAAATTAAGTGATTCTTCCGCCATGAAGATGCCGGAACAGTATCGCAATACAGGTGCATCACCTGAGCAAAAACACGAAAATATTGAAAAAGAAGGACAAGAGAAAACGCTGCTTGGTAAGTGAAATTCCAATATTTTCCCTATTTTGAGTATATGATTAACTCATATGAGCATATGAGCTTTTATGAGAAAATCATAGAGTACCTTGACATAAGTCTAATAGCTTCCCCATGTCGCTTCTCTAGATTCCGCTGGACTGGAAGGTCACCAACATAAGCACAAAAAGGAAAAACTGCATAAGGACGATAAAGAGCGCAAGAAGCATAAGAAGAAAAAGGAAAACCAACGTCCGGAGCCCGGCGCAGGTTTAGTACCAAGCGCGGATGATGGCGGATCAGGCCTTATTGGCGGCAGTATGGGGGGCGGAACAGGTGTTATGGGAGCTAACACTCTAGGCTCTCTGAGTGTGAGTGCCAATTGTGGCTTGCAACATCTGCTGCCTATGCAACAGCAAGAACAAAAGTAACAGATGTTGAGTGATTCCTCATATTATACATCACATATAAACAAACAATTAAAACGAATACCAAAAATATCATGTATACGTTAGTGGTGGTTTGACCAGACGCCATGTTTTGCAATGCAATAATTGAATTATCGATATAGTCCGATGAGTCCTGGATAATTTCTGTTAAGTCCGTTGAGCACTTCCCCGTCACTGGCATATTAATTCCTCATCGCAGAGATTAAAAGGCAAATAATTGCAAAACTATCGATTAGCATACTAAATATAAATATCGCTTATGATGCCTGATGGTGAGTGAGCGTAGAACGACAAAAATATCGAACTAACAACCCGATTAGTCTCCAAACCGATTAATCTCCATAAACATATTGATGGTTGCACTGAATCAAAACCTAACCGGAAACCAAATTTTGTCATTTTCTTGTAAAAGTTTTGACGGAAGGTTATAAATTGTTAAAATATATAAAGGTGAGTTGCATAATTTTTATGTTTTTTTTTTGTTTAATACGCGGGCCACAGTAGTAGTAAGAAAAGAAAAAACAAATGCAGATGCGTTGCAGCAATGGCGCTGCTCCGTTTGCATGTGTATGAGCGTGCGGCAAAATCGAACCTGTCTTTTTTTACGAAGAAAATGCCAGAAGTTGGTGGCATTTCCCATTTGATTTGCATAATTAACGGATTGCTTTCCTGCTCGATATTGTGAAATTAGTAAATTCTACGCAGGCGCGCACACAGAATTGCATGTAAGCTGGTATGTATTTTGGGGCGTCCATGGATGGCTATGTGTATGCATGTGTATGAGTGAGCGTTTGTGTGCAGCAAAATCTAACTTTTTTTTTACGAAGAAAATGCCAGAAGTTGGTGGCATTTCCCATTTGATTTGCATAATTAACGGATTGCTTTCCTGCTCGATATTGTGAAATTAGTAAATTCTACGCAGGCGCGCACACAGAATTGCATGTAAGCTGGTATGTATTTTGGGGCGTCCATGGCTATGTGTATGCATGTGTATGAGTGAGCGTTTGTGTGCGGCAAAATCTAACCTCTTTTTTTACGAAGAAAATGCCAGAATTCGTGGCATTTCCCATTTGATTTGCATAATTAACTGCATTGGTTTCCTGCTCGATATTGTGGGACTAGTAAATTTTACTGCGTGTAACCTGGTGGACGTTTTGAGGCGTGCATGGCGAGCGGATGCTGGGGGGCATGTAAAACCGAAATTTAAGACTGCACTGTGTACGGTGTACTGTACGGTGTTGCTGGGAAGGGGGTGGGGAACATTTACAAGTACAAATGTAGCTGGCATAGTTCTTTATATTGCAGTGTCGGGATCATCGGCGAGAAATTGACAAGGCAACAACAACAAACGCAGCGGCAATAACAGAAATAGGAAGAACGACAGCGACAACATATTTTCGGAATCAACGAAAACAGCAAATCATTTAATAAAATCGGTAAGTTTAACTGTGACAGCCAGCAGACCAAATGTCTATTTGGCGATATATGTATGTAGTTTTCAGATATTTTGCGAGACTCTTTTAACGAGTAAAGACGTTTGCCAGACCCAAGTCATACCTTTGGCAAAGAAAGGGCGAAGAACAGTGAATGAGAGTGCTAAATGAGAGGGTAAACTTGCTAGTTAGTTCTATATATATCTATCTATATTGAAGTATTGCTAAATTTAGAACCAGGACGTTTTTGCTAAGCTTGTGCCACTTCATCCAGAAAATATTCTGGTGGCAGCTTTCGGGTAGTGTTTGGTACCTGACAGACCGAGGCATATACACTCCACTTTTGGTCCACTTTTTTTTTTAATTTTCATATTTTAATTTGTTTTTTTGTTTTTGTGTTTGTTTATTATGTAAACAATTTAGTTGAAAGTGTTTCCCATTTTGTTGCACACCCTGTACCATAAAATTAGCTTTTTAGGTCAATCTGTTTTTATTTATAGACATACGTATGTGAAAACGAGGGGTTCTGACGACTGTGTTAATGTTAAATGTTTCAATGAAACAGACCGCACAATGCCAAAAGTATTCTTAAGCAAACAAATTCAATGCAAAGTATTCTTAAACAAATATGGTTTAGATTTGATACCCATTCAGGGTTAGGTCGCATTGCTTGCTGATGATCATTCCAAAGCAAACGAGCGCGGGCTGGACACTTGTCCAGTTCCCAAATTGACAATGGATTTGTTTGGCCGATAGATATGCCTACACACTTACCTATGCATGTATGATTGGCTATACTCTTGTTTTGATTATTTGTAATATGAGCGTATGTGTATATGTATAGATTTGTAGTGCAGATACTATACAATTATTATTAACATTAATATTATACTTATTTTCATATGTAAGTTTATACATACTTATATGTGTTTGTCAGGGATTCTCACTTTTAATCTCTGGCTGAATGAGAAAAATGTAAAATCCAAAAACGCAACAAACAATTTCATATAATCTTTAAATTTTTAGCCAATTACAAAAGACAATACAAAAAAAAAAAACTGTGCGAAATCCAAATGCTTTTTATGATCAGATAATTATATGATATAGCTGCTATCAAGGGCTTAGCCAGGATGCGGTCATTGCGTTCCCCCAAAACTCGAGATTCTCCTTCCCTTCGTTGCCATTGGCCCTTACTATGGACACTTTTTATACCATTCACATTTGTCATGATGGAAGCATTTCTATATTAAGTGTATATATTCTTGATCAGTTTCTGAGTCAATTTGCAAACGTATTTGTGTTTCGAACTCCCGCTTCGTAATCTGCTGATCATCCTTCAGACAAGCTCCATACTAATGCAGCTATCTCTTCACAGCCTTAGCGTCGTTGAACGCAATGCCGCATATCATATTGTTTATGCAGCCGGGTACTCGTCCCGAAACTCGCACCTATTCCGATTATGAGAGTGTCAACGAGTGCATGGAGTGCTTGTGTAAGATATACGAGGGGCATCTCAAGCGTCAATATCCAAATATGGCGACCATCACCTATGACATTAGCCAGTTGTTTGACTTCATTGACACTCTAATGGACATTAGCTGCGTGGTGTATTCCAAGAGCACCAAGACCTATGTTCCATACAATAAGGAGTGGATTAAGGAGAAGATCCATAAGATGTTGCGCAAGGTTGCCGCCAGCTCACGTGCCTAGGAGAAAGAATAGACAACGATAACCAACTAGATGACATAACACTAACACACACGCAACAGAAACCCACTCACATACAGCCAACTGGTTCTTGGTCCTGGTAGCCGCCACAAAATCAAGAAAAACAATGGAGAGCTTGTGTTTGGTCCAGCAAAAAGAAGGGCTTGATTTACACGAACTACCATAATATAATAAATATATACTATATATATATTTATGTAGTAGTTTTGAAGCTTGACGTTTTCATTGATTAAGGTGGTTTTCAAGGTGTTACTATAGCACACACAAAATGGTATATTAATTTTGGTAGGAAGTTTGCTACGCATAGAAGGAAGCATTTCCGACTATACAAAGTATATATATTCTTGATCAGCACGTCAAGGGTAGTCGATACAGCCATGTCTGCCCGTACATCCATCAGTTTCAACTCCAAGATCCCAGAAGTCTGAAGAGCTACAGAACTGAGGCCAAATTAAAAATGCCAAATATCAAGGGGCCGGCGGTGATCTGTATGTAAGCTGGGCTGTGCCTCTGTAGTCGTATCTGTGTGTTCCTTTGTGTGTGTGTGTGTGTGTATTGTTGTTGTGGTTTAAGCACACTGCACCCGCACTAGCCTTCCCCTGTTTGCCCTCTTTTGTGGCGCTCATTTAAATTACATTTGAAGCTAAACAAAATGCGGGAAAATTTACAAAATATTTATCGCCAAGTCAAACATGTTTTGCCTGTAGCATGCACAGGCACCCTCCCCCTCGTCCGCACTCACTGTCTGTGGTGCTGCTGCTGGTGCAGTCTGTGTCCTGTTTAGTCCGCTTTGCTAAATTTTGCATACATTCATTTTACGCTGCGAGCCAAAGCAGTGAAAATTAAGAAGAAAAAATTAATAAACGGAAAAGGGAATATTTCCTATGCTTCGAGAAGCCTGCAGATTAAATGGAGAAAACAGTAGAGCTCTCTCTCGACGAATCTAACACTTTACAAGACGGTGCTCTTAGATGGTGCTGAGGCCAGATCTTTGGTCCTATTTGCGTTGGCGATGCCATTAGATGGTACATAAGCTGTACGGCGACATTGACGTGGTCAGGCGTATGAACACAACGAGACTTTGCTCTCTGGGTCACGTCGTACATGTGGATGAAGAGACTCTAGCTCGGAAAGAACTCGATGGGGTAGTTGTCCGACAACGGAGGAGAGGACACGTTGGAAGCTCTGAAGCCCTGACATCACTTGGTTTTACCAATTGGAGGAGACTCAGTAGGGTTGCTAGTGCCATAAAGCTAATAAAGCGGTCTTACCTGGCATTGAGTCGACATCCGTTTCTGTCCATGTGCTTAAGGGATACAAAGCGAGGAGCGAGCTATGGTAAATCCCCCCAGATTATGAAAACAATCCAAACATCTAGAGCATTTTCCAACAAGAGCTAAGCCAGCTTCAGTCAAGCGATTTCTACTAAAATTATATTAGTAATATGGAATTTTATGTATAGTTAAGGTTGAGGGAAATCTTTATGGCATGCATTTGTTCCGCATGTTAATGATAAATCCATGAGTAATTTCATTATCTTATATATCACACAAAAGCAAGATCATAGAGATACCCTAATGAACCCTAGAGACTGTAAGTGGTGTTGAGTAGGTCTCAAGTTCATATCTTTAAGTTTTGAGTACGAAAATGAGGCGAACTGGGTTTCCAGATTGATTTGAATTGAATTGCATCTAATAGAAGGGCACCTCGGCAAAGAAATTCTGGGCTACTGCCAACTGGTACGACCCGGTGGCTAGGAATCGATTGGCAGAATAAAAGGTGTGCTTCTCAGATCATTTTTGTCCAACTCTATCTAGCAACATTTAGTAAATTTCTTTGCTAACCCGATATGACTCCATGAACCTACAAAATGAAGTTTGAGTCCATGAAAGGGCGCTTTATAATGGAGCCCACGCGTAGAGACACCCAAAAAGGAGGCAAAAAGAACTGAATAAGGTCTCGAAGGAACAGCGTATGGAGCGTCGCTTTGATTGTTTGGTGGGTTTCGAAGGGAGTTGTGTATTATTAGCTGATAGAACGTGGCGAAACAGCAAATGCGATCCACTACTGTGCACAACGCGACCGGTTGAATGCAGCAACCAAGAAAGAGCGACCAGAATTGGCCAACACAAAGCTATTTGTCTTCCATCATGATAATGCTAGGCCACACACATCTTTGATGACTCGCAACCGGGCTGAACAAATTGACGGAGCTTGGTCTGACTATTATTTATTCCGGTCTCTGCAAAAGTCTCCTGATGGTTACAACTTGGCCGACCCATAAATCAGATTGAATAACATTTTGATTCGTGTGGAAATTCTCATATGCAATTACAGTGCAACATTAGCAGGAGCTGCTGTTGCTTTGCGTTTAATATTCTTTTCGTAATGCGCATTTACTATATCATTGCCAGAATATAACCCAAAAATTTGTACCTACATGTTGAAGCTGAAATGTGATGTTCAAATCGCATGTGTTCCATGCTCTTGACTGACGCCAAGTATTTTGTGCGTTTTACAGTTTCCTACAATTATGGTGGGTGATGAATTGAACTTAATAAGAGACATAAGAGACGAGGGCACGGACACCATTCCAATTAATTTGCCCGTATTTAAGTGCACAGACATGTACAAAGAGATACAGGCCCTTAGTGGGGTATTAAGCACGATGCCAGATGAGCGTTGGAACCTGCTGCGGGCCCTAAATAAGCGGGAAAATGGTATCGCCGCGGCCCGCAGCGTCTCCTTTTCGCGTAACCAGCAACGCTATATTAACAACATGTACATTCCAAATGAGAAATCGCAGCGCCTCATGTCATTCAACTGCATGGTGAATGTGTGCAAGTTCAACAAGACAGGAAGCAAGCTTTTGATTGCTCGCATAGGTGAGTCGTTTTCATATGTTGAAGATGAAGGTGGAAATCTAACTGCGTCTTGCAGGTGGCTCGATAAGTATCTACGATGGCTCCAAAGGCACCTACCATCTGCTTGAGGAGATTGATCGCAATATACAACGATTTCGATTTACAACGATCATCGATGCCGACTTTAGTCCTAATGGAGAGCACTTTGCATATTCATCCTGCCAGCCATTCTGTAAGTCACATTATTTCCACTTCCATTTCCATCAACTTAATATTCTTAATGTACTCACTTCACAGTGTTCATTGTGCCTATGCATGGATCTGGCGATGACTGCCAACGAATCGATGTCAACGTGGAGCGCTTCCATTGGATGTCTATTTTTTCGTTGCGCTACTCACCAACGGGCGACAAAATCATTGCAGGCAAAACCCAAGCCTCTGTGATCGTAGTTGATGTCCAGACGCAAACCATCCAAACCATACGCACACATCCTCAGCGAGTTCAGGAGGTAAATGCAGTCAGCTTTATGACGGACAGGGATCCACACATTATAATCGCTGGTTGTGATGACGGCCGTGTCCAAGTGTATGATCTCCGCACATCCTTTAGTCGCCAAAGTTCAGCTAAATGCGTGTCTACGTTCGTGGGACACTTCGACGGCATCACCTACATAGACCCGCGCAACGATGGCTTCAATTTTCTAACCAATTCCAAAGACCAAAGCATTAAACTGTGGGACCTGCGAAAGCCAAGCAATATGCCCATCGGCTGCACTGCTAGACAACAACAGCTGCAGTCGATCTCCTGGAATTATCGCAGCAGCATCATGAGCTACCGCGGGCATCGCGTGTGCAAAACTCTGCAGCGTGCCAAGTTCTCTCCCATGGAACAAACTGGCCAGCGTTTCATTTACACCGGCTGTGCCACAGGACGAACCATCAGTGAGTTTTCTTAATTAGCAAGATGCAGTCGCAGAGGGTCATCCTATGTTCATCCTTAATCTTCTTTACCAGTTTACGATGTGCTGACAGGCGAAATTCGAGAGGCTATTGAGGGGCATCGCAATATCATACAAGACTTGGATTGGCACCCAGTGCGTTCGGAGATTGTTTCCAGCTCGGTATGCTAATGAGAATGTACCTAAAAAATAACCTACAGGATGTACTAATATGTTTGT
This sequence comes from Hirtodrosophila duncani, assembly GCA_037043425.1. Lineage (NCBI taxonomy): Eukaryota > Metazoa > Arthropoda > Insecta > Diptera > Drosophilidae > Hirtodrosophila > Hirtodrosophila duncani. Next base: position 1,990,312 of record JBAMBM010000823.1, on the reverse strand, counting down.
AATTCCCTAGTGGGACACACAGGTTCATCTTAACAAATACAAAAGGAACACGGCCCAGGACGTACCGCTGCGCCGCTCACGCCGGTTGGCCAATCGCAATGGCACGCCCGATTAAGGGTTCCATTACATAAGCTTATTTGATATTACATACATCTATATAGAATACATTACGGATCATTTACTTAGCATTAACATACTTGCACTCCTGTGTACACACACACTCATACACACACACACCGAAATGGGTAAATGTCAGTTTTAGAAGCCTCCGCGTCTGCTGGCAACCAACGATATATATATATTTCAATGTAGTGAATAGGTTGAGCAAACTTCAGTCTCACGACTGCAAAATGAATTATCGAATTTTAGTCACTTAAAATTAGCTAATTCATTTCGCCAAAACATCTTTAAATTCAACTGTCATAATGTCAATTTGCATACAAGATATAGAATTTGTATGCAAAAAGCATTAAAAAATATATCGTCAATACGAAATTTATGTTAATTTTAGTTAATTTTAGTCGAAGTCACATCGATATAATTGAACGATATTTAACTATTCACAGATGCACAAATTACAAGGCAAGGCGAATTACAGCTATTCTTACTTAAGGAGCAAAGAGTAGATTATACAAAAGGTCAAACAACTTCAAGGACACGGACATTTGAGCTACAATAAAGACAAGAGTGTTAGAAGATTCAAGGCGATACTGCCAAGATTGATTACAATTTTCCTGAAGCGTGCATTCTAATACAACATGGACCCTGTCTCTATAAAAATAGAGCACCAAGATGAAGAAGAAGAAGCAGAATGCCGCATATATGATTTCGACTTGCACACAGACATTGATATTGGCCCAGTGAAAATAGAAGGCGAAGGGGACAAGAACAGTGTACAGGAGCCAGATTCAACGAATCCATTCGAAGTTAGGCAATCGAATACTAGGGCTTCTCCAGAGAAGCCTCACATGGGAATTCCTACCAAGAAACTAACCCACAAATGCCCATATTGTGCAAAGTCGTGGCCTTTTAAGAGCTTTCTTAAGAGACACATCCGTACTCACACACATGAACGGCCGTTTAAATGTCAATACTGTGACACTTCATTTATGCAAAAGAGCCATCTTACGTCTCACAACCGAAGGCATACAGGCAAACAGTGAAAAGGTTTTCTCGCAGAATCTCAACACTCTCTTTATCTCTAGATCGATGAACGGCCGTTTAAATGCCAACACTGTCGGATGGTTTTCGCGCTGAAGTATAATCTCACAGCCCACATCCGAACTCACTCCGGTGAACGCCCCTTCGAAAGCCATTTTCCACATATCACTGTCCAAGGACAAATGCACACAGCCAAAATGGTTGCCATTTTCCCATAGCCATAGTAAATTTTCCAATAAGAATACCGAAATCCTAATTAATTTGTCTCTTTCGGTGTGTCGGCTAATGATGAAATAATATTTTTAGTTTTGTAATTATATTAAAATAAAGCATATCTGAAACCCGACCTTAATATTTTTAATAGTTTGATTGTTTTCAAGTGAATACCTGAAAGTGGATCCGGATGACGCTACCATGGAAAGGGATATACAATCTGAATGGTATTGTAGTGAAAATCAGCCTAGGAGAAGTTTTGGTTTAGTTTCATTTGGTCTAAATGTAATCCCTGTGTCGATGATCGATGCGGCCGACTGATGGATGCTTGATGGCTACCTATGGCACTTTGATGCTGCAGCCCGCATGCTGGAAGACGGCAAAGGCGTGGGCTAATACAGGCGCACTTCTGTTCCGCAAGAGAGGCGTTTTCAGGTGTCCCTGTTGTGTTGTTGGTTACGCCCATCATTAGTCTGCACTGCTGTCGGGGAAGCTGCAGTACAAAACGACTGAGCTTGTGGCTGCGCTCTTTCCACATTAACTTGGAGACCCTGCAAGTGGTGACGATGGCCATCGGCGATTGGTCTGTATGAGTGCGCGATTCTCAAGATTGCTTTGGTGACCTGGAACCCAGTAGATACGCACTGACATTGTCGCGCTTAGTGCATCTAGTGCTTCCCTGCATAGTAGGACATTTCTGGAATTGACGGTGAGTGATTGCAAGGATCTTATCGCCGCTTGGCTATCTACGAAGATATTTATATTGAGTTTGCCATGATCCGTCAGAAGCGCGACTTCTGCAGCTTTCCTTATGGTGAAAATAGTGCAGTGAATCAGTTGATATTACTATCGCTTATTTACAGCAGTTGAGATCTTCCGATGCAGTATGTTAACTTTGGCAAGTCAAAGTTGGCCTTTGTAGTACATGCGCATGTGTAGCTAGTATCTGCAGAGTTGCAACGAACCTTCGGTTGACCCAAAATACAAGCTTAGCTTAGGGGTGATTCAAGCTCGCTCCGACAAATTTATATGGGAGCACAGCAGTTTTAAGCTTAAATCAATATTAATGCAAGTTATTGTAAGGTTGTACAAGCCGAGTCTCCTACTCTCGCCCATCGCCCTCTGGAGATTCCGCTGCTGTCTCGTTCCACTGGTGTAATGGGTCATACATAAAGGGATCCATATAAGCTGACAAATAAGCACTTTGGCCTTCAAAAAAATACTACGAATAGTATAAACTCACCGTCGTAGCAGAGCCAGCGTGACAAGAAACATATGAAAAAGACAGCCTAGATTCAATTTATGATTTTTGATATCAATTTTGCACAAAATTAAAAATTTCCCTCTAGTTGAAATTTTAATAGAAATATTTAAGGTAAATTACACTGGCACAATTAATTTGATCTTGAGAATTGAGAGAGTGAGAGAGGAACACTTCATTTTTAACACTTCATTGCCCTATAAATTTTGTGACCTGAACATGAAAACGCCATAAATAAGCGAATGGCTTTTTAACAGTTTTAATGAATTGCACAAGAGACTGGCTTGCATTTAATTAATGGCATTAACTTTTTCACTACTCTCCCTCTCTCCTTGTTTTTGTTGTTGCTGCTGTTTGTTCTGCTATTCATATTGACAATAAAAAGGGCAACTGGCACAAATTGCACATGAAATTGGCGCTCAAGTTGGCCAAAAAGTGTCGTTAATAAGCCGCCACCGCTGCTGCCATGGTACGAGCGAAACAAAATGGAAGTGGAAAAATAATAATAGCCGGATTGAAGATTATTTTTGTGAGTGCATTGGCAAGGACCATTTGCTACCCTAGCAGCAGACACTATATTCAGTGTTCTGAGCTATCGAAAATTTGGTTTTCCCTGACTTTTCGTAATAAAATCACTGTGTAATAATTTTGCACGAGAGCTAACAAATATATATAAATGTCTGTCTGTTTGTCCGTTCCTTGTAGGCGCCTAAGCTATTTCGACCGATCGGTATGAAATTTTTACTGTGTACTAATGCAAGCCAGGGGGAGGTGAGGGCTATACATCTACCCTTCATATTGGCCAAAATAAAAGCTTATCATATTTTTGCACCTATTGTACCGATTGCAATGACATTTGTACGGTCTAGTAATATCTACTAGAGCAATGACAAGGGCTATATATTGTTTTGAAAACTTGTGCAGGAGTTTGCTTTCAGGCAATAAGAAAATGTTTTCAATAAATTTCCTTATAATTCTTGAATTGTTGCTGGAAAATATACCCTAAGAGAGTACAAATAAAGCCAGGGTATCACGCAAATTATTGAATAAATCATTTTTTTCTGTTTTTATATCAGGCTGCTGTGTATAAGCCATGTTATGACCCCTCCAGACCGCTCCACCAGCTCCATACACTGGCTAAGTGCGTTGGTATATTTGTTGTAATTTATGGCTACGTGCTGGAGGAGCAGAGGAAGGTTGGGCAAGGCCGGCTCCGATTGCAATAACGTCCATTTAACTGACACCAACAATTGAGAGGACTCTGTCTGGCAGTCCAACTACTACACACGGATATACGTATTTAATAAGGATGACCGTGATTCGTGATTTGATTAAGACAAATTTGTAAGACTCAAATATATTTATAGAATAATATTAATAGAATAATTATATTCTTTTGAACTTCATTTCTCTATGGAGACCCGCATGAGTGCATCCAGAATGCCAAATGAGACATTCATTACCAACTGATTGGTTTAAATACTGAACTCACTCCGAAATGAAAGATTTGTAACAAATTCTCACAGCTAAAAGTTTCCAAACAACATTCATAGCCTAACAATTGACTAAGATGTGAGTTTTGTGTGGATTGATTATGAATGGTTGATGAGAAGTACGATATATTTGTATAACAGAAAAGTCCAAGCTGCTACTCCATACGAAAGTGTGTGATAGAGAGAGATGTGCAGTGGAAAGCTGAAGCCTTAGTTTATGGAGAAAACAATGGAAGTTAATCCCAATAATGTTGTTGTGGTAATCAATTTACCAATCACATTTACCATGCATAAGCAAGTTCAATTGCCAAATTTGCTCCATGACAGACCGAAAACATCTTGGCCTCAAGTTCAGGTTACTGTGCAATATCTCTTTCGCTCTCTAAAGTGACTCTGTAGAGCCTTCTTCCAGAGCTTCGTCTGTTTGCGATCGAAGAATAGGTTGCTTGGGCAAAAGTTTCGTCTAGTAAATGTTGAATGAATGGAACCAAAAAGCACCCATTCCGAATCATGTTGAATGACTCATCTGCCACTTACTGAAGTATTCAAATTTCAATGGTCCAGAGGTATTCTTAAGATATATTTCTTAACAAAGACTTTGACCGTGTCACATGCACATCGCTAATGCCAAGTGTGCTCGTATGTCTCACATATGCATATATCTATAGGACACTTATCTGCGGCTGGGCTAGCTGTAGCTGCGAGCGTGTTTTAATAATGCCTTTAATTTTCATAAATGCCAAAAACTGTTTGTCCTCGTGACATGTGCATATGTCGCGCCCGGCTTTTGTGGTCAACCGGACAGTGGGCAGCGGCTGCTGTTGTTATTGTTGGTGTTGTGGCATGGCGTGGCTTGCTCCGTGCTTGTGCCGCTCCGTGCTGTAACCGTGTGGCCGTTCATGTGAGGCTGTAATATAATATGCCAAAGTGTTTCGACACTTAGTGAAACATATTTCAGCGACGTGCCTTCATTCATATTTAATTGTTTTAACGCCCCGTCAGCTGTGAATGAAATGAATGAATAACCGCCATGGACGATGAAGAGATGACCACATAAAGAGGTCATGAAAAAGTTGTATGCTTTTAAGACCGAACAGAGTCAGTAGTCTATCAAGGCCATAAGGCTGGCTGTGATTGTGAGGATTTGTATATCAGCAGGAGCAGGAGAACAGCAGCAAACAGCAGCTGTGTAGTGAGTTTTCAGATCATTGGAAGAAGCGGTAACTTCAACCCACCATTACCCGCCTAGTAGGAGTTAAGTAGGCGACTGCCAGCTGAACGTTGAGTAGAGGCAATCATTTCAGACTAGCAATTATGAATTCATGTGGTCAAAAACAGAACCAGTTCAGACATATATTGGTATTTGTACTCGCAATCATGTTCATCTTTGTTTTGTGTTTGTTTGTGGGTTGTTTCTCCTTTTGCCTTTGGCTAGTTATTGTTTGCACAACGAATTATTTGTGTTTTGTGGATTTAACATATAATTGATGAGTGAACATTGCGAATGATTGATGCGAAGCCATCCCATAAATAGTTTAGCTATACAAATTATGCAGATACAGCTACAGACACGGATGCAGATACACATACGCAGACACGAGAATCAGCAAAAACACACAGACTTGTATGGATTAACATAAATGAAATAGTTTATATTATTTGCCATTTATTTATCTATGGAAACAAATCCATATTTAGCATGGAAACTTTGCTTAAAGTTTGAGGAAAGTGGGAAATTGAAGAAGATAATTTTCAATAATTTTCGAAATTGATTTACAGAACAATAATGTGCTCCATTCCAGGTTCATTCTGGAACAATTTTATTCATGGATGATCACATTTTGTTGGCTAATGTGGAGGTCATAATACACGCAGAAGTCTTAGTAATAATAATTTAGTAGCTTTTCAGCTCTCAAACAGTAAGTGTTGATGCTGTTTCTTCAGACAAACTGCAAATTCTTTATATAATTATATTTCATAACGCTTTGTCTACTTTTTCTCCAATTATCGATAAGTAGGGAATCTGTACAATACAATTCATATAATCGATAGCTTCATACAGCGATAGTTATGGCTTTTAATTATGACAATGAACATAAACTTACGACATACTTTGCAGTATAATCTAGAGCAGTGCAATGACTACATTCACTGTCGGCCAATCATGATTGGACTCCATTTGGTATACTCGTACAAATGACTACTTGGGCAAGTCAAATTGGTATGCTACAATATTCGTTTGGAACAATTGATGCAGTCGGTTATTCAAATTGAAATTTCATCCAACTCGTATTCGTTTATGTAACGAATACTTCGATTATGAGGTGAGAGAAAATGAGACGACATATCTGTGAAAAAGCGAGTGAAATCGCAATGGGAGAAGAATCGAAATGAGGGTCCATATCGACATGTGAGACGGAAAGAATTAGCCAGCTTATTTGTCTGACTGCTCTCCTGTCTTGTCACCATTCAGTGGTCTATTAATCATGTCTCGAGTAACGGCGTGAATCTCTTCGAGCCTCGAAGGAAATTTTCCAATATATTTTTCTTTCCACTCGCGAGCATTTGTATCCGTTGCATACCATATCCGATATGCACCAATTGTATTCGAATGATTATGGTGCAACTGTTTTTGGTTTCAATTTTGAAGAAATCGGTTAAATGACAGCTATGTGTTATGGTTGTACGAATCAGATAAATCCAACATAGAAACGCTGTGCAGATATAAGAAGTGTATCTAAGAATGCTGACACTCAGATCAACGGACTCCACTTGTCGTCCATATAAATACAAGTGCATAAATGATATATAAATCTACATTATACAGAGCAAGGATAGCCAGGAAAGACAATCACAGAAACTTCAGCCGAGGCCAACAGAAGAGAACCTTCAGAGCCTATTCCCACACTGGTGTAGAACTTAATTGATTATTATCAATTGGATGGTAAATTTATATAAAATTCATTCTCAATTTCTGGTCAATTATATTATCCATTTATCCTTTTATTTAATGAAATGTTGCCACATTTCTCTCACCATTTTAAGATATTTATTTGCCATTAAGAAAATGTCAATCAGAAAATCAAAGTTTGGGTGTTTGCAAATATAGTTAAGGCTATCTAAGGGATAACTTCGGGTGCAAGCCCAATTACACACGCATACACACGCGGCCAGAGACGGATGCACACATTGGCACTGGCACTGGCAAGACAATCATTTGTTCAACTAAACATAAACGTTCTTATTTTGTCACATAAAGTGTCAACAGTTGACAGTCTCAACTTAGAGCACTTCACAAATTCCCCCACCAACACACACACACACACGCATCGTTCCAGTCAGGGAAATTGCATTTGACAATCTACACAGGCACAGACATGGTTGTGGGCTTGTTGTGTGGGCAGGGTTTATTGTTTGTCTAAGGTCATTTGTTATAAAATGACACATCATGTTAATTGGCAATTAGAAATGTGAAGCATTTCTCTGTTGCCATGTTGTTGTTGTTGTTGTTGTTGTTATTGTCGTTTGCCATGTCCCGTGTCTATGGCCATATCCTTGTAATTGCATATGTATGTTAGCTTATATGTGTGTGTGTCTGTTTACTGCCCTGCACATTGTTGCGTCTGTTGATTGAACATCATCAACTTGCGGACAGTTGCCTAATTAATAGGGCTGACTTTATTAGGTCCGACAATGCTTAGGTTATTCTCCTTCTCTATATCTCTCTTTCTCTCTAAGTCTCTCTATCTTTCTCTTCATAGGCAGTTGAGACATGGAGTCGAGTGTTAACGTTCCACTTATTCCAACTTATCTACTACTGAGGCCACACTTACAAAGATAGGCTAGACCACAAAATGTGGCAAGTTAATCAGCAATACAATTATGCATTTAGATTTGCCACGTGCAACATTCTCTCACCTGTCTGCGGTGCTGCAATAAATCCTCAGCAAATGAACCGCAACAACTTTGAAGGCAATGCTCCTTTGTGCCTGCTTGAAGAACCTTTGGACAAATTGCTGCACGGAGAAAAGCCTGTTTTTTTTTTGGAGGCTAAGTAAAAATGTGTGTGTGCAAGGATTCATGAGGTGTGCGACGTGCTGTGCATTGGTGATTCAAAGTGATGAAACAGAAGCCCAGAGGTATTGAGAAGAAACGAAAGCTTAGTTTGCCTAGATACACAAGAGTATGCAGACACTGTCACGTGTCAGAGTCGTGTGAGAACACTCAGATACCCCTTAAGCCTGTATGTTGGGTAACCAAATTTGATTCGCATTAAATGTGTGTGGAAAACAATGACACGGTTAGCATTGATAGCTTACTGGGCACCCATTGATATGGCTAGTTGCAATCTGAAGAAATTCGGAACACTTATATTACTTTGAATGTGGCTAAAGTTAAGTCCATACAGCTTTAAATAAGGCCATTATATATACCCAAAATCGCCATAGAATTAAGGAAATCTCCCCTTTTCTAAGCTGATTTCTAAAATGCAGTCGCTTGGCCGCTCATGTTCAATATAATAACACATCATCCCATGCTCGTTTATGTTTTTATCCTCAGATGACTATAAGCTGGCAAAATCTGAGCCGGTTCTTGGACTTGGACTGACCATCAAGAGGATGTTGATCTGCCAACCAATAATGAAGAACAAATGATACTTCAGAATGGCATCTGAATTTTCGGTCATTGGGATACTGCTGTTTGGCTATGAAAGATCTAACATGCCACACAGAACACACGCACAATGAAAGTAAAAGCAAATCTGTTGAGAGCTCTGAGTCTTATCGGTTAAATGGCAGCCCAAGTTAAGCGCACACAGGGTTACACTTTCTTGGAGTTGGGGTTCCATATTCTCTGGTAAATGAAAGGGGCATTAAAACTATGCCTTGAAACCGTCGCAAGATATTTGCAGATCTCTGTAGGAACTGGAATTGCTAAGCATTATGTTTCGCTTAAAGCAGCCTGAAGGCAAAGTTTATGCAGATTAGTGTCTTTGCGGTGCCACTTGATATACATAATATCCGTAAAGATAATGTAGGATATGAAATTTGCTAGATATTGTGTGATTGAAATCATTATCATAGAGTTTGTATGATTCGCGTCATTTCACTGCTAGTTAGCCATTGTTGTTGCCTTTGCTTGTTCTTGTTGTGCTTTCTGTTGTTGTTGCTTTTGTTCATATATGTAAGCAAACGGCGGCAACTGCAAAATACCGGAAAGGGATACAAATATTTCGTATTCGGTATTATGAACTTCATCTAGCTGGGATTTTGAGCTTAAGCCAGCAAAAGCTAAAGCTGCCTTGCCAGGATGTTTCCAGAGCCGGGGGCAGGGCCCGTCGTACATAAAGTATCATAAAAATTACTTAAAAGGGTAAAAAAAAAAAAAAAAACAAAAGAAAAGACGATGCGGTTGCGAATGCAGAGACAGAGAGAGAATAACGGCAGCGGGGCTGCTGGCATAGGTTCTCGAAAATGAGGGGTTATAATGTGAATATGAAACAAAAACGGTTAGGACTGTGGAAATTGTTGTTATGTTTTGTTCCGAGGTGCGCCTTTAAACTGATGATTGAAAAAATGAAGGAATGCATGAAGGTATGAGTGTATATGGGTATGGGGATTAGCTCTCAAACATAGGTATCCCACTACATTCATGAGCATCTGCACTTCTTATGAAAATTTCTAACTTCCTCCTTCTTAGTAAAAATCTATCTATCTATCTAATCTAGGATTCAGATGCCGCTGGACGCTGAAGAGAATTACCAAAATCTTGTAAACCAAAGAAAGATAAACATTCCGTATTCCTCATCCTTTATATAAAAGCAAATTCAGCCAGCAGACTTGGAGTCTGTAGATGGCATATTTGATGAATATATAAATATAATATGAAATCACTAAATTTATACATATGTATTATAGCATATAAAGTCGCTGTGTTCCACTTTAAACATTTCATATATGTTTATGTCATTGTCATTGCTCAATGAAATGTGGCTACAATGTGATTTTATAAAGCAATCGGAGAAAGTCAGGTGAGGTGAAGACATCGACAACATCATTATCGCCGGAGTTACGATGTCCTCCGTTGACTGCAAGCTATCAATATGTATTTTGATGAAGACTTTCTTTGACCATAAAAATCACTCAAATACTTTGCTGACTTCAATCATCTGCCACTCTTCCTGCCTCTCTCTCTCTCTCTCTCTCCGTACTCTGCTTTCTTCTGTGTGCAATTTAACGAATCATTCGTTGTCACTTTTGCCGCCTATCAAACGCCAAGTGCAAAGTGCAAGAAAAGTGCTGCGGGAAAGCGTGAAAGAAAATATGTTGTAGGTAGGTGGGTGGGTTTCGGATTGGCTGTAAAAAAGCAAATGCTGAAAGCATACACAATCACACAGACACATGTACACCATATATAGAGGCCGCCCCCCGGGAAGGTGCATGTGTACGACTCTGGCTGTGGCTGTGTGGGGTTAAGATGTTTGCCAGTGGCTGGCCCAGACTTGCAGCTGCTGCCGTTAACAATTCCAAAGAAAGCTATGTTCGAGTGAACTTAAGAAAAATATGTGCAGGCCTACACTCACGCACACACACACACTTGGCTACATGAAGTGTTATTATGCCCTATACCTAAAAGGAGCATTGCCAATTTGCCAAACAATTTGCAGTTTCAAGGAAATTCGTTTAAAATGTTATGTTTATTTTATACAAAAATTTATATAGAGAAATGCAAAAAAAGGGGTTCACTTAATACAATTATTTCCAAAATAGAGGCTTTAAACTATAAAAAGTCTTTAAAAGCCTTGTTCATTTAAAGATATTTCAGATGTTCAAGCATTTTCTCATCATTAAAGCCATACAAGTGCCCACAAGACAAGCCAAACTGATTCAGAAACAAACAGAACAGATGGAGATGGAGATAGACAAAGAGAAAAGGAGCGGCTGTACATTATGTAAAGTAGAATATGCTGCAGAAATCCTTAATATTAAGTGCCTGTTCTACCCGGCTTTGCCTGGGCCCGTTTTTGTGGTATGGAGAATTGCTCTTCGAATGCAGTTTGGCTTTTACTCTTCTGACTTGCCTTCACTCTGTGGCAGTGTATTTATGCAACGGTCTGGTTGTGACCTCTTTTCACCTATATTAGTTTTGCCTGCGAGCTGAGAGTTGTGGCCAGTTGTTGCTGTTGTTGTTCTGTGCTGATTGCTGGTTAGCTAGCTGATAAGCTGCATACTGTGGAGCTCTAAGCCATTGGCCAGCAGCGGGACAGGGACCAGCAGTCTCAGGCGAGGCCATTCAATGCCAGCAGCGAAGGCAACGCAGACGTCACTTATCATGTGATTTATGTTTGTAATTTAGTTGCAAACATACTCAAATACACACACAAACACTCTCTCATGCGCTTGCAAACACGGCTTGGGCACCCAAAAGTATGCCATGGCAATGCAATGCTTTTATTAGCCACAGAAAAAGACAATGCCAGTGCCAGCATCGCCGGTGGCGACTTTCCATAGACTTCCCATAGAAAGTGTGAAAGAAAGAGAGCGGCTTAGAGAGCCCAGTACTCTTGCAACTTCAGCTCTCAGTTCCCCAGACATGCCACATTACTGTCAAGTGCCAGGCGAATGTTATGAACTGTCCATGGTCCGGCTCTGGGACTTTGGTTTGGGCTTGGCCAGGTTATGGTTTTGAGTCTCGGTGCGGATCTGGGTCTTGTGGTTAGATACCAGGCGCTTGAGGCCGCCTTCATTAGTAATCAAATTAAGTGTTGGGCCTTAGGTTCTTCTTCTCCAGACACGATCAATGAGTTTCCAATTTCACTCGCCACGCGATAATGCGTTATACGCTATATCCCAGGGGCACGCCAATATCTTCTTCGAGCTTTTCAATCCAACGTTTCCCTCTCTGTGGTTATATATATATAAATATATAGACAGCTTATGTTGATCATGTTAACATAAACATTGGCAGAGTATTAAACCACCGTCTTGTTTGACTTTCTACATCTTTCTTGCTTTTTTTGCTGGTCTGCTGCAAAGCGTTAAGTGCAGGGTGAGGTTGAGCATTTGGCTCAGAGAGTCACAGTCAGAGTCAGTCGCCCATGGCGGTAGTTTAACCTGCATTAACGTGTCGCTGTCCCTGCTCCTGTCATTGTACAAGCCCCAACTCGTACAATTTCTTCGCCCTGCTCGGCTATCTGGCTGCCTGCCTGTTTGGAGTCAACATCGTCTCCGTTTCCATCTGGTTTCGTCTGGCATCGCTGCTGCTGCCAATTAAATTTGTTCAACCAATAAGTGGCTTTGGTTTGACGTTAGCAACAGCTACTCTCGTACTACGGTTAGGCATCACCATCATCATCAGCATCAGATTGAGTCCCTTGCATTCTTAGGCCGTAAGCTTAAGCCATGCCAAGGGGTCGTAGTCGGATATGTGTGACTGGAGGTGTTGCTGTGACTGCTTAAGAGATTACCGAATATTGAATAAATGCTGAGTGCCAGTATCTTATAGTCGGAATATCGACTACAGCGTTCTTAATTGTTTTATCCTAATTGAACCAAATTTGGCAAATTCGGTGAGTGACAGGCTGTCGGGCTACTTCTCAACGAGAACATCACTTGGCTGTTTCTGTCGCATCTGTTCCATGCGATTTTCTGTGGAATCTTCTAAAACTGACATTTTCTAAATTTGGTTCAATTTGCAGAAAAAACAAGCAATTTTGGTGTTATATGGGAGCTATATGATAAGTGGTTGGATCTGGATGATTCCGACATCTGACAATTTAAGATAAGTTTTTTTTTGTATTCACAATTTTGATCTAAACCGATTACTCAAACTCGGGTTACCTTCCCCTGGTGGACGGAAACGTAGCCATCTGGAAATAGTATGAGTACCTCAGACACTCATCAAATCTCAGTATGTACTCGGAAATAGCCGGGGCTACCAAACCATTAATGAACCATTTTCCCCAGTCTCACATGAAAACGATTTTAGAGTCAGAAATAGGCCGAATAAAAACACTATTAGAAATAGTCAAACTACACCATAGACACGCTAGGAGCATTTACATTCGTGGTACTGCTTTGCAAGTGGTAGCAGGAACTCCGGATGTCGATGACTTCGAAAAGTTGAATCAATATACAGGCAGATTGTTATAAATACAAGAGTGCAGGACCAAAATAGTAAGCCAACAGAAACTGTCAATGTCAAAATTGCTAATGAGAAGACAAGCCAAATCGATACCGCCCACCTCTATGAAACACTACTCGCAAGAGGCAGAACTTTGATTCTAGATCTTGCAACGATTTAGGAACTTTATTAAATGAGCACTCTACAGATATAACAATAACCAATTTGATGGAAGTAGCTCACATCAAAGTTTTGTTAGATGACAAATTTTTACATTTTATAATTAGATTTCCGAACCCTAGCTTAGTTTGTACAAAGGTCACCTCGTTTCCTGTCCAACACAACGGCACCCTAATAAACTTTGCTGGATTGCGACAATTATATTCTGGCTATTGGAAGCTGATATCGGTGTGTGTATGAGTGTGTGTACACAGGAGTGCAAGTATGTTAATGCTAAGTAAATGATCCGTAATGTATTCTATATAGATGTATGTAATATCAAATAAGCTTATGTAATAGAACCCTTAATCGGGCTTGCCATTGCGATTGGCCAACCGGCGTGAGCGGCGCAGCGGTACGTCCTGGGCCGTGTTCCTTTTGTATTTGTTAAGATGAACCTGTGTGTCCCACTAGGGAATTACAAACATATTAGTACACCCTGTAGGTTTCCATACATTCTCATTAGCATACCGAGCTGGAAACAATCTCCGAACGCACTGGGTGCCAATCCAAGTCGCGTATGATATTGCGATGCCCCTCAATAGTCTCTCGAATTTTGCCTGTCAGCACATCGTAAACTAGCAAAGAAGATTAAGATGAACATAGGATGACCCTCTGCGACTGCATCTTGCTAATTAAGAAAACTCACTAATTATTCGTCCTGTGGCACAGCCGGTGTAAATGAAACGCTGGCCAGTTTGTTCCATGGGAGAGAACTTGGCACGCAGCAGAGATTTGCACACGCGATGTCCGCGGTAAGTCATGAGGCAAGTATCGCCTTCTAGAGCCTTCTGTGGATTATAAACTGTAAACACAAAGAGTAAGCGATTGCCACAACGCTCGCCTTAGCACTGAATTAGTCGTCACTTACATTCACGGGGTACCCGGTGCCAGCGATAATTCCAGGAGATCGACTGCAGCTGTTGTTGTCTAGCAGCGCAGCCGATGCGCATATTGCTTGGCTTTCGCAGGTCCCACAGTTTAATGCTTTGGTCTTTGGAATTGGTTAAAAAATTGAAGCCATCGTTGCGCGGGTCTATATAGGTGATGCCGTCGAAGTGTCCGACGAACGTAGACACGCATTTAGCTAAACTTTGGCGACTAAAGGATGTGCGGAGATCATACACTTGGACACGGCCGTCATCACAACCAGCGATTACCATGTGCGGATCCCTGTCCGTCATAAAGCTAACTGCATTTACATCCTCAACGGGCTGGAGATGTGTGCGTATGGTTTGGATGGTTTGGGTCTGGACATCAACTACGATCACAGAGGCGTGGTTTCTGCCTGCAATGATTTTGTCGCCCGTGGGTGAGTAGCGCACCGAAAAAATACCCACCCAATGGACGAGCTCCACGTTGACATCGATTCGTTGGCAGTCATCGCCAGATCCATTCATACGCCTAATGTGCACTGTGAAGTGATTACATTAAGAATATTAAGTTGATGGAAATGGAAGTGGAAATGGTGTGACTTACAGAATGGCTGGCAGTCGGAATATGCAAAGTGCTCTCCATTAGGACTAAAGTCGGCATCGATGATCGTTTTATATCGAAATCGATGTATATTGCGATCAATCTCCTCAAGCAGATGGTAGGTGCCCTTGGAGCCATCGTAGATACTTATCGAGCCATCTGCAAGACGCAGTTAGATTTCCACCTTCATCTTCAACATATGAAAACGACTCACCCATGCGAGCAATCAAAAGCTTGCTTCCTGTCTTGTTGAACTTGCACACATTCACCATGCAGTTGAATGACATGAGGCGCTGCGATTTCCCATTTGGAATGTACATGTTGTTAATATAGCGTTGCTGGTTGCGCGAAAAGGAGACGCTGCGGGCCGCGGCGATCCCGTTTTCCCTCTTATTTAGAGCCCGCAGCAGGTTCCAACGCTCATCTGGCATAGTGCTTAATACCCCACTAAGGGCCTGTATCTCTTTGTACATGTCTGTGCCCTGAAATATGCCCACGTCTCTTACTAAGTTCAATTCATCGCCCATCTTAATTTTATGGATAACTAAAACGCACAAACTCCTTGTAATTTAGGAATGAATTGGCTGTCAATCGATAAGTCTTAGCATGTGCAACGGCCGCGTTATTTAGCACTAGACTGTTAACATTAACAGGGCTGGGATGGAAATGGAACAACAGTTGGAACGCCGAAATTTCCAGAACGGAACCTTCAAGGGCAAAATTGCGCATTATCAGCCGAGACAGTATTAATTATTATACATAACCATTTGTTGTTCGGCTCTCTGCTGCTGACGCTGATGCTGGACATGAGTATCGGTCCATTGAAACGCTCCATATCCTCGGTATCGTTGACATGTCCAGCCAAAAGATGGGAAATCGGCACCTTCAGCTTCTCGCCATCACCGCTGCTGCTTGCGGCCAGTTGGAAGCCATTGCCAGTGGCGCCGCCACCATCACTGGCCGTGGCCACATGATGAAGATGCTCAGCGGGCGACATTCCTACCACCTGCAATGCCAACAATACCATCAGCCACAATGTAAGTTCTCACAGTTCGCATAACCACAGCAAGGCTGACAGAGCAATAGATGCGGGCGGGCGGGCGTTTGAGCGAAAAACTGTGTATATGAGGGATAACGGGAATAGGGATAGCGGGATAGGGCAGGCAGGTGAATAGCAAGCAAGCAACGGTAAACTGGCAATTGCATTTGCAACGGTGGGTTTTGTATCTGCAACGGTAAAATGACAGTTGCATTTGTATTCCTAACTGTGGCTGTTGCATATGCCTCTATATGCATCTGCATATGCATCTGTATATATATCTGTATATCATCTTAGGTTGCTGTTGTGTCGCAGCAACGGGGTGCCTGGTGCAGCTGCAGCCACAGCTACTGTAGTTCGCGCACCACACAAAAACCAATGAAATCGGGTATAAAACCTCAAGGCAGACAGTTGATTAAGTCGAGCAAGCGGCTTGACGTTGAGTTTGGCCTTTCTTTACCCTGTACCTACGGTGCAAGGGTGTATTAAGCTTGTTGCAATGTATGCAATTGGCAGAGGCAAGCGTCTCCCACCCCATAAATTATATATGTTCCTGATCAGCACGACAAGCCGAGTCGACATAGCGATGTCCGGCCGTATGTCCGCATGCTTCTATGCGAACTAGTCTCTCAGTTTGTTATTTGTTTTTTTTTGGCCACATTCTTCTCTCCACTGTAAGCTGGTCATATGTAAAAATCGTCAAGATCGGACCAGTACATCACTTAGCCCCCATATAACTTACCGAATTTAAATGTTTGGATAACGTTTTTTAATTTAGCAGTAACATAAGTTTAAATATTTCTATAGCTGTATACAAATTCTTGTATAATCCTTACCACCTCGGCGCTGGCGCGGCTGCTACTAACGCGCACGGGCTGGCTGTGGCTGCGGCGCCTGCTGGCGAAATATGGCATTTGGATTGGACTCAACGACTATCGTCTTTGTGATGATATCGTAGACTGTGCGATTGTTCTTGAAGAATACCATCAAGACACAGATCGGAGACAGTTGCGTCAGCTGGTTTTTGGTCAAGGCCCGCATGTACGCACGCAAAAACGTGGGCGTCTCAGCGGGATAGAGGAGTGCACGCATCGGCTGGAAAAGTAACTGTGGGGCGACTGGCCCTAAGTCGGCTAGCGGTAACGCGGCCTCCACATAGTGAATGCGTATCTTCATCAGCAACTTGCCTGGCGTCGCTCCATCATTGCAGACTGTCCACAACGTCTCATAGAAGCATCCTATGTGATTGGTCAGCAGCTCAAAGAGCACCAGATCTAACAGTGATAAAAAGTTCATGTCAAAATCTACATCATCTAAGGCACGGACCGTCACGTCCTTGTCGAAGTCCAGATCGAAAAAGCCGACTATGGCGAACATGAGAAATATTCTCAATATGAACAGTATGATCACATCGATAATCTCGGCCACGGCGCGTTTCCATAATGGCGCCACAACGTACTCATAGCCGCCGGAACTTCGGATAATATCTTGCTGCTGCCTCTCGTCCAGAACACGAAAAAGGTTGAAGTTGTGCCCCGGTCGCACAGGGGGAGCAACTCCAATGCCAGCGCCTGGTGCTGGCGGCAACGGAGATTGTCGATTCATCTGTGCTTGAGCTGCTCCTAGCAGAGGCACTTCTGCTGTTGCACCCATTCTCAATCTTGTCAAAGCAATTCCTTGTGCTTGTGCCAGCGTTATTTGAAACATCGGTGGATAGTTGGCCAGCAGATACCAGTTGAACATGGCCACCGCGTTTTGCTGCATCGTTGCCTGTTTTTTCCATTCCGCCAGGCTGGCGAAATATGCCTCTTTTGCTGTCTGATCTTGCTTCCTCTGCTCCAGCTCCCGTTCTCCAGCCGTTAGCAGTGATGGTGACCCTTCGTTAATCTCACTCATTCTAATTGTAAGGGGAATTTCCTTGTAGTTTTATCTGAAGAAACTGTTGCAATTTGAGAAATGTTTGACTTTACTTAGATTGGGTTGAAGTGTTTTTCAGTGAATGAAGTCGGAGCTTACACAACTTGAACCAAATTTAGTAGATGTCAGTTTCAGATGCCTCCACGTGTGCTGACAAAATTTCATTTGGCTCCGATCACTATATCATCCAACTCCCATATAACCGACCGATTCGGAATGAACTCTTAGTACAGCCAAAGAATAATACAAAAAGTATGCTTATACCTGCATAGGCGAAACCCGATAGCCGTGAACTTAGTTTAAGTGAGCCTTTATACTCACTCATAAATGCCTTGAAACACTTCTTTCACGCTCAGTTGAGTTGATATGTACATCGAAACCGAACTCTATGAACACGAACTTGGTCAAACGCGATTGACATATTGGTACCTTTCCCTTTTAACACGCTGAAGATCTCGATCTTATGCGATTGCAAAATATTATCTTCTTGTTAATTTTGAAAGTGTTTCTAGGCTTCAATTTCCGATTTCTGGAATCAAGGAAGGCAACCCCATATTTTGGTACCGAGTCCAAGACTCGCTTACATGTACATATTTTCATTTTAATTATAACAAATTTGACAATTTTTTAAATTTGGTAAACTTATCCAGCTTCACAGACTATGCATTATTTACTGCCAAAGCCAAAGCCGGCGTGGCAATATACAAATGCCGGGAGAGCAGAATTGTGAAAACGATCTGTCCGAACATCATCAGAAAGAGAAAGTAGGATTTGTTGTATGACGTTTCAATCAAACCATGGTGTCCATAGGGACCGTAGTTGGTGCCTTGGTCCCACAAGATTCTGGCACGCAGGGTGCGCAGTAGAAAGTAGCCCAAGGAGCAGCTGGTGTACGCCAAGGCCATAAAGTAGCCGGTGCTGTAGAACAGGGTGCTGACCAGGAGACAGGCCACAATGGTGACATACTTATAGCCCGTCAGGGCCAGCAGATCCAATGTCCTGAGGCTTGTCTTGACCTTCAGTATGCAGAGGGCCAGAGAGTACAGGATCAGCTCGAGCAGAGTATATGCCAGGGCGCTGCTCGCATGATTGCCCAGCTGCTCGGGTGAGAAGCGCTTCTGCAAGCCCAGAAGCCAACCGGCCACAAACACATAGGTAATGAAGCCCATGGTCGGCAGATAGAGATCAGCTGCATTGATATCGTCACGAGGCTGCACCAAATACTGCGGATCGTATTTGAGGGTCCACTCTGTGTGCACGTAGGGAAAGAAGAGCCTTCCCAGCTTATGAGCCACATAGCCATTGTCCACGGCAAAGTAATGCTTCAGGGTGTTGATGGGCAGCCACTTGTGGAGCTGGTTCTGCATCAATTGCTTGCCCTGATCCGCCAAGTCCTGGCCATACTGCAGAGCCATGTTCTGCACAGCCTGGTCTTTGAATATGTGAAACTGTGGGTATGCATCGCCTCCAATTGAGCCACCAGCAAACGGTGATTGCGGCTGTGGTGGAGGACTATGCACCTTCGGACCAGCCAACCCAGGGATATATCCTACAGCAGATGGCTGCGGCGAGGGTGAGTAAGGAACCGGTGGAATATAGTTCAGATTTTGCACCTTCCCTTGCATGACACCCAGCGGCTGGGCTTGACCATAACAAAGCTGTTGGGGATCCAAGAAGATGGGAGAATCCGACTGGGGGCCATTGCCCGTGGCCTTATTCAAGCGCTTAGAGCGATTGCTCTCGCTGCCATCTTGAGATGGATGAAACTCCTGAACCCGCTGAACGGGAATCATTTCTTCAATAATATTTCTGTATATTTTTGACTAGAAAATAGTTGTTTTATTGTTGTCGATATGATTTAGTTTGCAATGGGACAAACGTACGTTAGACAAAGGAATCAAATTTTGACAACAATTTCAATTTACTAGACTTCTTCATATAAATAATACAGAGAGGGATTACCGCTTCCTCGCAATATCATTGATTGGTAAACGAGGCATACTTTCCCAACAACCACGCAGGAGACTAACCACCATATTGATGGCATGACAGCCCTAAATGTGCTTATTTATGCACGCCTGACACCAAGGTGTTAAACACAAACCCATACGCATCCGTGGCAGTGTGTTACCGTGTTCAAAATCAACTGTCAGACGGCAAGAGTTCCAAGAAACTTATTAAATGTCTCACTCACGCAAACACACATATGCACACACACACACACATACACTCTTTTGTGGGAGAGACACATTGCTGTTGCCGTGCTGTGCTGTGCTTTTGGCCACTTAGACTTGACTTGTCAGTGTCCGTGTCCGGGTCCTGCACACAACCTGCCAGCGGAAAAAGAAGAAATTTATGATGATAATGCTGATAATGATAATGTTGTTGTTGTATGTCTGCTCGAGTACAATATACTCATTATATACATAGATATATTATATGTCATTACTTATATAGATATATTAGATGTAAATAATTGTATTTAAAATTTATCTTAATTTATTTAATAGAATTTAAGCAATTCTAAAATATTTGCAATACAATAAAGCCATTTGCTTCTTCAATTACATTGAAAGCCTGCCAATTCATCAACAATCAGTCCTTGTTGTTGCTGTTGCAGGACAAATGAATTTGACAGCAAACATCTGGGGATTCAACATGGAGAAGTATTTGATTCTAATTGAAATGCATGCCATGTTATTTACACACTTCATTTGTGGTGATGTTGTTGTTGTTGTTGCTGTTGATGTTGTAGTTTATTTGTATTTTTCATGCCACTTTTTAGTTTGCTCCTTTACGTTTTCCCGTTGGCCGCGACTTTGGCCATGTTGCAGTATCAAAAACTCAACCGAAAAGACTCTCCTGAATAACTCAACACGCTGCTGCTGCTGCTGCTGCCGAAATAGGCAACAACAACAACAACCAAGAGAAAGAAGAATGAAAGCAACAACAACAACAACAAGAACAGGAAAAGTAGAAGATGGTCTAAAAAGTTGAAGTGAGGAAGACACTTGCTCGCTTGGCGTAAAACTTTACTAACGCCAAAAGCACTGCTTCATATAATTCTTTGCTTAGTGAACTTTTAAAGTTTGCTTTTATGCACTTTTTTTACATTTGTTGTTGTTGTTGTTGCTGCCTTGCAACAGTAGGCGAGACAGTGAGCCATTTGTTGTCACTGCGCTTAAGTGTTTTTCTACTTGCAAGCTTTTCGCTTTTCGAGTGCATGGCATGAATTTGTATAGAGAACTGCAGTGGCTTACAGTGCGTATGATTAATGGCTGGCATTGAAAAATGCCGTAGACATTTTCGCACAAATTATTTGATGCCTGCCATCAACTTGACCCTGGGCTTTTGAGCTCGTACAATGTTTGCCTGTGGCTGTGTAATGATGCGAGTATCTATCGGCTTTCATTGGAAGCCGGAACTGGCGTCCGCAGTGGCACACGCTAAGTTTCAGTTAGTTTTCCCAGTAGAGTTGTTGTTATTCCGCTTGAGTTGATACGGAAAGCGAGATATCGAGAAACTTTGAAAATAGAGTTTCTCTACAGCGCATTGTTAGCATGGGGGGAATGTAGGAGTGGTAAGGTAAGGGAAGTCTTCACTGCATTGATGAGTGGCCAAAATGAGTTTTCACTAACTTTCTTTGAAGAATTTGTCAACCTATCAGGCCACTGATATCCAGATTTATAAGACACAATGAAAAGCGAGTCTTGTAGTCCTCGCTGTCTGCATTCTCAGCCTGATACTGAGTTGAGTTGAGTTTAATCAACTGATGATGCTTTGCAGTTTATGTTTGGCCTTAGCTTGAATGAAAACGATCTGATAAATAATGCAGGATAAAACATTACTCTTACAATGCAATGACGTTACACAACGCGCCGAGCACAAATGCGCGACTGCCATAAGTACATGGGCGCATTGTCCTGTTACCATTTATGTTATCAAGTGTGTGTGTGTGTGTGTAGAGTATGAGTTATGCTAATGCAAACATAGACAACTCGCATACGCCCCCCGCATATATGTTTGCCAGCCGGATAACTGTTGTAGATGTGTAGCAATGCCCTCTCTCTTATTAGCTTATTGAACTTGCATTGCCATTTGCTCACGTCATGCTCTCCACCCCACTCCTAACCATACCAAGCGCCGGGTGAAATTACTAGTCCAAGGTATAAGCAGTTCTTATAAGCATCAACTTTGATTATATTGTTGTCCAATATTCATTGGTATTCCGAGGGCAACATTTGACTAACAGATTTGTCCTTTATATCTTCAGTTGTCAAACTTAAACACATCCTAGTAATGCCATCTGTACATGCCCCTTCAACGCTTACTGCTGTTTAATGTCTGCTGGCTTTTGCGCTTTTAATTTCATTCACTTCCCCTCATCGTGAGTTTTCAGTTCAATGGCTTCACTTAATCCTTGCCATCCTTGTGTGAATGACGAGTTACCAAACTTGTGCCTATCTTTGATGATGATTCTGCTTCTTCTCCTTGTTCATCGTTTTTGCCATCCTGGCCTGTGTCCTTTCGTGCTGGCCCTGGCCCGTTTGGTGCTTTTGCATTTCCGCTTAGTGGCCGCTTGTAATTTGATAAACCGACTCGTCGACAGATTATGATGAGTTTTTCCCTAGCTGGAAATTCAATCTCCGCATTTCATTTGATAAACACTGAAACTTGATTATGCAAACATATATAAATGAAGTTGGGTTGGAGAGTTGCCTTAATGGCAAACAGGAGAAGGTGGAAGGAAGGAGTTTGTGGCGAAATAAAAGCGAAACTGTTAACATAAAAATGAGCTTGGCTGAGAAACTATCCAGGTTCCAGACTCATATTGACCTCGACCTTGCCAAGTGAAAACATTTAAGAAGAGATTTTCTTATCTAGCATTTTGTTTCCTTTCCTTTTCTTCCATTTCTCGAACCGAAATCGTATAGAAAATTCTTGCCAAATGTTCCCAATGCAATCGCATTGACTCTCCTTATCTACTTTTAACTTTTCCATAAAAAAAAAATATATTTATATATATATATATATATTTAATAAACATGATACCCAGAGTAGCCATTAATAAGCTGCCAGCAACAACGTCAAATCCCACTTTGCCGGCCAATGTACTTGTACTACGTTAGCTGCTTAATCCATTAAATTTGCATTCAAAAAGGGCACTATAAATCCTCTTATTCTCCCGTTTCATTCTTGCTCGCCCCCACTATGCATATTATGGAGCTGCAACATTGCATTCAAGCCAAGAGTCGGCACTGGTCCTGGTCCCACTCCCTGACTCAGATCCGCAAAGAACAAAAACGGCAGTGGGCAGGAATGTGGATTCATTCCCCACCAACCCATTCCACGATTATTAGCCGTCGTTCCCACTTTTCTCACTTTATACCCGGCTTGGCAGGTATTTAACGCTTTGGGACGATTGCACTTTTACCTTTTTTTTTAAGCTTTAGCCTTAACAAAAATTGTTATTTTTGCACTAAAAATGTGATTTCATTATAGAATCTGAAGGCTCCGTTTCTGGTTTCTGCTTGGAGCTTTGCCTGAGACCCACAGACACAGTGGACTCTACATTTATGGCGGCTCTTGATTCGCAATGGAAATGCATGCGAACTAGCAACTTCCTCATCTGAGGCAAGGGCACAATAACAAAAAACAAAAACCAGGCTAAAGCCACCAACTATATGCCATGTCCTGCCATTGGTGGGTGCAGCGGCAGGCGGTAGCCCTCAAGATATCCAAGGCGTTTGCCTACTTTGCCTACTTTGCAGTGCAATGACAGCGCGTGCTTGTCCTCCCCGCATTCGTTGTCTTTGTATTCGTCCTCGCCCCCGACACTTGCGACTGGATACAGCCAGCAGACATTAAAACCTTAAGCCGCAAAATGTGATAGTAATTATTTCTTAAGAGCGATGATAAAGTCAAAGCCCTAAAACTGACAGAAATTAGTTACTTGGGCGGCAGTTTCATAGAAGATGCCAGCGTTTAATGTACCACAATCATTTTTCAAATGACAAGCAATTATTTTAAAATATTCCAAAATAGAAATTATATCAATTAATATGGGCAATTGTGTTTAGAACAAAATATGTTACACCTCCGCATCGTACACATGTATGGGTTCATGGATGTTAGCAACAGCAGCAGATTATGCGAAGCCCATAACGGCTCTTATCAACAGAGCGCAAGGAATAGAGCCAGCACCTGCTGGGCAACATTAACAGAGCGCAACAGCAACTGATCGAAGTGTGAGAGCATTATGAGAGCGCGCTCTGTAGCTGGTAACGTTTAATCTGTTATCAGTTAAACAGTTCAGTTTTTGTACTAATGAGAGTAGCAACAGATTATGTGAAGCGCATAATGGTGCTTATCAACAGAGCGCAAGCAATAGAGCGTCGACTAACCGCCAGCTACGCTTAAATACATTTGAATGTATATATGATAGCTACAGCAGCCGAATATGTGAATATGCAAGAAGGGATCGAACTGTGAGATCACTGTGAGAGCTCTGTAGCTGGTAACGTTTCATCTGTTATCAGTTAACACGAGTCCAACAATATACACACATATGCTGACATCAAGCTGGCTAGAAATCAAACTTCTAAGTTGAAAAGGTTGCTATAAAAAACACATAGTTTATAAACACATTTTTGGGGAATGTCAACTGCAACAAAACAGATCTCTGAGTTATACTCGAATAAGATGTTAAAGCATTACGTATCGATCAAAGGCATTATCTTAATAGACGTCTGGTCTGCATGGTCTCATAGTTTCTGCTTAGATTTCTGTGGAAATGAATAAGAATGAAGGAAAGTTCAAAGCAAATATTAAAATAGTCGCGAGAATCACAAAATTTCTATTTAAATGTGACAATTCAATATATTCCCATATAAATGATCTAGAGAAGACACACTAATTATAAGTTTAGGTCTTAAATATTCAATGGGTCTAAAAAAATTGAATTGAAATTTGAGGGAGAATCCAAAGCGTAAAGAATGAAGTTCAAATTATCGAAGTCATTTAAATGCTTCGAAATATTCTGTGCTATTTTATTCTTATTGATTTGTTTCCTATTTTCATCGTAATCAGCTGCAAAGAAAACATGAACGATGAAAATAAAGGAGTCCTTTGTTTGTAAATGAAAACGAAATTTGAATCAAACTCGCATCTCATTCAGCTTCGTGTGCCTCTTCGTTGGAATGTTGTGCCACTGAGTCTCATTCGACTTCGCACTTTACCTCTCCTTAATTGTTCATATGAGATAGAACCATTGAATTAACATTTAACAAGAGCTCCCAATCTAGGGCATCTATCAACAGTTTGTCTAAGCGAATGCCTCAACTCATGCAGACTTCTATTGTGAAACTATATATTTCTTATAGATATTTCTTAAATTAAAAACTAATCGGGCTTATGGTCATGTTAAATATATATATATATCTTACACAGGATCTATAACAATCTGTTAAATCGGTTGAAAATGTTATTTTAAACAATTGCAAAGATCGCAAATCTAGGCTCGACCAAAGGGCCGAGCAGTTGTGGAGTATTCAGCTGACACCAGGCTGGCGCTGTAGGATCTATCTCTACATATATTCCCCTAGCAACCTGGCACGCGATAAAAATAAAGCAAAAATAAAAGCAAAAAACGAAAACACGAAAAGAAGGCTAAGTTCGGCTTGCCGAAGCGTATATACCATACACATTGCACATGTATAACAGATCTAGATCATATCTAGTTAGAGGGGCTATAGTGGATACAAATGATATAAACCGATTTTAGTTTGATTTGGATGAAAAACACAATAGTTATACTAGTAAATGGTTATTAGGGAAGATTTCGCTAAGTCGAAGCTATATCATATAGTTGTCCGATCTGGATGAATACTGAACTTAGCCACCGTGTAGACAAAAGAAGTATCTCTCTGTAGCTCTGTGGGTCTGTAGCCTTTAATATGCTGAGATCTTGCGGATGAAACAGACAGACGAACAGACATGGCTATATCGACTGCCTTTGATTGGCTTGGAATTCTTGGAAAGCTTACTTGGTTACCTTGGCGCTTGAGATGAACTGCATCCGAATGGCCCCAGTATAGGCACTGTACTATAGCTGCTCCATTCCAGACGCATGGAGGATGTTTCTCCACCAGGCGTTGTATCTGATCCTACCCGATCTTAGCTGACGCTGATAGCTATTCTGCAGTTGTTTCATCTATAGAGGTGCGTGTCATCAATTGCTTTTGGGTTTTTGCTTTCCAATGGCAGCGGATTCGTTAGCTTCAACTAGCTGTTATTGATCAGAATGTAACATCACCTCATCAGTAGTTGGCTCTGGCGGCATCGTAGGATCGGTTGTAAGGACAACGCTGGGTATGTTTATCGTTATCTAAGAGTGATGAACTGGCCTGAGATGGATATGGCAATTCAGCAAACACAACAGGTTGGAACTCTAGGAAGAGATTGAAATGACTAACAGAAGGTAACTAATATATCCACACTTGCCAAAGCGTTGTTTCCGAATCAGCTCGAGCTGACTATAGGAATTCCCTTCTCAACGGCGAGAGATGATCTATTAAACGCTCACATGGGTTCCATAACTTTTCAACGGCGCGGCGCCCTCATAACGTTGGGATAGATTTTACGGCGAACTTTTACCGTGCCTCATTCAGCTCTTCGATGCAATTCTCTTGGAATTTCAAATTTGTTATGTTTTTTCTAAAGAAATCGTATAGATTAAGTATCCCGTTCTTTACTGTTCATTTGTGAAAATCGCTACACAGTGTTGTTAAACGACAAGCATCAGACAGTGTTATTCAATGAGACTGTTGCTTCTAGTCTGTTCAGCGCAATTTCTGAACACGTTAAAATTTAACATATAGAAAAAGACAATTTTATATGGAAGTCAGAACCAGCTGAAGCTGCTTCTAGCTCACAAATGAACCAAAAACAGCTGATTTTCGCAAATTGTGTTTGTTTTTTGGGTGACACCTAAATTAACTGATTGCAGTCACCAAAATCTCTGAAACTGAGAGCTGGAGTGAACTCCAGCGTAGCCCAAGTCATGGTCGTGGCTGGTGGCTAAGCTCAGCTCCTCAACTTTGAATGAGACCAGAGAAGCAGCTGTCCCTCTGGCCAGCCGAGGACAACACTGAACTTGACTGTAGCTCAATCTGTAACCTGTCACAGACTTCACTATTCATTTTCTGATCTTTAACTCACCTGGTAAAACTAAATTTTCATAATATAATTTTCTTTTACAATTTTTCCTGTCCTCAACTAGAAAACAATGGCCAAGGAACACGACAACATACTCAAGAAGTTGATACAGATCGAAGTGAAGCTGGCCATAGCCTGGGAGCTGCTTAATCTCTCCAGGGCCAGAGCGGTCGTACTAGACAGCCTGGAGGAAAATCTGGACCACATGTCCGAGCACAAAGTGGAGCAAGTGCTGTCCAGCAAGCTGGTGCACAAATTCAAAAATAAGCTGGATGCCAAGGCGGTGCAGCAACTGGAACAGAACCTGACGGTCAAAGTGCAGGAGAAGCTGACCGCAAGCGTCGAATACAAGCCAAAACCAGGTGACAAATCCAAACAGCAAAGGGTGGCATCCCAATTCGATTCGATATCGTGCATAGATATGGACAAACCCATACGTCTACTCGGAAGCACCTTGTCACAGCCTATAGCCAATCACTTAGAACCAAGGAAAGACCTCACCGATCGTGTCCAGATCAAGGGAACGGGAGTCATGCGCTTTGCTGACCTTCCCTTGCCAGCGCCCAGGACCAATAGCAAGGAGTGGGAGTCCAGCAGCCTCAAGCAGGCCCCTCTTCTCATGGTGGGCAAAACCTTGGCACATCCCACTTTCTCTGCCAGCGAGAAGTTGGTTCGCTTTTCCAACAGCCAGGAGCAGGAACGCTTGTGTAATCTGGCCATGAAAGTGCCCAGAGAGAAGGACTACCCCATGCACGTGCCTTCCTGGCACAAGAACATCTTTAAGCCTGGCACCAAGAAACCAGAAAATTAATACACCTTGCCCTCCCATTGCATTTCGGCCTTTGTGCCGCTTTAGGGCCAGTTTATAGACCTGAACGGATGGCAAAGGATCGCTATTCATAAGTTATATTTAACAACATAACGCCGAAACAAATCAGTTGCTCAATAAATTCATAATGGTGGAAAAATACATTTTCAAAAAGTATCAGAAGATTTATGGTATATTGGAGCCAATTGTAGCTTCATCAGCAGGGATTCCTTTAACACCACCTTCTGCAGTGATGTTTATTAGTTCAACAATCTTGTCCCTAGTGTTTTTTTGGAACGATTTAGGTTAGTTATTTTTCGGACAGAGGCGTAACTTTGATTATAAACAAAACAAATTGCTCCATGGTGTAGCAGTATCTGAGGCGTCGCGAGAGCGGCTTAAGCAACAAAGGCGATGATAATTTTGTGATGCGCTGGATCTACAGCTCCATGAATCCGCTTAACATCTACAATGCGAACTGCCGCCCGGGGGAAGAAACCGGAGGCATATTGAATATTGAATACAATGCCCATGGCAATGGCACCATATTCACCTGGGGCATCAACTCAACTGAGCAGGGGATAATCTCACAGCGCACCGTCCTCGCGGGCGGCCTAATGAGGTGCCGAATCCCGCCAGCAGGCGACAAGCTTATTTTATGTACCAGCGTCGGTTACATTATGATTATCCATCACCTTGACTTGACGACATTGCACAAGGATCTCTGTGTCTTTATAGTGAGTTGACAAGAGGCAATCTTTCTGGTATCGATCCACACACTCAATATACATAACGTTCTCATTACAGCCTGACGTAGATTTAACGATGCCGGATTCCAAGTGTGACCACCGCTTCTCAAAGCACCAGAAGGAGAATCGATTGGAGCTAGTCACTGATTTCCCTGAGCAAAATCATGCCGAAATGATAATGGCATTGCAGATCCATCCCCACTGGCCTTGCGTGCTGACGCGCAATGTGAGCTCCAATGAGCAGAGTGAATGGACTTGCATCCATGACATAAACGAGGAGGCCATGCCGATCTCCAAGCAACGGCAGCAGCAGCACAGAGAATAGCAGACCTCCAGCTCAGCCACGAAAATTGCGTCGTCCGACCCGTACCAAGCGCAATTAGGGGAATACAAAAAAGCTCCTCTATTATGTATCAGAGGCAAACACAAAGACTAACTAACTAACTTAAGCAAACAGTCCTGTTTCTCGGCCGATGGCCGCATCATCTGCTCGCCGTATGGCAACGGAGTGCGGTTGCTTGGTTACAATGCCGACTTCAGCGACTATCCCCACTACCATCAATTCGAAGAGGTTAAGCGGAATCCGCGCCAGCTCGTGGAACTGGCCAACATTAGCAAGCATCAAGACGTTGTGCTTTGCTCCAAATTCAGTCCCAGAGAGACGCTCCCTGTCACTGGCTGCAATGGTGGCGAAATCACCTGGTATCGGTCGCATCTTTAGGCTAGGCACCTGACCAATTTGTAAATTTTTCATTTTCTAAGAATACATTTTGTGACTATCCCTTAACATTACGTAAGTGGGAGCAATAACCATAAGTCAGTGGGAAAAATGCTTATCCACCCTCCAAGGAATATCCAACATCTACAATTCAAATAACATATTATGCGGAATTCGTGAGTAGCAACACTTTAAACCCCGTATAAAGGATATAACCCAAGTAAGCAAAGAATGCGTTTCAGTGACCAATAGGAGAGAAGAAGTTGCCAAATTGTAACCAGACTCAAAGTCACATCGTCAAAGGAGAAACCAAATCAAAATGCCCTGATTGCGGGGAAACCTCTCTTGATTGTAAACTATTGCTTACACTGATTTACAAATGTTTGCATTCTATAGAGGTGGGATTCTTTTTTGAAACACACTGTGTCAGATTTTTAATAGGACGCTTTAATTGTGAGATAAATAGAGTCTATATTTTACAATTTCTTTATGATGAAAGCGAAATTGTACGATACTGTCTCGGCGGATAATGCGCAATTTTGCTTTTGAAGGTACCGTTCTGGAAATTTCGGCGTTCCAGGCGTTGTTCCATTTCCATCCCAGCCCTGTTAATGTTAACAGTCTAGTGCTGAATAACGCGGCCGTTGCACGTGCTAAGACTTGTCGATTGGCAGCCAACTCATTCCTAAATTACAAGAAGTTTGTGCGTTTTAGTTATCCATAAAATTAAGATGGGCGACGAATTGAACTTAGTAAGAGACGTGGGCATATTTCAGGGCACAGACATGTACAAAGAGATACAGGCCCTTAGTGGGGTATTAAGCACGATGCCAGATGAGCGTTGGAACCTGTTGCGGGCCCTAAATAAGAGGGAAAACGGGATCGCCGCGGCCCGCAGCGTCTCCTTTTCGCGCAACCAGCAACGCTATATTAACAACATGTATATTCCCAATGGGAAATCGCAGCGCCTCATGTCATTCAACTGCATGGTGAATGTGTGCAAGTTCAACAAGACAGGAAGCCAGCTTTTGATTGCTTGCAAAGGTGAGTCGTTTTCATATGTTGAAGATGAAGGTGGAAATCTAACTACGTCTTGCAGGTGGCTCGATAAGTATCTACGATGGCTCCAAGGGCACCTACCATCTGCTTAAGGAGATTGATCGCAATATACAACGATTTCAATTTACAACGATCATCGATGCCGACTTTAGTCCTAATGGAGAGCACCTTGCATATTCCGCCTGCCAGCCATTCTGTAAGTCACACCATTTCCACTTCCATTTCCATCAACTTAATATTCTTAATGTACTCACTTCACAGTATACATTGTACGTGTGATTGGATCTGGCGATGACTGCCAACGAATCGATGTCAACGTGGAGCGCTTCCATTGGATGTCTATTTTTTCTTTGCGCTACTCACCCACGGGCGACAAAATCAAAACCATCAAATCGGTAATTGTTATATCTGTAGAGTGCTCATTTAATAAAGTTTCTAAATCTATGCAAGGGTTACTGACAACATTAATGCTTCAAGATCTAGAATCAAAGTTCTGTCTCTTGTGAGTAGTGTTCCATTGATGTGGCCGGTGTCGATTTAGTTTGTTTTCTCATTAGAAATTATGGCATTGACAGTTTCTTTTAGTTCATTAATTTGGTCTTGCACTCTTGTTCTGCTCGGGAGTCTTTCACGCCTCGAGCTGTTGGCTATGATGCAACGCCAGGTAGGGTGTGCCGGTGTATTAGACCAGCTGGTCCATGCTACCGTTGGAAACAACCTTCTGCCATTTGCATCCTTCCTTGCAGTTGACCACATTCTTGGGCGAGTGCACGCCCTCGTGCCGCAGGTTGTAATCCACTTCCACATCGTTCAGATGTAGAAATGCGGTTAAGTTGCTCCACCAAAATCTGGGTTAGCTGGCGCTGCTGGGTCCCGACATCCAGCGGCTGTCGGACATGGATATGGTCATTACATCGTGGGGAAGCCCGAGAGCATCCATTGTCTGTGAGCGTACAGAATTCAAGAGGGATTCGGAGACAGCTGCAGTTGGTGTAGCCACTGCTTTCTCATCCTCTGACTCTGTTGGCTTCTCTTCCTCCATCACAGTGCGCGTATAATGCTGTCAGGGGCATTGTATTATGTGCCATACTCATATCGCAATTGCATATTCATGGTCGTCTTCTCCATTGACTTTGGCCCAACTCCGTGGCTTATTTTAGCAGAGCTGTTCTCCGAGGATGTGAAGAGTGTGGCCGGATCCATTGCGGACACGAGCAGCTGGTTATCTGCATTCTTAATCAACTCTTGCTTCCCATACTGAATTTTTACGGGCGTTGTCATTGTTGCCTTCATTTATACACGGTGCGAGCCGAACCAAAAACGAGTATCGAGATCGAAAAGCACATTTGGAGATGATGTATCCGGAAACGCATGCGCAGATTTTAGCTTTGGCTTGTCGATGTTTTTTTTTATTATAATTTTTAAATAATAAATTTTTGGGTATCAGCAGTGCTAGTTTTATGTTATGTATATAAAGTATAGGGACTCAAAGTGATTGCATTATTCAAACATGGACCAATTCTTCAAAACTCTGGATTTCATTGACATGGGCAAGCAGCCGGTGTGAATGTCGAAGGGCCTTCAAAATCAGCGGGATCCTAACAAAGGATTTGCTCAAGAATTCCTTACACCAGCTGAACGATTTGGGCGTCTATGCGGGCTCCGTAGCCATTATCTTATTGCTGGTGGAGTTTGATATTAAGATGCGGCAGGCGGAGACGCTCTTCTTGAAGAATCTATATCGGAGTGTGATTGCAATATGTGATGGTTTCCGACACTTGCTTGTCCACAAGCTGCACGACATGCTGGACGATCATACTTCGCCGGGCTCAGAAGTCAACACTGATGGGACCATCATGAACTTTTCGACGCCCAAGATGCAAACATTTTTGATGTATCTCAAGCGAACATTTGAAGGCAAAGACCAGAAGGATATCTGCTGTTTGGTATTTCTGGAGCATCGCTATTCGTAAAGTGTCACGCGATACCCTTTGCTTTCCCGGAATTGTACGAAGTTGCGAATGGATTCCGACAGCAGGGCGTTCTTGGACAATATGAACAAGTGGAAACAATGGCGCACGCAGATGCAGGCGAGTGTCGTATTGTTGACTAAAGCAGAGCTCACGTCCGTTAGCTGGCCACGGGTCATGCGCGTCATGTGTTCACGGCCTGTAGCAAATAGGCGCGATAAGGAAGCCGCCAACTTCCCTCTTTGAAATGTTTGTCCACCTATGGCTGCTCCTTCGTTGTTATGGTGGATGCTGATGTTCTGTGGTAGTCACGTATACTTAGGTGTTGCAGATCGTCGAGCGAATGTTTATGCTGGAACGCAGTGCCTCCGCATGCAGCATGTACTGGAAGCGACGCAAGAAGCCTGGCAAGAAGACCAACTTTAGCCAAAGATCGCCGGGAAAGCCGAAATCAAAGCACAACTCACCTTGGCTCCCGCCTTGCTCATCTACGAGGATTTGCCGAGCCGCTGGACATAGAAATTGAGCTGATCTGTCAGTCCAAGTCGCAGCCGCCTCCTTCTTATTTCAGTGGCACCACTAGAAATGAGTGCGTCTTGCTGCGACGGTCCAAAACAAAGAACGGCTGCCAGATCCTCAGCACATCTCTAAACAACATGGCATGAAACTGATGAAGCTGCTCCAATTGCTCAACCCGCTCGATGATCAGCTCCAGCGTCGGCTCAACCACCAGCACTTGCAGCTCCCCCTGGTTGCTAAACAGCGGCATCTCCGCTAGACGTGGCAGACGCTTCCGCAACAGCAGTGCGTAGATTCTGCCTGTTAGAAGCCTGTGTATATATGAGCCGTGTAATCGTTGCGCTCAAACTGCGGCTACAGAACAACCTCATAGGCGCAACGCGGCAGCCTAGTCGCGGACGTGAGACGAAGAGCTCATCCGGACAGGTGCTTGTGTATGTGGGCTCTCCAGTGCCTTCCTTCTTCTTGGCGAACAGAACATGGAAGTCGTCGCCATATTTTTTCCAATGCTCAAAGTAGACATCCACATTCATCCAACACGATGTTTGATCGTTGTGGGCAGTTCTCCCCATTAATAAGAGTTTGATGCGTGCTTTGAAGGCGGCAGACATTTTAGCGGTTTTCGTGCAACTCATGGGATCGTTCTAAAAGAGATTGGAATTGGTCGTTGGAATTCATTGGGATCTAGTCCTAGCGCTGCCCTTAGTTTTACTTACGTAGAATTTTTCGCGCAGCTGGGAGTTTAATGGCAGGTTTACGGAGACCATTTGTTTGCTTTCCAGGAGTTTGCCAAACATTTTCTTATCTAGTAGCTTGAACCATTGCAGAACCGGGCCAGATACATCGCTCGGCATGCCCTGGCAATAGCGATGGAGCAGGGTCAAGGCATTGCTGGCCAAAAGAACAGCGCCATGTTGATTCACATAAGAATTAAAGGTATCATGAAAGCGTTCGGAAGTGTCATCCGGTTTCGGATCAGCACGATCCAGAACTCAGAGAAAATACAAGATAAATTAACAAAATACATTGCGTACCTCTGGCGTAGCATTCCGTAAGCGCTTTTGCACGAATAGCGACGCTCCAGAAATACCAAACAGCAGATATCCTTCTGATATTTGCCTTCAAATGTTTGCTTAAGATACATCAAAAATGATTGCATCTTGGTCGTCGAAAAGTTCATGATGGTCCCATTAGTGTTGACTTCTGAGCCCGGCGAAGTATGATCGTCCAGCATGTCGTGCAGCTTGTGGACAAGCAAGTGTCGAAAACCATCACATATTGAAACCACACTCCGATATAGATTCTTCAAGAAGAGCGTCTCCGCCTGCCGCATCTCAATATCAAACTCCACCAGCAATAAAATAATGGCTACGGAGCCCGCATAGACGCCCAAATCGTTCAGCTGGTGTAAGGAATTCTTGAGCAAATCCTTTGTTAGGATCCCGCTGATTTTGAAGGCCCTTCGACATTCACACCGGCTGCTTGCCCATGTCAATGAAATCCAGAGTTTTGAAGAATTGGTCCATGTTTGAATAATGCAATCACTTTGAGTCCCTATACTTTATATACATAACATAAAACTAGCACTGCTGATACCCAAAAATTTATTATTTGAAAATTATAATAAGAAACACGAAAAGCCAAAGCTAAAATCTGCGACAAATAAAACTCAGAGGTGAGCGATACTTCTCCTTGTCACTTTAATTTAAAAATATCGTCGAAAATATGGAAGGCATTCTATTGAAATATTTTATTGTATCGATTATTTACATTGGCGGCATTAATATTGATGGGAAGAATCTGCTGAAATAAGCCACGAAGTTGGACCAAAGCCAAGACGACCATGATTGGCAACCAGCCAATGGAAGCAACCAGAACTGGATTGATCTCATTATTTGGAAGTCCACACCCATCAAGAAGGTGGTAACGGCCATGAAGAAAGCTGGTACTTGTAGCAGAATGCGACTTCCGGCCTTGTCAGTTATAACCACACGACTTGGGTGACCCCAATAAGGATTGTAGACTCTCTACCTCTTCAAAAATTGATGTAGAAAGTAAAAAAAAATGGCATTAATACCGGTACACTGCTGAAACACTTGCAACACTTGAAACTCCTTTGCGCGTAACCGGGCGCCATACTCTGTAAATACTACTATTATCAAAAAAATCCTAAAAAGTTGAAAAGCCAAAGTCTCCTGGGATTGACGAAATTGATAATTTGTGTCCTATATCACTCCCGCCATAGAGAACACAATTTATTACTTACATTATAAACAAATGATTAGAACTCTGATATTTCCCATTGGTATGGAAAACTGCCAATGTTATCTCGAATGGTAAACAATATAAGCCTGCTCATTTGCCCATAAGCCTTCTATCGTCAGTCAGCAAAATTCTTGAAAGCCATTAGGAAACTTCTAGCCCACTTCCTCGGTAACAACAATATTCTCCCATGCCAACAATTTGGGTTTCGGAGAGAGCATAATGCAGTTCACCCGCTCGTCAGGATCAAAAACATGATTCGAAGTAACTTAGTTCACTTTCCAATAAGAGACATAAAACTGCTCCAGAGTTTCCTAAAAAAACAGATAATTTGTTGTATATTTGGGAAAGGCAGCATCATCTCATATTAATATCCCAGCAGGATGTCCTCAAGCATCCTTGCTATCTCCCATACTATATAATTTATTTACGGCAAACCGTTACTAACAAACTGCGCTAGTAATAATAAATAATAAAAAACTAATAAAAATAAAAAACTTAGGATATTTGGCAAGCAGGGGCATGCCCGTGGGCGTCGATTGCTATTCGTTGCCATTTATTGTATGCTGCTGCTTATTTTTATTATTATTGTTGGCTGCAGTTACACTGCCATATTTCGAATGAAAATACTCCTGCACGTTGATGTTGTATTCGCTGCGGGAACTGTGACCACGCTGATGTTGCTGTAAAAGTGAAACTTAATCACTGCTGTCTGCCGTCACCGTCAAAGGACTGTGAGAGCTCATGCCTCTGTATGCGGGTGCTGCCAGCAACGAGCTGTAAACGTATGTGTAATTCAAATGTAAATATGGCTTTGAGAGAATAAATTCAACTAAATTAACATCAGCATGTATTGTAGATATGTGTTAGTAAGTTGCAACACTTGCCTTTTGCTCAAACTACACACCTTCTGAATGCTTTTGCTTTGCGTTTCCAGTTGCAGCGCTGCGTGCCTCATTAAACAGAGGGGCTACCGTGAGCTGCTCTGGTTGCTGATGCTTATCCCGGTGGTCGCGTTGGATTCTCGAGCTATAGGTTTCGGCATCCAGAAAAGTGGTTCAGGCGTTTGGCTGCGTTAGGCCACCCATTATGAATTATGGTGCCATCTGGCAAACTGCCGCCGCCAGAGCACTGATGATCATCCGCGTAAGTCGAATTGTGATGCTTGTAGTTGCTAAGCGAGGGTTATCGACGCTGGTATCCAGCAGGACATCTGTAACCACATTCAAAACCGTGCGATCTTTTCCGCACGCCCGTATACTCGATGCACTACCACGAGCACGAGTACATGCGGCGTAAATTTGACATGTGAAGATTACTAATGTTTGCCCTTGAATCAACTTAAGATTATACATACTCAAGTATGCATATATATATAAGCCACCCTATATATTTAAATGTACGCTTTTAATACTAAATAAGAAATCGTACAAATCAAAATTGCCTGACATTATACCCCTTACACCTTATATAACTAGCTGATTGGAATGCAAAGCCGGATCCGGATGCATTTGCGACAGACATTCAGAGCTTTCAGTTGAGAATGGAAATTGAGCGGAAGTGAAATGTGTAAACTCTGTGTGAACTTGCTCTTAAGTTCTTCGGCAAACCGAAGATTCTGTAGTTATATATATTTTTGTATGCTAATTAATATAACATCCACATAAGCGTAAAACGAAATATGTAATATTTTTGTTTATAAGCAAAAGCAATAAATAAATATATAAACACCAATTGCTGATCCCAAATTAACGAATTTTTATTGAATTTTCAGTAAGTGTGAGAGATACAAAGCTTCGTTAATTAATTAACAACATTTTTGTGTGTGGAAAGAAAAATTAGATCTGTGTGTGCAGTATGACTTGCCTATAACAAACTGCTGGCTATGCCTGTACAACGAAAAGCAATTATAGACAAGCTCAACTGCTGTTTACATTTTGTATGAAAAGTGTTTGCATATAAAAAAATTTTCAAGAATTTTTCGAATTTAGTACTTCGTCCTAAAACGCAGCTTCAAAAGTTATACAAATGTTAACTTTCTGTAAGTTAAATGTGGTTTATGATATATGTGTTGAGGGCATATTTTCAGATAATCAAAATGAACTTGTTCGAATGTCCTTTAAAATGTTCATAGTTTGAAATGTCAAAAATGAAATGAATATTAATAGAATTGGCAAAATTTAACTTACGATAATGATAGTGAATATTTTTTAAAACTATAAATCATATTTTAATTTCCATCAAGATGAACTAGTTCTAGTTCTGATGGTTACAGTTTTTATAAAAATACCTTATGTTAAAAGTTAAACAACTTTAATTAATGAAATTGTTGTAAAAGTCCAATGTTCGATAATGTTGGATCAAATCGATCTATCCTCAAATGTCACGGAAACTTTCACAAATATCAAATCATCAGTTCACTTTCTGGAGAATACCAGGAACAAGTTGTCTGTTATTGAAATATTTATGCTCAAGTCGTAAATATTCAATTGGAGATTGCATCTAATTGAATATTTAATATAATAGTGTCTTTGAAAATATTCCAAAATATTTAAGCTTAATAAACATGTGGAATGATCAACTGATCAAATAATTTACTCGTCGAAGGAGCTTTTCCCTGTCGCTGGCGTCGCTTCGTTGAGCGTTGCGAGCTGGCCTGTGGTTTCGGAGAACGCTGTCAACGACAAAAGAAATACCAACGTCACTCACTTGTATGTGGATGTGGAACATGAAGCTGTATACTCACAAATATGAAAGGTGACGAATCACGATCGCTGTCATCGGTATCGGTATTAAAATCTGAAACGTAAGCCGTTGCCAGTGCTGCGCGACGCTTCATGGGAGGGGCAGCAGGTGCTGCGCCTGCTTTCATTTGTACCCTGGAGGATCCAGCTCCAGTTCCACTTGCAGTTCCAACTACGGCTATTTTCGGCGTTCCGGCTACTGACTGTTCAATTGATGGCGTGGACTACAAGTGCAAGGATATGTCAAGACGGAAGACCCCATTAAGCAATGCTCTATTTCTAGAAATACTTTCACGTACCTGTGGGGAACTAGAACGGGAGTGGCCGTTGCTGATGTTAACCACTGAAGAGCTGTCTGCCAAGGAAACGGACTGCAGTTTCGGATCCTTCTCGATAATGCGGGCGGCTCCCGTTGTCTTGTCACAAACATTGCATATTTGGTTCAACTTGTAGTTGAGTGTGGCCAATTCGCCCTGCAGGAAGGGCAAACACAGAAACACGTTAGGCGAAAAACATGAGGGCGTATCTACAACTTACATTCTTCTGGCGCTCCATCTCGACGTATTCGTCATGGGCATGCTTCAACGCCAGCTGCAGTTCCGACAATTGTTTCTGGAATGAAATTGCTCTTGTTTTGAATCCGTGAAAATGTGTGCCGTGCAATCTTTTACCTCGGAAGCATCTGCTTGTGCCTGCAGTTGCTTTGCCGCCTCCGACTCCTTGGCTTGCAGCTCCATGTTGAGCTCTTCATTTTGCTGCTTCACTTTGTCAAAGTTGTCGCGAAGCTCGCCTGCCTTCACCTGGAGATCATCGACTTGCTTGCGATAGTCTTCGCCTTTGTCCGCAAGTTCTTGCAGCTGCCGGTTGGCAGCCTCCAGCGAGCTGATCTTGGTTTTATACTGTTCCTCCTCCATATTATAGGTCTCTGTCAAGCCCTTGGTGTGGGTGTACAAAGATTCGGCGTGCTGGGCGCTCTGGGCCAGATCATGTTCTAAGCCTTGTATAGTGCCCATAAGCTCGTTAATTCGCTCGTCCTTTTCTCCTTTAATGCGCTGCAACTCATGGGTACAATCGTACAATTGGTGTTGCAACGTCTCAATGTGCTGCTGCAAATCCTTGATAGCATTTTCGGACGTGATGGACTGCTCCACCATTCTGTCGTTCTCCTCTAGCATGGATTGCAGGGAGAGCTGCGAAAAGTTAAGTGTTGTCAGCTTCTGGAAGGCACTCGTGCCGATCTCAATTGGAAATTTACCTCGTTTTGCTCAATCTTCTGGTTAAATTCTTTATTCATTTCTTGGACGTTGCCCTCATAAGTCGCCTTCATTTCCGTCATTTCGGCCTTCAACTGGCCACAGGTGTCATTGAGCTCTTTCACCTGAGAGACATGGGTTTGTTTCTCCATCTCCAGCTGTCTCAACAGGGCTTGGCGATTCTCCTCAACTTGTTTGCACTGTGAAACAAAATAATGATTAGCAGAGCAGAGCAAGGCCAGGCCGCCTACATCATTGATGACTTTAGACTTTACCTCCAATTGGGTTCGCATATACTGCTCTCCCAGGCTCTCCAATTCGGCTTGGAGTTTGTTCACTTCAGTGGTTGCTTTTGTCTCCTGTCGGTCTATATTCTGCTCATAAGCCACATACCAATCTTCCAATCTCGTAGCGACCTCCTTAAATTTTCCGTTATCTTCTTTTAGGGAACCAATTTTGACCTTGCAGGCGTCCAGCTCCCTCTGGAGCAGAGTCATTCTGAAAATATATAGATAATTGCAAGCATAATTATAGAAGTGATTCTAGACGTGTAGGAATGCTTACTTGTTGCCCATGTCCAGATTTTGCGCTTGCGCTAAGGCAAGCTGCATATTGGTTGCCTCCTGTTTAGCCACAGTTTCCAGATTTTGTTTCTTGACCATTTCAATCGCGAGTTTGTGGTACTTGACATACTTCTCAATCATCATGACGCTCTCTGTGTGTGCTGTCTCATTGCAGTGACGATGCGGGCGCTGACCGCTGCAGTCAGGCAACTGACCCTGACCATGACCATGATCACCGTGGACTTGATAGGGTGAGCGGAACATGGAGTCCGCATGTGCGTTTGACTTCCTATGTTTTGGCATTGCTAAAAGAAACAAATCATAAGAATTATACAACGAATGTGTGTGTGTGGGTCCACCCAGTTGGGCAAGAACGATCACTTCAATTACATATGTATAAATATATATACGTTTGTAAATGCAAGTCTCAATTTGAAAAGGAAATCCTTGCGGTTGCTGTTTATCGTGCTTTCATTTTGATCAGAGCGTGCATACATGCATATAAATGTGTATACATACAATTTATACGCAATCACAGTTATGGATGCTTATGCACATATGAATATGTGTGTATATGGAATTTGCTAAGCAAAATATGTATATGCACACACACACACAAACGTGTGTGTAAATATGCACACACCAAATCTCAAGGTTATTTTCAGCAACGCACTTAAAAAAGGCACACGCGAAAAAACTTTACCTTACTTTTAATTAGTATATGAAGTAAAACTGAAGATAAGTGTTTGCCAAATTTGAATTAATACACAATTGAAATTTTTACACAGAATTTTCTACGATGCCGCTGCGTAATACCTCTCCGCACAAACTCCAACGGTAAATTCACAGCCAAACTGAACTCTGCTTCTTACTCAATGCTCTTCGACATTCCATGGTCATGGTGAGTTTCGCTAGAGTTGATTTCGAACTTTCGAACTCGGTGCGAGTGATCAGCTACAGCCTTCTTTTGCCGTAAGCGGTGCTTACGAAAGTAGAGTTCAGTTAATGTGG
This sequence comes from Hirtodrosophila duncani, assembly GCA_037043425.1. Lineage (NCBI taxonomy): Eukaryota > Metazoa > Arthropoda > Insecta > Diptera > Drosophilidae > Hirtodrosophila > Hirtodrosophila duncani. The sequence continues at coordinate 1,949,538 of JBAMBM010000823.1, read as the reverse complement.
GCTGGCGTGCTGGCCGGCAAGGCAAGGACGGGAAAACAAAGGCAAATGCTAATAAAACTCAATATAAAATCGAATTGCGGGATTTTTAAACTTCTTTTAACGTAGGAATGCCTAGAAAATGTCCCCATGTGGGTACCCACAGCTACCCAAAACATCGTGATCGCTATGTAGAAATGGATGGTGATCATCGTTAATTACAAAAGTAGCATCCCAAACGAACTTCGCGGGCAATTTTGCTCGAAGGGAACCACTGTTATGGGCCTGTTATCGCCCGTTAATACAACAATCGCAACATGCAACATGTTCAAAATATGCACCAACACTTCCTACATTGCTAATGGTAAAAAATAAATATACATGAGCAGCATATGTCAATTGGAACACTTATTTTAAACAAAATCCAGCCCTTCTCAAAGTCCTTGGCGACGATTAAATTTTGCGATCAAGACGACCGGGGCGCAGTAGATCCGGGCCGAGGGTGTCAGCAGGGCTGGTGTCGCAGCTGTCCATTTGGATGAGCAGCTCGAGCAGTATACGCTGTACCTCAGGGTCAGCCCCAGTTTGGGCATCGAAACGCTTCGTGGCAATGGCATCATCAATATTAAGTTCATACAGCGAACTGTGTGCATCTTTCATCTTCAAGCCGCTGGGCTCATCCATCTCAGGCAGCAGATCCATGTTGTATTTGAGCATGTATGTTCATCTATGATAATAGTTTATCTATTTTTCAAAACACTGCCTGCTGTAAATCACATTGTGAGTGAGCCAAACTTTGAGTAGTCATTCAAACAATGCGTAAACTTGCCGCCGCCACTGTTATGTTGCATGGCAATTAACAGGATTTTATTTTTAACAAAAGTTAAGAGTAAAATAATCGATATCGATATCGAAACTTACTGTCAAAGCGATGACAATAGAAATGGCAAAATAATTTGCAAGCCTTTGTCGAAATTTTTGAAGCAGCAGCAATAATCATGTCGCAGTCAGCCTCAGGAACACCGAGCACCACTCCCGGCAGCTGCGCCATGGAAATAGTAAAGGTGCACAATACAGCAGCGTCTGAATTCAAGCGTCCGGTGCCAAAGGGCGTCTTGAGGCGTACAAATAAGCCCCAAATCCTAACCGAGGAGCGTTACATTGAGGAGATGGCCAAGATCATACAGCGCGACTTCTTTCCCGATTTGGAGCACCTGACTATCTGGATGCAGAGGCACGCCGAGATTTCCTGCAAATGTCTGAGATCCGTGGAGGGAGCACCAGGCGTCAAATGTATCGCAACAATAATGGTAAGATGAAAATTCGGCCCAAAATGGTCGCTTGCAATACTCCCTCTCTCGCCCCTCTTCTTAGCCATGTCCCCAGCTACATTTGAGACGCCGCTGAGCACAGCCAATGGCAGTGAGACACCTCTGGCAGTCTCCGCCACCGGGCAGACGGATACGCCGGACTCAACGACTAGCAGCACCAAGAGTGCGGCGGAACGTGGCAATCAATTTGCCATTTCGCAGAAAATGTCACTGGATGCCTTCCTGCAGCATTATAGGAGCGAGGACAATCGAAGCTTTCAGGATATCATTGAGACTCCCGAGGCGAAGTTGCGCCAGAAATATACCCTTCTGCTGCCCAGCATTAAGAACTCCGTTATGTATGTCCCGGGTGGTGTAGATTTGACCGAGGAAAAGCGTGTACACACTGCAGATCGGCGACTACGCAGTATAACACCACTAGCTATGCCCACAGGCGCCGAGCAGACGCCCAGTCCCAGCCACAAAGTTCCAGCCATTGATCCGGGCTCTACGTTTAGTGATGATCTGCCCAAAATACCCACCAAACGACGCACTGCACTTCTTCCTTTTCTAACAAACGAGACAGTTCTTTCAAGAGTACCTTCTGGCAATCATCATATTGTTGGTGCAGAGTTACGGTTACGTTTAACTTCGTAATTGATGTGCAGTGGCCCTGACATATTAACAATGAATACATGATATTTGTGATTCTTGTGAATCTTCTTATTTTAATAATGATATATTAACCCATTAGTGTAGATTCCGTTTAGCTAGAATGCTAAATTTTCCAGAAGCTGCTATTGTTACTCGTCCAGGGATATTTCCGATCAAGGGTTAGGAAGTTATGGACTGTATGATATGTCATATAAAGGCGCTAATGTTTTGAATCGTGACTCATAAGAAATTTGTAGTAATTTAAACCAGCTTAGCTTTTCTAATTACATAACATGACACATTTGTTAGATAATATTACCTTTTCAACCGAATAAAGTGGAATCTTCATCTTGTGTCATATGCTTTTGGTGTATTCAAATTTAAACTTTATTTTGCTTTGCTTTATAGAAAACTGATTTGCAATGACTTCAAAGCTTTTGGGGCTGGGAAACTATTGTAGTTTGTTGAGAGATTGTTAAAGAATATATATATGCCAATGTTGCTTTTCATGCATATGAACTATCCATTAGCCCTACAATCTGCATTGTCGCTACGATGCGATGCTGTCTCGTATGCAATGTCAAACAATCGTTTGTTCTCGCTTTCGGGAAAAATCGGAGTGGGCTGGAGCATCGGTAATGAGATAAGAGGTAATAAAGAGGTAGTGAGTTGCAGAACATATCACCCCATATCCCAATTCTTTCCGCCAATATGTAGTCTATTCCCTAAAATTCATAATTTTACACATTTCACCATATTTTGGTCTTTGTGAAAAAGCGCGGAAGAAAATTACACAAAATTCCTAATTTTAACAGGTGAGTTTTTGGCAAATGCAAAGTCATAGATCTGTAAGAACTTTTACATGATTTTTTAAATATAACTCTGTTTGCGTGTCGATATATAATACAAGGACGTTAATGGGTTAATGTAAACGTACATGTCTTCTTTGAAATTGTTTTTTATATTTACTCCTGTAAGAACTTCCTGGTGCTGGTGTGTGTGACAAAAATATCAAACGAATAAAACGATTAATCTTCAAAAACATCAACAAATATAGATGGTCGCAGTTAATCGATGAGTCTCCCGCAAAGAAAAACAAATTTTGTCAGAATCATTTTCGCATAAAAGTTTTGACGGAAGGTTATACTTCTTGTTAAAATACGTAAAGGTGAGTTGCATACTTTTTTATGTTTTTTTGCTTTAATACGTGGACCACAGTAGCAATAATAAAAAAACAAATGCAAATGCGGTGCGCCGTTTGCATGTGCATGAGTGTGCGGCAAAATCAAGCTTCTTTTTTTCGAAGAAAATGCTAAAAGGTTTTGACATTTTTAACTAGGCGGAAACATAACGATGAATTTGCATGGTGACCTTTTGTCAGTGGAAACAGGTCAGAACTCTTCAGGCACGCTGGAAACAACAATGTCGTCAGGTGAAAAACCGATCGTAACTAACACGGGTCCATTCTATTTGCTGAGAGAGCCTCCGGTCAAGGCGGTGTTAACGGGCGAAACAGACCTCATTACCAAATACGGACTGAAAAAGACGCTGATCGAATTGAGGAAGAAAAAAATTAAGAAATCGCTGGCGTCTTTTTTGCCGAATATCATTGATGTCAAAGACCTCGCCACGCATCCTGTGAAGAACGGCACACTGCGCAGTGTGATTGAGAAACCTCCAATTGGTGGCAATAGGTTACTAAAGCTGAGGGCAGCCCAGTTGGCAGGCTTCCGCTTGGATGTGGGGCCGGTAAGTATGAGAAGGTGAAAGGATAAAACAGATAATTATAAATTAAGTGATTCTTCCGCCATGAAGAGGCCGGAACAGTATCGCAATACAGGTGCATCACCTGAGCAAAAACACAAAAATATTGAAAAAGAAGGACAAGAGAAAACGCTGCTTGGTAAGTGAAATTCCAATATTTTCCCTATTTTGAGTATATGATTAACTCATATGAGCAAATTAGAAAAGGGGAAGAGTCTACTCTTGATAATGAGAATACTATCACGTTTTGCTGCTTCTATGAGAAAATCATAGAGTACCTTGAGATAAGTCTAATAGCTTCCCCATGTCGCTTCTCTAGATTCCGCTGGACTGGAAGCTCACCAAAATAAGCACAAAAAGGAAAAACTGCATAAGGACGATAAAGAGCGCAAGAAGCATAAGAAGAAAAAGGAAAACCAACGTCCGGAGCCCGGCGCAGGTTTAGTACCAAGCGCGGATGATGGCGGATCAGGCCTTATTGGCGGCAGTATGGGGGGCGGAACAGGTGTTATGGGAGCTAACACTCTAGGCTCTCTGAGGGTGAGTGCCAATTCTGGCTTGCAACATCTGCTGCCTATGCAACAGCAAGAACAAAAGTAACAGATGTTGAGTGAGGGCGTTTTAGGCTCGGTGTTGGACTCAGGAGGAGATCTTGGAGGCGGTGTTTCGGGTACTGGCGGTGGCGGAGGTGGTCCCGGCAGTCTGTAAATATAACAGATTTAGGAGCATAGTTCTCTCTCACACACATGCAACAAAATATAATATTAATAAAATTAATATTAAAATATAAAGTAAAAACTTCAAAATTTGTCAAAATTTTCTTGCCAGAGTCTACAGTAAGAATAGTATGGTAAGTCCTGGACTGCTGATTAATTGAGAATGATATTTTTTGAAAGTTTCGCTATATCAGAAGCGTAAGTATTTTTGCCTTCTTTTTGTTGAGAAACTCATATGGGGAAAGAGAATGAATTCAAATTTAATTAATAATATCACAGTCATGGTTTCAGTCTTAAGAACGAGCACTGCGATTTCAATATTAAGTACATATTAACTAAATGTTTCAGGCTGTACGGGAGATAAGGTTATTTATATAACAAGCATCCTTTCGACGCAAAGCAGAAAATCGAGCACCATAGCGAAGGACTCGCTGATGGCCATGTGGCTGATATTTAAGTCGCAGCAGAAACACAAACATAGAATAAATACGTGGGGATAGCTTTGGAAGCTATAGAGGTCAAACAGCAACATGGAGCAAAATGATGGCTCAGTTGATTCTATTGGTTACTAAGCCTTGCAGTTGGCATTTCGGCCAAAGTCTTCAGAGGCTCTCAACTGAGTTGTTTCTATTGCAACCAAGTCTTTTATACAACCAAAAACAATGCAAAAGCACAGAGCATTGATTCAACTGTTTGAGCAAAGGTATATGTGCGTGTGGAGTGTGGAGAGAGGTTCAACAAACAGGATGAACTGGAAGATCACGCCCAGGCAGAGCAGCATCAGGGCATAAGGGTAGGCAAAAAGATTTTGAGTTCAGTTGCCAGAAATGCATTTAACTAAATCACAGTTTGGGCTTTGCTCTACGACAGGAGCAGTCGCAACATTCACACAAGCAATACAAGTGCAAGCAGCCAGGCTGCGACGATGGTCTGTTGAGCCATGTTAGTCTTTTAAGTACAAGAAGTCTAATGAGAGTCAGCTGAAATATCAAAGTAAGGGGCTCGAACAAAAGGTGGATCCCTTATTCTGGCTGTTGCGCACCAGGATCTACCAGGAACAAGAACCGGAACAGAATGGAGCCCCACAGTTAAAATCTAATCCCAGATCCGACACAACCTATATATATCGCTATCCTATCGCAGGCTCTCATGTGCAAGAACTCCATTTACATACACCAACAACCCAAACATCCCCAGGTGCAGCAGCAGACGTCCACACCTCAATCCAAGGAAATAAAGCCAAGGCCTGTCTGTCTACCATATACCGAAACCAAAATTCCATTACATATCGCACTTCAGCAGAAATCAAGAAGAAGTATCATCTACCGAGAAGCGTAGAAGTAGCCCCAAATTGTATCCCTAGCGGATCACCAACAACTGTTATATGCTATCAAGCTCCATACTGTAACATTTTGAGCAATTTAATGTGTGTGTTGACAGTCGAAATTCCGACTATAAGATACTCACAGTGGAAATTCCGAATATATATAATATACTCGTTTTCACCATTTATTTCACTTGAAAGGTGGAAAATTTAAAGCAAACTTGATTTGTGTCTATGTCTATTCTAGGAGAGTCCACTTACCAAATTTGACATACCAAATTTTTCTTATAGTCTCCGAGATCAGGGTGTTTATACAGATAGAAGCTGTTGATGCTGATAGAGAATATATATACTGTTAAGCCGCAGTCCTAGTTGATTAAAAGACTGGTGTCTTTCCTTGGAGTTTGATTTTTAGACTATTTTAATCATTTCTAAGCTTAAGACAAAATAATATAACAGATTTGTGTTAATATGCATGTGTGTGTGCGTGCGAGATAGGTTTCAGTTAAGCAAGTATAACAATGCACGTGTCAATTGCAAATCGTGTCATTGCTTTCTATCCTAGCGCTACAATTCGATTGAATGTGCTATCACAATGTGAAATCAAGTATACGTAAGAGATAGAAGATATGTTAACTATATTAAAATGAATTAAATGTTTAAAGTGGTGAAACAAAATGTTTATTACCTACTAATGCTTAATACTAACTAATTCGCGCGACGTTGTGGTTGTTGTTGTTACGGCTGTTGGTGCTTTCGTTGTGGTTGGTGTTGTTACGGTCAGTGTATCCGAGAACAGGTCTCTAAATCAGTGGTTTCACATTGCGTTCGAAGTCATCCAGGATGACATCATTAACAGGAATAGGCGATGATCGAAAGAGTCAGCGCAGCGGAGAACTCACAACTCACACAACATCTAAAAAAATATAACTAAAGATCAAATAATATGCAGGATCTCCTCATATTATACATCACATATAAACGAACAATTAAAACGAATACCAAAAATATCATGTATACGTTTGTGGTATGACCAGTCGCCATGTTTTGCAATACATTAATTGAACTATCGATATAGTCCGAAAAGTGCTGGACACTTTCTGTTAAATCCGTTGAGCACGTCCCCGTCCTCATCGCAGCGAGAGATAGAACGCCAAATAATTGCAAAACTATCGATTAGCATACTAAATATAAATATCGCTTAAGCTGCATGATGCTGGTCTGAGCGTAAAACGACAAAAACATCGAACAAACCGTTTAATCTCCAAACCGATTAATCTCCATCAGCAAATATCGATTGTTGCACTGAATCAAAACCTAACCGGAAACCAAATTTTGTCAGAATCATTTTCGTATACAAGTTTTGACGGAAGGTTATAAATTGTTAAAATACATAAGGGTGAGTTGCATAATTTTTATGTTTTCTTTGTTTTAATACGCTGGCCACTAGCAGTAAAAAAACAAAAACAAATGCAAATGCTTTGCAGCAATGGCGCTGCTCCTTTTGCATGTGTATGAGCGTGCGGCAAAATCTAACCTCTTATTTTTTACGAAGAAAATGCTAGAAGTTGGTGGCAATTCCGATTTGATTTGCATAATTAACTGATTGGATTCCTGCTCGATATTGTGAAATTAGTAAATTTTACGCAGGCGCGCACACAGAATTGCATGTAAGCTGGTATGTATTTTGGGGCGTCTATGGCTATGTGTATGCATGTGTATGAGTGAGCGTTTGTGTGCGGCAAAATCTAACTTTTTTTTTACGAAGAAAATGCCAGAAGTTGGTGGCATTTCCCATTTGATTTGCATAATTAACGGATTGCTTTCCTGCTCGATATTGTGAAATTAGTAAATTCTACGCAGGCGCGCACACAGAATTGCATGTAAGCTGGTATGTATTTTGGGGCGTCCATGGCTATGTGTATGCATGTGTAATGAGTGAGAGTTTGTGTGCGGCAAAATCTAACTTTTTTTTTACGAAGAAAATGCCAGAAGTTGGTGGCATTTCCCATTTGATTTGCATAATTAACGGATTGCTTTCCTGCTCGATATTGTGAAATTAGTAAATTCTACGCAGGCGCGCACACAGAATTGCATGTAAGCTGGTATGTATTTTGGGGCGTCCATGGCTATGTGTATGCATGTGTATGAGTGAGCATTTGTGTGCGGCAAAATCTAACTTTTTACGAAGAAAATGCTAGAAGTTGGTGGTATTTCCCATTTGATTTGCATAATTAACTGCATTGGTTTCCTGCTCGATATTGTGGGACTAGTAAATTTTACTGCGTGTAACCTGGTGGACGTTTTGAGGCGTGCATGGCGAGCGGATGCTGGGCGCATGTAAAACCGAAATGTTTGATTTAAGACTGCACTGTGTACGGTGCACTGTACGGTGTTGCTGGGAAGGGGTGGGGAACATTTACAAGTACAAATGTAGCTGGCATAGTTCTTTATATTGCAGTGTCGGGATCATCGGCGAGAAATTGACAAGGCAACAACAACAAACGCAGCGGCAATAACAGAAATAGGAAGAACGACAGCGACAACATATTTTCGGAATCAACGAAAACAGCAAATCATTTAATAAAATCGGTAAGTTTAACTGTGACAGCCAGCAGACCAAATGTCTATTTGGCGATATATGTATGTAGTTTTCAGATATTTTGCGAGACTCTTTTAACGAGTAAAGACGTTTGCCAGACCCAATTCATACCTTTGGCAAAGAAAGGGCGAAGAACAGTGAATGAGAGTGCTTTTTCGTCTCTCTCCGGGCAATGCCGGGTAAACTTGCTAGTTAGTTCTATATATATCTATCTATATTGAAGTATGTATTGCTAAATTTAGAACCAGGACGTTTTTGCTAAGCTTGTGCCACTTCATCCAGAAAATATTCTGGTGGCAGCTTTCGGGTAGTGTTTGGTACCTGACAGACCGAGGCATATACACTCCACTTTTGGTCCACTTTTTTTTTTAATTTTCATATTTTAATTTGTTTTTTTGTTTTTGTGTTTGTTTATTATGTAAACAATTTAGTTGAAAGTGTTTCCCATTTTGTTGCACACTCTGTACCATAAAATTAGCTTTTTAGGTCAATCTATTTTTATTTATAGACATACGTATGTGAAAACGAGGGGTTCTGACGACTGTGTTGATGTTAAATGTTTAAATGAAACAGACCGCACAATGCCAAAAGTATTCTTAAGCAAACAAATTCAATGCAAAGTATTCTTAAACAAATATGGTTTAGATTTGATACCCATTCAGGGTTAGGTCGCATTGCTTGCTAATGATCATTCCAAAGCAAACGAGCGCGGGTTGGACACTTGCCCAGTTCCCAAATTGACAATGGACTTGTTTGGCCGATAGATATGCCTACACACTTACCTATGCATGTATGATTGGCTATACTCTTGTTTTGATTATTTGTAATATGTATAGATTTGTAGTGCAGATACTATACAATTATTATTAACATTAATATTATACTTATTTTCATATGTTAGTTTATACATACTTATATGTGTTTGTCAGGGATTCTCACTTTTAATCTCTGGCTGAATGAGAAAAATGTAAAATCCAAAAACGCAACAAACAATTTCATATAATCTTTAAATTTTTAGCCAATTACAAAAGACAATACAAAAAAAAAAAACTGTGCGAAATCTATTTATGATCAGATAATTATATGATATAGCTGCTATCAAGGGCTTAGCCAGGATGCGGTCATTGCGTTCCCCCAAAACTCGAGATTCTCCTTCCCTTCGTTGCCCTTGGCCCTTACTATGGACACTTTTTATACCATTCACATTTGTCATGATGGAAGCGTTTCTGTCTATATTAAGTGTATATATTCTTGATCAGTTTCCGAGTCAATTTGCAAACGTATTTGTGTTTCGAACTCCCGCTTCGTAATCTGCTGATCATCCTTCAGACAAGCTCCATACTAATGCAGCTATCTCTTCACAGCCTTAGCGTCGTTGAACGCAATGCCGCATATCATATTGTTTATGCAGCCGGGTACTCGTCCAGAAACTCGCACCTATTCCGATTATGAGAGTGTCAACGAGTGCATGGAGTGCTTGTGTAAGATATACGAGGGGCATCTCAAGCGCCAATATCCAAATATGGCGACCATCACCTATGACATTAGCCAGTTGTTTGACTTCATTGACACTCTAATGGACATTAGCTGCGTGGTGTATTCCAAGAGCACCAAGACCTATGTTCCATACAATAAGGAGTGGATTAAGGAGAAGATCCATAAGATGTTGCGCAAGGTTGCCGCCAGCTCACGTGCCTAGGAGAAAGAATAGACAACCATAACCAACTAGATGACATAACACTAACACACACGCAACAGAAACCCACTCACATACAGCCAACTGGTTCTTGGTCCTGGTAGCCGCCACAAAATCAAGAAAAACAATGGAGAGCTTGTGTTTGGTCCAGCATAAAGAAGGGCTTGATTTACACGAACTACCATAATATAATAAATATATACTATATATATATTTATGTAGTAGTTTTGAAGCATGACGTTTTCATTGTTTATGGTGGTTTTCAAGGTGTTACTATAGCGCACACAAAATGGTATATTAATTTTGGTATTAAGTTTGCTACGCATAGAAGGAAGCATTTCCGACTATACAAAGTATATATATTCTTGATCAGCACGTCAAGGGTAGTCGATACAGCCATGTTTGCCCGTCTGTCCATCCGTCAGTTTCAACTCCAAGATCTTAGAAGTCTGAAGAACTACAGAACTGAGGCCAAATTGAAAATGCCAAAAACCAAGGGGCCGGCGGTGATCTGTATGTAAGGTGGGCTATGCCTCTTTTTTTAATTCTCTTTAATTTCTTACTTTGTACAAACAACTTAAATGATAGAGTGATAGTTCTATTTGCCTGCGGTACGGCCGCTAAGCAATGCTTCGCAGGCGCCTTGGCGCTATCTATATCCTCCTGTTGCGCTTAGCCCGTATGAGCTCCGTTGTGACAGCCGCTGCGAAGGCACTGGCTGCCTCCCAGTTCTAGCTGCCTCCCAGTTCTGGCTGGACTCCAGCATGCAGGGGATTAAGTTGCCTGGGCTGTGCCTCTGTATCTGTATCTGTGTGTCCCTTTTTGTGTGTCTTTAGTTGAACTTTGTGTGTGTGTATTGTTGTGGTTTAAGCACACTGCACCCGCACTAACCTCCCCCTGTTTGCCGTTTTTGGGGGCACTCATTTAAATTGCATTTGAAGCTAAACAAAATGCCGGAAAATTTACAAAATATTTATCGCCAAGTCAAACATGTTTTGCCTGTAGCATGCACAGGCACCCTCCCACTCGTCCCACTCACTGTCTGTGGTGCTGCTGCTGGTGCAGTCTGTGTCCTGTTAAGTCTGTTTTGCTAAATTTTGCAAACATTCATTTCACGCTGGGAGCCAAAGCAGTGGAAATTAAGAAGAAAAAATTAATAAACGGAAAAGGGTAAAGGAGGAAGAAGAAAGAGGTATTGGCAAGTATTTCTCGACAGTTTTATTATATTTGCACAAATTTGTATGTGCAACTTCAATGACGAAACAAGCGAGGTGGCGAATGTAGCACAAATTTGTGGGCCAAATTTTTGATGAGTTTCTCTTTCTTTTACAATTGTTGTTTGCTTTTCGCTGCTGATGTTGCTGCCATTGTGGTTGTTGTTGTTGTTGTTTTAATTTCATGCATAATTGCATAATCAATTGGCGGTGCGAAAAGCAAAATACACAAATTATATTACAGGTGTAATAGGCAGAAAGAAGCGCTTCCGACCTTATAAAGTATATATATTCTTGATCAGCATCAACAGACGAGCCGAGCAAGCCGTGTGCGTATGAACACCTAGATCTCGGACACTATAAGAGCAAGGGCAACCAAATTTAGTATGTAAACACCTAGATCTCGGAGACTACAAATACATTTTAGACCACCAAGTTTTCTCTCCTTTTTATAGGTCTGCAAGGGTATATAAGGTTCGGTTAATCGAAATTAGCCTTCCCCTCTTGTTGAGGATTAAACTGACTTTTCCTTCCAGCTTTCGATTTTTTGCAGGAGATCATGAACAGGTTTAAAATTTTACTATCAATTTCTCTTGAGATTCGGGGAAATGAATGCGTAAGCACTTCACTTTATAGTTTCATACGTAGACATTTGTATGAATATAGAGGACAAGTTCAATGTCATCCAGATTCATTCAAACCCTTCCAATAGCTTCGAAATTTGAAACCGACAATAATTAAATATTTCCTATGCTTCAATAAGCCTGGAGATTAAATGGAGAAAACAGTAGAACTCTCTCTAAAACTAAACTAACACTGGACAGTAACACAATCAGATGCAGCAGATGCAGATGTTTATACGGGCGGACAGACGGTCAAGAATGATCAAGAATATATGTGCTTTATGGGGTCGGAGACGCTTCCTTCTGCCTGTTACATACATTTGCACGAATACAATATCCTCGTTTTACCCTGCTAGAGTACGAGTATAATAACTGTAAGTCGAGTCGAAGGGCTATCAGCGCACTTTTGCTTTTGAAGGTCCCGTTCTGGAAATTTCGACGTTCCAACCGTTGTTCCATTTCCATATCTGTTAATGTTAAACGTCTAGTGCTGCATAGCGCGGCCTGCTAAGACTTATTGATTGGCAGCCAACTGACGCCAAGCATTTTGTGCGTTTTAGTTATCCATACAATTAAGATGGGTGATGAATTGGACTTAATAAGAGACATAAGAGACGAGGGCACGGACATCATTCCAATTAATTTGCCCGTATTTAAGTGCTCAGACACGTACAAAGAGATACAGGCCCTTAGTGGGGTATTAAGCACGATGCCAGATGAGCGCTGGAACCTGTTGCGCGCCCTAAATAAGAGGGAAAACGGGATCGCCGCGGCCCGCAGCGTCTCCTTTTCGCGCAACCAGCAACGCTATATTAACAACATGTATATTCCCAATGGGAAATCGCAGCGCCTCATGTCATTCAACATCATGGTGAATGTGTGCAAGTTCAACAAGACAGGAAGCAAGCTTTTGATTGCTCGCATAGGTGAGTCGTTTTCATATGTTGAAGATGAAGGTGGAAATCCAACTGCGTCTTGCAGATGGCTCGATAAGTATCCACGATGGCTCCAAGGGCACCTACCATCTGCTTGAGGAGATTGGTCGCAATATACAACGATTTCGATTTACAGCGATCATCGATGCCGACTTTAGTCCTAATGGAGAGCACTTTGCATATTCATCCTGCCAGCCACTCTGTAAGTCACACCAATTCCACTTCCATTTCCATCAACTTAATATTCTTAACGTACTCACTTCACAGTGTACATTTTACCAGTGATTGGATCTGGCGATGACTGCCAACGAATCGATGTCAATGTGGAGCGCTTCCATTCGATGTCTATTTTATCGTTGCGCTACTCACCCACAGGCGACAAAATCATTGCAGGCACCAACCACGGCGCGGTGATCGTGACTGATGTCCAGGCCCAAACCACCCAAACCCTACGCACACATCGCTCTCCCATTGAGGAGGTAAATGCAGTCAGCTTTATGACGGACAGGGATCCCAACATTATAATCGCTGGTTGTGATGACGGCCGTGTCCAAGTGTATGATCTCCGCACATCCTTTAGTCGCCAAAGTTTAGCTAAATGCGTGTCTACGTTCCTCGGACACTTCGAAGGCATCACCTATATAGACCCGCGCAACGATGGCTTCAATTTTCTAACCAATTCCACAGACCAAAGCATTAAACTGTGGGACCTGCGCCAGCCAAGCAATATGCGCATCGGCTGCACTGCTAGACAACAACAGCTGCAGTCGACTTCCTGGAATTATCGCTGGCACCGGGCGCCCCGTGAATGTAAGTGACGACTAATTCAGTGCTAGGGCGAGCGTTGTGGCAATCGCTTACTCTTTGTGTCTACAGCTTATAATCCAAAAAGGGCTCTTGAAGTGGACACCAGCCTCATGACTTACCGCGGACATCGCGTGTTCAAATCTCTGCTGCGTGCCAAGTTCTCTCCCATGGAGCAAACTGGCCAGCGTTTCATTTACACCGGCTGTGCCACAGGACGAATCATCAGTGAGTTTTCTTAATTAGCAAGATGCATTCGCAGAGGTCATTCAATGTTCATCTTAATCTTTTTTTCTAGTTTACGATGTGCTGACAGGCAAAATTCGAGAGACTATTGAGGGGCATCGCAATATCATACGCGACTTGGATTGGCACCCAGTGCGTTCGGAGATTGTTTCCAGCTCGGTATGCTAATGAGAATGTATGGAAGCCTACAGGGTGTACTAATCTGTTTGTAATTCCCTAGTGGGACGCACAGGTTCATCTTAACAAATACAAAAGGAACACGGCCCAAGACGTACCGCTGCGCCGCTCACGCCGGTAGGCCAATCGCAATGGCACGCCCGATTAAGGGTTCCATTACATAAGCTTATTCGATATTACATACATCTATATAGAATACATTACGGATCATTTACTTAGCATTAACATACTTGCACTCCAGTGTACACACACACACACACACACCGAAATCAGTTTCCAATAGCCAGAATATAATTGTCGCAATCCAGCAAAGCAGTGAAAATAGAAGGCGAAGGGGACGAGAACAGTGTAAAGGAGCCAGATTCAACGAATCCATTCGAAGTTAGGCAATCGAATACTAGGGCTTCTCCAGAGAAGCCTCACATGGGAATTCCTACCAAGAAACTAACCCACAAATGCCCATATTGTGCAAAGTCGTGGCCTTTTAAGAGCTATCTTAAGAGACACATCCGTACTCACACACATGAACGGCCGTTTAAATGTCAATACTGTGACACTTCATTTATGCAAAAGAGCCATCTTACGTCTCACAACCGAAGGCATACAGGCAAACAGTGAAAAGGTTTTCTCGCAGAATCTCAACACTCTCTTTATCTCTAGATCGATGAACGGCCGTTTAAATGCCAACACTGTCGGATGGTTTTCGCGCTGAAGTATAATCTCACAGCCCACATCCGAACTCACTCCGGTGAACGCCCCTTCGAAAGCCATTTTCCACATATCACTGTCCAAGGACAAATGCACACAGCCAAAATGGTTGCCATTTTCCCATAGCCATAGTAAATTTTCCAATAAGAATACCGAAATCCTAATTAATTTGTCTCTTTCGGTGTGTCGGCTAATGATGAAATAATATTTTTAGTTTTGTAATTATATTAAAATAAAGCATATCTGAAACCCGACCTTAATATTTTTAATAGTTTGATTGTTTTCAAGTGAACACCTGAAAGTGGATCCGGATGACGCTACCATGGAAAGGGATATACAATCTGAATGGTATTGTAGTGAAAATCAGCCTAGGAGAAGTTTTGGTTTAGTTTCATTTGGTCTAAATGTAATCCCTGTGTCGATGATCGATGCGGCCGACTGATGGATGCTTGATGGCTACCTATGGCACTTTGATGCTGCAGCCCGCATGCTGGAAGACGGCAAAGGCGTGGGCTAATACAGGCGCACTTCTGTTCCGCAAGAGAGGCGTTTTCAGGTGTCCCTGTTGTGTTGTTGGTTACGCCCATCATTAGTCTGCACTGCTGTCGGGGAAGCTGCAGTACAAAACGACTGAGCTTGTGGCTGCGCTCTTTCCACATTAACTTGGAGACCCTGCAAGTGGTGACGATGGCCATCGGCGATTGGTCTGTATGAGTGCGCGATTCTCAAGATTGCTTTGGTGACCTGGAACCCAGTAGATACGCACTGACATTGTCGCGCTTAGTGCATCTAGTGCTTCCCTGCATAGTAGGACATTTCTGGAATTGACGGTGAGTGATTGCAAGGATCTTATCGCCGCTTGGCTATCTACGAAGATATTTATATTGAGTTTGCCATGATCCGTCAGAAGCGCGACTTCTGCAGCTTTCCTTATGGTGAAAATAGTGCAGTGAATCAGTTGATATTACTATCGCTTATTTACAGCAGTTGAGATCTTCCGATGCAGTATGTTAACTTTGGCAAGTCAAAGTTGGCCTTTGTAGTACATGCGCATGTGTAGCTAGTATCTGCAGAGTTGCAACGAACCTTCGGTTGACCCAAAATACAAGCTTAGCTTAGGGGTGATTGCAGCTCGCTCCGACAAATTTATATGGGAGCACAGCAGTTTTAAGCTTAAATCAATATTAATGCAAGTTATTGTAAGGTTGTACAAGCCGAGTCTCCTACTCTCGCCCATCGCCCTCTGGAGATTCCGCTGCTGTCTCGTTCCACTGGTGTAATGGGTCATACATAAAGGGATCCATATAAGCTGACAAATAAGCACTTTGGCCTTCAAAAAAATACTACGTACTATACGTACTCACCGTCGTAGCAGAGCCAGCGTGACAAGAAACATATGAAAAAGACAGCCTAGATTCAATTTTTGATTTTTGTTATCAATTTTGCACAAAATTAAAAATTTCCCTCTAGTTGAAATTTTAATAGAAATAATCAAGGTAAATGACACTGGCATAATTAATTTGATCTTGAGAATTGAGAGAGAGAGAGTGAGAGTGTGACCTGAACATGAAAATGCCATAAATAAACGAATGGCTTTTTAACAGTTTTGTGAATTGCACAAGAAAGAATTGCACAAATGCAAGCCATTCGCATTTAATTAATGGCATTAACTTTTTCACTACTCTCCCTCTCTCCTTGTTTTCGTTGTTGCTGCTGTTTGTTCTGCTAATCATATTGACAATAAAAAGGGCAACTGGCACAAATTGCACATGAAATTGGCGCTCAAGTTGGCCAAAAAGTGTCGTTAATAAGCCGCCACCGCTGCTGCCATGGTACGAGCAGATGCTGAATTCAATTACATTCGACATCATAAGCATCGTTTTTACAGCCATTGTTATACCCTGAATAAGAGGGTTATATACACATGTGTGCATTTCTTAAACTTCCTTTAGAGATAAGTTTCTCCTGAATCGAACAAACACAATGATATACTTATTCAGCTAAGATTTCGATGAAAAACTTTCTTTTGTATTGGAAAAATGTCAATATAAAGCTAACAAGAAGGAGAGAAAATCGGATAGTTGTTAAGTATGGATCGAGAATAACATGTAGATGAAAGGAGGCATTAAAAAGCAGCAATTATGCCCTACAGTTATATAACAATGATTCAACTTGATCATACTCAAATTTACTTGTACTTTTGTTACTTGGCTTGCTTTAAGATATATTTTCGTATCCATATGAGAATTGGATTCTATCTTAAAAACTGTAACTGGTGTTGCCTTACATCTCCAGACACGATCAATGAGTTTCCAATTTCATTCACCACGCGATAATGCGTTAGAAGCCAAGGCTTTTCTATATATATAGACAGCTTATGTTGATCGTGTTAACATAAACATTGGTAGAGTATTAAACCATCGTCTTGTTTAACTTTCTACATCTTTCTTGCTTTTTTTACTGGTCTGCTGCAAAACGTTAAGTGCAGGGTGAGGTTGAGCATTTGGCTCAGAGAGTCACAGTCAGAGTCAGTCGCCCATGGCGGTAGTTTAACCTGCATTAACGTGTCGCTGTCCCTGCTCGGCTATCTGGCTGCCTGCCTGTTTGGAGTCAACAGTCATCAGAAATCAGTATGTACTCGGAAATAGCCGGGGATACCAAACCATTAATGAACCATTTTCCCCAGTCTCACATGAAAACGATTTTAGAGTCAGAAATAAGCCGAATAAAAACACTATTAGAAATAGTCAAACCACACCATAGACACGCTAGGAGCATTTACATTCGTGGTACTGCTTTGCAAGTGGTAGCAGGAACTCCGGATGTCGATGACTTCGAAAAGTTGAATCAATATACAGGCAGATTGTTATAAATACAAGAGTGCAGGACCAAAATAGTAAACCAACAGAAACTGTCAATGTCAAAATTGCTAATGAGAAGACAAGCCAAATCGATACCGCCCACCTCTATGAAACACTACTCGCAAGAGGCAGAACTTTGATTCTAGATCTTGCAACGATTTAGGAACTTTATTAAATGAGCACTCTACAGATATAACAATAACCAATTTGATGGAAGTAGCTCACATCAAAGTTTTGTTAGATGACAAATTTTTACATTTTATAATTAGATTTCCGAACCCTAGCTTAGTTTGTACAAAGGTCACCTCGTTTCCTGTCCAACACAACGGCACCCTAATAAACTTTGCTGGATTGCGACAATTATATTCTGGCTATTGGAAGCTGATATCGGTGTGTGTGGTGTGGACACAGGAGTGCAAGTATGTTAATGCTAAGTAAATGATCCGTAATGTATAGATAGATAGATGTATGTAATATCAAATAAGCTTATGTAATGGAACCCTTAATCGGGCTTGCCATTGCGATTGGCCAACCGGCGTGAGCGGCGCAGCGGTACGTCCTGGGCCGTGTTCCTTTTGTATTTGTTAAGATGAACCCGTGTGTCCCACTAGGGAATTACAAACATATTAGTACACCCTGTTGGTTATTTTTTAGGTACGTTCTCATTAGCATACCGAGCTGGAAACAATCTCCGAACGCACTGGGTGCCAATCCAAGCCGCGTATGATATTGCGATGCCCCTCAATAGCCTCTCGAATTTTGCCTGTCAGCACATCGTAAACTAGCAAAGAAGATTAAGATGAACATAGGATGACCCTCTGCGACTGCATCTTGCTAATTAAGAAAACTCACTAATTATTCGTCCTGTGGCACAGCCGGTGTAAATGAAACGCTGGCCAGTTTGTTCCATGGGAGAGAACTTGGCACGCAGCAGAGATTTGCACACGCGATGTCCGCGGTAAGTCATGAGGCAAGTATCGCCTTCTAGAGCCTTCTGTGGATTATAAACTGTAGACACAAAGAGTGAGCGATTGCCACAACGCTCGCCCTACTGAATTAGTCGTCACTTACATTCACGGGGCACCCGGTGCCAGCGATAATTCCAGGAGATCGACTGCAGCTGTTGTTGTCTAGCAGCGCAGCCGATGCGCATATTGCTTGGCTTTCGCAGGTCCCACAGTTTAATGCTTTGGTCTTTGGAATTGGTTAAAAAATTGAAGCCATCGTTGCGTGTGTCTATATAGGTGATGCCGTCGAAGTGTCCGACGAACGTAGACACGCATTTAGCTAAACTTTGGCGACTAAAGGATGTGCGGAGATCATACACTTGGACACGGCCGTCATCACAACCAGCGATTATTGTGTGCGGATCCCTGTCCGTCACAAAGCTGACTGCATTTACATCCTTAACTGGCTGGCGATGTGTGCGTATAATTTGGATGGTTTGGGTCTGGACATCAACTACGATCACAGAGGCGTGGCTTCTGCCTGCAATGATTTTGTCGCCCGTGGGTGAGTAGCGCAACGAAAAAAGAGCCACCGAAGGGCTTCGCACGTTGTTGACATCGATTCGTTGGCAGTCATCGCCAGATCCAACCACAGGTACTATGTACACTGTGAAGTGAGTACATTAAGAATATTAAGTTGATGGAAATGGAAGTGGAAATGGTGTGACTTACAGAATGGCTGGCAGGCGGAATATGCAAAGTGCTCTCCATTAGGACTAAAGTCGGCATCGAGGATCGTTGTAAATCGACATCGTTGTATATTGCGATCAATCTCCTCAAGCAGATGGTAGGTGCCTTTGGAGCCATCGTAGATACTTATCGAGCCACCTGCAAGACGCAGTTAGATTTCCACCTTCATCTTCAACATATGAAAACGACTCACCTATGCGAGCAATCAAAAGCTTGCTTCCTGTCTTGTTGAACTTGCACACATTCACCATGCAGTTGAATGACATGAGGCGCTGCGATTTCCCATTGGGAATATACATGTTGTTAATATAGCGTTGCTGGTTGCG
Organism: Hirtodrosophila duncani; assembly: GCA_037043425.1. Taxonomy (NCBI): domain Eukaryota; kingdom Metazoa; phylum Arthropoda; class Insecta; order Diptera; family Drosophilidae; genus Hirtodrosophila; species Hirtodrosophila duncani. The sequence continues at coordinate 1,929,905 of JBAMBM010000823.1, read as the reverse complement.
CGAAAAGGAGACGCTGCGGGCCGCGCCGATCCCGTTTTCCCTCTTATTTAGAGCCCGCAGCAGGTTCCAACGCTCATCTGGCATAGTGCTTAATACCCCACTAAGGGCCTGTATCTCTTTGTACATGTCTGTGCCCTGAAATATGCCCACGTCTCTTACTAAGTTCAATTCATCGCCCATCTTAATTTTATGGATAACTAAAACGCACAAACTTCTTGTAATTTAGGAATGAATTGGCTGTCAATCGATAAGTCTTAGCATGTGCAACGGCCGCGTTATTCAGCACTAGACTGTTAACATTAACAGGGCTGGGATGGAAATGGAAATGGAACAACAGTTGGAACGCCGAAATTTCCAGAACGGAACCTTCAAGGGCAAAATTGCGCATTATCAGTCGAGACAGTATTAATTATTATACAGGTCATAGCCAGGTCCAGGTAAGCTTATTAAACTGCCATCACAGCTGCATCTCAACATAATTTATTTACACTGACAGCTTTCCAGCTTCCATATCCTCGGTATCGTTGACATGTCCAGCCAAAAGATGGGAAGTCGGCACCTTCAGCTTCTCGCCATCACCGCTGCTGCTTGCGGCCAGTTGGAAGCCATGGTCAGTGGCGCCGCCACCATCACTGGCCGTGGCCACATGATGAAGATGCTCAGCGGGCGACATTCCTACCACCTGCAATGCCAACAATACCATCAGCCACAATGTAAGTTCTCACAGTTCGCATAACCACAGCAAGGCTGACAGAGCAATAGATGCGGGCGGGCGGGCGTTTGAGCGAAAAACTGTGTATATGAGGGATAACGGGAATAGGGATAGCGGGATAGGGCAGGCAGGTGAATAGCAAGCAAGCAACGGTAAACTGGCAATTGCATTTGCAACGGTGGGTTTTGTATCTGCAACGGTAAAATGACAGTTGCATTTGTATTCCTAACTGTGGCTGTTGCATCTGCCATATGCATCTGCATATGCATCTGTATATATATCTGTATATCATCTTAGGTTGCTGTTGTGTCGCAGCAACGGGGTGCCTGGTGCAGCTGCAGCCACAGCTACTGTAGTTCGCGCACCACAGAAAAACCAATGAAATCGGGTATAAAACCTCAAGGCAGACAGTTGATTAAGTCGAGCAAGCGGCTTGACGTTGAGTTTGGCCTTTCTTTACCCTGTACCTACGGTGCAAGGGTGTATTAAGCTTGTTGCAATGTATGCAATTGGCAGAGGCAAGCGTCTCCCACCCCATAAATTATATATGTTCCTGATCAGCACGACAAGCCGAGTCGACATAGCCATGTCCGGCCGTCTGTCCGCATGCTTCTATGCGAACTAGTCTCTCAGTTTGTTATTTGTTTTTTTTTGGCCACATTCTTCTCTCCACTGTAAGCTGGTCATATGTAAAAATCGTCAAGATCGGACCAGTACATCACTTAGCCCCCATATAACTTACCGAATTTAAATGTTTGGATAACGTTTTTTAATTTAGCAGTAACATAAGTTTACATATTTCTATAGCTGTATACAAATGCTTGTATAATCCTTACCACCTCGGCGCTGGCGCGGCTGCTACTAACGCGCACGGGCTGGCTGTGGCTGCGGCGCCTGCTGGCGAAATATGGCATTTGGATTGGATTCAACGACTATCGTCTTTGTGATGATATCGTAGACTGTGCGATTGTTCTTGAAGAATACCATCAAGACACAGATCGGAGACAGTTGCGTCAGCTGGTTTTTGGCCAAGGCCCGCATGTACGCACGCAAAAACGTGGGCGTCTCAGCGGGATAGAGGAGGGCACGCATCGGCTGGAAAAGTAACTGTGGGGCGACTGGCCCTAAGTCGGCTAGCGGTAACGCGGCCTCCACATAATGAATGCGTATCTTCATCAGCAACTTGCCTGGCGTCGCTCCATCATTGCAGACTGTCCACAACGTCTCATAGAAGCATCCTATGTGATTGGTCAGCAGCTCAAAGAGCACCAGATCTGACAGTGATAAAAAGTTCATGTCAAAATCTACATCATCTAAGGCACGGACCGTCACGTCCTTGTCGAAGTCCAGATCGAAAAAGCCGACTATGGCGAACATGAGAAATATTCTCAATATGAACAGTATGATCACATCGATAATCTCGGCCACGGCGCGTTTCCATAATGGCGCCACAACGTACTCATAGCCGCCGGAACTACGGATAATATCTTGCTGCTGCCTCTCGTCCAGAACACGAAAAAGGTTGAAGTTGTGCCCCGGTCGCACAGGGGGAGCAACTCCAATGCCAGCGCCTGGTGCTGGCGGCAACGGAGATTGTCGATTCATCTGTGCTTGAGCTGCTCCTAGCAGAGGCACTTCTGCTGTTGCACCCATTCTCAATCTTGTCAAAGCAATTCCTTGTGCTTGTGCCAGCGTTATTTGAAACATCGGTGGATAGTTGGCCAGCAGATACCAGTTGAACATGGCCACCGCGTTTTGCTGCATCGTTGCCTGTTTTTTCCATTCCGCCAGGCTGGCGAAATATGCCTCTTTTGCTGTCTGATCTTGCTTCCTCTGCTCCAGCTCCCGTTCTCCAGCCGTTAGCAGTGATGGTGACCCTTCGTTAATCTCACTCATTCTAATTGTAAGGCGAATTTCCTTGTAGTTTTATCTGAAGAAACTGTTGCAATTTGAGAAATGTTTGACTTTACTTAGATTGGGTTGACGTGTTTTTCAGTGAATGAAGTCGGAGCTTACACAACTTGAACCAAATTTAGTAGATGTCAGTTTCAGGTGCCTCCACGTGTGCTGACAAAATTTCATTTGGCTCCGATCACTATATCATCCAACTCCCATATAACCGACCGATTCGGAATGAACTCTTAGTACAGCCAAAGAATAATACAAAAAGTATGCTTATACCTGCATAGGCGAAACCCGATAGCCGTGAACTTAGTTTAAGTGAGCCTTTATACTCACTCATAAATGCCTTGAAATACTTCTTTCAGGCTCAGTTGAGTTGATATGTACATCGAAACCGAACTCTATGAACACGAACTTGGTCAAACGCGATTGACATATTGGTACCTTTCCCTTTTAACACGCTGAAGATCTCGATCTTATGCGATTGCAAAATATTATCTTTTTGTTAATTTTGAAAATGTTTCTTAGGCTTCAATTTCCGATTTCTGAAATCAAGAAAGGCAACCCCATATTTTGGTACCGAGTCCAAGACTCGCTTACATGTACATATTTTCATTTTAATTATAACAAATTTGGCAATTTTTTAAATTTGGTAAACTTATCCAGCTTCACAGACTATGCATTATTTACTGCCAAAGCCAAAGCCGGCGTGGCAATATACAAATGCCGGGAGAGCAGAATTGTGAAAACGATCTGTCCGAACATCATCAGAAAGAGAAAGTAGGATTTGTTGTATGACGTTTCAATCAAACCATGGTGTCCATAGGGACCGTAGTTGGTGCCTTGGTCCCACAAGATTCTGGCACGCAGGGTGCGCAGTAGAAAGTAGCCCAAGGAGCAGCTGGTGTACGCCAAGGCCATAAAGTAGCCGGTGCTGTAGAACAGGGTGCTGACCAGGAGACAGGCCACAATGGTGACATACTTATAGCCCGTCAGGGCCAGCAGATCCAATGTCCTGAGGCTCGTCTTGACCTTCAGTATGCAGAGGGCCAGAGAGTACAGGATCAGCTCGAGCAGAGTATATGCCAGGGCGCTGCTCGCATGATTGCCCAGCTGCTCGGGTGAGAAGCGCTTCTGCAAGCCCAGAAGCCAACCGGCCACAAACACATAGGTAATGAAGCCCATGGTCGGCAGATAGAGATCAGCTGCATTGATATCGTCACGAGGCTGCACCAAATACTGCGGATCGTATTTGAGGGTCCACTCTGTGTGCACGTAGGGAAAGAAGAGCCTTCCCAGCTTATGAGCCACATAGCCATTGTCCACGGCAAAGTAATGCTTTAGGGTGTTGATGGGCAGCCACTTGTGGAGCTGGTTCTGCATCAATTGCTTGCCCTGATCCGCCAAGTCCTGGCCATACTGCAGAGCCATGTTCTGCACAGCCTGGTCTTTGAATATGTGAAACTGTGGGTATGCATCGCCTCCAATTGAGCCACCAGCAAACGGTGATTGCGGCTGTGGTGGAGGACTATGCACCTTCGGACCAGCCAACCCAGGGATATATCCTACAGCAGATGGCTGCGGCGAGGGTGAGTAAGGAACCGGTGGAATATAGTTCAGATTTTGCACCTTCCCTTGCATGACACCCAGCGGCTGGGCTTGACCATAACAAAGCTGTTGGGGATCCAAGAAGATGGGAGAATCCGACTGGGGGCCATTGCCCGTGGCCTTATTCAAGCGCTTAGAGCGATTGCTCTCGCTGCCATCTTGATATGGATGAAACTCCTGAACCCGCTGAACGGGAATCATTTCTTCAATAATATTTCTGTATATTTTTGACTAGAAAATAGTTGTTTTATTGTTGTCGATATGATTTAGTTTGCAATGGAACAAACGTACGTTAGACAAAGGAATCAAATTTTGACAACAATTTCAATTTACTAGACTTCTTCATATAAATAATACAGAGAGGGATTACCGCTTCCTCGCAATATCATTGATTGGTAAACGAGGCATACTTTCCCAACAACCACGCAGGAGACTAACCACCATATTGATGGCATGACAGCCCTAAATGTGCTTATTTATGCACGCCTGACACCAATGTATTAAACACAAACCCATACGCATCCGTGGCAGTGTGTTACCGTGTTCAAAATCAACTGTCAGACGGCAAGAGTTCCAAGAAACTTATTAAATGTCTCACTCACGCAAACACACATATGCACACACACACACACACATACACTCTTTTGTGGGAGAGACACATTGCTATTGCCGTGCTGTGCTGTGCTTTTGGCCACTTAGACTTGACTTGTCAGTGTCCGTGTCCGGGTCCTGCACACAACCTGCCAGCGGGAAAAGAAGAAATTTATGATGATAATGCTGATAATGATAATGTTGTTGTTGTATGTCTGCTCGAGTACAATATACTCATTATATACATAGATATATTATATGTCATTACTTATATAGATATATTAGATGTAAATAATTGTATTTAAAATTTATCTTAATTTATTTAATAGAATTTAAGCAATTCTAAAATATTTGCAATACAATAAAACCATTTGCTTCTTCAATTACATTGAAAGCCTGCCAATTCATCAACAATCAGTCCTTGTTGTTGCTGTTGCAGGACATATGAATTTGACAGCAAACATCTGGGGATTCAACATGGAGAAGTATTTGATTCTAATTGAAATGCATGCCATGTTATTTACACACTTCATTTGTGGTGATGTTGTTGTTGTTGTTGCTGTTGATGTTGCAGTTTATTTGTATTTTTCATGCCACTTTTTAGTTTGCTCCTTTACGTTTTCCCGTTGGCCGCGACTTTGGCCATGTTGCAGTATCAAAAACTCAACCGAAAAGACTCTCCTGAATAACTCAACACGCTGCTGCTGCTGCTGCTGCCGAAATAGGCAACAACAACAACAACCAAGAGAAAGAAGAATGAAAGCAACAACAACAACAACAAGAACAGGAAAAGTAGAAGATGGTCTAAAAAGTTGAAGTGAGGAAGACACTTGCTCGCTTGGCGTAAAACTTCACTAACGCCAAAAGCACTACTTCATATAATTCTTTGCTTAGTGAACTTTTAAAGTTTGCTTTTATGCACTTTTTTTACATTTGTTGTTGTTGTTGTTGTTGTTGCTGCCTTGCAACAGTAGGCGAGACAGTGAGCCATTTGTTGTCACTGCGCTTAAGTGTTTTTCTACTTGCAAGCTTTTCGCTTTTCGAGTGCATGGCATGAATTTGTATAGAGAACTGCAGTGGCTTACAGTGCGTATGATTAATGGCTGGCATTGAAAAATGCCGTAGACATTTTCGCACAAATTATTTGATGGCTGCCATCAGCTTGACCCTGGGCTTTTGAGCTCGTACAATGTTTGCCTGTGGCTGTGTAATGATGCGAGTATCTATCGGCTTTCATTGGAAGCCGGAACTGGCGTCCGCAGTGGCACACGCTAAGTTTCAGTTAGTTTTCCCAGTAGAGTTGTTGTTATTCCGCTTGAGTTGATACGGAAAGCGAGATATCGAGAAACTTTGAAAGTAGAGTTTCTCTACAGCGCATTGTTAGCATGGGGGGAATGTAGGAGTGGTAAGGTAAGGGAAGTCTTCACTGCATTGATGAGTGGCCAAAATGAGTTTTCACTAACTTTCTTTGAAGAATTTGTCAACCTATCAGGCCACTGATATCCAGATTTATAAGACACAATGAAAAGCGAGTCTTGTAGTCCTCGCTGTCTGCATTCTCAGCCTAATACTGAGTTGAGTTGAGTTTAATCAACTGATGATGCTTTGCAGTTTATGTTTGGCCTTAGCCTGAATGTGCACACATTCACATTGCTTGGCATTTTCATATCCTTGGCAACGTAAGCTTAGTGTCCTCATCAGCACATACTACACCATTCTCATTACCGATTTTCATTCCATAGAAGTTTTTATTATTTCAATATTAATCATACGCCACATATGCTCTACTTATTTGTGCGTACATACATATTACAATGTCGAGTTGAATGGCAGCTGCTCGGCTTTCATTTCAAATGTTATGCAATGAATGTTTGAGTGGATGTGTCTGGGTGTGTGTGTGTGTGCCATTGCATTAGCATAAAAATGTTAAGTCGTTGTAATGGCAACCAGCAGCAACAGCAACAGCAGCAGCAACATTTGCCAGAAGATACTCCCATCGATTTTTAGGTTAACGAAACCAGAAGCAAAGCAAAAGCGGAGAGCAAAATGGTGCCAGAGTTGGACCATCTGCATGTCCATGCCCTTCTCTAATAGTCCAACAAATCTTCAGTTGTTGCGCTGTTCTTTTTAATGGACTTTCATTTAATGCAAACTGCATTGCATACGCCTCGCCTCCTTCCATCTCCACCTCCACCGCTTGCTGACGCAGCAAACAACAACACAAACTAAACTAAACTTAACTCAACCCAAGTCCTAAAATAAGACAAAAAGTCTTATGCGGATCGCATCGGAATCTCTCTCATTAAAGAAAACAATGTTTCTGTCTCCACACTAAGTCCAGGAAATCGTTGCCCCTGCCCGCCCTTACCCACATTTATGATGTGCCACACAAATCGCAGATCACAAAATTGCATAGGTAAAATATTCATATTTTTTCTGCTGAGTTGTAACAACTAGATAAGTGCCAGAGATAAGGTGAGGATAGCCTTGGCAAGCTTATTCACTTTGTGGTAAAATTTGTAGTTGGGCAAGATAATCTACATATTTATAAGCAAGTATGAAAAGCGTTGCCATTTCTTCAAATTTAATGTATATATATATATATATATATATATATATATGAATTACTTATTTTTCCACATTTATATAGCAATTTTATATCTGCATCCACACATCACACAGCACATAGACTTTGCTTCTAACCTGCTGTAAATTTTACTTAGCTGGGTGAGTTGAGTTGAGTTATAAGTAATTTGACAAAAACTGATGTTTTGAAAGTAAAACCTCAACACCACGAACAGCCCAAACAAGACTTGTCAAAATTGTTTGTTAATTATTTTTACCACTGCATTGGCAGACAGACAGGGCCCTAAGAGACAGCGATAGAGACAGAGACTTGTACAGCCCATGCCAGATTCAGCTCCACCTGACAAATGTTGGCAAAACACAATCTAATGCCATTGACCTAAAACTCTGCAGTTGAAATGGCAAATCCAGTAAATTGTCTTCCGTTTTCGACCCCAATCCATTTCTTTTTTCTGTTGTTATATTGTTTGCAGATAAGAAAGCGATCCTGTTACTCCACAGCTTACGTCGCTGGTTTGGTAGACACAGAAAAGGCCAAAGCCGGCATCGGAACGGCACCTGAAGTTGGCCTCCAGTTAGTCTAATGTTTTGATTCGCAATTGCGAATCGACCGGGATAGAGGATAAGGCATTACATAGCATTACCCGCTATTGTACATATATTTACATTATATTGTACTAGACAAATCTCTCCAACTTCAATGCACTTGATCCCTTGACCACTTAGGCTCAGTTGGAATTCTGGTTGAAATTGTCTTAGATAGATCATGGTCATTGGATTCTCTTTCAATTTTATCAAGCATTTTCTGAACGATCAAAAGGTCTTAATTCGTTTAATTTCTTAGATTAGCTAAACTCATTAATGTTTCATCTGGCAGTCCATATTTTTTTGGTGCTCATAAAAAATACAAATTGAATTTTAGCCGGAATGCATTTTGGTTCAATTTTTCAAGCTGAGACTCTTCTTTTTCGCCGCTGTGCGCACAGAGTTTTCATTGACTTTGCTTTCTCTGCTGTTAAGTTTTCTCTGTGTTTTTTACTGGGTGGCATTTGTAAGACAGACACACCCACACACACACTTACACACATCCAAAACAGCTGCCAAACCAATTTCAATATTCTCTTTCGTTTCCGCTTCAGCTTCAATGTGCTGAAATTTCATACTTAATCTTGGGTTATATCATTTAATATTCATTCAGTTCATTATTTTCAATAAAAAGACGAATTTAGCCTTCTGAGCAGCCTGGTGTAAGCCAAAACATGTGAAAATACAAAATTTGTTGTGTTACACAAAAGAGAGGTTGACAGTTATATGCAAAGCAAAATGTGCAGGAAAGAGATTTGTAAACCTTTAGCTTATGAACAATGGATGTGGCAATTCAAAGTGAAATGTAAGAGATAAGTGGATCTGTAAGATCAAAAAGTACATAATTGTGAGAGAGAAAGACAAGCCTGTGTGTTACAATACTGTGCAGTTTTATAACAATAAACAATAATAATATTTGAATATGAAACTCAATTGATCAGCATGACTAAAGGAATCGATATAACCATGTCCGTCTGTTTCAACACAAAGATCTCAGAAGTCTTAAAAGCTACAGAATTTTTATCAGATACTTCCTTCGTCTGCATGCTGGTTGAGTTCGAGTTTCATCCAGATCGGACAACTATATCATATAGCTCCCATATAACCGATTGTTCCGGAATGAACACTTAGGAGCATAGTTTTCTGTTTTTTCATCTTTATCAAACTAAATTCGGTTTGTATCCATTTGAGGAAGCCCCGCATCTGCTGATCTAATCTGATCAACATCGAACAACTATATCATATAGCTACGGAATGAACCCTTAGTAGCATAACTTTTCTGTTTTTCATTCCAAATAAAACAAATTCGTCTTGTAACCCACCGCGGCAAGCTTTCTTGTTAATATTATCAATAACCTATCGATAAGAATATGCAGTTCATTTTCATTATAATGTGTCACATTTTCTGCCACGCCTGACGAGCCCAGTAGACTGGCTTCACTCGTTAAGTGTTTTCACCATTCGCCACTTTGCTCAGGCTCAAGGCGCTGTTGTACTCATGAATGTACGCATATATGTATAGATGTGTGTGGAAGTAAGTATATACAAATTTCATTTGACGTAACGCTTAATATTTGCCAGCTTTAATTATGAGTGGCGTAAAGCTCGCTCCGCAATTTGCAGAATTGCAATGTATATGTATTTTGGGCAGTTGTCTGGTTGGCTTAGGATGCCACATCTAAATTTTGGCCTTAAGCTGTACATTACAAAGTCAGGGCTGAGCCTGAGCTGCGTACATAAATCCAGCCATAGCCATGCCACACACGCATATCATATATGCCGTATATCCAAGTGTCCATGTCTTAAACCTGCAAGAAAATCACATTCCATTTTTCACAAGATCTCCTCCAAAGTGGCAGTGCAGGCGGCATTCAGGCACCAAACCAGGCAGAGACATTCGGCCTTGCTCTTTTCGAAACAGTTTACCAAACTTACACAGAGGGGGGAGGTGTGTGGACCCTGGTACCCTAATGCCAATGATTCTGCTGACATTTGGGCGCCATTAAAAATGCATGTCAGGCATCCAGCTTCATCTCCAGCAGCAGGCATGCAGGACTTCCACCTACCACCGCTTCAACCCCAACGTCAACTCATTGTGCGGCATTAATTTTGTGCATTATTTTCGACTTTTGGCAAATGCAGGCCTATGCCTGTGCCTCTGCCTGAAGCCGATAGCTGGATTGCCAGCCTGTATCAAAGTGTAGTGTGCATAAATGATTTAGCATCCAGGAGAGTAGGCAACTCTGAATGAGTTAGTTAGATTTTCTTTGCACTCGGTGCAAGCACAGCTGTAGCCTGTTCAAGAGTTGAAAAAACAACAACAACAAATGTCAGACAGCTGCTTCTTCAGCTAAAGCCAAGTTGTTGGAAAGTCAAATTCCTTGGACTCTGGCACAGCCTTGGCCAGCCGTCCTAGAGATACCTTTGCTTTGAACACTTAGGATAGTATGTATGAATATGAATGAGGATATGGATAGGTTGGGATTGCAATTGGTTGGAATGACAATTTTCAAACGATTCGGCTTGAATCAACTAATGTACACTTGGAGAAAAGTCATATCAAATGTGATACATTTTGAGAATTGGAACCTTAAAGTATCTAGTTCGAATATGTACTAGCAAGCATACTCGACAATGCTCGGGCTATTTTGTTCTTCCTCATTTCCACAGCAGAGGATCTACAGAGTGCGGCACACTAACGCTATTTATGTTAAATCTTGGAAATTGATCCAAGCAAAGACAGCCACCAGAGTGTGATTTGTCTAGAGTGTTTACATATAGATAGCGTTGGAATTTCATATAGACAATCTTTTTCATAGAACAAAACATGAAACATTTCAGCGTCCTAGCTATAGTCAATTGGCCTAAGCGGTGTTGGATAGTCAGGACAGAGAGTTATATATACATACATAGGCAAATTGTGTATTTTCAATTACATTTATATATAAATACATATGTAAATTTATATATAAACTATTAAATTGTTTTTGCGGCGTAGAACAAAACTTGCGTACAAATTGGTAAAAGGTATAAGCCGCCTTTTGCTATCGCTCATGCACTCTATATCCATATCCGAAAATCCCAAGGTTAATCAAGATTTATGGGTGTTACATAGCCGAAGGTATCAAGACGTCTTCAACACCCATCAACAGCAGCAGAGCTGGCTCTGGCTCTGGCTCTCTCCCAAACGATGTCGGCAGTTTATATTACTTTTGTTGCATACATTCAGGCGTCTGGGCGCTCTTTTACTTAAATCGCTTCAAGTGCCCGCCTGTATATCAAAAGTAAAGACTCACTCGCCCAACTGGCATCTGGCAGGCTCAGCTAGCGAACTGAAGCACGTACCGAGAAAAACGGATCCAGCAGCTGTAGGGGGCCGCTTCTGGCTAGAGATATTAAGTACAATTGCCACTATACAGCCAGGGCCATAAAAAATGCAACAAAATGCGCAATTGTGGCAGAGACTGAAGGTGCCAGGTGGTAGGTGCATGTTAAGGCAGCTGAAAAAAATCTCTGAATCTGAAGCTCAAGCATAATTGAACGAGAACATTTTGTGTAAAAATGACTTTAGTCAAATAAAATACGGAGTGAATTTTCACACATTGTCTATGGGATGGCTTAAGGGAATATAACCTCTATTTCAGTAAGATAAGCCGATGACATCATGTCTGCGAGGGATACAACAGGTGAAGTAACTTAGCTAAAAACATATACTTGATATTATAAGGAACGTGAAGAAATGAACTTTATGAAAAATAACAACAGAATTCAAATGTTTCTGAAATATTATTTCCAAGTAATCTAGAAATGCATTTTTCATATATGTGAGTAAAGCCTTGTACTTTATCGTAAATTCTTACATCATATATATCTGAGCTAACGCCTTCCCAATTCGCAAATTCGACTCATTAGCGAAGCAACATTCAAGGCAATCGAACAATGAAGAAAATAAATGTCCATCAGAAGTCTTAAAAGCTACAGAGCTGAAATTTCTACCAGATGCTTCTTTTGTCTGCACGCTGGTAAGTTCGAGATTCATTCAGATCGGTCAACTCTATCATATAGCTTCCATATAACCGATTGTTCCGGAATGAACACTTTTCTGTTCTTCATCCAAATCAAACCAAATTCTTTTTGTATCCATTTGAATAAGCCCCACGTCCCCTAACTTGTTCTGATTAACATCGGAGAACTATATCATATAGCTACCATATATCCGATTGTTCCAGAATGAACACTTAGTAGCCTAATGCCAATAAACCAAGGTATGTATAAATATATATACTCTCACACACGTACAGACACAAACACACACACCATAAACAAATAAGCTCAATCTCTTGTTTTATGACCTGTGGCTAGGTGAATGTGCATCCAATTTCGAATACCATTTTAGGGCCGTTTTGCTGACCAATACACAGCGCGTTTGCTAACTGACCTGCTTGGAGTTGGATTGGATTTTGGTTGTTTGTGTGGTTTTTGTTTTGTTGCCTTTTATTCCATGTCTTGGGAATTTTTTGAGCCACCATGCCGTATGCGTAGCAAATGTCTTTCAACTTTGCACGAGATTTGTAAGCTGAAATTGGCTTCAACGATCTTTTTATGAGAGAAAGTCTTGGAAAGAGCATGCTATAGTTGTAAGAAATTGTTGAAGAACTGGTAAGCATGACATATTTTGGCACTCCACCAACAAATGGTTTTGCTGCCATCTGAAATTTTGTCTCGTTACCAAAACTAGCCCAAGACGGAAATTGTGATAGTTGTGTCGCTAGAGCCGCCGCGCCAACGCAGCTCGTATATATAACGCCCTATCCATCTTGTCCATTTTCATCGTTCGGTTCAGAGTATAGCAGGGTTTACTAATCTGAAGAAACTATATGAACCTCACATGGTAACAAGAAGTTTACCACATAGCCATAAAAACAAGAAGTAGGTAAAAACAAAAACAATTTTTAAGGCATTTGTTATGATGTCGATTACCCAGCTGCTCGTTGAGCTGGACGCTAACAGCAACCTGAAGCCGTACCTGTGCGACCTGCACATTACTTAAAAAATAGAAATTATATCAATTAATATGGGCAATCGTGTTTAGAACAAAATATGTTACACCTCCGTATCGTACACATGTATGGCCTCATGGATATTAGCAACAGCAGCAGATTATGCGAAGCCCATAACGGCTCTTATCAACAGAGCGCAAGGAATAGAGCCAGCACCTGCTGGGCAACATTAACAGAGCGCAACAGCAACTGATCGAAGTGTGAGAGCATTATGAGAGCGCGCTCTGTAGCTGGTAACGTTTAATCTGTTATCAGTTAAACAGTTCAGTTTTTGTACTAATGAGAGAAGCAATAGATTATGTGAAGCGCATAATGGTGCTTATCAACAGAGCGCAAGCAATAGAGCGTCGACTAACCGCCAGCTACGCTTAAATACATTTGAATGTATATATGATAGCTACAGCAGCCGAATATGTGAATATGCAAGAAGGGATCGAACTGTGAGAGCACTGTGAGAGCTCTGTAGCTGGTAACATTTCATCTGTTATCAGTTAACACGAGTCCAACAATATACACACATATGCTGACATCAAGCTGGCTAGAAATCAAACTTCTAAGTTGAAAAGGTTGCTATAAAAAACACATAGTTTATAAACACATTTTTGGGGAATGTCAACTGCAACAAAACAGATCTCTGAGTTATACTCGAATAAGATGTTAAAGCATTACGTATCGATCAAAGGCATTATCTTAATAGACGTCTGGTCTGCATGGCTTCACTCATAGTTTCAGCTTAGATTTCTGTAGAAATGAATAAGAATGAAGGAAAGTTCAAATCAAATATTAAAATAGTCGCGAGAATCAGAAAATTTCTATTTAAATGTGACAATTCAATATATTCACATATAAATGATCTAGAGAAGACACACTAATTATAAGTTTAGGTCTTAAATATTCAATGGGTCTAAAAAAATTTAATTGAAATTTGAAGGAGAATCCAAAGCGTAAAGAATGAATTTCAAATTATCGAAGTCATTTAAATGCTTCGAAATATTCTGTGCTATTTTATTCTCATTGATTTGTTTCTTATTTTCATCGTAATCAGCTGCAAAGAAAGCATGAACGATGAAAATAAAGGAGTCGTTTGTTTGTAAATGAAAACGAAATTTGAATCAAACTCGCATCTCATTCAGCTTCGTGTGCCTCTTCGTTGGAATGTTGTGCCACTGAGTCTCATTCGACTTCGCACTTTACCTCTCCTTAATTGTTCATATGAGATAGAACCATTGAATTAACATTTAACAAGAGCTCCCAATCTAGGGCATCTATCAACAGTTTGTCTAAGCGAATGCCTCAACTCATGCAGACTTCTATTGTGAAACTATATATTTCTTATAGATATTTCTTAAATTAAAAACTAATCGGGCTTATGGTCATGTTAAATATATATATATCTTACACAGGATCTATAACAATCTGTTAAATCGGTTGAAAATGTTATTTTAAACAATTGCAAAGATCGCAAATCTAGGCTCGACCAAAGGGCTGCAAGTGTGCATGTAAGTGTGTTTTTCGCCTATTGCATCAATTGCGATACGGCTTATGTTCAGTCCAAATAAATCTAAAAAATGTATATATATACAAAATAACATATATGTATAAATATAAAGCTTCATTTGTGTGTCTGAAAAATAACAACAATTCGTTAGCGTAAACGGATATGTAAATAATAAATAAAACTCACACGGCAGGGGGACAGGGTGGGCAGAGTGCATATAAAAATAAATGCCACACAACCACCATGTGGAAACAAATACAATCCATTGAATTGACATTTGTTTAGCACATTTATTGGCAGACCCAGAACGTAGCAGCTAGAGCAGATCAGAATGCCGGATGAGTATGAGTTGCAACAACTGGTAAATACCCTTAACCCATAATTTGTTGACCCATTTGGCAGACGCAAACGACGGTGGCCCATAAAAATATACAATGCCGCCTCAGTTGGGAAATTCCTTGGTCGTTTTTTCGGGCATTCATTTCGTTGACCACATTTTACGATCATGGCAACCAAAAGGCTTTACCTAGCCAACAGCACAAGTAACACAAAATAGAACACAACCAGAACCATACCTCACCCTCACCTCACCGAACGAAAAACCAAAAGCAATTCAACAAAAAGGAGCTGCCAAATCGCCTTCAACATTTTAATGAATCTCTGGCCAGGCCTAAAGGAATATTCTTAACCGCATAAGTAGCTATCATTTTGCTAATTTGACTACATACAACTGCATAGAGAAGAAGACAGAGAGAGAGGGAGAGAGAGAGAGCAGGTGTGGGCCGAGCAGTTGTGGAGTATGCAGCTGACACCAGGCTGGCGCTGTAGGATCTATCTCTACATATATTCCCCTAGCAACCTGGCACGCGATAAAGGTTACAAAATAAAAGCAAAAAAAGAAAACACGAAAAGAAGGCTAAGTTCGGCTTGCCGAAGCGTATATACCATACACATTGCACATGTATAACAGATCTAGATCATATCTAGTTAGAGGGGCTATAGTGGATACAAATGATATAAACCGATTTTGGTTTGATTTGGATGAAAAACACAATAGTTATGCTAGTAAATGGTTATTAGGGAAGATTTCGCTAAGTCGAAGCTATATCATATAGTTGTCCGATCTGGATGAATACTGAACTTAGCCACCGTGTAGACAAAAGAAGTATCTCTCTGTAGCTCTGTGGGTCTGTAGCCTTTAATATGCTGAGATCTTGCGGATGAAACAGACAGACGAACAGACATGGCTATATCGACTGCCCTTGATTGGCTTGGAATTCTTGGAAAGCTTACTTGGTTACCTTGGCGCTTGAGATGAACTGCATCCGAATGGCCCCAGTATAGGCACTGTACTATAGCTGCTCCATTCCAGACTCATGGAGGATGTTTCTCCACCAGGCGTTGTATCTGATCCTACCCGATCTTAGCTGACGCTGATAGCTATTCTGCAGTTGTTTCATCTATAGAGGTGCGTGTCATCAATTGCTTTTGGCGGTACCATCATTATCATCTTGTGTTTCCAATGGCAGCGGATTAGTTAGCTTCAACTAGCTGTTATTGATCAGAATGTAACATCACCTCATCAGTAGTTGGCTCTGGCGGCATCGTAGGATCGGTTGTAAGGACAACGCTGGGTATGTTTATCGTTATCTAAGAGTGATGAACTGGCCTGAGATGGATATGGCAATTCAGCCAACATAACAGGTTGGAACTCTAGGAAGAGATTGAAATGACTAACAGAAGGTAACTAATATATCCACACTTGCCAAAGCGTTGTTTCCGAATCAGCTCGAGCTGACTATAGGAATTCCCTTCTCAACGGCGAGAGATGATCTATTAAACGCTCACATGGGTTCCATAACTTATCAACGGCGCGGCGCCCTCATAACGTTGGGATAGATTTTACGGCGAACTTTTACAGTGCCTCAGTCAGCTCATCGATGCAATTCTTTTGGAATTTCAAATTTGTTATATTGTTTTTTCTAAAGAAATCGTATAGATTAAGTATCCCGTTCTTTACTGTTCATTTGTGAAAATCGCTACACAGTGTTGTTAAACGACAAGCATCAGACAGTGTTATTCAATGAGACTGTTGCTTCTAGTCTGTTCAGCGCAATTTTTGAACACGTTAAAATTTAACATATAGAAAGAGACAATTTTATATGGAAGTCAGAACCAGCTGAAGCTGCTTCTAGCTCACAAATGAACCAAAAACAGCGATTTTCGCAAATTGTGTTTGTTTTTTGGGTGACACCTAAATTAACTGATTGCAGTCACCAAAATCTCTGAAACTGAGAGCTGGAGTGAACTCCAGCGTAGCCCAGCGTCCTGGTCGTGGCTGGTGGCTAAGCTCAGCTCCTCAACTTTGAATGAGACCAGAGAAGCAGCTATCCCTCTGGCCAGCCGAGGACAACACTGAACTTGACTGTAGCTCAATCTGTAACCTGTCACAGACTTCACTATTCATTTTCTGATCTCTAACTCACCTGGTAAAACTAAATTTTCATAATATAATTTTCTTTTACAATTTTTCCTGTCCTCAACTAGAAAACAATGGCCAAGGAACACGACAGCATACTCAAGAAGTTGATACAGATCGAAGTGAAGCTGGCCATAGCCTGGGAGCTGCTTAATCTCTCCAGGGCCAGAGCGGTCGTACTAGACAGCCTGGAGGAAAATCTGGACCACATGTCCAAGCACAAAGTGGAGCAAGTGCTGGCCAGCAAGCTGGTGCACAAATTCAAAAATAAGCTGGATGCCAAGGCGGTGCAGCAACTGGAACAGAACCTGACGGTCAAAGTGCAGGAGAAGCTGACCGCAAGCGTCGAATACAAGCCAAAACCAGGTGACAAATCCAAACAGCAAAGGATGGCATCCCAATTCGATTCGATATCGTGCATAGATATGGACAAACCCATACGTCTACTCGGAAGCACCTTGTCACAGCCTATAGCCAATCACTTAGAACCAAGGAAAGATCTCACCGATCGTGTCCACATCAAGGGAACGGGAGTCATGCGCTTTGCTGACCTTCCCTTGCCAGCGCCCAGGACCAATAGCAAGGAGTGGGAGTCCAGCAGCCTCAAGCAGGCCCCTCTTCTCATGGTGGGCAAGACCTTGGCACATCCCACTTTCTCTGCCAGCGAGAAGTTGGTTCGCTTTTCCAACAGCCAGGAGCAGGAACGCTTGTGTAATCTGGCCATGAAAGTGCCCAGAGAGGAGGACTACCCCATGCACGTGCCTTCCTGGCACAAGAACATCTTTAAGCCTGGCACCAAGAAACCAGAAAATTAATACACCTTGCCCTCCCATTGCATTTCGGCCTTTGTGCCGCTTTAGGGCCAGTTTATAGACCTGAACGGATGGCAAAGGATCGCTATTCATAAGTTATATTTAACAACATAACGCCGAAACAAATCAGTTGCTCAATAAATTCATAATGGTGGAAAAATACATTTTCAAAAAGTATCAGAAGATTTATGGTATATTGGAGCCAATTGTAGCTTCATCAGCAGGGATTCCTTTAACACCACCTTCTGCAATGATGTTTATTGGTTCAACAATCTTGTCTACCAATTATTCCTCGGTAACCTGCGACTCTTCGTCGGATAATGGCTGCTCCTTTATTAGCATGGACTTATTCATATTGTGGCCCGTAGTAGGAACGCCCTTAGTAGAGCCACCTGTTGTAGCGGCACCTTCTCCAGTGATGTCCATTGGCTCACAAAATGTATCCACTAATTACACCTGGGACTTCTCGTCGGACAGTGGTTCCTCCTTGAAACGGTTTCGCATGGGATTAGTAGGCATGCTGGCCCACAAGATGGGAAAGAATCTGACGGTCAAGGTGGAGGAAAAGCTATGAGCTCGCCAAACATGGGGCAGAATCACGCGGCAGTCCACACGACTGGCAGGTCACAGCACTTTCCATGGCGTTGCTGGCAAGGAGTGTCATTAACGACTCTCGATGTGGCACATTTGTCTTCAAATTGGCGCTCGCTGTGCGAAGCCCATGAGGTATCAGTCTTTCTTTGTTGTCTTATCCACAGGCGGTGGGTCCACGAGGATTCCAAAGCGAGCAGCATCTTTTACAGCTATAAAGGTCCCTATAAGGCGATCAGAGAGCAGCTCCTCATGAGGCGCCGTGACGTCCTCCGATCGGAATCAAATTTTGTGAGCTAACACGCAGCGTATGCTTGATAAATTTGATATAATTCCAACAAGAATCAATAGAGTTATTCTACTTAATGTTCATTCCGAAGCAGTCCGTTCTACGACAGCTATATAAATTTATTTCCAGGACAGAGGCGTAACTTTGATTATAAACAAAACAAATTGCTCCATTGTGTAGCAGTATCTGAGGCGTCGCGAGAGCGGCTTAAGCAACAAAGGCTTAAAATGCGCAGGATCTACAGCTTAACAGCTACAATGCGAACTGCCGCCCGGGGGAAGAAACCGGAGGCATATTGAATATTGAATACAATGCCCATGGCAATGGCACCATATTCACCTGGGGCATCAACTCGTCAACTGAGCAGGGGCTAATCTCACAGAGCACCGTCCTCGCGGGCGGCCTAATGAGGTGCCAAATCCCGCCAGCAGGCGACAAGCTTATTTTATGTACCAGCGTCGGTTACATTATGATTATCCATCACCTTGACTTGACGACATTGCACAAGGATCTCTGTGTCTTTATAGTGAGTTGAAAAGAAGAGGCAATCTTTCTGGTATCTCGGCCGATGGCCGCATCATCTGCTCGCCGTATGGCAACGGAGTGCGGTTGCTTGGTTACAATGCCGGCTGCAGCGACTATCCCCACTACCAGCAATTCGAAGAGGTTAAGCGGAATCCGCGCCAGCTCGTGGAACTGGCCAACATTAGCAAGCATCAAGACGTTGTGCTTTGCTCCAAATTCAGTCCCAGAGAGACGCTCCCTGTCACTGGCTGCAATGGTGGCGAAATCACCTGGTATCGGTCCCATCTTTAGGCTAGGCACCTGACCAATTTGTAAATTTTTCATTTTCTAAGAATACATTTTGTGACTATCCCTTAACATTACGTAAGTGGGAGCAATAACCATAAGTCATAAGGTGCTTATCCACCCTCCAAGGAATATCCAACATCTACAATTCAAATAACATCTTATGCGGAATTCGTGAGTAGCAACACTTTAAACCCCGTATAAAGGATATAACCCAAGTAAGCACAGAATGCGTTTCAGTGCCCAATGGGAGAGAAGTTGCCAAATTGTAACCAGACTCAAAGTCACATCGTCAAAGGAGAAACCAAATCCAAATGCCCTGATTGCGGGGAAACCTCTCTTGATTGTAAACTATTGCTTACACTGATTTACAAATGTTTGCATTCTATAGAGGTGGGATTCTTTTTTGAAACACACTGTGTCAGATTTTTAATAGGACGCTTTAATTGTGAGATAAATAGAGTCTATATTTTACAATTTCTTTATGATGAAAGCGAAATTGTACGATACTGTCTCGGCGGATAATGCGCAATTTGGCTTTTGAAGGTACCGTTGGAAATTTCGGCGTTCCAGGCGTTGTTCCATTTCCATCCCAGCCCTGCTAATGTTAACAGTCTAGTGCTGAATAACGCGGCCGTTGCACGTGCTAAGACTTGTCGATTGGCAGCCAACTCATTCCTAAATTACAAGAAGTTTGTGCGTTTTAGTTATCCATAAAATTAAGATGGGCGACGAATTGAACTTAGTAAGAGACGTGGGCATATTTCAGGGCACAGACATGTACAAAGAGATACAGGCCCTTAGTGGGGTATTAAGCACGATGCCAGATGAGCGTTGGAACCTGTTGCGGGCCCTAAATAAGAGGGAAAACGGGATCGCCGCGGCCCGCAGCGTCTCCTTTTCGCGTAACCAGCAACGCTATATTAACAATATGTATATTCCAAATGAGAAATCGCAGCGCCTCATGTCATTCAACTGCGTGGTGAATGTGTGCAAGTTCAACAAGACAGGAAGCCAGCTTTTGATTGCTTGCAAAGGTGAGTCGTTTTCATATGTTGAAGATGAAGGTGGAAATCTAACTACGTCTTGCAGATGGCTCGATAAGTATCTACGATGGCTCAAAGGGCACCTACCATCTGCTTGAGGAGATTGATCGCAATATACATCGATTTCGATTTACAACGATCATCGATGCCGACTTTAGTCCTAATGGAGAGCACTTTGCACATTCATCCTGCCAGCCATTCTGTAAGTCACACCATTTCCATCAACTTAATATTCTTAATGTACTCACTTCACAGTGTTCATTGTGCCTATGCATGGATCTGACGATAACTGCCAACGAATCGATGTCAACGTGGAGCGCTTCTATTGGGTGTCTATTTTTTCATTGCGCTACTCACCCACGGGCGACAAAATCATTGCAGGCAGAAACCACGCCTCTGTGATCGTAGCTGATGTCCAGACCCAAACCATCCAAATTATACGCACACATCCCCAGCCATTTAAGGATGTAAATGCAGTCAGCTTTATGACGGACAGGGATCCACATATGGTAATCGCTGGTTGTGATGACGGCCGTGTCCAAGTGTATGATCTCCGCACATCCTTTAGTCGCCAAAGTTTAGCTAAATGCGTGTCTACGTTCGTCGGGCACTTCGACGGCATCACCTATATAGACACACGCAACGATGGCTTCAATTTTTTAACCAATTCCAAAGACCAAAGCATTAAACTGTGGGACCTGCGAAAGCCAAGCAATATGCGCATCGGCTGCGCTGCTAGACAACAACAGCTGCAGTTGATCTCCTGGAATTATCGCTGGCACCGGGTGCCCCGTGAATGTAAGTGACGACTAATTCAGTGCAAGGGCGAGCGTTGTGGCAATCCCTTACTTTTTGTGTCTACAGTTTATAATCCACAGAAGGCTCTGGAAGGGGATAGCAGCCTCATGACTTACCGCGGACATTGCGTGTGCAAATCTCTGCTGCGTGCCAAGTTCTCTCCCATGGAGCAAACTGGCCAGCGTTTCATTTACACCGGCTGTGCCACAGGACGAATCATCAGTGAGTTTTCTTAATTAGCAAGATGCATTCGCAGAGGTCATTCAATGTTCATCTTAATCTTTTTTTCTAGTTTACGATGTGCTGACAGGCAAAATTCGAGAGACTATTGAGGGGCATCGCAATATCATACGCGACTTGGATTGGCACCCAGTGCGTTCGGAGATTGTTTCCAGCTCGGTATGCTAATGAGAATGTATGGAAACCTACAGGGTGTACTAATATGTTTGTAATTCCCTAGTGGGACACACAGGTTCATCTTAACAAATACAAAAGGAACACAGCCCAGGACGTACCGCTGCGCCGCTCACGCCGGTTGGCCAATCGCAATGGCAAGCCCGATTAAGGGTTCCATTACATAAGCTTATTTGATATTACATACATCTGTATAGAATACATTACGGATCATTTACTTAGCATTAACATACTTGCACTCCTGTGTACACACACACACACACACACACACACCGAAATCAGTTTCCAATAGCCAGAATATAATTGTCGCAATCCAGTAAAGTTTATTAGGATGCCGTTGTGTTGGACAGGACTTTTTACAAACTAAGCTAGGGTTTGCAAATTTAATGTGGGCTACTTCCATCAAATCGGTAATTGTTATATCTGTAGTGTGCTCATTTAATAAAGTTTTTAAATCTTTGCAAGATCTATAATCAAAGTTCTGTCTCTTGTGAGTAGTGTTCCATAGGGGTGGCCGGTATCGATTTGGTTTGTCTTCTCATTAGCATTTATGATCTTGTGATCCGATCTGGATCAACTTCGGTCAGCTTCTAAAACTGATATTACTCAATTTTGGTTCAATTTGGATACGAAACAACCAATTTGGCTGTACTAAGAGTTCATTACAAATCGCTCGATTACATTGGCATAATTTGCCGGCAGGCCAAGGCTATCGAGTTACTTGCACAAAGGCAGTACTAACAGGTTTAACTAATGAGTTGTTGATTTGGGTAAGACTAATACAACGATAACGATAATAATTTTTGACATAAAGATTATAAAGTAATTAGATCGTATTAATTCATGCGTAAGTCATCCATACAGAGCAGATCAGAGGTCAACTTGGGGTAACCCTTGCAGATTCGGTTGGAATTCGGTCACCATACATGGAGGCTTCCAAGACGGACACGTTCCAAATTTGATTCAATTTGTATGAAAAACAATTAATTTTGATGTACTAAGAGTTCATACCGAATCGGTCAGTTATATGGGAGCTAGATGATATAGTGATCGGAACCAAATGAGATTTTGTCAGCACACTTGGAGGCACCTGAAACTGACATCTACTAAATTTGGTTCAAGTTGTGTAAGCTCCGACTTCATTCACTGAAAAATACTTCAACCCAATCTAAGTAAAGTCAAACATTTCTCAAATTGCAACAGTTTCTTCAGATAAAACTACAAGGAAATTCGCCTTACAATTAGAATGAGTGAGATTAACGAAGGGTCACCATCACTGCTAACGGCTGGAGAACGGGAGCTGGAGCAGAGGAAGCAAGATCAGACAGCAAAAGAGGCATATTTCGCCAGCCTGGCGGAATGGAAAAAACAGGCAACGATGCAGCAAAACGCGGTGGCCATGTTCAACTGGTATCTGCTGGCCAACTATCCACCGATGTTTCAAATAACGCTGGCACAAGCACAAGGAATTGCTTTGACAAGATTGAGAATGGGTGCCACAGCAGAAGTGCCTCTGCTAGGAGCAGCTCAAGCACAAATGAATCGACAATCTCCGTTGCCGCCAGCACCAGGCGCTGGCATTGGAGTTGCTCCCCCTGTGCGACCGGAGCACAACTTCAACCTTTTTCGTGTTCTGGACGAGAGGCAGCAGCAAGATATTATCCGTAGTTCCGGCGGCTATGAGTACGTTGTGGCGCCATTATGGAAACGCGCCGTGGCCGAGATTATCGATGTGATCATACTGTTCATATTGAGAATATTTCTCATGTTCGCCATAGTCGGCTTTTTCGATCTGGACTTCGACAAGGACGTGACGGCCCGTGCCTTAGATGATGTGGATTTCGATATGAACTTCATATCACTGTCAGATCTGGTGCTCTTTGAGCTGCTGACCAATCACATAGGGTGCTTCTATGAGACGTTGTGGACAGTCTGCAATAATGGAGCGACGCCAGGCAAATCGCTGATGAAAATACGCATTCATTATGTGGAGGCCGTTTTACCACTAGCCGTGTTAGGGCCAGTCGCCCCACAGTCAGTTTTCCAGCCGCTGCGTGCCCTCCTCTATCCCGCTGAGACGCCCACGTTTTTGCGTGCGTACATGCGGGCCTTGGCCAAAAACCAGCTGACGCAACTGTCTCCGATCTGTGTCTTGATGGTATTCTTCAAGAACAATCGCACAGTCTACGATATCATCACAAAGACGATAGTCGTTGAATCCAATCCAAATGCCATATTTCGCCAGCAGGCACAGCCAGTCCGTGCGCGTTAGTAGCAGCCGCACCAGCGCCGATGTTGTAAGGATTATACAAGCATTTGTATACAGCTAAAAAAAATATGTAAACTTATGTTACTGCTAAATTAAACAACGTTATCCAAACATTTAAAATCGGTAGGTTATATGGGGGCTATGTGATATAGTGGTCCGATCTTGTCGATTTTTACATATGAGCAGCTAACAGCGAAAATTACAAGTCGATAGCTTTAAAACTGAGAGACTCGTTCACTTAGAAACATACAGCCGGGTTTCTCGGTTGTAATGCAGATCAAGGAGATATATACTTTATGGGGTTGGAGATGCTTCATTCAATGCGTTACAAATACCGTGACAAAAGTATAATGCCCTCTGCAAGGGTATTAAGACACTTTAACAAAGCGAAGGGCACACTTGAGCTTCTCCTAAAGTATTTTATCTTTGACTGATGATAGACTGCTGCTGATCTTGGAATATACTCTAAATAGATGACGTACTCCATTAGTAGATCTGTAAGTTGGTTTTCATTCTCTGTTATGATTTGAAATCCATGTTATCCATGTTCGGCTATGAGGGACAGCAGCATTGAACTTAAAACGGGTGCAAAAGAACGGTAATTTGACCAATAATTTTACATATATCATTTTATGAGCCATTCCAAATGTTATATTATAATCTTTTAACATTTAATTTGGCTTTGTTGTCGCTCACAACATATGGCTATGTCTGTGTGGCTGGGTGGCCCTTGCAGATGTGTGTGTTGAAGTACAAATTCATTTCATTCGGCTAATTTAGCTTTTTTGACAAGCTGACAGCAACCGTTGATGGCTCTCAGACTTGCTTCCGCTTGCGCTTCGCTCACCTTCAACCAGACTCACTCTCGTGAGTCAGCCTCTATCTATCGCGTTCTAACACCGTCTGGCTGTGTCTGTGTCTTTCGCTTCTAAATGCAACAGTGGGAAGTTAAATATTTAAATGCGGCCTCTCAGGGACACGGACAGGGCCAAACAAAAATGGCAAAATAAAGCGCCTGCTAGGCATCGTTTGCCTATGTCTCTACCTCCTGCCCCAGCTTACTACGGCCCCGCGACTGTTGCAGTTTTCCCCCACTGTTTCTGCATTTTCCAACTGCACAACTTGGCTTGTGGCGTGTGTCTGCCGCTGAGGCCTAAATTATTCAACAGGAGGCAAAACACTTGATGTCTTAATGGTGTTTACATGCCCGATTATAAGGCCGTGAATGGCTCACCCAGCACTTTGGGTTGTAAGTGAGGGAGTGATTCACCTCCCAACTCCCCATACGAACTGTACCATATCTTAGAGCCGGCGAGCCAATCTATAAACTTTAACTGAGTGCCACAGATTATGGCAAAACGGAATTAAGGACATTTACTGCAAGAGGATCTGCTATTAATGAAAACATAGGACCATCTCAGAGTACTCGTATACTATGTTCATATTAATGGTATAAAAGATAGGGATTAAAGTGTCATTTCCGAATCTTTAGCTATCAGTTGATCGGTTCGGGCGCAGGTAATAACAATGATCGGATAAAGAGCATGCAAGAGCAAGTTATATACTTCCTGTATACAAATATTTCCTCTTCTTCTTTTATCATACAGGATTGGGTCTCAATGATGTTTATACACTGAAACCTTGCTACTTTAAGACAGGTAAGGGCACACACATACCATCACAATAATTCCATACTGCACATATGTGGATAAGGCGGATCACGAAGTTAAGTGACGTCGCATCAAAAGCAAGATCCGAACTACATTCAACGAACACATCACAAAGCTACGTATTGGCTGCGCTGCCAGCGCTTATTATTTTATTCCTATCCCCTTAATAGAGTTTTGAAAATTGGCCACATCTGCTTTAAGATCATGCTTAATATTCATATTATGTTCAAGAATGAACAGCGGCTTATTTTATTACCCTTATTAAACAGTCTCAGCTATTTATCATTACTGGCCTTTGTACGGCAAAATTTGAAGGCATCCCTTGGACCTAGAATATAATGAATGATTGCAGGATATTTAAGTATGACTTCAACCCTAAAGGGTTGCCAGCAAAGTTTCGTTGACTCGACTATAAACATTTGATATGCCCCCAGCAGCAGCAGCAGCTGGAGCTCAACTATCTGCCATCTCCAAGAGTCCATCTCAACAGCGATTCATCAAGTTTTAATAAGCAGTATCACTATCTATTCACTTGCATTGCCTGCTCCCAATTAGCTCACCTCTCGAAGGGCATCGATAAGTGGCTTTTACTATATGTATATATATATAATTATATATATATATATATATATATATATATATATATATATATACCGAATTTGTGCAGGATATTAAGATTAGCTTATCCAATGTGCATTTGCCTCACTTAAGCATAATTCAAGTGATTTTGTACTCATGATGCCTCTGGGTGCTGGGAAAGCTATAGCTTTGCCAGGAGTTCTTGTGCATAATTGAGGCGCCTCGCACTGCGTATATGTAATGTTGACTCATGCCAAAGGCAGCGTTGCACATACAAAATGCAAACTACAAAATGCAAAATGCATACGAGGATGGGGGTGGATGGTTGCAAAAGATGAAATTGCTTAAGTCCCTGCTCCAAAGTTCTCATTGTTTTCCATCTCTCAGGCACTTAATGCACGCCCAATTAATGCAGCTTAGCGGTGACTCCTGCTGCTGGCTCTCATCCTGCCTGCAACTTCATGGCGTGTTTGCAATTAAGTATGACAAATTACTTGACAAGCGCCTCTGGATGCTGGAATGTAGGAAGCCTGCACTTCGTCGTCATTGCCTGCACAAAAGGCAACGGAACGGATGTCTGACAGCAATTCGCTCCGACTCCGACTACACGACTCTTGCTCCTACACCCCCTTTCCTCTAACTCCTACTGCTTCCTGCATTGGATGCGTGTTTAGTTACGGACACTTTCTTGTTTTCTTCGTCAGTCTTTCTCCTCACTCTGTTGCCGTTTCTTTTGTCTTCTGTTCTGTTCCTCATCCAGCACTTTCGAGTTGGCGGCAGAATTTCTATAGTGTTGGCCATAAATAAGATTTAATTACTCCTGCAGGATGTGGCCAAGGGAAGAGCAAGGTCTAGCAAAATCACTGTCTCTGAATACCTGGGAGACATGAGTTGTTTGTGGCTAACCATCTTCTATTGTGTTTTTTTTGTCTCTGTTTTTCTTGTTGTTGTTTCAAGTCCGAGGAATTACGGCTTATTGATTTCAAGTGGGAGGCAGCCAGCTTAATCCCAAGTTTTAAGCTGTTCAAGCTTCAGGAATTAGTTTTTATGGGAATTATTTGCATTTCTTTTTTAATTGAATTTGTTATTGTTTGAAAATAGGAAAATATTTCTGCCTTTTCATCGCTTGTTTCAAGTTGTTACTACTTGAGAGTTTAAGGGATAGATTCTTTAAATTATTTATACTGAAAACTCAACCCGGACTCAGACGTCTCATTCTGAACATTAGAAAATTTGAAAGAAAGAGATTGCCCTTAAGCAGCTTGACCTTGCAGTGTGAGACTCTTGGTATCCAGTCGTAATAACTTAAAATATTTCATCAACATAGTTTCATAGTTTTATTTCAGCTAAAGTTGAAGTTGTGATCTTCCATGTTCCACGAACGAAACTTTTCCCTTAATATTAGTTTATGTTTTAAAATAACGTGATGTTGGTTTCAGCTCCTAGACTTTGGCCATGTTTGTCGTATCTTCAATAAGACAAAGCATTCTAACGCCCATTTTTACCACTTCATTTTGCACTTCAATAGCAATTTCGTTTAAGCTTTCTATAATTTCAATTTGTTTATAAGCCTGTGAACAGCAAAAATAGTAATTATATTCTCAACTATTTTGAAACTGAAACAGTGTTTCCATGAGCTCTCTGTAGAATCACAATCTCCCGGTAGCTGCAAGGAGAACTTCTAATTGATGTTAATGGGCGTTTTATTATACTAGAGTACGAGTACGAGTATAGAACATATATTCGCTAATGAAATCTGGCATAAGCCAATAAATTTCTTCGATTTGTTTATTATTGGTTGGTTTTGGCGTCAACTTATCAAATTGTCATACATGATTTCACGCCTTTCACTCGCAAATCAAAGCAGATCTCGTTGTCACAATGCAGCTTTATTCGCTGTCAAACAAAAATATATACATATCTGTACAGATATATGAATATACATATATATATATTTATGTGTGGCCAACAATTTAAAACTTAAAGCCAAGCTTAGCATAGCATATATATAGCATATATCATTTGTCACCTGAATCTCTAAAATGGACATGCCACTAAAATGTTAAGAGAAAAAGTAGAGACACAAAAAGAAATGCTTTCTCTACATAACTTTAAACTGGGTTGACAAAAACAAAAACAAGCCAACACAAAAAGGAGTATATGGCTAAATTAATTCACAAAGGTATGCATGTGTAGGTGGATTTGTATGAATGTTTGTATATTTTGTACAAATTCATAAAAATGAAAGAAAACAAACCTTGCCAAAAATATGCAGAATTACTTCAAAGCAAAAACAAGTAAGTACTGCGGTTTGGCTATGTGATCGACGCCGAGATACGCTGGAAGCAATGCTAACACACTATGAGACGGGGTAAGTTGTTGGAACTAAAAGAAAATTTTATCAACTTGGTTTTTCAAACAGACATTGACAAAGATTTACTGAAATCTATTAGTTCATGAATCAACGAAATGCTGTAAAAGTAAAGTTTCAAGCCTATCAAATATTGCACAATGTAAGAGTAAAGTTTCAAAGCTATGAACTACAGTCCCCACAAACGAAGAAATGTACAAGACATATGCAAATATAACTGAGCTACAGTTCACATGAAAAGATATGTAATACACACTTGTGACTTACTAGATATCTACACTAAAACATATAAAACACCATACAACCATAAGAGAGATACTTGAAAGAGATGTACAAGATCACACGCATCAGGTGGGGGCACAAAACTAGCATTCTTATTGTATACCAGATGTCAGAACAGGAAGAAACAAATTATGTGGTTGACAATGCTCAGGCTACATTTAGACCTAGGCGACCCGTTTTATGGTTACCACATATACAGGTAGTAAATATGAAATTTCTGTTACCACATGTACATTTTTGTAATCTTAACTTTGCTAAAATCCCATTAGCCCATTGAGCAATGCATACAGGGTGTATCACAAAGTGAAAAGGGCAACAACAATGCAAAGTATTTACATGAAACGGTCAGTGTTCGTTTAGGGAGGAGCTAGAAGTTTAAATGGTAAAATTGAAATAGCGAAGGGTCACAACTGTTGCCCAAAGAAAACAACAATAAAACCAAAACTAGAATTGAAACGTGCCGAGTCATTTTATGCATACCTACTAGTATGAGCAGGAAGCAGCAAGATGATAGAAAGTCATGTGGGGAGGGCAATAAATACTAAAAACACTTCAAGATAAAAGACCAAAAGCGATGGAGAGGACAACATTCTTATTGTGCAAAAATATACTTTTGCAGCATTTTGCAAATCTACTTAGGTTCTGGCTTTGAAACTACAAAAAAAGAGCCATTCAGATGTTGAGCTTCCAATTTGGATGGAAAGAAAGCAGAGTACACAAAGGGTAGTTTCTTGGTATAATCAAGAGAGTGTGAAATATTACAATGCTGAGCATTTTCATAAAGCAAATTCCAACTGTTCATAAATATGATTGAATGTGAAAGTAAATCATGTAATTGGCATAAACTAATGATGATTTTCCAATTTAAGAAAAAGCAACATAGAGTTGTCCAGGCAAGAAACATCGAATTCTGAAATTACGACCATATACTTGAAGCAATTGCCCCCTGTGCTTTGTTTATCGCCATCAAATGTTAGTCATTTTGCCCCTTTTTACAAACGACTGCCTGTCGACTGCTTGATGTTCAACTAATATAGATGCACACGCTTGAGAGCTAGCTTTAAATTCAGCTTCTCGGTCGGCCAGGCCAGGCTGGACTCAATTGTTTAGTTTAGGTTAGAAATATACACAAGCACACATTAATCTTAGCTGCCTGGCAAATATATATCTTGACATATAAAGCCGCACATCTTGTGTGAGTCTCAAAATGTTGATAAGTCAGACAAATTCGCAAATAATTTCAACCTGATCAAATTGATAAAACTTATTTACAAATTACATATGAAGACAAAATCCATGCAAATGTAAGTACATATGTAAGCGAACAGTTATTACGTATACGCAGCATGCAACACATTAAACAAGACTCGCTTTCGCGCTAATGCCTTGGGGTGATGATGCCTGTCGGATGTTGGCGTTGCACAGTTGGCAATGCCTCATGCTGATGCGGATGCTGACTCGCAGTCTGACGTTGATGTTGATGCTGAATCTAAATGCCGAAGCTGAACACTAACTATGTCGACTGGCAATTTGTTTATTTGATTGCATTTTCGCATGCTGGATAATGACAAAATGTCAAAATAAGTGCCAAAGGGATGCAGCTGCAGTAGCTAAGTGCATGTGTGCGTGTAAGGATATTGTTGGATGGCTGCAGTTGTGGCTTTGGGTTTTTGAATTGAATCGTTTGCCTCGAGTGCGCGTGCACAAATCAAAGTCACCTGAGGTAAGCCCAACGACAAAACTTGCAAACTGGATAAGCTGCTGAACTCCAAGCCATGTTTAACCAGAAGCTGGCAAATTGTAACCAAACCCCCTCCCCATCCAAATTTTTTCGCAATCCATCCAAATAATGGCCAGCAGAAATGGTTGGTCGGTTTTCTTGTTGCTGTTGTTGCCGGCTGTTGATGTTGCTGTTGCTGCTGTTCTTGTTGTTGTTAACTATTATTGCTGTTTTTGTTGTTATCCCTCTTCTGCACCTTCTCCTACCACTTGTGATTCTTGTTATTGCTTATCTCAGCCACCTTTATGTGGGCCCCGGTGGGAAAGTTTTACTTTTGGCTTGCCGCAAATTTATTGGCCCTGCTTGAAATTGATCAAAATTGTGCGTCTGTCTATGTGTGTGTGTGTTGAGAGAGAGAGAGAGAAAGAGCAGCAGCGGTGGGTTCTAGTTGTTGGGGCGAGAATTTAGCTTCTTAGCTTGGAGTCTCCTGCCACACTTCTCAGTAGATCTCGTCTTCGGCTAGCCAACAAGGTGTTGCTTGTTGCTGACATTTGTGGTGGCATCCCCAGGCTGTCGTTGACCTTGACTATATAACAGTCCCAGTCTCTGGCCCCCTTGTCGCTGATGTCTCTGCTCTGCACCAGCTTCACTACCAGCCCCTTATGGGCTGCACTTTTTTGTTCGAGAACGACGGGCTTTCCTTACAGCTACTTGTTTTACAGTTACAGTTACGCTTTTCCATTGCCGTCTGGCCGTTTGTCGAGTCCTCTATTATTTTATCGTTTTTTTTTTACCTTTGTATATTTCCGGAACCTATTTACGGCTTTTCGTTTTTGTCATCTGTCCTCACAACTCTTGATCCTTTATTTTTATTTTTATACCATTCACAAAATGGTAGTTTGCAACGCACAGAAGGAAGCGTTTCTGAGGTACTACTATCTGAGGTATATATATTCTTCATCAATATGAAAAGGAGAGTCGATATAACCATGTGCGTCTGTCCGTCCATCCGTTACTAGATGCATCTTTTGTCTGCACGCTGGATAAGTTCGAGTTTCATCCACATCGGGCAACTATATAGCTACAACTCGAATGCGAATGTGCTGTATGTACAAGTGTATGAAAGCTTGCGTGTTTGTATATCACAATGTATTGATGGAAGCACAAAGTATTTGAAAGAAATTGGAACGAAACTGCTTCGCTGCCAATTGATATTGCTGAAGGAAATACCTTTTCGGAGCCTACATATCCATTGCCGAAATGTTTCCTTGCTTTTTACAGTTCGGCAAGGGTATATTATCTTCGATTACCCGAAGTTAACCTGCCTCTGTTGTTTTTATCTAAAATTCAATTGGAAATCTTAGCTAAAGCCAAGTTGTTTGCACACAGGTAAAGCCTTAAGTATTTGTAGGTCTAACTTTGGCTTTTCATAGTCATTCAATAAACTATAATAAATCAATTTGTTGTTCACACACACACACGCACACAGCCACTAAAGAATGTTTCCTTTTTTTTTTTGTCCAGAAAATTGTTGTATCAAAAATTACATGATGCTTATCCCTAACCTTATCGTTAGCTTAACAAGCGTCTTCCTTAATTTCTACAATGGCATAAAAATGTGTCAAGAACTGAGAATATTAATAGATATTATTTGATTCGAAATCCGATTGAAAATAATATTTTACAAAAATAAAGAAAAGAGCAATATCGGTCGGTAATTCAATTCTTGTTTTTGAAGAGGAAATCACGCAGCGAAATCAAGGACCGCGTATATGTTGTGTGCCTTGACTCTTGACCACATCAGAGCTGTGCTTGAAGCTGTTTTAGCGAAATCCGAAGAAGTTTCTGCGTCGTTTTGTGACCGTCGACGAAACATGGATCCACAGAGTGGACTTCACCCGGCGAGCGTGCTCCGAAAAATGAGAGGACTGCCGGAAAGGTGAAGGCCACCGTTTCTGAGATTGTTAGTTGGTGTTGTCAAACTCAAAGGCAAAGTAAAACGCCACACTACGACTCTACAACTACAACAACACAAATCCTAAGTAGAAAAGGTAAAGTCCTGTACTTTAGCATTACTTTAGCATTATCTTTAGCATTATCATACTATTGTTCACAAAAATTATCATATTATATATGGCGTGATTCTAGTTCTAGCTCTAGTTCTAATTCTGATGTTCAGTTTTTTTTAATATTTATGTTAAAAGTTAAACAACTTTAATTAATGAAATTTTTGAGAGAGTCAAATGTTCGATAATGTTGGATCAAATCGAACGATCCTCAAATTTTACGGAAATTTTCAAAAATATCAAATCATCAGTTCAGTTTCTGGAGAATACCAGGAACAAATTTTGTGTTATTTAATTAATTCAATGAGAGGTTGCCTCTAATCCAAATCCTTGATAGCATTTTCGAGTGTGATGCACTGCTCCACTATTCTATCGTTTTCCTCTAGCATGGATTGTAGGGAGACTTGCGAAAAGTTAAGTGTTGTCAGCTTCTGGAAGGCACTCGTGCCGATCTCAATTGGAAATATACCTCGTTTTGCTCAATCTTCTGGTTACATTTTTCATTTATTTCTTGGACGTTGCCCTCATAAGTCGTCTTCATTTCCGTCATTTCGGCCTTCAACTGTCAACCTGTTCAACCCAATTACCAATTGCATTTACAAACGTATATATATTTATATGTAATTGAAGTGATCGCTCTTGTCCAACTGGGTGGACCCACACACACATTCGTTGTGAAATTCTTATGATTTGTTTTTTTAGCAATGTCAAAACATAGGAAGTGAATCGCACATGCGGAGTCCATGTTCCGCTCACCCTATCAAGTCCACGGTGATCATGGCCATGGTCAGGGCCATCGTCGCTGCCATGATAGTCAACATCAACAACAGCCACACATCCTCGTCTGAAGGTGGCGCAGAGAGCGACTTGATGATTAAGAAGTATTCCAACCACCACAAACTCGAGATTGAAATGGTCAAGAAACAAAATCTGGAGACTCTGGCTAACCAGGAGGCAACCAACATGCAGCTTGCTTTACCGAAAGCGCAAATCTGGACATGGACAATAAGTAAGCATTCCGACACGTCTAGAATCACTTCTATAATTATGCTTGCAATTATCTGTGTATTTTCAGAATGGCTCTGCTCCAGAGGGAGTTGGACGCCTGCAAGGCTAAAATTGGTTCCCTAAAAGAAGATAATGAAAATTGAAGGAGGTCGCTTCGGCTTATGAGCAAAATATAGACAGACAGGAGACAAAAGCAACCACTGAAGTACACAAACTCCAAGCCGAATTGGAGAGCCTCAAACTCGAGATTGAAATGGTCAAGAAACAACATCTGGAGACCCTGGCTAACCAGGAGGCAACCAACATGCAGCTTGCTTTACCGAAAGCTCAAAATCTGGACATAGACAACAAGTAAGCATTCCGACACGTCTAGAATCACTTCTATAATTATGCTTGCAATTATCTGTGTATTTTCAGAATGGCTCTGCTCCAGAGGGAGTTGGACGCCTGCAAGGCTAAAATTGGTTCCCTAAAAGAAGATAACGGAAAATTGAAGGAGATCGCTTCGGCTTATGTTGAATATATAGACCGACAGGAGACAAACGCAACCACTGAAGTAAACAAACTCCAAGCCGAATTGGAGAGCCTTGGAAAGCAGTATATGCGAACCCAATTGGAGGTAAAGTATAAAGTCAGCATGAAGCATGATGAAGGTGGCCTGGCCTTGCTGATGATTTGATATTTTTGAAAGTTTCCGTAACATTTGAGGATCGATCGATTTTATCCAACATTATCGAACATGTGACTTTCACAAAAATTTCATTAATTAAAGTTGTTTAACTTTTAACATGAAGTGCTTTTATAAAAACTGTGAACATCAGAACTAGGACTAGTCCATCTTGATGGAAATTAAAATATGATTTATTCAATTCAACTCGTTTCTTTATATCACATCTTATATAAAATGACAATGTTTGTGAAGAATAATATGCTAATGCTAAAGAAGTAAATGATTTTCCCTTTTCTACTTAGATAATAACAAATTTGGCAAGCGATATTGAACAAATAATGTGTCTGTACTTATAATGGTTGGAAAAATTGGAATACTTCAACTTAAGAACTAAACTTTGAAATAAACTTTCAGATAGTGTGGCTACGCCAGATCTTTTATCTGAGAATACATTGAATTGTTATATCTATTATATTGGAGACTTTTTCAATATTGGCTTGACTGTGTACACCAATCGCTACACTGTTTTATAGCTTCAGAATCACTTTTAATATTTTATTTTGCGTAATCTGCAACCTGTTGAGATGAATACCACTGCTTGGAAAATGGACCTGAACAGAATCATTTTGTTTTCTAGGCCTAATCGTGAATTCCTATTTATGAAGAGATAAAGTGTGCGAATTAAACTGTCCATTTTCTTGTTTGTAATATTTATATGGTCTCTATATTTCCGTTTTTTATCCAAGGTAATTCCAAGGTTTGACGTTTTGTTCCCATTTGACATCTTAAAATCATAAAGACTAATATAATGTGTAGGGACATAAATAATTTTGCGTTTTTGGGTAAAGTAAATGGCTTGTGTTTTATCTGGATTTACCAATATTTTCCATTTCGAGAAGTATGTAGCTATAGTGTCAAAAGTGGCTTGTAGTTTGTTAGCAATATCTGCTGAAAGCGTAACCGAGCGTAGGACGGCAGTGTCGTCTGCGAAGATAGAGGCAGCGCAGTTTGTTAGTACCGGCAAATTTGACGTAAATATATTGTATAGTAGATAGACAGGATCCTTGAGGGCATCCTGCTGGGATATTAATATGAGACATCCTGTTTTGTTTATTTTCCAGCGTGTTAATATTTAGGATTGCTTAGTCTGTGGTTTGACAACTCCCTCAGACAGAATATGACCAATAAATTCAGTTTGTGTTTGTTTAAATTGAACCTTATCTGCTTTAGTACTGAAAGCAAAATGTCGGAATGTTCTTCTTCTGTCTCGCCCATAATACCCAAGTCATCAAAATATAATATTACAGGAGGTATATCACCAAAAATTTGTATCATGTTACGCTGAAACATTTCAGGGGCACTAAATCCTTCTGCCAGAATCCACTGTAATGTAAATACTGTAAACAATTTGACTTGTAAAGTCATCAATTGTAGGAATGAGAAAATGCTTAGCCTTGATAGCCTTGCTTAAATGCTTTGGGTCTAGGCACAGTTTTTCCACGATTTGTAATTTATTTACCCAGTCTGTTGGGTATGTTACAAGTGAAATGATTTTATCTTTGACCACATCTTTTTATAATGTAGTGCTGTTTCTGTATCTTATTTTAGGATGATAGATTGTTTAGAAGGAAACTTTAATAAGCCCTCAAATAAAAACTTAAACTGTTCTACGAATTGTTCCTTGGTTTTGGCAGACAGCTGGGTGAATCAACATTCAGGCACTTAATAAGCCCGAAATCAATTGAGGTTTTAAGTTCCATCATCGGTTCTAGTCCATTGTCCACTACTAAGAATTACGCTTTTCTACTTGTGCCGTTTTTCCCACCGTCATTCTAGTTTTACCTTACAAAAGTTCTTAACCCTGTTGTGATTATAATCATAGATCAGGGATTGACCGTTACAAATTCTTGTGTTCAAGCACTTAACTTAATCGGGATACACTTGACATCGCCTCTGTGTGAACCTTAAATGATACATTTCGATTTTGTATTTTATGTTTCCATCATATTTGCAGCGCATGGAAGGAAGCATCTACAACCCCATAAAATATATATGTTCTGGATCACCATGATAAGATGATATGTCCGACTTGTAATTTTCGCAACATTCTTCTTTCCACTGTAAGCTGGTCATATGTAAAAATCGTCAAGATCGGACCACTATAGCACATAGCCCCCATATAACCGACCGATTTGAAATGTTTGGATAACGTTGTTTAATTTAGCAGTAACATAAGTTTACATATTTTTATAGCTGTATACAAATACTTGTATAATCCTTAGCACCTCGGCGCTGGCGCGGCTGCTACTAACGCGCACGGGCTCTCAGTGGCTGCGGCACCTGCTGGCGAAACATGACATTTGGATTGGACTCAACGACTATCGTTTTTGTAATGATATCGTAGACTGTGCGATTGTTCTTGAAGAATACCACTACAACACAGATGGGAAACAGCAGTGTCACCTGGTTTTTTGCCAAGGCCCGCATGTACGCACGCAAAATCGTGGGCGTTTCAGCGGGATAGAGGAGGACCCGCAGTGGTTGGCGCTGCGGCTGGAAAACTAACTGTGGTGCTCTAGCGACTGGCCCTAACACGGCTAGCGGTAACACGGCCTCCACATAATGTATGCGTATCTTCATCAGCGCTTTGCCTGGCGTCGCTCCATTATAGAAGACTGTCCACAACGTTTCAAAGCAGCACCCTATCTGATTGGTCAGCAGATCAAAGAGCAACAGATCTGACAGTGATATAGAGTCCATGTCCAGATCCTTATCATCTAAGGCACGGCCCATCACGTCCTTGTCAAAGTCCAGATCGAAAAAGCCGACTATGGCGAACGTGAGAAATATTCTCAATATGAACAGTATGATCACATCGATAGCCTCGGCCACGGCGCGTTTCCAGAATGGCGCCACAACGTACTCATAGCCGCCGGAACTTCGGATAATATCTTGCTGCTGCCTCTCGTCCAGAATACGAAAACGGTTGAAGTTGTGCCCCGGTCGCACAGGGGGAGCAACTCCAATGCCAGCGCCTGGTACTGGTGCTGGCGGCAACGGCGATTGTCGATTCATCTGTGCTTGTAACATCGGTGGATAGGTGGCCAGCAGATACCAGTTGAACATGACCACCGTGTTTTGCTGCATCGTTGCTTCCATCGTTGTTTTCCATTCCGCAAGGCTGGCGAAATATGCCTCTTTTGCTGTAAGATCTTGCTTCTTTTGCTCCAGCTCCCGTTCCTCAGCTGTTCGCAGTGATGGTGACTCTTCGCTAATCTCACTCATTCTAATTATAAGGCCAATTTCCTTGTAGTTTAATTTGAAAAAAACTGTTGCAATTTGAGAAATGTTTGTTTTGTGTTTAGTTTAGGTTGACGTGTTAAACAGTGAATGAACTCTTAGCTTAAAACAACTTTTTTGTTTTTCATCCGAATAGAAACAAATTTAGTAGATGTCAGTTAATATAACCATATAACCGACCGATTCGGAATGAACTCTTAGTAGCGCAAAATTGATTGATTTTTATCCAAATTGAACCAAATTTGGAACGTGTTCGTCTTAGAAGCCCCCACGTATGCCGACCTAATGGTATGTATCCGTTGTATCCACTGTAGCCCCATGCCCACCTACCAGATTTGATCTAGATCGGCTATATATTTATAATGTGAATGGTATGTAAGCTTCGCCAAACTGAAGCTAGATTTAATTTCTTGATTTTTTGTTGCCTTTTATGCATTGCATGCACGTTTACAAGGCGTTTCACCAAGATACTTCGTTACTTTTGCTAGTTTGCCAGGTACAGTTTAATGCGCGTTATTATCAGGCAAGCTTTATGACAAACTAAATGAGTGGTGAAACAAAGCATAAAAATACAAGATGGTCTCTCTCCGTCTCTCGCCCAACCAGATGGCAGCCAGGAGGAGCTCATGGACATGAAGATGGATGTGGTGGCTGTAGATGCAGTGGTTCAAATGTAGTTGATGAAAAGAACAGCAAGCACAATGCGAACGAACACATAACAAAAACAACAAAAGGCAGTAATAGTCAAACACAAATATTTTATGAAGCAGTCTTCATGCATATGACCAGAGAGCAAAGGGGGGCGCCAGCATAGGGGGCCAGAGGCACAGGAACGTGGGCATTGTTGTTGTTTTAGTTGTATTATGGTTGTTTCTGTTGTCTCAAGATGCTTGAAATTTTGATGACGTGACTACAATAGAAAATGGACGGAACCAACTACTTGTCGACATGATGAAGCAAA
The DNA here is from genome assembly GCA_037043425.1 of Hirtodrosophila duncani. Classification (NCBI taxonomy): domain Eukaryota; kingdom Metazoa; phylum Arthropoda; class Insecta; order Diptera; family Drosophilidae; genus Hirtodrosophila; species Hirtodrosophila duncani. Next base: position 1,891,228 of record JBAMBM010000823.1, on the reverse strand, counting down.
TATGACTAAACTCGGGTTCTTGTTGTCGCTGTTGATGTCGACAAGCTTTTTGTGGTCTCGTGATTGCATAAGAGATTGATAAAAGATTGCATAAGCTTTAAGAAGCCGATGATTTTATATTATGATCTTATACAGCGTTTATATTTTGACTAAACAAAAATCATGATTGCTTGTAGATTTTGAAAGAAAATCCCCCTCAAGGGGTTGAATTTGAATTTTTATTTAAAAAACGTCTACTTGCTTTTTCTTTTTAGAAACTAGGGGGTGGATTATAGCTTAAAGAAAGGCAAACGTCGGGCAAAGCTTACACACCCTTGTATATTCGGTTGAAATTAGGTCAGCATACAAATAAATTCTAGAAATAAGTATTTCGCGCTTGCATTACGATTTTTCGAACATTAAATATGTACTTCATTTTTTTCTGAGTATCATCACATTTTGTAGCACATACGACACTGAACCTAATACCAAATTCCTCTTATATATCACGATTATAGAGCAACTCACAGTTCGTATGCTTGCTGTTGGTGGGCACATTTGCAGCAAATGCAATTGCAATTTGAACTGATCTTACAAGTAAATTGTACACGTGCAAACATAATTTTGCAAACCATGGCACAGTGGGGCAAGGCTAGGCAATAAACAATGGTTGAAGTGGACTGGCCTTCCTAAGTACATTGTAAGCGTCAGCTGAACACAAAACTGAACACACTGTGGTGTGGTGTGGTGCTGTTCTTGTGATCCATGACGGCTTCATTGCTCCCCAGTGAAGTGTAGATGTGGCTATAGCAGTATCTTGCCAACCTACAGTCCGAGAACGTGTACTTTCCTTTCTTCGTTTTTTGTTGTTTTTTTTTGTGCCTTTTCGTGTGTGTGTGTGTTTGCTGCTTGTAGGTGGAAGTTCTCATTTTGAACAAATAACCACTTGAACAAATAACCACACTTGGCCATACTCACTTAGCCACTCAATTGGGGTGGGGCAGCGCTGGTGATAGGCGTGGGTGTGGGAGGCACCGCCTCCTTGGCTCGTTTCGTCTGTTCTCACAGCCTTCCACAATTTTAGTGTAATAAAATGCAGTGACAATGTGCACAACATACTAAAGTCCCATTATAGAAAATGATGATGATGAAAATCAAGATCATTCCTATGTTAACCAACAGCCCAGCTAGATCCTTAATTCTCACTGGACACAAGACACACGCTCACACATTTATATGTGCAACATGTACAATTTGTAATGCATTTGGCAATTGATATGAGTGTCATTATGGGCTATGTGTCTCATCGCACTACATTTTTTTTAATGAAATTAATTTCAAAGCAGATGCAACTAGACACGAAAATACTTATAGCGCTCACAACAAAAACGCAAGGAGTTGAAAAACAGAAACTGTCAAGAAACACGGCTCAATAGGCGATTATAAGACTCAGTTTAATCAGCGGCTGCTTATAAACCCCGTTCCCCTTCCTCTTTTTAGCAGCACCACAACATTCCAATTGGATTTCAACAAGCACAATCAAATGTGAAGAAATTTCGAACAATTTGTAATTATTTAAAGTCAAAATTTTCTTTAAAACGAAAAACAGCTGCGCCAAAACGGAATCCCCACATCCACATGTTGCTTTTCATAAGAATTATAGATTAAATTGAACGTTTAAACTAATCTAGAATAATCTCATTCGTCAAGCACAGTTTTTCAAAAGTTGAATAATATTTTCATCTTTACCGATAATACATTATTTTTTTTTTTAATAAATGCAAATTAAACACCTGACCATCCCCATCCAGTGTAAAGTGATTTCCACATCGGTCATAGTTTTTTTCGCCCAAACATCCCAAATTCTTCTACAAAAATAATAAACGGGACCATACTAATCCCTTTCATTTGCGCAGTCTGACCCCCTGGCAGAGCTCTTGCACTCCTACATCCCTCTCTCTCTCCCTCTCTGTTCATCGCCCCTCTAACTGTGTGCTGGGATGGACACCAACTGTATGTGGAAGTACTACGACAAGTAAACAGCTTTCGAGTGCCTGTCAAGACTCTGTGTGTATTTCATTGGGGTACGATCAACTACAAAAGCTTCTAGATAAAAATGCGACCAGTTGGGCGGTTGCTCTTGTGGCATAGCACAGGGCATAGCGACCTTGAGTGCCCACGGCTATGCCCTGTCCTTTGCTGATGCTATGTTACGCTGCCTTGTCCTGTCCTGCCCTGTCCAGTTGAGTCCACAGCTGCAGTAATAAGTGTCGTGAGAAATATGCACTCGTAATGAAGGTGAAGGCGAAGCCCAGACAGAAAATGTTTGCTATGTGCTGCGGCCTTCCCATAAATAGAATAAATTGAGAAGATGCCACAGCTAAATAAAAGGGAGCGGGGTAGTGTGGGGTGAAACAACCACCAGCGGTGGGAGCAGCTTCCATCCTAAATTGCAATAACTTTCTACAAAAACGAAGAAGCACTGACACAATAACACAATTCTTTGGCTAGAATTTAATTGTTTTCATTACGAAGCGAAGCCAAGGAAAGGGAATTCAATTTACAACTTTTCGGACTGGTGGGGTTTCCCACCAAAGCTAAAAAGCAGTGGCCCACACCAAATGTTTTATGAACAGTGACCTTAACAGTGCGCTGTTACAGTGCATGGAATGAACCTCAGACAAATATGGCCAATTAAATGTTATTTTAATGGTAACTGGGGGGTAAATTTAGTGAATGACTATTTGGATTGGAATGGGGAAAGTTGCATTCTAAATGTGAGTGCTTTTCATTGATTTCTTTGTCTTCCAATTTAACATTTACATTCTTAAAGCACAGAGTACATGAAGAGACTCAGATGCCAGATAGCCAGATAATATACATTTTCATCAATATTTCTATGACAATAATTCAATAATATACAAAATCAAATATGAACTCAATTTTTTTGTTTAGCAAAATGAGCACATATATACAAACCAGCGAAGGCAAATTTATCGCAGCAACACAACGACCCGATGGCACATGGCGTAAGGCGCGCCGTGTAAAGGATGGTTATGTGCCACAGGAGGAGGTGCCGCTGTGTGTATGCAAGAGCAAGAGGCAGACGAGTGTGACGTTTGGTATGTGTCTAAAAAAAAGGCAACAAAGGCAGTAGCAACGGCTACGCCAGGCGTGGCAGTGGCACCTCCAGCTGCCATTACCAAGGAGCTTAAACAGGCTCAAGTGGCTCCTGCTAGCAAAACCGCCGTATCGTCGCTATCAAAGATGCTAAAAGATATTCTCAAGCTGGAGGACGCAGATCCTGCTGCTGATGTAGACGCTAATAAACATAGAAAAAAGCTGCGTAAGATACGTGAAATTGAGCAAAGCGAAAGTCTCACCCACACAGGCGGCGTCAAAAATCTAGAGAAAGATGAATTGGAAAAAGGGACAAAGGTACCCGATATGTCTTCCCACTGCTCGGATTAAACTGGGTATCAGATGCATTGAAAGGGCAGACTTCCCACCACAATTTTCGTCTCGTATTATTATGAAGCATCTGAAGCACTGTCAAAGCAAGCATGGAGGACAGCCTGGAGATCCATCACCATCTCCTCATCAACAACTACACCATTTGCCTGCTATCCTACCCACTTTAACACTAGAGTCTGTTGCGAACTCTAGAGTGCCAAGGCAAGCAAGAATGAGCCAGTTGATTTGCCTTTAATGTATGATATTTTTGCTGTTCTTAAAAAGTATGATGGACTAGGACTTCTACTAAATTGCTTAGTTTGTTTTTGTACTCACACTCACTACTTACTGCCTAGAGCCAGCTAACCCATTGTGTAACTTCCAAACTACATCAGATTAGCTAGTTACCAACTCTATTAAGCAACGTCCTGTCTAACCCCATTGTGCGTGGAGCACCTTATATGTGTGCTGTTGTTGTGAATGATTGTTTTCGATTTTGTTTGCTTTATGTTTGCGGATGTGGACCGGGTGATGGTAATGACGACGGTTTTGATGTTGAGCCACGCGCTCTCGCTTGTGTATTCAAATTGGTTCACCAGTAAGTGAGACAAAGGCTAAGCTTGGATTGCAAAAGGAGTAAAAGGCGGCCAAGTCCAAATCCAGCCCCACCCAAAACTCGAACCAGTTCCATCATCATTATTGTTTGCAAGAAGTTTTCTTCCAGCAGCTTCATTCCCAATGACTCGTCACTCTTTCTACCTCATTTTCATTTTCTGACCGTCAATGTTCGACTAGCGATCATATCTCTCTCTATGCGTTGTACAGTAAAATACCGTCAAACGAATCACTGAACTGAGAGCGCTCAAAAGAAAACCAAATCGAAAAGAAACAGGACATGGCAATATCAACTCGGCTTGTCATGCTGGTCAAGAATATATAGATGTTATGGGGTAGTAGTTGCTTCCTTTTATGATTACAAATATCGTGACAAACTCATATTACCCTCGGTAAGGTTGTAAAAACAGTTGTTGAATCCAATTCAATTACACAAATCGTAAAGATTAACACCACATAAAGTTAGGCTATCATATACCTCTTCGTTCAGCTAAATATTTACTCACCAGTAAATCTATTTCTAAAAGACCAAAAGGAGAATGACAGCAGTATCTTTTGTATCCGCACCGAGGATACTTGAAGTTCCATTCCGTATAATTCGTCGCACTTGTGTTTCTCATACGAGCTCTTGTGCTCGACAGACCATCGGGGCAGCCTGGCTGCTTGCACTTGTATTGCTTATGTGAGTGTAGCGATTGCTCATGTCGTAGAGCTAAGACCTGGGCTTGATCTACAGTTCATCCTGTTTATTGAACCTCTCCCCACACTCCACACGCACATATACTGTTGCTCAAAAAGTTGAATCAATGCTCTGTGTTTCTGCATTTTTTTTTGGTTGCGCTCTTTATCGTCCTTATGCAGTTTTTCCTTTTTGTGCTTCTTTTGGTGAGCTTCCAGTCCAGCGGAAACTAGAGAAGCGACATGGGGAAGATATTAGACTTATTTCAAGGTACTCTATGATTTTCTCATAGAAGCAGCGAAACGTGATAGTATTCTCATTATCAAGAGTCTACTCTTAACCTTTTCTAATTTGCTCATATGAGTTAATCATATACTCAAAATAGGGAAAATATTGGAATTTCACATACCGAACAGCGTTTTCTCTTGTCCTTCTTTTTGATTCTTTTTGTGTTTTTGCGCAGGTGATGCACCTGTATTGCGATACTGTTCCGGCATCTTCATGGCGGAAGAATCACTTAATTTATAATTATCTGTTTTATCCTTTCACCTTCTCATTATATTTCAGCGGTAGTAACTTCCAATTGGAGGATTCTCAATCACACTGCGCAGTGTGCTGTTCTTCACAGGTCTTCGACATCAATGATATTCGGCAAAAAAGACGCCAACGATTTCTTAATTTTCTCCCTGAATGTGGTCGGCGTGTCTTGCAGTCTGTTCTTGGTAATGGTATCTGTTTCACCTATTAATTTCTCCTTGGCTGAAGGCTCTTTCATCAAATGGAATGAACCCGTGTTAGTTATGGTCGGGGTTTCACCTGACGACATTGTTGTTTTCAGCGTCCCTGAAGAGTCCTGACCTGTTTCCACTGGCAAACGGTCGCCATGCAAATCCATCGTTATGTTTCCGCCTAGTTAAAATTGTCAAAACCTTTTAGCATTTTCTTCGAAAAAAACAAGCTTGATTTTGTAAGTTCTTACAGAAGTAAATATAAAAAACAGTTTCAAAGAAGACATGTACGTTTACATTAACCCATTAACGTCCTTGTATTATATATCGACACGCAAACAGAGTTATATTTAAAAAATCATGTAAAAGTTCTTACAGATCTATGACTTTGCATTTGCCAAAAACTCACCTGTTAAAATTAGGAATTTTGTGCAATTTTCTTCCGCGCTTTTTCACAAAGACCAAAATATGATGAAATGTGGAAAATTATGAATTTTAGGGAATAGACTACATATTGGCGGAAAGAATTGGGATATGGGGTGATATGTTCTGCAACTCACTACCTCTTTATTACCTCTTATCTCATTACCGATGCTCCAGCCCACTCCGATTTTTCCCGAAAGCGAGAACAAACGATTGTTTGACATTGCATACGAGACAGCATCGCATCGTAGCGACAATGCAGATTGTAGGGCTAATGGATAGTTCATATGCATGAAAAGCAACATTGGCATATATATATTCTTTAACAATCTCTCAACAAACTACAATAGTTTCCCAGCCCCAAAAGCTTTGAAGTCATTGCAAATCAGTTTTCTATAAAGCAAATCAAAATAAAGTTTAAATTTGAATACATCAAAAGCATATTACACAAGATGAAGATTCCACTTTATTCGGTTGAAAAGGTAATATTATATAATAAATGTGTCATTGTTATGTAATTAGAAAAGCTAAGTTGGTTTAAATTACTACAAATTTCATATAATTTCAAATATCATACAGTCCATAACTTCCCAACCCTTGATCGGAAATATCACTGGACGAGTAACAATAGCAACTTCTGGAAAATTTAGCATTCTAGCTAAACGGAATCTACACTAATGGGCTAATATATCATTATTAAAATAAGAAGTCACAAGAATCACAAATATCATGTATTCATTGTTAATAAGTCAGGGTCACTGCACATCAATTACGAAGTTAAATATAACCGTAACTCTGCACCAACAATATGATGATTGCCAGAAGGTAGTCTTGAAAGAACTGTCTCGTTTGTTAGAAAAGGAAGAAGTGCAGTGCGTCGTTTGGTGGGTATCTTGGGCAGATCAAACGTAGAGCTCGGATCAATGTCTGGAACTTTGTGGTTGGCACTGGGCGTCTGCTTGCCGCCTGTGAGCATAGCTAGTGGTGTGGTGCTCCTGCCTAGACTCACTCCCACTCCAGGTGTGAGCACTTTTCATTTGCGTGGCGGCGTAGTCGGCGTGTTGCGTAGTCCCAGCTCGTTGATGTGGATCGAGGGTCCCGGCGTGTAGCGCAGCGGGGTATCGCTGACATCTAGGCGGAAGTATGCACCATCGTCGTTAGTGAACGGTAGCGGTGATGGTGAACGCAACAGATCAAGATCGGATCTAATAGCAACTGCAACTGCTGGGGTGGTTTAGAGCTGCGGCTGCCTTGTGGCATTGTGGTGTATGATTTGTCGCCGATCTGCAGTTTGTACACGGTTTTCCTCGGTCAATTCTACACCATCCGGGACATACATAACGAAGTTCTTGATGCTGGGCAGCAGAAGAGCACGCAGCAGCTGTTTGGCGGACATTTGTTCGTAGCTTTAAAGGTCATATTTCTGGCGCAACTTCTCCTCGGCATTGAGACGGATATCCTGAAAGCTTTGATTGTCCTCACTCTTATAATGCTGCAAGAAGGCATCCAGCGACATTATCTGCCTCTCCGCCGCACTCTTGCTGCTGAAGTCGTTGAGCCCGGCGTATCCGTGTGCCTGGAGGCGGAGACTGGCAGCTAAGGCAGGGACATGGCTAAGAAGAGTGGCGAGAGGGGAGTATTGTAAGCGGACATCTTAGGCCATATTTGCAGCTTACCATTGTTGAGATACATTTGCCGCCTGGTGCTCCCTCCATGGATCTCAGACATTTGCAGAAAATCTCGGCGTGCCTCTGCATCCAGATAGTCATTTGCGCACGCAGCTGCTCCAAATCGAGAAAGAAGCCGCGTTGTATAATCTTGGCCATCTCCTCAATGTAACGCTCCTCCCTCACTTTGGCAGTCGACGCTTGAATTCAGGCAGTGCTGTATTTTTCGCCTTAACTATATCCACGGCGCGGCTGCCGGGAGGGGTGCTCGGTGTTCCTGAGCCTATCTGCGACATGGTTATTGCTGCTGCTTCATAACTTTCGATAAAGGTTTGGAAATTATTTTATACAACATAACAGTGGCGGCAAGTTTACGCACTGTTGGAATGACTACTCAAAGTTTGGCTCACTCACAATGTGATATACAGCACGCAGTGTTTTGAATCATAGATAAACTATTATACATACATAGATAAACTACCACATGGATCAACTGCCGGAGATGGATGAGCCCAGCGGCTTGAAGCTGAAAAATGTACACAGTTCGCTAGATTAACTGGATATTGATGATTTGTACGAGATCGATGCCACGAAGCGTTTCGGTGCCCAAACCGGGGCTGATCGTGAGGTACAGCGTATACTGCTCGAGCTGCTCATCCAAATGGACAGCTGCGACACCAGCCCTGCTGATACCCTCGACCCGGATCTACTGCGCCCCGGTCGTCTTGATCGCAAAATTTAATCGTCGCCAAGGACTTTGAGAAGGGCTGGATTTTGTTTAAAATAAGTGTTCCAATTGACATATGCTGCTCATGTATATTTATTTTTTACCATTAGCAATGTAGGAAGTGTTGGTGCATATTTTGAACATGTTGCATGTTGCGATTGTTGTATTAACGGGCGATAACAGGCCCATAACAGTGGTTCCCTTCGAGCAAAATTGCCCGCGAAGTTCGTTTGGGATGCTACTTTTCTATTTAACGATGATGTCCATCTATTTCCCCATAGCGATCACGAAATTTTGTGAGACGATAATTATTGAAATTATAGCTGATTTTACTAATAACTAAGTGACATTATGCACAAATAATGGCAAATAACTCGCTTAAAACACGCATATGGAGAATAATTTGCAAATTGCATAATCCATAAATACATGCAATATGCACATTCTGAAAAGGAAATTAATAAACATTTTCAATATTCAAAGAAAAGAAAATATAAAGTGAGTACGACTTATGTATTGCATATTTCCATTTTATTCTTTATTTCTGCGCTTTGCATGTCCCGATACTTTGGCAAAATTTGAAATAAGTCGCGCCAAAGCAACCAACAGACAATCAAATCTCGATGAAACGCACATGGTCGAGCAACTTGTCTGAGCTAAGAAGGCCCGCTCTGGGTAACCGTTGGGGTGAACTGCCAATTTACAATAGCTGAACGCGTTTTAAGTAATTTAACAATTTGTATTAAATTTTCATTAATTTACGGCATTAATTGTGCAAGTTGATAAAAGTACCCAATAAAATTTAAATAAATAAAATCTCAATCCATTTTAGAATTTTTGAGCACTTCCTTCTTAATTTCCCACCCAATCTTACTCAAAAAAATCGTATAATTATGGGGACATTTTTCAAGGCATTTCTACGTTAAAAGAAGTTTAAAAATCGCACAATTCGCTTTTATATTGAATTTTAATACACATGCTGTTTCACATGCCTTTCTTTTCACGTCCTTGCCTTATCATTGCATGTGTTCATGCGCTGCAAGCTGGCCAGCCCACATTAGCTGAACTCTACTTTCTCAAGCAGCGCTTACGGCAAAAAAAGACTATAGCTGATCACTCGCACCGAGTTCGAAATCAACTGTAGGGAAACTCACCATGACCATGGAATGTCATAGAGCATTGAATAAGAATCAGAGTAGAGTTTGGCTATGAATTTACCGTTGGAGTGTGTGCGGAGACGTAGGGCGCAGCGACATCGCAGAAAATTCTGTGTGCAAATTTCAATTGTGTATCAATTTAACTTCGGCAAACACGCATCTTCAGCTTTACTTCATATACTAATTAGGTAATTGGGTAAAGTTTTTCGTGTGTGCCTTTTTTTAAGTGCGTTGCTGCTGAAATGAGCCTTGAAATGTGGTGTGTGTGTGTGCATATTTACACTAGCCTATACATGTGTGCGTGTGTGTGCATATACATATTTTGCATAGCAATTTCCATATAAATACATATTCATATGTGTTAATAACTGTACTTGACTGCGTATGAATTGTGTGTATACACATTTATATGAATGTGTGCACGCTCTGATCAAAATGACAGCAGGATTTGCAGCACACGCAAGAGTTTTCTTTTCAATTTGTATATTTATATGTAATTGAAGTGATCGCTCTTGTCCAGCTGGGTGGACCCACACACAAATATTCGTTGTGAAATTCTTATGATATGTTTTTTTAGCAATGCCAAAACATAGGAAGTCAATCGCACATGCGGAGTCCATATTCCGCTCACCCTATCAAGTCCACGCTGATCATGGTCATGGCCAGGGTCAGTTGCCTGAAATCAACAACAGCCACACATCCTCGTCTGAAGACGGCACAGAGAGCGTCTTGATGATTGAGAAGTATGTCAAGTACCACAAACTCGCGATTGAAATGGTCAAGAAACAACATCTGGAGACTTTGGCTAAACAGGAGGCAACCAACATGCAGCTTGCTTTAGCGAAAGCGCAAAATCTGGACATGGGCAACAAGTAAGCTTTCCGACACGTCTAGAATCACTTCTATAATTATGCTTGCAATTATCTGTATATTTTCAGAATGGCTCTGCTCCAGAGGGAGTTGGACGCCTGCAAGGCTAAAATAGGTTCCCTAAAAGAAGATAACGAAAAATTGCAGGAGGTCGCTTCGACATTGGAAGATAGGTATGTGGCTTATGAGCAAAATATAGACAGACAAGAGACAAAAGCAACCACTGAAGTGACCAAACTCCAAGCCGAATTGGAGAGCCTGGGAGAGCAGTATATGCTAACCCAATTGGAGGTAAAGTCTAAAGTCAGCAATGATGTAGGCGGCCTGGGCTTGCTCTGCTCTGCTAATCATTATTTTGTTTCACAGTGCAAACAAGTGGAGGAGAATCGCCAAGCCGTGTTGAGACAGCTGGAGATGGAGAAACAAACCCACGCGTCTCAGGTGAAAGAGCTCAATGACACCTGTGCCCAGCTGAAGGCCGAAATGACGGAAATGAAGACGACTTATGAGGGCAACGTCCAAGAAATGAATGAAGAATTTAACCAGAAGATTGAGCAAAACGAGGTAAATTTCCAATTGAGATCGGCACGAGTGCCTTCCAGAAGCTGACAACACTTAACTTTTCGCAGCGCTCCCTACAATCCATGCAAGAGAAGAACGACAGAATGGTGGAGCAGTCCATCACATCCGAAAATGCTATCAAGGGTTTGCAGCAGCAGATTGAGACGTTGCAACAACAATTGTACGATTGTACCCATGAGTTGCAGCGCATTAAAGGAGAAAAGGACGAGCGAATTAACGAGCTTATGGGCACTATACAAGGCTTGGAACAAGATCTGGCCCTGAGCGCCGAGCACGCCGAGTCTTTGTACACCCACACTAAGGACTTGACAGAGACCTACAATATGGAGGAGGAACAGTATAAAACCACTATCAGCTCGCTGGAGGCGGCCAATCGGCAACTGCAAGAACTTGCGGACAAAAGCGACGACTATCGCAAGCATGTCGATGATCTCCAGGTGAAGACAGGCGAGCTACGCGACAACTTCGACAAAGTGAAGCAGCAAAATGAAGAGCTCAACATGGAGCTGCAAGCGAAGGAGTCGGAGGCGGCAAAGCAACTGCGGGGACAAGCAGATGCTTCCGAGGTAAAGGATCACATAACACACATTTTCACGGATTCAAAACAAGCGCAATTTCATTCCAGAAACAACTGTCGGAACTGCAACTGGCGTTGAAGCGTGCCCATGACGAATACGTCGAGATGGAGCGCCAGAAGAATGTAAGTTATAGATGCGCCCTCATGTTTTTCGCCTAACGTGTTTCTGTGTTTGCCCTTCCTGCAGGGCGAATTGGCGACACTCAACTACAAGTTGAACCAAATATGCAATGTTTGTGACAAGACAACGGGAGCCGCCCGCATTATCGAGAAGGATCCGAAGACTGCAATACTTCCCTTGGCAGACAGCTCTTCGGTCAGCAACGGCCACTCCCGTTCTAGTTCCCCACAGGTGCGTGAGTCTTTCTAGAAATAGAGCATTGCTTAATGGGGTCTTCGCGCTTGACATATCCTTGCACATGTAGTCGACGCCATCAATTGGACAGTCAGCAGCCTGGACGCCGAAAAAAGCCGTAGTTGGAACTGCAAGTGGAGCTGTAGCTGGATCCTCCAGGGTACAAATGAAAGCAGCCGCAACACCTGCTGTCCCTCCCAAGAAGCGTCGAGCAGCACTGGCAACGGCTTACATTTCAGATCTTAATACCGATACCGATGACAGCGATCGTGATTCGTCACCTTTCATATTTGTGAGTATCTGTCTTCGTGTTCAACATCCACATTCACGTGAGTGACGTTAACATTTCTTTTGTTGTTGACAGCGATCTTCGAAACCGAAGGCCAGCTCGCAACGCTCGACCAAGCGACGCCAGCGACAGGGAAAAGCTCCTTCGACGAGTGAATTATTTGATCAGTTGAAGAGCGGAAGCAATTAAGTCAATGTCTCACAGATTCATTCCATATATTTATTAAGCTTAAATATTTTGGAATATTTTCAAAGACACTATTATATTAAATATTCAATTATATGCAATCTCCAATTGAATATTTACGACTTGAGCATAAATATTTCAATAACAGACAACTTGTTCCTGGTATTCTCCAGAAAGTGAACTGATGATTTGATATTTGTGAAAGTTTCCGTGACATTTGAGGATAGATCGATTTGATCCAACATTATCGAACATTGGACTTTTACAACAATTTCATTAATTAAAGTTGTTTAACTTTTAACATAAGGTATTTTTATAAAAACTGTAACCATCAGAACTAGAACTAGTTCATCTTGATGGAAATTAAAATATGATTTATAGTTTTAAACTATATTCACTATCATTATCGTAAGTTAAATTTTGCCAATTCTATTACTATTCATTTCATTTTTGACATTTCAAACTATGAACATTTGAAAGGGCATTCGAACAAGTTCATTTTGATTAACTGAAACACATTTATCATAAACCACATTTAACTTGCTGAAAGTTCACATTTGTATAACTTTTGAAGCTGCGTTTAGGACGAAGTACTAAATTCAGAAAATTCTTGAACATTTCTTTATATGTAAACACTTTTCATACAAAATGTAAACAGCAGTTGAACTTGTCTATAACGCATCCAGAAAACATGAATTAATTCATAATTGGAATTGCAGTTCGTTATAGGCAAGTCATACTGCACACACAGCTCTACTTTTACTTCAATAAAAATTCGTTAATTTGATATCAACAATTGGTGTTCTTTTTTGTTAGATATATATATACTTACTTATTGCTAACGTTTATAGTTACCTATGCTAAGCACAGGCAAATGCATATGTGACTTCTTGGATTGGACGGATTAGTTTTTACATATACATGGGGATCGATGGCATATATGTATACATATATAGGTCAGTGTTGGGCATCTTATAAATAAAATAAATGCCGGCGACACAGCCGGTACACATGCAAGTTTAAGTTCAATAAAATTCAATCCTTTGATAAATATATATATATATGTATATTATATATTATATATATATATATACATATATTAGACCTATTATTAAATTTAATCAAAAAAGCACCATACACAATCAGAGTATGGCAGTTCTGATCTTATGTTGTGATGTGGCAGTAATGACAGATGACACTTTATATATATATATGCGAAGATGGTGGGGATGACCACCGGTTGGGGATTCTGTGAATCTCCCATCTCTAGTACATATAGTTTTCCTTATCGTTAGATTGCCTCCGTTATAGCATCGATCTTTGAGTGCGCCCCGGCCTTTCTCATTTGGCGATGGCAGAATCGGTAGAACATATAGTAAGTACATATATTGTTCAATCCAGGGGTGTGTGTCATTGATTTCTATTTGGAAAAGGGAGAATATGACAGCATATTATTAATGTGCAGCTCAAACGAGGGCTGGCCAATAAATATTTGGCCAAGGCTCATGATTTGAAACTGTGACAAGGGTGATCATTTTACAAACATTTTGGCAGAGTGCATGTATAGGCAAGCACTGAGAAGCCATTTCGCCATAGTCCAACTGCAAGTGGGTCAAAATGGAGGTCAAAGGTTGTATGGAGGCAAGCGAAGCACTGCTCTTCTCTTGCGCCTAAATTATTGGTGAGATCGGCATGAAATTTTTACAGTATACCAATGCGGCATACTGCACCGATACATGGTTTTCAACAAATGTTTAAAATGTACTAATGTTCAAGAATGAACAACGGCTTATTGAATTTTACATAAGTAAAGTTTCAACCTAAAAAATACACTCTCCATTCAATTGAAGAAATGTGATTAAACATATGTACCAAATGTTAAATACAATTCACCGAAGCGAAGCGAAATGTACTCACATTAAACCACAAACATATAAAAACACAGTCCACACACAAGAGAAGACACAAGCCAAATGAATAAGAAACTGAATTTCACCAAACGGGTGAGTGTGGAATTCATGTTCAGCAAATTGGTGAATAACCAACTTCACGTACTGGTGAATACGAAACTGAATTTCACCTACACGCTGAATTATTAACTGAATTTCACCTATATGCTGAATTATTAACTGAATTTCACCTATATGCTGAATTATAAACTGAATTTAACCTAATTGGAGAGTAAGAAATTCGTTTTCACCTAAGTGGTGATCAATAATTCAATTTCACCTAATTGGGGACTTCGTAAATAAGAAACTTTATTCCACCTAATTGGTGTATTAGAAATTAATTTTCACCTAACTGCTGAATAAAACATTCATTTTCATAAGAAATGGTATTTCACCTAATTGGGGAATAAGAAATTCATTTTCACCTAACTGCTGAATAAAACATTCATTTTCATAAGAAATTGTATTTCACCTAATTAGGGAATAAGAAATTCATTTGTAACTACTTGGTGAATAAGAAACAGATTTTCATCTAATTGGTGAATAAGAAATTTAATTTTAGTCGATTACTTGGTGAATAAGAAATGGGGTGACGACTAATTCCGCCAAAGTCACATAAATAAATACATACATATGTTTTGGTTATTAGAGCTACAGTAATAGGTCAGAGGTAGTATTGATTATCGCTAATTTTGAGCGAATTGAGTGAACTTAATTAGAGTCGAAAAAAAGAGTCCCAGAGAGAAAGATCTTGAAGCGTCGCGGTTCGTTTTGCTATCTTGTTGTACATTTAAATTAATTTCGTTTAAAATAATAAACACTTGTAAACAATAACCAAAATAGAAATATACAAAATTTGTCAAAGCCATATATAAAAGCTGAGAACGTGTATCTTGTGATCGGAATATCGACTATAGCGTTCTTACTTAGTTTTTTTTAGCTTTTTTTTTTATCATAGGCTGGCCCCTCTTTAGACAAGGATGTCAACACCCTTGGTTAACACGGTATCCCATAGTCGCAACAGCAGAAATCAAAAGAGACAATGCCAGAGACGAAGAGCATGAGCATGGCTTAACCACACCCAAACCAGTCTCCCATTTCGTTATTTCATTTCACTCAAACATATTTGATTTAGATGGCATATTCATATTTCTCGCATTCGATGTTGTCATTAGGGGTATTATATCTTAGATGATGGCTGTAGCTCGTTAAGGGGCGTTTATACATTTATGTGGCTCTTTGATTAAAATATAAGTTAAAAAGTATTTCGTTGGATATGAAAGTGTGGTGCATAAAAAACGGAGCGCAATCCGAACAAATCGCACTTAACCTTCTTGCCGGCCCAAATGAAGGTCAGTGCTGGATCGTTGCGCCGGGAGCAGGTCTTGGCGCATATTCCCAAGCAGATTTCGGTACCCATTTCCTCGAAAGTCACCGGCGGTGGCACCACGATGGCCGCAAACTTGGTCCTGCAGCGACGGAACTCCTGGACCATTGATTCAGTTCGCAGAGATCTCGCCACAGAGCCACGGCAGGCGCAGGCCAACAGCAACTCAAATGGAAAGTAGGGCAAAACCAAGGATTCAGCGGCAACTAGCTTGTTGGCGTCAGGTGCTGTGACCACCAACACCATCAAGTTGGCACCCGGTATCGGCGGTTTGACCTTTGCCAACAGCGCCATCTACAACAAGCTGGCGGCGTCTCCAAGCGGGGCCTACTGCAGCAGGTAGGCGGCAACACACCAAAGAGCACTACCTCAGCGGCCCATTCACCCCCCCATCAGATGAGTCAGGGCAGCTCAGTGCTCAGTTCAGCCTCCTCCATTGGCCGGTCATCGTCTTCTTCTTCGCCGCTGTCTTTCAACTGATCCCTGACTCCGCTGAGCAACAGCAGCAACTTGGTGAACATAGCCAACAACAGCGGCGGGGGCAATAAGGGAGGTGTCAAGCCGCTACAGCAGAAGGTCAAGTTGTCTGCTGTGGGAAACGCCTTTCCCAAGCCTGCTTACTCGTATTCCTGTTTAATTCCTTTGGCAATAAAAAATTCGCGTGCCGGGTCACTGCCAGTATCGGAGATCTACAGTTTCCTCTGCCAGCACTTCCCATACTTTGAACACAGATAGTGAATTTAATTGAAATTAGCATATTTCCACACTCAGCAACAAAAACTTCTATTTATGATTATTTATACCCTTTAATTAATTTTAATTTCAAGTTACCCTTGCTTTTATATATTATTATCGTTATTTTTAATTGTGCTTTGGAGAGAAGTTGCAGTTTTCTTTGCGATTATGTTTAAACTAGGCTTAAATAAATATTTTATAATGCGTGCTTAAGTGTTAGATTTTGCTTCCATGCTGACTGTACGACCCCGTAGGGGTTAATATCGTAAGGGGTTCATCCAGTTTTAGTGGGAATAGGATGAACACGGTAGGTTGCGCAGATCGTGCCTCAAAGTCACCAAAGACATGTTCACGGTTGAAGGGGTCAGCGATAGAGTTCTAATTCTTTGTCTTCTGGTGTTTAGTATATATCTCTTATCGGTATGACTTGTGCTCGTCTTTTAGCGCGTTCAACTATATTTTATTTAGACAAATACGAAATTAGCTACAAAATGGTGTTAGCCCACGCCCATACCCATGAAGTGCAGCTAGCAAATACACACTCCGGCGACACTGCTTATTACTGTGCACACATGGCGCGTTATACTTAGGGTAAATTTATTGCGTAGCAAGTTGAAGCTCAGTTAGCAAATACACACACCGGCAGCACACTGGTGCCACTGCTTATAACAGTGCATGCGTAGATAGCGAGACATACTAAGGGTAAATTTATTTCGTAGCAAGTCTCTTAGTGCAGTTAGCAAATACACACACCGGCAGTGCTTATAACAGTGATTAAATAGAGATTAGGGTACATTTATTTTGTAGGAAGTTGAAGTTCAGCTAGCAAATACACACACCGGCACGCTGGTGCCACTGCTTATAATACTGCTTGCTTGGCACAACTTTTGGGGTTATGGTAAGCAGTGCGATTTTATGTGTCACTGTAGTTGTTGCCAAGCAAGTCACAAATATTGAGTCTTAATGTAATCCTTCTTAATGTAATCCTACCTTATTGATGACGGCCATGATGCGCTTAAAGGTGAGTCCACAGCCACCTTTGCCTTCGCGTATGTTGAGAACCAAACTATGGGCATGGATCATCTCTTGCAGGAGTGTTTGCACCAGATCTACTCCCGGGCGTAGCATCAGCAGTGGCTCACAGAGGCGCAGCTCCCATTCGGGATGCTCCAGATTCTGGGTCTGTTCGAGATAGTCTTCTGGGGCTCTTTGAATCTGTCAATCAAAATGTATGCCGATCTAGATCCAATCTGGTCGGCGTTCGTGGGGCTACAGTGGATACAAGACGTATTGGTTATATGGTAGTTATATGATATAGTTGTCCGATCTTGATTAGATCAGGCCAGCGGACGTTAGGCTTATTCATTCCGGAACAATCGACTGCAGCATTCTTCTTTGATTAATTATAATTAATTTATTTAATTCGCTTTAAATCTAAGAATTATGAAAAGAAAGTTAAT
Organism: Hirtodrosophila duncani; assembly: GCA_037043425.1. Lineage (NCBI taxonomy): Eukaryota > Metazoa > Arthropoda > Insecta > Diptera > Drosophilidae > Hirtodrosophila > Hirtodrosophila duncani. The sequence goes on along the minus strand of JBAMBM010000823.1, from coordinate 1,873,410 downwards.
GGGGTCAAAGGCCAAGTTGCGCACCTAGGTATATACAACAAGAGCAACGTTCGTTCAGCTATGGATAGTAGGTCTTTTTGTAGCGACCCTCGCGATTCTTGCGTCCACCTGGCCTCACCGCCTTTGGCACATAGACCTTATCGTGCTGGTCAAGGGTGCGTCGCCAGGGATTGATGTCTAGTTCGAAGAAACGCCTGCGCGCCTCCATGGGTCGTGTTTTGTGATCAATCTTATAGAGCTTCTCCCACATATAAATCTCGGGCAGCTCCAGATGACGCGGCCGCTTTGAAGCCAAATGCTTGAAGGTTTCCTCTAGGAACTGCCGCTGCTCGGGATTCTCGTAGTCGCTGGCGCGTCGCAGGTCAGGGCTTACATACGGCTGCAGTTCCTCCAGGCTGCGCTGCACGCTGGGAGCCTTCACATAAAGGCTGATCAGCTGCTCCAGGGTGGCGTCATTGAAGTCCACACATTTGCCCTCTGGCGAGATGGTGCCGTAGAGCAGCTGTGGCTGGCCCGTGCTGCGACAGAAATTCACTCTTGGATTCGTATCCACGTGGTGGTCATGCTGCAGCAGCGTATTCAGCTGATACTCATAGAAGCTCCACTCACGTCCATTGGTGATCACTGTCTGGGTGTTCATGGGATAGGTCAACTCGTTGTAGGTATTGAAGCCGTTGTAATTGGCCTGGGCCAGCAACCACGCGTAGGAAGATTGGATGGCCAAAGCATTTAAAGCCTCCAGCAAATGCTCCTGGCCATATTTCTTGGCATGATGCTGGAGATGGGCGCGTGATTGGAAGGAGATTAGACCAAAGTTGGCCGCATTGGCGCTGGGCCAGTAGCCGGGCACATTGATGGCGTGCTGGTACTTGGTGGTGTAGCCCAGGGTGCGGGCATCGTGCTGGTAGCGCGGCAGCTTCTGGGCCAGGGCAGGATTCGTACTCTGCTCGCGAGTCTTCCACGGCTCGAGCTGGTGGCGATGACGCAAAGCCAGATAGGGTGTGCCGGTGTATTGGACCAGCCGGTCTACGCTGTCGTTAGCATCTGCCTTCTGCCATTCGCGTCCTTTCTTCGAGTTGACCACATTCTTGGGCGGATGCACGCCACCCACGGCCCAGAAAGCTTCGTGCCGCGGGTTGTAGTCTACTTCCACATCGTTCAGATGTAGACACTGAGTTCTTAGGCTCTGCAGCAAAATGCGGTTAAGTTGCTCCAGCACAATCTGGGTCAGTTGGCGCTCCTGCGTCTCGGCACTGGGAGGCGTGTCAAGCAGCGACATTCGGCGGCTATGGGATATGGATATGGGTATTACATTGTCAATTTGCAGAGCTAGATCACCTACTTGTAATAATCGTGGGCAAACTCGAGAGCATCAATTGCCTGCGCACGTACAGATTTCAAAAGGGATTCGGAGACAGCTGCAGCTGGTGTAACCACTGCTTTTGCCCCCTCTGACTCTGTTAGCTTCACTTCCTCCATCACGGTGCGCGTATAATGCTGTGTCAGGGGCATTGCATTATATGGCATATACATATCGTTTAAGTCCACCGACTTGTAGCCATAGTAGCGCGGCATATTCACTTTGATCATCTTTTCCTCCACAGTGGGCACCTGGCGGATTTCCTCATGCCAGTCGGTTGACTGCTGCCGCTTTCGCGCCTTAAAGCTGGGATCCCGTATCTCCGGATACTGCGGGTCTGTGGTATACTCCGAATCCGTAGCCACAGCCACATCCGACTCTGCCTCCGCCGCTGCTGCTACAGCACGGCCCTGCTGCTGTCCCGTGTGTAAATAACTGCGACCCACAGCCCGAAGACGCGCTCCGAGTCGCTGCTCTAACTGACGCAACGCCAACATTTTCAGCAGCGCAAACTTTAATTCAAGTTAATTCGAAATAAATAAGAACCACTGCGAGGTTATGACATCGGGTCTCAGAAAGTCGGTGTTATCGATGAGTTGTCAAAAATCTCGATTACTTATCGCCTCTGTTAACGCAACATAATCGTAATCGTTAACGCTTTCTCAATCCAAATCAAACCTAATATCGCTTCATCAATACTTTCAACAACTCACACGCTTTATTCAAACTCTTTAGATATAAATAAAGGCATTGTTAAAAATTAAAAAACTAATAACAATGGCTTATGAAAGTAACTATCGATATTTATGTAGACAAAAATATCAACCTCTATTTCTATTCCTGTCCAAATCTAAAATTACATTAAATACAAATCCTTATACATGCATATTTCGTATGTTTAAAATATTATTTGTAAGTCTTAAATAAAATCAAATATAAGTCCTTACATATACATATGTCATCAAATATTATCATAAGTTTAAAATATTTATGTGGCCAAATAACAAAAATACCAAATTTAAAAAAATACCAAGGAAAGCCGACATTAAAATAGTGTGCGCATATTGCTGTTTCGCTCATACAGATTCCGTTACAACTCCTTGCGAATGTCTTAGGCTTATAAATAAAACAACAACAACACGCGCCTATTACAACACATACACACTTTTGGTAACATTAACATAAGCAGTTGCCGCCATGTTTGAATTTGTGTTGTTGTAGAGTGTGTCGCTTCACTTTGCCATTGAGTTTGAGAACAATTGCTCTTAATTTAAGGCACACGTTTTTGGTTCGTAAAACACGACTATAGATATACACGATGAGGTGTCAATTCCAATTATTTTAGAAATGGAATGGAGCATCGAGCGCGTGGGGCGACATTTTTCGCATGAGTTTCCACATCAGTCACAGTTATTTAGGGACCATGGAATACGCTTTCCGTTTCTAAGTTATAGACACACTTGTGTTTCGTTCCTTCACAGTTGCTGCCCTATCCTATCCGGAGTTAAAGTTTCCAGTCGAAAACAAGAACGCGATTGATAAAAACCAAAACATGGTGAACCCAGACGCCAGCAATGCCAGTGAGGATACAACTGATGAGGACGACACCGCTACCGGCGACCAAAACCCTCAACCTTCTAACGATGTGCAGCAGGTGGGGAAGCAAGCAGGACAAGAAGAAGGCCAACAACAAGAGTAGGAACTGGCAGAGCAGCTGGCCGAGCAACAAACGGAGGAGCAGGCAAAGCAAGCCGAACTTTATTTAATGGAATGGAGCATCGAGCGCGTGGGGCGATATTATTTAGGGGCCATGGAATAGATGGCTTAAGGCTGCTGTTGCTTAGGAAGAGAGATTGGATAAATACATTCGGCCCAAGTTTGGGACCCCTAGTGTATAAGGAAGTGGTCGTGCTACAGTATCTTTCCCGCGAGCTCTCTTTTGATATTTGAATTCTATATCCGAAGTGCAAACAATGAGAATAAATAGCATTTTGGATCAAATAAATTAAAGCGGCAAATTGTGATTTTTTACTTGACCCAAACGCTCTTCACACCCACAGTCACATACACACACATACATTGGCTGCTTGAAACGTGCAAATATTTGGCTTCTTTCTATTCTTTTCTTCACACAAATAGCTATATGGATCAACACTTTTATATATATGATACATACACAAATACATGCATATGTACTGTCATTTCAAATCAAAGAATTTATTTAAAATCAAAACGGCATTATAGCATTTGATATCGATTCTTATACAACCGATGGTTCATTCAAAATGGTTACATACAAAAAATATCGTTTACGCCACATATCGATGGCATGTTAAAAAGTTTGTACCACTGTGAGAGAGACAGCGACATTGCAGTGTGACCAAAGTTGATGCTTGTTTTTTGTTTTTTTCGCTTTTTGTTTGCGGTTTTGTGTTTGTATTTGTTAAAAAACGAGTTGTTTTATTATTGCGAGTCAAACAAAAGTGATTCCCTGACTGTGACAGGAAGCTTCTTAAACCATCTTCTAATACACGCGCAACCATTCATTAAGGACGGCTGGCAGTGGATCTACCCTAAGTCAGCAAAGGCGGAGGCGCTGGCATTTATCCCTATCTTATCTGAATCATAGTGGCTTTGTAGCTCATTCATTGCTGCACGGGTACGGCTACTTATCAAATAAGTTGTGTATTGTTAACATTTAATATTGATAGATATTGATATAGTAACGTCACGAGCTTGCTAAACACCCATCCCAACCCCGTTCATCTTCATCATCATCGCAGCAGCAAGAACAAAGGTCATGTCCAATATGCCCGTTTCAACAGAGCGAGAATCAAGCCAGCAGCGCACACGAGAATGGTTGGCCGCCCAGGCAGCAGCCGAAGAGCTTGATGAGCTTGAGTCCATAGCCGAATCCTCGGTGGTAGATAGCCTGGACTATGAATACAGCGAACGTCATGATACAGAGCAAGAAGAAGATGATGATGAGGAGACATGCGAAGAAATTAGCACCATGGCTTTGGGTACACAAGTCTGTAAGTACAAATCGTGGATCCTCTACTATATATAAACTAATTCATATTATCTTTCTTCTTAGCCGACAATAAACGCTCCATCATCTCGGATACCCTGCGCGATCTGATGAACTCGATCAACAGTATTCAAACCGTGGGCAATGTGAATATCAGCAATTCCACCAATGTCCACATTGGCAATGTGACCAACATCAATGGCAATATACAAATCATAGCCGACGCCTTGGCCCGACCACGTCGAAGAGAGCGAAGAAAAGTCTCTGTGATTGAAACGGAAACACCAGACGAAGGCAAACACAATCACAATTACCCGCAGCGGGATGATCTAGAGGAAACCGAAGAGCATGTGGGCGCCGATGTCTTCATCAGTGGGCAAAGTACGATATCTTTCCTAATCTGTTCACGGTTATATATCATATATCTTTCTATATACGCTTTAGAATTCAAAATACCCAAAGAAGTGTGCAGTATTGTGCCGCGCCATTCCTGGCTGGCCCAGAGACCCATGGAGGAGCCAGAGAAACTCCAGACACCTGTAAAATACGTCGTCATATGTAAGTAATGTTAGCCATCCTCTCTTGCTTCATATAACATTAAGGCCTTCTCTTTCATCTTATCCAAAGTACACACTGCCACCGAGAGTTCCGAGAAGCGCGCCATCAATGTGCGGCTGATGCGCGATATACAGGTGAGCAATGGAGACCTGATTGAATGCATTCGTTCGAAATCATTGGTTTCATAAAACATTTATTAAATTTTAACAATGCCTGAGCCGAAGCACATGGATAAGGTTTATGGCAGAGCTCATCATCAGAATAGATTCATCTTTTTATATACATGAGACCCGAGCAGAGATGGGCAGCTTTCAGAAAGTTTAACCTGTGGGGAAGGAATATATTCAACGCCAGCAGAGCAGCCAGTACACATATAAAACCATATAAATGTTGTAATTTAGATCGGCTGTGATTGGTCTCATAAAACCATTCACTCCATTCATTCGCGGCGCCCTAACTTGGCGTTGTTTGCCTTCGCTCCACATAAGCAGTTTTTAATTTTTATGATAGTATGCGTGTGTCCATCCTTGGACCAAAGGCATGTCAACTACCATCTGTTAATGGATCAGCAAGCTGCGTCCTTTAGTTTGTGTTTAACAACCATTGCGTTTCATGTGCAAAGGCCAATGGTGCTGCCTCATATGTTGGAGAGAAGCAAAGTGCACACATATTGCCGATTAGCATTTGAATAAGAAGCAGAGTTGAGTGTCTACTACTATATAGTCCTTGGCAATTTTTGGCGAGTATGAAAAGTAGTGCATATAAATGCTCTCTTTTAGCTTCACATACATAGCTGTAATCACGTTTGTGTTTGTTAAGTTCTTAAAGCTGAAAGAGGCAATGCAGCTCAGAACATTAAATCCGTTGATAACATACACTCAAAAGGTACAGATTTGAAACTATCGTCCACATTAGATCACTGTATCATATAGTGATACAACCGAGTTATTCGTAATAAACTTTTAGTACACCAAAATTGGTTGCTTTTTATCCAGATTTAACCAAATTTGGTGTCAGAACTAAAAACTTTCACATGTGCCGATCAAAGTTGATCCGGATCGCATATATAATATAGCTCCCATATGCCCAACTGATTCGGAATGAATTCTTGGTATACAAAAATGTATTATTTTTTATTCGAATTGAACCAAATTTTGTACGTGTTAAAAATCTACATTTGTGCTGACCAAAGTTTATTCAGATTGGACAACTATATAACTGACCGATTTAGAATTAGCTCTTAGCTCAACAAATTTTTTTTTGTGTTCAAATTGAACCAAATTTGGTAATTGACCGACCTATTGAAATATTGTTTATATTTGATCCGAATCTCCAAGGAAAGAATCCATAAATTGGGCTAAAAACTGCTACCTCACTCAGCAAGTTCTCCAGATTTAATCCCCCGCTGACGTATTTCCTGTTTGAATCGTGAAGAACTGGCTGGGGACGTGAGAGATTTGGATCAAATGCAAAACAAACGCGCTGAATTAAGTGTAGGCTAAAAGCATAGTCTCCTTTTTAAGATATAAAATACCAATTTACCGAATTATTTTCCCTTATGCGAAAAGTAACGAACTTATCAAACGACGCTCATATAATAGAGAATGTGCCGGACAAATAACTTGTGCTTGCTGTCTCTTTCTATCTCATACCTTCCCATATGAACTGGCTAGCTCAAACATCATTTAATTAAATCATATGAATTACGAATGTTACCCACGGACCATTCAGACTGGACATCGAATATTATTGAATGCATTCACATCTCCCCTCCTGCTTGCAGTGCTTTCACATTGAATCGCGCGGTTGGAACGACATCGCCTACAATTTCCTCGTCGGCTGCGATGGCAACATTTACGAGGGTCGCGGCTGGCTGACCGTGGGTGCCCACACCTTGGGCTACAATCGCATTGCCCTGGGAGTGGCCTTTATTGGCTGCTTCATGCGCGAACTGCCCTCCGCGGATGCACTGAATATGTGCCGCAAACTGTTGGCGCGTGGCGTCGAAGACGGACACATTGCGCCCGATTATAGATTGATCTGTCACTGCCAATGCAATTCTACAGAAAGCCCTGGACGACGACTGTACGAAGAGATACAGACTTGGCCGAAATTCTTCAATCTGGCCGAGCATCAGGATCAACAGTAGAAGTTCTTGAGATTGTTTTGCACAAAGTTTGTTTGTTAATTGGGTTTTTGCACTTGGATCTGCGCTATATATATATATATATATATATATGTATATAGATGTTGTCTATTATCGTTGCTTTAATTATTTATATATGTATTATGTGTCCTTTATATAAAGATATCCTCATCATATGCATTCTGAATGCCGAAATTAAAACACAAATATAATTTTTATCGAATTTTGTATAATTTAATTATGGAAACAGATCAACATATGTTGTAGAATTTGTTGTTGTTGTTCTTCGATAAATCACTTAAGCATCCGATTGGGTTTGACGAGCTGCGGAAAAGAGAGAAGTAAGAGAGAGATTAGCATGAAAATTCTTTATAAATGAAATATTAGATATGGTTAAAGTACTAAGCACATAACACATAGAGAAATAATTTCATGTGCTTGATTCATACACAAAATATTTCGAGTCTTAGAACCCCAGTGAACGAAGCTTTTCGACGAAGAGAACACGAAGCCCGATGTGTCTCGAATTCCCCGTCATGCCGATCAAAATTATATATACTATATATAGTTTTTTCTATGCGTTGCACACTTCCTGACAAAATTAATACACCATTTTGTGAATGGTATGAATACGCAGCAGCGGAAGAAGCTCACAAAGCAGAACAGAAAATTAGTTTTTGTTGTAGTGCTCTCAATTGAAAATTTGCTGTCTAAGCCATCAAGTTTTGTTAGGATTTCAACCACCTAGCTCGCATATTGTGAGCTGTGCTTTGCTCCCCAATCAATTAGTCAGTCAAGACAGAGGTCCTTAGTATAGATAGATAGGTATGCACTTGCAGCTAAAATATATGGAATTTTAGTCTAAATGATCAAGTAATCTATAAAACTCAAAACAAGAACTTTCACCAACTTGTAATTGGAATATTGCAAAACGGTTCTTAGTGTTCATCCATCTCATAAAATCTAAGTTGTGTGGAAATTTTAGGCATCTAGCTCTTATGGTTTGACCAGTTCCTTGATGCCTCATCAGTCAGTTAAAGCGTGGCTTGGCGTCGTTGCGGGGCCACTTGAACATACTGGGTATTTTACGTCGACCCGTTAAAAAAAAACAACAATTTACACCGATATATATTCTTGATCAGGGTCAACATATGTATCTGTCTATTTGTTTAAAGACTATAAGAAAGGCACTAATAAAATATTGGTATCCCATTCCTAAGACTATGAATAGATTATATAATGGTGTTGAGTCCTTAACTAAGCCAGAATCCAGGTTTACACAAGATATTGATCATCACAATGGTATCTTATGAGAAATAAATTATTTAGAATGGGATAGACTATCTTCTCAGCTGGAAATGGACATCAATATTTCATTGTTTTACTCTAGTTTTTCCTAGGAATTTTGCTCAAATACAGACGGACATTACCGACGTTGGGGAAATTGATCATCCTTTGAGGATTATCAGAGATTGTAGTTAGTAGAAAATGCAAACATGGAAGAATATGTTAAAGAAATAACATTTTAAAACAGCATTTTAAAGGGAAGGAACAGAAAACATAGGCAGAGCTGGAAACACACTGATGGAGTTAACATTAAACAATAGTTAGGGCTTTTCTTAAGTTGAAAGTTATTTGGAAACAAAATGCAAAAGCAATTAGTATTGGTCAGAGGAGGCAGAGGGGTAAGGCAGCAACAGGCAAAACAGCAAGCACTGAAAACTTACACCCGTAGAAAGAATTAAGAGTTGTTTTTGTCACGCTAGAAATTAAGATTTGTCATCTGAAAGATAATATATATAGATATAGAGAAATATAGGGTAGGATTCGAAATAGTGCCAGAGGAGGCTACATGTGTTGTGACAGCTCCCGCCTTTGGATGGCTTTATGTAATACTCGGCTGACAGTTTGCCGCTTTCCCAAAGGATTGCACAATATGTAGATGGAACGTTTACTTACGGGCTGGCTTGCCGTTGGCCCATGGCGTAAACTTCACGTGGCTCTCGTTGCGCTTGGCGGCTTCGGCCCGCAGCTCCGTACGCAAGGCGTCACGCAACACACGCGCGGCAATGTTAGAGTATTGAACGTAGCTGTGCAACAAATAGTAAATCAAGGATAATTCGCAATTAGTTTTCAAGTTGTCACAAATTACGTAATGTGCGGCTATGCTACGGCATTAATTTGCGTAAGCTGCTGTGCTTAGATTGGGTAGCTGCGGCATAAGCTTTACAATTATGTACTTACGTGATGCCAACTGCTCTCCAGGCGTTAGTCATTTTGTATAATTATTTGCAAATAATTTGCCTTTTTCTGCAGAAACAAAATTTCAGGCCTTGTCGGTCTAAGTGTTGGTTAGTGAACGCAACTATCGATAGTCAGTCTTATTGGCTTGTTATTTCGATAATCCCTTTGCAATCGGGGAAATATACTAAGTAAAATACTCACAGTGAGTTAACAGGTGTTAACTATCGATAGTTTGACTTATAGGCTTGATATTTAGATAATAATCTCCTTGCAATCGGGAAAATATATTAAATAAAATACTCACATTGAGTTAACAGCTGTTAATACGAATACAGTTCAGTATCAATGTTAAGTATGTTAAACAGCTGCGCGCGAAATTCAAATTTAGTTTTAATTTGAATAGAATTTTATTCAATAATTATGTGTTATTTATTAATAATTGTATAAGTTATAATAATAAAATATATAAACTATAATAATCCTAAGTTGTACAATTTGATAAAATTCTGATTGCATAACCATGATAAGGCCACTATCATCCATTCTGGAAATCTCATTACATTCCACAGGCACACACTCTTACACCTGTTTTGTGGCCCTGTAACTCTAACCCTTTCGTTTGCCCATTTAACACATCCTTTATCCGTGTGTGCTGGAAGTCTCTTCCCCCCAAACACGATCCCGTCTTAATCAATTGATTAACAGCAACGAGCCCACCAAACAAGACAGAATAATACCAAACAAACCAAACACCCGCAGCAAATCCATCTCTTGAGCCTGGCTCAAAGTGGTTAGGTATCAGGTAAGTGGGCGGAAGGACAACGTGGGAGACAGAGAGAGATAGACAAGTTCTTGGCTTTGCCGTTGACTTCTGTGCGTTTAGAGCAAAACAAACCATCAAAGCTTATAGTGGACTTGGGATTTTCTGGCAAAATTATATGCTAATCCTTTACAGAGCTGGCAGGATTATGCCTTGTACCTGGTGCTTGGTTATGCCTCAGCTACAATTTGCGCCCCCGACTGAGCAGATTAGACAAGCGCGCCATGATCGCTTTAGTGGTCTCGGATTAAACCGCACCCAATGGTTCCAGTTTCAGGTTCAGGTTCAGATGCAGGCCCGCCCGTGTACACTGTCCATTCGGCATTGGGATTGGGAGGTGGGAGCTGGGGCCGTAAATACATAATCCACGTTTTACGATCGCTTAGCAGGAAAAGTCAAAGGATCGTCTGCGGTAATCCGCAAGCAAAGTTGTTGTGCATCAACGGTCTCACCCCTTTAGCTGGCCCTTTCTTGAGCTGGCTACTGTCACTTCTGCCTGCTCCTTGGCCATGTCTCTTCCTCCAGGTAGCGTTAGCTTTCAGCTTCAATTGAAATTTCATTAAATTTGCATTGCTGAGATTCCGTTTGCTCATTCGTTCCCCTTGCGATCGTTTGTCCTCTCATTCGTTCACAAAAGTAATCCTTTCGTACCTATTCTGCCTAACCCGTTAGTGTTAGCCTTATCCTACCGTCGCGTCAAGCGTTACCGTTATGCAGCTTTGTGTTAATTGGATTTATGGGGATTTTCGCATTTAAATCCTTTCACTGTCTGCAAATATTTTGGCCGTTCTGTCGTTGGCTTGCCAAGATTAACCGCTCCTAATCGGGGGGTTTTTTCGGCAATTGACTTTGTTAGTCCAAAAAGTCACAAATATATATAGGAAATTCGGCTCACAGCTAAGCCCATCGGCTAAACTAAAAATATAAATATATTTATATTTACAAAATGTCTAAAATTAGACTTCTTTTTGAGAACAACAAAAATATATAGAAAAGTGTCAAAATGGTCCTAGAATAATGATTATGGTATTAGAAAAATAGTAAATTGTAATTATGTAATATCTAAATATAATGAAAGACAACCAACCCTATTTTCAAAGGAGCCATCGAAGAACTGTCAATTTACAGAGATCTCTATTTATAGAGAAATTTACGAAGGACTCTGACTAATTGTAAGACAGCCCTGGCGAATGACCGCCAGGACATCCAAATGTTAAATAAGTCAGTCAAAACTATTGCTAGTGAAGTGAGAGGTATCTAATGGACAGGAGGTTATATACGAGGTATGTTAAAAAACTAAAGTTACCTTATATTTTTATAAAAAAATATAGATTTATTCATCAACATTTGCATTGTCACCTTCAATGTAATCCCCCTCCGATACAATGCTGCTGTGCCAACGACTTGTCAAATCTTGAGCACCATTGAGTTGGATTTTCCTGTTGCCTTTGCTTAACTCTTCCTGGTGAAGACTCTAGAACGAGCAAGCTTACCCTTGCACCCCCCCACAATTGATCAGGGTTGTCATGCCAATGAGAGCATCATCACATTACCACCCCCGTGTACATATGAACAGAGGGGGTAAGGAATACGCCTAGATATTCTGATATGGTTTCTTCAAGTAAAAATTTGATGCTGGAATAGATATGCCGCATCTCCTATTTCTATCTAATATTACAACTTGGACAAGCAATCGCATAAAAATCCATCCATCCACCTGAATATGCGCTGGTGTTGGCAAATGTCGCAGACATAGAAAGGACACCAAATCATCACAAAGGAGCAGCGGCAGCTTCTAACGTGGCTGAGAGTTGAAAAGAACAGCGAGAGCGTTGTTGCAATTTGTAGTTGGACTAATTAAGGATCCTTTGTTGTATGTTTTCCTATGCCCTGCTTTTTATGATTTGCGAAAGGAAAACCAATTTTCCCATCGTTCAGTTGCACGTGTTGGTTATAGAGCGCCATCTCACTTGCACAGTTGCCACCGTTTCTGTGACGAGCCCAGCGGGGCGTGCGGTGCAAGATCAGAGAAGCGAGCGCCGCGGGGCGCCCAACTGATGATCATTTCGACACCCCATTTATGTGCTTCCCTTCGTCTTCGTCTACTTCTGTTGCTGGTACTGGTACTGGTGTGCCCCCTTCCCGCCACCGCCGCTTAGTAAAATGAAACAAGTGCGCGCGAGCGGTTTTTTTTGTGAGATTTGAGATATACTTTGTAAAGTGATTTCCCTGGAAGTGTTAGAATCCCCTTGTTTCGGCACAATTTTTGCGGCAGTTGCAGTGCGTTTTGTGTGTTTTTTTCCTTGGGTTCATCTGGGTCTTCGTCCTTTGGGCTGTAAATTGATGCTGTTGACATTTTTAGTGCAAAATGGGTTCTTGTAGTCGAAACTGTAATATCTTGTTCGCTCTGCTGTCTCACAGTGCCCCGTGTGTGCCACTTGCCCCCTACCCCTCTCCCATAACTCTCTAACCAGCCACCACTCCTACACATTGTGGCAAGAATTATTTATTATTGAAATTGAAATTTATTGTTCGCTATTGTTTCGGCCTTTGTGTGCTCTGCTACTTCTTCGGCTTTATTATTATAGATTTCGTGTTCTTTTTTTGCATCATAGCCGCTCGATTAGAGAATTTCTTGGAAGTACTAAGGGAATCTCTCTTGGATCTGTGACCGCTTTAGAGGTCAACGAAGCCAGAGACAGGCGCACTTGCGATTGCGCAATCTGTCGCCTGAAAAGCGAAGTCGAAATCAGGGGCGTTGCGGCTGTGAGTTGCAGGACAGCTGTTCTCGTGCCCACGAAACACAGACCCGTGTCCATATCCACAAAGTGGCAACTTCTATTAGGAACTTTGCATGGCTTTTCAATTGCATTGTAGTAGTAGCAGTATGTGGTCTCTTCCTTCGGGGTCATCAGCTCCTCCGTTATCCGCCAAATACTTTCCATACGTACAACGTATGTCGTTGACAAGAATCATTCGCCACCAGATGAGAATCAAGATGCCTCTATTCTGTCTGCTAGAGCACACCTTAATCGTCGCTTTCCTCATATTTACTGCTAGACCTACTTTGGCTGATTCCCATTTGATCCCTTCAAAAGCACCAATGACATCACGATGATGTCAATATCATCGGCATATCCAAGGAGCTTGAGGCCAATAAGCCTGCTTCCCGCCTTTGGCAAGATACTCGAGCAATGCATGCTGCGCAGAATGTTTGCCTCTCAGAAAAACCATCCCAAGATTTCAAATATCTTGACAAAACTCCGCAAGGGTATAAAGAAAGTAAATACAAGTTGCTTGCAACAATAAGCTTCTCATAGTAAATTATTTTCATCAACGAACTGCCTTAGGTTCTACCCCACTCTCGTGTACTTATGTACGCCGACGACGTTAAACTTTGTTTGTCCTTCACCGACTCTTCCTCCCACTTTAGGCTGCACGATGATACCCTATCATGGAATGACCATGTGAACAGTTGGTAGAATGTATGGTGCACTCAAGCTACCTACAAAACTTAAGCTACTCATTGCCACAATATTCTTGACACCCTCACTCTTCTACGACAGGGAAATTGTTGGTAATTGTGACGCATCAAGTAAAAAAAGCTAAGGGTAGCACTAAACAGTATAGCGAGATATGTTTGCAACACAAATAGAGTTCAACATATCACTTAATTTGCTAAAATTAAATATAATATGACATTTACCTCTTGAGTTAAGCTAAGGACCCTAATTTGTATCCACAAAATTATAACTAGAAAAGAACCGAACTACCTACACGAGGACATCTCTTTCACAGGAAAAATTATTTAGTATGTACTTGATTTATATTAGCTAGTTCTGAAAGGCATTTTATCATATATGCTGTTCGGCTGTGGAATGAAATACCACACCATTAAAAGTCAATCAGGAGCGAAACGCACTTCAGGAACAGTCCTAAAGTTTCTTTTGTTTTAATTTAAGTAACCAATAATGCCGTCAATATGTTAGTATTTATCTGTTTCCTTGCTTTTTTACTTTTCCAAAGCCGTCTCAGTCCACCAGAACTGTTTCTTTGAAAACATACGCAAAATGCTTGTTCTGGTACTCGGCAACTTGCACATACCGCATCGGTGTAGCAGCCTGCCGGCCAAGTTTAAGAAACTGCTTGTGCCGGGCCGCATACACCACTAAAACATTTGCACTAAGGAGTAGTACGATTACCTCAAGTCCTTAGCCAACGAAGCACACATGGTGCGTGGCGTCTCCGCTACGCGGAGCAGAAAGTGGTGACTGTGTGAACTGTCCCATGGTCATCAAGTGGTGCCGCGCGGTGACCCCGATTCATGTGGATATACTGATAACGGGGCATACATACAACGGCTGCAGGAGCGTTTAATCCACTGGACACGAATGTGGTGGCCTCATTTGTTTTAATGGACATCCAGAGCACAACAGTGGTGTATCGGTTCATTCACGACGAAGTCGAGTATAAGAAGATATAACGACAGCCCATTCCTGCTAGCGATCCAACTCCTTTGGCATTATCCCGAAAAGTTTCCTTTTTCAGATTTTTATTTAAATGGAAGAATTAGTACACTCAGAGAAAAGCTAATCAAGCTCGAAAAAATCTCCGTTGCAAGAAATAACTCGCTTGGGAGAGGAGTAAAGCGATTGCAAAATACTTGTGAGCCCTTCATATCGTGGTGTAATAAATAATAAAGACCATAAATTCAATCAGTTGGTGAAATAAAGTTAATCCAAAACGAACCCTCAATTGTTCTTCTTTTTTTTCCTTTTGAAAAAAATCCCATTTGAAATGTATAATCTAAGTGTAAACATAAAAAACAGGACAACGTAGGCATAAATCCAAATTCGACTCAAGTTTCTTCTTCTCTGTCTTTTAAAGTGCTTGACCTACTAGTGTAAAACAGGGCGTGGCTTGCTGTGGGCGTTCTATTGGGGGAGGTCGAACGTGTCCGTATGGGGCAGACTTGCTAATTGATTATGCGTAATGGCAAGGACAAGGGCACATGTGTAGCTGGGATGCAGGAAACCAGGAACAGGGACAGGGACAGGGATGGGTGTTGTCTGTCTCTGGCAAATCTAGTTACTACATCCAGCATGCAGCTGCAGAGCTGAAGATGGAGCTGGAGCAGCACCAATGTCATAAATCTTGAACTAAAAGAGCCAAGCAACAACTGGGGCTGGATAGGGCTCTGCTTCGTCCACGTCGTCGTCATCATCGTCGTCTTCATATAATTGTATCTTCCGTTTCATTACATGTTACACATTCACATGCCCCGCTACCCCGCCTACCTTTAACAGCGAGTTCTTGTACTTCGGGGCAGTCATCATTATCTGCAGCAAATCATAAAAGTGTGCGGCGCGGGCGCACGTTGCGTATGCGTAATAAAAAGACATGGCATAATAAAAGGGCTCCAAAAGCAAGCGGCGAATGGTGGAACGCTGGCGGCGTCGGCGGCGGCGGAGGCAGCCAACCCACCGACAACAACAACAACAACTACACCAACACACCATGCTCAAAGCAACGTGATTAATACGCACGCACATACACACACACACACCGACTCGCTCTCAAACGCTTGCACGAGAGCGTAGCAAGGCAATGCCGCCGCCTCTCGTTTGTGTTGGTTTGAGCGAGATAGCGCTAGAGTTTATGCGTCTGCTGGGTAGAGAGTAGCGTCTCAGCCGCCGTCGCTGCCTGCCCGTCGTTTGCGTAGTCCATCGTCTGTGGTGGTGTTTGGTTAACGCCCCTTTAAATACAGTTATTTCATTGGGCCGCGACCACAAATTTATTAGTTTTTATTGTTATTGTATTGATATTTGAATTATGCGTTGAGAATTTATCCCCTTGGGGCCTTCTTTACGGGCTGCCTCACTTTTTTTATGTATGTTGTTCTGTTTCTTCGTTTTCTCTTTTCACTTTGTTGTTGTTGTCTTGTGGTTGCGTTTTATTGATGGAATGAAAAATGTAATGTAATAAGTAAGAATTTAATTTAATTAAACGATGAGCTCTCTCTGGCTGTTCAGCAAAGTGAGTGAAAATTGTAAATAATTGTTGGTAATTCATTAATTTAATCAAAATAACAAGGATCTTTAAAGGAGTAAAGAAATCTGGGGTGATTTGCAATGGAATATGTAATTTTAAAAAGAACTTATCAAATATGTTTTATAGAAACACATTAAAAATTATAGAATTTAATATTTTAAAAATATTTACAAGAATAGGGTTCAATATTCTAATTAAACAAATAAATATCAAATACAATTTTTATTCGTGATAAAACTCTTAAAAATTGGAAGGAACTCCCAGAGCTCCCACAGCTCTAAAGCTAAGTCGCAAAAGAAAATGATGCAATTATGGGCAAGAAGCTCACAAGACAGAATAGAAAATTAAGCAACAACAAAGGCATACGCATGGTGTGGGATTTCGTCGCGCTGACAGATGTAGATGTTGTTGTAGTGCTCCCGATTGAAATTGTCTGCCCACCGCTGCTCTATATAGAATAAATAAGTATACTGTGTTCGTGTAGATGTCCGTCTGTCCGTATAAGCACCTAGATCCCGAAGACTATAAGACCTAGAATCACTAAATTTGGTATGTAGAATCCCCTACTTTTTTCGTTCCACTTCCCGCCCGCGCAAATCGATAGGAACCTTATATCTCCCACAATTTTGTACGTATTTATTTTTAAACTCGGATTGTTAACGTATAAGCGTATAATCCTACCGATCTCCCAAATTTCATTACGATCGGATAAGAAATGTATACAAAATTGCAAGAAAACGGTTCATATTATCTACTATTGTTCATATATAAGTACTTATTTATATTGCGATATTGTACAAATGTAAAAATGTTATATGTATATAATACGAACCGGCAATATATATATATTTCTATGTTTTTTGATTAATTTCTTATTATCTCTGCTACTTTGAAGCTGAATTATTATGTTATTTGCTCGTAAAACTTTCAATATTTCAAGTTACTTAACATAGCTGACCACAAATCACTAGCAACAACAGCGAGAACAACAACAACAACAACACCATACAGAAACAACAACAAGAAACCTTAGCATGAGCCTGAGCCTGAGCCTGAGCTAAGGCTAAGGCAAGAAGTAATGCTCGCCCAATTGCTTTGACACACAAACCCACACATAGAAATTAAAACAAAACGCCTGCAGGCAGCGCTCAACAACAACAACAACAGCAACCATAATAACAATAACAATAATATAGCAGCGGTGTACGTTTGAAAGAGATGGCACGCTCTTAAACCACCACCAAAGCAAATCCTAAATGCTATGCTTAAGCCAAGTAATGCGTGTGTTAGAAGAGCACAGCACGATGATGTGACTGCCTTTGCCTTGCTTTGCTGCTGTGTCGTCGTCGTCGTCGCTGCCGCCGCGTCGCGTCGCGCCGTCATCAGTGATTCGTTTTGTACGTTGTTAGACTCTCTCGCCGCGTTTTGGAATTCAGTCGATAACGATAATTACCGGACGACACACGAAACACACACAAAACCAAAAACGAAAGACGAAAGCAAAAAAAAAAGAAAACAACACCGCGCGCGCCCCTGCAACGCAGAGACGTTTATACAGCAGGCAAGAGAGAACGCCGCTTTTGGTCTTTTGCTTCCAGAGCAATTTTGCGAAATTACGAATTTTTGTTTGCAAGTGATTTTTTTGTTGTTATTGGTGAAGGCAGAGAGAACAGAAGGAACGTTGCTCGGCCACGACACGAGACGTCGTTGCTGCCAATTATCAAATATATTTTGTGCGTCTATAATTATACAAAATCATACGAAACATATAAAAGATACAAACTATATAAGTTGAGTGCAAAAACGTGCCATAATTATACAGTTACAGCAGCAGCAACAACAGCAACAACAACAGCAACAACAACAGCAACAACAGCAGCAACAGTGGGAGTGGCAGCTACATTTAATGATAATAATCAAAAGCTTCAACTAAATCAATAAACGCAATGTGCGAAAATTGATAACACAACAAAACAGCAGCAGCAGCAGCCGAAGCGATACCGGTAGCAGCAGCAGAAGCAGCATCTTTTAGTACAACAACAACATCACGTGGAAAAGCAACATAAACAGCAGCAGAAAAAGCGCAAAATTGGCCAACATGATTGACGCCGCCTGCAATTATTTGAATCCCTATGCTCAGCAGCAACAACAACAACAGCAGCAATTGCTGCACCATCATCACCAACATCAGCAGCAACAGCATCAATTGCAGCAGCAACATCAACAACAACAACATCAGCAACTCCAGCAACAGCAATCGTCGTCGTCGCATGATTTCATTAGCGCCACATTGCTGTCCGCCTCCAGCAGCAGTAGCAGCAGCAGCCTGAGTTCCGCCTCTAGTTGCATTGGCTCCACCACACCTTTGGCCCTATACGGCAAGCCCTCGCCGGCAGCAGCTACAGTGGCGCCAATTTCCGTCTCATCAACGGCGGCATCCGCCGCTGGTGTCGTCTTCTCTGGGGCAAATGCATCGGCAGCCACGCAAATGAAATTGGAAATGCAATATCCGCCACAGGCCTCATCCACGGGCACAGCGTCGCCCAACTCGAGCATACAATCGGCACCGTCTTCGGCCTCGGTGTCGCCCAGCATCTTTCCATCGCCGGCCCAATCCTTTGCCAGTATATCGGCCAGTCCGCCGGCAATTGGCAGTGCCTCCTCCTCGAATTCATCCAGCAATTCTTCAACTTCCACAGCAGCGGCAGCAGCAGCGGCCGCAGCAGCAGCGGCAGCCGCGGATCTGGGTGCTGCAGCGGTGGCTAGTGCCGCCTATGGCTGGAACACGGCTGCCTACACAGCGTTGCCCACCAGGTAAGACATAATTGAGCCACTTGCTGTTGGCGTATCCTAAGCTAATCCCTGATTTTCCTGTTCTCACGCCCGCCCCTTCCCATTCGTTCCAGAAGTCAATTTCCGTATGCCCAATATGCCTCGGATTACTATGGCAATGCGGTGGGCGTGGCGGCTGCCTCATCGGCCGCCTGGTTCTCGCACCAGGAGCGCCTGTATCAGCCCTGGTCCTCGCAGAGCTATGCGGGCTTCAACTTCGATGACATCGCCTTCCAGACGCAGCTGCAGCGCCGCTCGGTGCGTTGCACCTGCCCCAATTGCACCAACGAGATGAGCGGCTTGCCGCCCATTGTGGGTCCGGATGAGCGCGGACGCAAGCAGCACATATGCCATATTCCGGGCTGCGAGCGGCTGTACGGGAAGGCCTCCCACCTGAAGACCCACCTGCGCTGGCACACCGGTGAGCGTCCATTCCTGTGCCTAACCTGCGGCAAGCGTTTCTCGCGCTCGGACGAGCTGCAGCGGCACGGTCGCACCCACACCAACTATCGCCCCTATGCGTGTCCCATATGCTCCAAGAAGTTTTCGCGCAGCGATCATCTTAGCAAGCACAAGAAGACGCACTTCAAGGATAAAAAGAGCAAGAAGGCTCTGGCGGCCGAGGCCAAGGAGCAGGCAGCGGCGGCCATTAAGCAGGAGAAGGCCGAGAAACAGCTGGCACTGGTCAGCAAAAAGCTAACGAAGGCGGCGCCGCCCACATCACCAGCACAGCAGCAGTTTAAGCAGGAACTGCCCGAGTCTGCCATTGGTTATGCTCCATATGCCAATCTCTACCAGCAAGCTCCGCCACCGCCGCCACCACTCTTCCAGCAGCAGCAGCAACATCAATCGCTTCCCCACCACCAGCAGCAGCAGCAGCAGTCTAGCAACTATGAGCCCTGGGCCACCAATAGCAACAGCAGCAGCAACAGCAGCCATCAGGAACCAAACCAAACCACTACCTCACCAACAGCAGCAGTAGCAGCAACAACAGGATCAGGATCAGCAGTAGCAGCAGCATCATCATCATCAACAACGGCTACATCCACAGCGGCAGCGGCAGCAGCAGCAGCAACAGCAGCCTCAATCTCCTCAAGCCAACAGCATTATGCTGCTCTGGCCATGCAAAGTGAATCCCAGCTGGCTGCTGAATATGGCCTGACCATGTCGGGTCTGGCCAGCGGCGCCAGCCAAGATAGCAACAGCTGCTCCAATGCGGGGGCTAGCAGCAATAGCGGCGGTGGCAGCGGCTACTCCAGCCTCATTGGTCACATGAAGTCCGAGTACGCGGCCAGTTATCCCTCAGAGTTTGCCTCTGCCGGCTCTGGCTATGGCTATCATCACCATCACCATCATCATCCGCATCATCATCATCATCATACACATCATCCCAATGCCTGGGCGGCAGCTGCCTATCATCCGCATGCCACAGCCTAGACAGTGTCAGGCAGTGTCAGGAGGTGGCTGTGATGTGGCCTATCCTGGCCACCGCCCCCTGCTCCAGCCCCTGCCATTACCATGACCTTGTTGTTGTTGTTTGTTTGTTTCCCATCTAAAGTTTAAGGTAAAACAAAAAGAAAAATCAAAGCAAGCGCGCAAGTCGGTTGATGCCGCCATATACATATATATATATAAATCGTATATATATAATATACATATTTACAGCTTATATCAACCCCCTATATATATATATAACAAATGCATTCTAATCAATCCTTTAAAATATATATATAGAATTTATATACAAATATATTAGCAGTTTTTTTTTCTAGTTTTAGATCGACATATATTTTTTTTGCAATTTTTTTCTTAGTTTAAGATCAAGAATTTTTTTGGCAAGTATGTAAATACTCGATCATATGTATGTATCTATCTTTATATTTATATAGTTGTGTATTATATAATAATTGTTAAATGTCTTTAAGATAAATTATATACAACAAAAACACACACAAACACAAACACACAAAAAAATATATATTGAAAACAAAAGAAAAAAAAAAAAACAAACCAAAAAAACCAAAAGTGTTGTTCTTTATTTCATAACGAAAATTCTCACCGTTGAGGAAGTGGTGTCCCCCATATAATCTGTCCACCACCCTATCCCTATATCGATGGAGGGTTTGGTGTTTATGCTCCTACGCCTTGCCATCTCGCTTGTACATGCCGTTCCCGCTTGTCTTAAGGGTGGCTTCAACACGGTCAGGCTCTGGCAAAACCGGAAGGTGGCAGAGCTGTACTATATAATTCACACAGAAAATGGTGAAGAAACTGAACAAATTTAACCAACGAAAGTCACCTAAGAGCCACATTATATATAATTTATCAAATGAAAATCCAAATTTAAATTTGTAATTGTATGAAAACGTTTAGATGTCAGCTCTATGATATAGTGGGTCAATAGTATTAAGGAGTTTAAACTATGAGTCTGAATTTGAGGGTGAAACGTTTTTAATAAATAAATAATTTAATAAATAAATTTTTAATAAATATTAGGGAGCCCTTCAAGGGTGCAGCCAGCCTTATCCTTAGTCAAATTTATAGTGAATTTATACTGAATTCTGAGTTGTAGAACTGCACAGTTATAGATCATGTTGTCTGGAAGTTGAGTCTAGTTCTACTTCTTTATTCCTTCCTTCATTTCCAGAAAAACGCGGGCAATAACTGCGATGATATTAGAATTTAGTACAGAAAAGTAAGACCCAAAAAGACTATCATATTTGTGTTAACCATGTAAATGCATTATTATTAGATTTGGAAACACTTTTCTGTGCTAGACATGCCAACAAGAGGCGAGAAGGGGAGACTAGGATTGACATTGACCTTCATTGACAAGAGGGAAACAATGTCAGTCTTTCAACTAAATACCTCCAAAATTGTGGGAGATATAAGGTTTTTATCGATTTGCGGGAGGGGGCGTGCCAATATTTTAAAACAGACTTGCTCAGGCGAAGCACTATGGGAGTCTACATAAAAATTTGCAATTTCTTGGACACTTGTTTTAGTTTTGCTAATTTATACTGAATATTTTGGAAACAGTAGTCGGTTTTCTTGCTTTTACAATATATCTATATATATAAATATAGCTCTCTGTCCTGACTGACTGATTTAGAATCATTGAACAGATCAAACGGAAATAAGTAGGATGGTCAAATTTTCACACAAGATATAGCTCATGCCCTAGACCTGCACTATGAAACCATTTTGCAATAGTCTAACTGCAAGAGGAATTCACCTACAGATTGCCATCATATAAAAGACAGTCTTGCAAGAAAAACATCAACAACAAAATCATTTAATGACTGTCGCCATAAAAACAGCACATCCGCAACACATTGTAGGCATTGCCAGGAACAGAATACGAATCGTTCGCTGCCACGCACACATACTGGTGGGCAGAGCAAGAGCTTGCGGTAAATGCTGTTTAGATTTTGTGTGTATGTGTATGTATGTGTGCTTGTGTATGAGCATGATTTTGCGTAGCTCTCTGCGTCGGCTCTATGATCCTCTGTTCTGATTCTAAGACCTTCATACGCTCCTAGGCGTTTATGCAGGCGGCGGACATACAGACAGGCAGCTGTTGATGCTGATCAAATATATATGGACGTTTAATTAGGTCATCATGTTGCATTTGCGAAATACATTTGGAAAATAAACAAAAAAAGAGCTAGGCAAGGCAGTAAGCTACCAAGTATATCTACATTTTAAAACCTCCTCATTTGTGGTTCATCTGGCCTTTCTATATATATATACATTCTTATGTAAATATCAGTTGAGTGAGAGCCAAGCCTAAGTTACGCCCTACCGCCCACAATTCCCGTTGCATTTTGGGCATCCAATTGGTTGACAAACGAAAAACTCTTCGAGCTGCATCTCCTCCCTAGCATAAGTATGTAGGTGTGATAGGGCAGCCCCACAACTTCACACGCACGTTAATCATACGCCGCATTGACCGCAGACCCAAAACAGTTTTCTGTTTATCTGTTATTTTTGGTTGGATGTTCTATTTCTATCTCTGTCTAACCTGTTAGGTGCCCACTAAATGGCGAACAAATCTGATTGATTTATAACTAAAGCTGTGGTCAGTGGCTGAGACTGAGGTTGAGGCTGATCCGTTCAGACTCAGACTGAGGTAGAGTCAAAGCCATAGTTGGACTGCCCGGCTTAATGATGATAAATGATGATGTTATGATTTGTTAATTTTTCTTCAAGTCTTTTATTTTTATTGCGTGTAAAATACAAACATCCAACAACTGAGTTGCAGTTACGACTATCGTTTTTCCCTTCTTCTTCTACTTCATCATCTTTGTTGGGTTGGGTTGGTTAGGTTAGACTTATGGAGTTGGTTTGGGTTTGGCTTTCTGTTTTTTGGTTTTTTTTTCGTAACATTTTCTTCTCTGCGTCTGGTCAAGGCGAAAGTGTAATTTTAAGTATGGGTTACAAGCTCGTATGCGCACGCACCGCCCCGGACCGCATCACAACAGCGCAACAGCGAAAAAAACAAATGATTTAGTCATTTAGTTGGCGGCTCTAAATGATTTCGTTTACATTGGAACTGGAGGCCATAGCATTGAGGCAGTCTGAGCAATGTTGGTCTATGGTTCAACAAAACGGCACCTGACAGTAAAGGTCCGCTACATTGTAACATAAATATGAATGTACTTACAAGCGAAACATTTTATATAGATTCAACTGTTCGACATCTGTATATATGTATATAAGGAAGCTGTCTGCTCAATGTATGCTAAGAAACGCTAAGTTAACATAACTATTCCAAAGGCAAATTATTTAAGGCATTTAAATTGCATTTAACAAGGTTTTTATCTTTGACTTTGCACAGTTTTGTCCTTTTTCCAATCAAGATAGAGAATTAAACGATCTTTGTGCAGACTATAGCCACATGTGTCTTGTAACTACTGAGAACTCAACTATATAATCTGACTTAAGTCCCAGTCCAAAACTCGACCCGCATACACGCACACACATATGTATACTTGTATATGTGTAAGCCTTAAACAAACTGAGCCATATGTTGTAATAATTTTCTAATAAACAATAAGCCAACAAAGCGTAGAAAACAAAAGAGCCACAAGACAAGCAACAACAACAACAACAGCAACAGAAACAACACAAATTTATAATCACCGATGACCATGTCATCCACGCCCCTCAAAGACCGCAAAAAAATAAAGAAGAAGAGAAACATAGACATGGGACAGCGTACAGACGATGGCTAAAGGTAGTGAGAGGAGAGGGCAGGCGGCACCATCGCAAAAACTGAGAAAAACTGAGAAAACTAAAAACTAATAAATACACCGAAGTGGCAGGCGCAGGCGACGAAACATTTTTAAAAACATTTTCTACTTAAGTCATGTTGATGCCATCTCCCTCGCCCTCACCCTCTATCTCTACCAGCTGATGCGATTTACCCATTCTCATTCTCATTCTCCTATCTCCATCTCATCCGACACGCTTGCTTAGCACAAAAGATCCATCGTCCACCAGCAGCAGCAGCAGCGATAATCTCAACTCAATTTGCTGTCCCTCTGCGGACAGGACATAATACGCATACACGAGTATCCTTAAGGATCGCCGTCGCGTAACTTCAAACCCGTTTCTATGGAAAAAGGCGGTCACCGCTTTTGGTGTAAGCTGAAACACACACAGGCAGCAAGTGCAAGTGAGGATTCGGTTCCAATGTCCCTTCTCCTTGTCCTTGTCCCTGTCCGAGTCAAGTGCTGCTTGTGCAACATTTTTATTATTTACAACATTGATCAAAAAATTAGAGCTATCAAGTGCTGCTTATATTTCCAAAGACCACTTGAGGCGCCTCCGAAGCGTGTCGCAGGGGTCTGTTCATAAATCTGGCCATAAATCTAAATTAACATGCGAGCCGCAGTCAGTTTTCAGTTGGTTTTTTGTGGATGATTATGATGCAGCTCCCGCCACAATAAAGTGTGACAACACTTAATGCGTGGACCCTTCTTTAAGCAGTGCCTACATAGCGTAGGTGGTGTCAGTTAGCGCCAAATTCTGAGAAAGTCCTCAAAAATGTGGTGCACTTGTGTCCTTTGTGAGTCAGTAGCTGGTTGTTGATCTGGAATTGAAAGTAGTTTGGAGTACCATTTAGAGATGTTATAAAGGGAGGAATTTAATGATGATAACAAACCCAGTGTTTGGGTTAGGAAAATTTGTAAAACGTGGTTAAGACTTTGCAAGCTTTTCGAGTATTTGCATGGTTTTGTTATTAAGCGGAAATTCATGAAAAGCGGAAAAAAACTGCTCGATTTGAAGAAAAAGCTGAAATAGTATTTTTGTCAATTGCGTTTAAGAAGTCATAATTCCTAATTCGGCATATCCATTTAACAGTTGTCAAATAGCAAGAGTTATCATATGTGCTAATGGTTACTGATGAAGGCGGGTTTGTGGCTACCCAGAAATAAAACCCTCTTTCTGACCAGCCAAGCCTTCTAACGTCTACCAATTGCTGTGAGAAGTTGTCAATTATCAAAAGTTGTCATATGTGCTGAAGGTCACTAATGAAATCGATTTGGTTCGATTGAATTCGATAATTGGTTGTCCCTTGGATTTTAATAAAAAATAAGCTTGAACCAATTCACTATACCGGCATTTCCTCACTCACTTAACCTCGAGCTTACTAAATAAAAGACTATATATATATATGAAGCTTAGC
Source organism: Hirtodrosophila duncani (assembly GCA_037043425.1). NCBI lineage: Eukaryota > Metazoa > Arthropoda > Insecta > Diptera > Drosophilidae > Hirtodrosophila > Hirtodrosophila duncani. The sequence goes on along the minus strand of JBAMBM010000823.1, from coordinate 1,847,674 downwards.
TGTTCGTCTGTTTCGAAGCCGAGTCGCAGTCGGGGAATATTAAGAGACAACAAGAGAGAAAGAATAACTTCATACAAACGAAGCTTGCATACCCTTGCAGATCCTGATCCAAATTAAGTCCACAGATGATTTTACGAAATACTTCATTTTGTTTCTGAGTGTAACGAAAGGTAACAACGCAACTGTTATGGAATAAAATTGCATTGAAAAGGTTATCCTTTATGATTTTCAAAGCTCAGATTTATCTGATGCTTGGTAGCTCTTTCGCATAGCACTAACATTCGTATACTACTTAGTATAAATCTAAAGGATAACAATTCTGAAATATTTTCTAGCAATTGTGTGGCATTTGCCTATCAAAACTGTTTTTCTTGCGTTTTTGGTTCCTGCCCCATTTTTCAGGACACGTGACCCAATCAATGCGTGGCACATTAAACCGTAACAATGCCTAAAGCTGTGTGGGGATTCGCCCACTAAAGTGGCCAAGTGACCATCAACAACAACAACAACAGCAACAACAATGAGGGCCACAAAAACCCAGCAGGAGCAGGAACAACAACTCAATCGTCATTTGCTGGCATCTGCGGCATAAAAATTAAAATATTTATGGCTATGGCTTGCGTTGGGTTATTAGTGGCTCGCTCGTAATTGTATTCGATGTGTGTATTAGGACAACAACCTGGCAGGATCTAGCAACAGGAGCTGGTATGCCCTAGGCAAAGGCAAAGGCAAAGGCAAGAAGCTAGTGAAAAGTGCGACATATGTGTAGTCAATAAATTTTCCACTTTTCATGCTGACAGCACACAAAAAATGAGTAGCAGTCTAGCAAAAGGACTCGCCAGGACGACTAGAGGTTTGTGGCCTGCGGCTTGCGGCTTGAGTCGCTAATGGCTCCACAATGATCGGGCATAATTCGACTATGCAAGCAAGCACTCACTCAGGCATTCTTATACACTGAGCAAAAGGAATTAGATTTCCAATTCTCTGATTCAAATTCAGTATGAAATACACAACCAAGTTTGATAACGCTGTTTTAAGATCGATCGCACTCGCTCGTTTGCTCTCTCTATACATCAGAACGAACAAAATCTCGTACCTCTTCTTTCACCACCTACTGCTAAGGGGAAAGACCATTTTCCAAGAAGAACTATTATCTACTCCCTCTCTCTCTCTCTCCTAAAGCTTGCCCTGGCTAGTTTAAGTCCTCATTTGGGGTTGCCATTTTTTCTTCAAGTGCACACACACCCACACTTACATACTCAATTTGCTTGCAGTTTTTTTTTGTTTCTATGTATTCTTAATTCGATTTGATTATTTCGGTACGCCGCTTGGCGCATTTGTTTATGTCAAACAATGTTCGATACACTTCTATCGATATGCTGTCCCACGGCCACGCCCACCACGCGTGCTTACTTCCGCTTGCCGCTCTCCACAACGAAAATGAACCACAAAAAAATCTATTAAAATGCATTTAAAAATGTCTGCCGCCCACTCATCCAATGCGCTCATATAAATATCTATCCTTTGTAGTACTCTAATTTTTTCTCATTGTATTTTTTCCAATTCCATTATGAGCACACACAAAAAGCGTTACCAATTGATTAACTTCCCCTTCTCTCTCTGCAGTTTAGTGAATGTGTGAGTGGGAGTGTGTGTGTGTGTGTGTATGGTGAGCGAATCGATTTGTTGCGCCTGCTTTCTGGTGTGATTTTAATGTTAAAACCTTTGCTGGTGTGGTGGCTACTTTCCCATATCCTTTATCCTGTCAGTGGCGCCAGCTTTAGCTTGCGTTTTCTTACACTTCTGATAGAACCTGATGGGGCATATAAGAGTTCTGAAAACCAAAGTCTAGGCTCTGTCAGAAGAATGGGTTTCAAGGCAAGGACTTAGCCTTTTTCCCAAAGCAAATCATGGCTGCTATCTGTTCTGCATGGAATTGTAGTTGAGGATCTCGACGTAGGCATAAATTTGTATATCCTTTCAGATATTTTGGTAATGGAGCTGGTAGAACACAGTTTCTCCATAGAAGTACATTCCCATTTTCTTCACTCTATTCACTCTTTAATTCCTCTTCTGTCAGTCTCTTCCCTCTACTTCCTCTACTTCCTCTATTTCCATATTTCATCTCTCAAAATTTTCTTACTATTCTTCTTATTATTTAACTACAATCAGACTCCGCTCACATTTATATTTCTGTCTCCTCTTTCGCGTCTCTCAATTTGCTTTCTGTCTTCTCTGTTTCTCTCTGCCCTTTATGTTCTCCTTGCCTTCTTTTTGCACTCTCTTCATCCCTCAATAAATTAAGCTTACAAATGCAATCAATGTGCTCCATTCTTCTTTCTAGCAGTTTGCTAAATGCGCATTCAAAGACAATTCAATTTTGACATGATTCATCCAATATATATTTACATCTAGAACTAAGTGTTAGACTTCTATAGTGGAACAAAAGCCTTTCCTTTGGCAATGCCAATCGTTTGCTTAGGGTATGGCCAAGTCGTATCTCCTTCAGTTATATTCCATTTGTTTTTTGCATAGCAATACCGAGTGCTATGCCGATTCCTGGCTACGTTTGTTGTGTCTGGCGTTGACGTGTGTGCCAACAATTACAAGGCCTTGTAACATACCAAAACGGGGGCGCAGCAGCGGCTTGGTTGACATGTTGGCCGACAGTTCTAAGCTTTCTCCACCCCACCCTTATCACCTCTCTCCTGTGCCAGCCGGCCAGGCTGTGTGAGTGTTTTTGCAATTATTATAAATCAACAATTTGATTTATGCATGTAACAAACTTCAGCAACGATTGCGACGACGACGACTATAAAGTGCAATATACGATATATCGTATGGGTAAATTTATGACCGCAAACACTTACAAAGTGTGTGTGGATGTGTGTGGCCCCGACTTGACTGGCTGTCAAGAGCGGCGCTCAGGGAATCGACACAAACTCAAACTGGGACTAAGACCAAGACCACCGCGTGCCCAAAACCCAAACTCAGCTTGAGATGCGATTTGACTTTTACCTACAATGTGTGAAATGTGCGGCCACAAAAACTGCTTTTTGTTGTTGTTTGTTTGTTTCTTTTTTGTTAAACAATAGACGCTTAGTCAATTGTACATGTTAGACCTGCCCATAATTTATAACTCCCAATACAAACATGGAAAAGAAGGCTTGCCGAAGCTTAAAAACATTCATTCACATTGTATTTACATATTACATATAAGCCTGTATGATATAGTAGACCGATTTGCTTTTGAATTTGTTCAACGGCTTTCTAGAACATTATCTAATCGTTTGCATGGCCAAAAGAGCATAAAATTGCAGGAGCATCAAATCAGATTTCTCTTCAAACAATTTACATTGAAGAGATTTGACAAAGTTCCCTTTGTCTAGCTTGTAAGAGGGTTTTTGCATCCCGTTTCGATTCTGCAGTAGGATATTGCCAGCTAGGATTGGTTTCTTGCATGACGATCGCATTGTTCCAGTGTTATTCTTGAGTTCCTGTTAATTCTTCACGAATAAAATAACTTACAATTTTCGTTTCAATAAAAATCAAGTGAAATGCCACAATGAAGAAATCTTGCTATGCTATCCAATATCCTATTCTTCTAAGTAGGCATTGTAAAGCAGTTGATTCATAGCATATTTACAAATTTCAGGCCCTGTATTTCAAATATATGCAAAAATATAGAGATTTTTCTTACATTCTCATACTAAATTTGACCCAATTGCGGGTGGAATTTTGGAAAACACCAGATTCTTAGTGTTTGATGCTACAAAAATAGCCACGTAGCTATTATAATTTGGTCTATACATTGTTTCCAATCAGTATAAGGAGTTTTATATATATGAAAAAGCTTGAGAGGGTAATACAGTGGTCATATACTGTGATCGGAGCACCAGATTTTCTTCCATTATATCTGTCGACTTTACTTTGTCCTTGCGCAGGGAATCTGCTCTCTTCTCTTACTGTTTTAAGACTCAACATAATCTCATATTATTTTACTATCCCAAATATATACAAAAGGCCTAAGATATAATTAAGTTCATAAACAACATCTAAATATTTAGATGAAAAATTTGTTGCTACTCCAAAATATTTTGTTGATCGCCAAATTCTCAGCACATTCAGAGGGTTAAATCAGAGTTAAGGGGTTTTTTTTTGACACTGAACATATATATGTATGTCCTTTGTGGGCACTCGAAAACAACACTTGAAATTCTTGCAAAACAACAAAAACTACATGAACAACAGCAACAACAACAACATTATATATGACACAACAGCGTATAATTTGCATAAACTTTTTTATAGACGCAACCATAATTCGACACAAAAAAAAGCAAGAGAGCAAAAAATATGGTCAGCGGAAACGGAAATGGATGCCGCACGGTCAGCAGCCTGTTTGATAAACCAGGACTTGGCACCAAATAGCCAAACAATATAACAACAACAACAAACAGCAACAACAATGGCAGCACAAAGAGTTCCATCTCTCTCTCTCTCTTTTGCACTCTCCTGTCTCTTTTTGGTCTTCGCATGCATAAATCACAAATGGATGAGCTTTTGAGCGCGTTAGGGGGGGCAGGGCCGTTTGGCGGAAAATACAAACATTTCATCTGAAGCAGCGTGTTTGCATTTTTTATGAACTTGTCGTACAACAACAGGACCATGTCCTCGATATACATAAAAAATGCATAAAGGACAGCAACAAAAAAATCCTTGAAATTCCAAACAACTGCAAACAATGGACACCAGCAGCAGCGGCAACAGCAGTAGCAGTCGATGAACCAGAAATCACTACACCCTCCAGGATCACAAGCATTTGTGAAAAAATGCTGCAGTTCTGTTTACTTTTGACGCAGTTTTTCTATTGAAATTTTTCAAATGAGAGTCTATCGATTTTGTTGCACAACTTCGCAGTTTTAGTAAGGAAGAGAATACATTTAAGGTTACTTTCGGCTTGCCGAAGCGTGTATACCATTCACATTGTGTATATATAACAGCGGTGTAATTTAACTTAACATTTCTTGCACTTATTTCGTGCAAAGCTTCTCGCTCATTAGGGGAGAAGAATATGCAGCTGTATTTTGCAATTTACTTCTTTACTTCTCGAAGAAACGGGTTCTCTCTAGCCTGCTATTGCAAGCCGTTCCCATTCCACACGACGATATAAAAGACTCAGAAGTATTTTGGAATTGCCTTACTTCTCGCAATTATTAGTACGGACATCTTATGATCGGTTAATTGTTATATTTTAACCATTAAAAACGGAAACCTTGTATATTGCTCGACTACTTTTCAAACTAACCTCGTATTTGTTTAATAATGGAAATGCATTATGCAATTCGACAACATATGAATGAATTGGAATCAATCCATAAATATGGTAACATTTACCTAACTTCTATAGTAAGTTACTGTGAATACATGGGTTTATTTACTGCAACGCGCAGTCCAAAATATCAGAGCTAGGAAGCGAATAAGATCTTATGGAATAGAGATGAATACTAAGGTGTCTGTTGTGAATACTTTAAACTTTAACAGACATGATAGAGGCCTCGTAACGACACAAAGCCAAGGCGTTTGTTACACACATAATTCAGGCTAAAAGCAACCGCCTCCTGCTCAAAGGGCGAAAAAAAGGGCGCTAACTTACAACGCAGCACTGAAAACGGAAAGGAAAATACGAAATCGCTCACTTACTTTCTATGAAAGGAAAGACAAGCAATTAACAATTTCTTGCTAGAAGCGTTAGCATAGCTATGTTATTGTTATTAGGAGAGTTGTGAATGGAGATAAAGATGTTGTTTCAAATTGATTGGTAAGTATTTACATATATCTTTTAATTTTTATCTATAAAAGCAAGCAAGTAAGTGTATCCTTAGCTTCGAATATGATTGAACATTTCTTTCCATTTTTTCTTTTAGCTTGTCCCGTGGCTCTTATCGAGCAGAACGTTTCATGTGTCAAGCTTGGGCTTCCTGAATGGCGACACCTCTTCCTTCCTTGCCCCATACTCATACTCATACACCATGAGGTCGATTTGCACGCTGCCAATGTTTATACGAGCGTGTTCCTCTATGTATTGAATGCTGATGCTGGGGCAAAAGGCATTTATCATTTTGCCAGCAGCGGAAAAATTAAACACAGAAAAACAGACGACGAGTGCTGAGTGGTGGCGCAAATATGAGAAACTTATGCGCAGCGGATATCCTTGACATATCCTGCTCAATGGGGGCGCAATTGAATATAATAGCAAGAGAGTGTGTGTGCGTCTGTGTGCAATTTTGTCAACAAGATTGCGAGATACAAAACACTTTTGTTTGCGCCGAGCAGAGGATACATTTGCTGATACCTTATCGCTGGTCCTGGTCTGCTCTTGATTAGCCCAAGAGCTAAGAGATCGAGTTACGCCAGCGAATCGAACACCGTGCGACACCTGACGGGAAATGCTACTATGTGGCATTGCCATTGGCATGGGTGTGGGTTTGGGTTTGGGTTTGCATTTGGATTTGGGTATGAGGAGGCAACGTTCTATTACGTTTATATTCCTGCTGTATTTCTTATTTTATTCTATTGCTCACACACTTATTATTATTACGATTATGCTGCATTTCTTGTTTTCCTGCTTTGCTTTTCATGTCTTTTTTTCTTCTTTTTTTTTTTTGTTTGTTATATTTCATATCAATTGACATGAGAAGCGCAGCCGCAGTCGCAGCTGCCTGAGCGTCTGCCGCCGCATATGAAATGCTCCCCAATGCCCTATGCTTTATGTGGCTGTTAACTGTACTCTATAATTATCGAGCAACAGCAACAGTCGCAGTAAGTCGGAACACAAATATATATAGGAAACGAAAAAATGAAGTTGAAATATTTTATGCCCTTGGGCTGATGCTCTGATGCTGCTGCCCTGTTGGCCCGCTGCCTTCCTCTTGGCCTGCCGCGGCGTGTGTAATGGCAACTGATTTATCGTATTTGAAATATTTTTAGCATTGCTCTTTTTATGTGTGCTCTGCTTTTTGTTGTTCTTCTTCTTCCAGTTGATAATGGCTGGGCCTTTTTTTGGTTGCTTAGTTTAGAGTCAAGCTCTATATATTATATATATATGAAATTTCACAATTATATGCGTTTGTCTCAATTGATTTTGTTTAGATTTGTGCACCATTTGCGCTGTATCTCTCCCTCTCAATTTCCCTCAATCTTTTTCTATGAAAGCTAAGACATGAACTTATGTTTTACTCACCTAAACGACTAAAAAGATTAAGTTGAAAATTCGATTTGAGTTACTTGCAGAATTGGTAACAATTCATACTAAAACTCTTATATGAAGCGATTATTTCCATGATAGTTATATATATGATTATAGATGATTATATATGATTTAGATGTCTGAACACCCGAGCGCCAACGCGAGCACTCGAGTCCCCTTGCTCAGCATTATTTGGATCTCCTCGTGAGAGACACAAGGCTTTATGCAAATCTTCATGACATTCGTTTCGTATAACAAAACTTGTAGCTGATATCAAATGCAATAATATGTAATAGGCTTAGGAATGAATATCTGTACATGGCTCACTACACTTTGCTTGGAATCACTTACTGAATGTAAGAGAGTCTCTCAGATAACTTTTGTCCTGCAAAATCACACTTTACTCTTGAGCTTCATCAGCGTTGTCTTATGAAAAGAGAGGGAAGCTTTGTTTTCTCCGCGCAAAAAAATAAGCAGATATACATGATTTCATGTCGTCAAACGGATCAATTAGGATTACAGTTTCTTCTCATACTTCCTTCCGTTCTTCGGGCAGCGATTGCCCAGCAGCTACCTACCTATGTGTTTGTATGAATGTTTGTCAGGGTATATATATTCTAGCTTTGTATGTCAGATAATCTCAGACGCGTCGGGGTTAGCATTTGGTCTATTGTATTTAAAGTACGAAGCTGAGGCTTGGTTAAGTAACTGCTTGGTGGTGCTTTCTCATATCATGGACATTTTCTCTGAACTCCAAGTATCTAAAAGATGATGACATCTTGAACAAGTGAGCAAAGGGAAAAGGACAGTTAAAAGAGTTTGAGAAGATGGAAGAAATTAATAATGAAACTCAATTTGATAGAAAAGCAAGAACAAAGCCGCAAAACGAACCAATTTATGATCCCTCTTTTTCATCAGAGTGAATACATAATAATAGAATGATAAACATTGCTGTTCTATGGATAATTCTCAGTTTGAGAAGCCATTAGACCCTTTCATGGGCGCTTCAATCAGATACACCATCTTCTTTAGCCTTGCACAAGTGGCATGGGATTAGTGCCAACAAACTGACTAATGACTGGCCTGACTATGACTGACTTGGCTAACTTGGCTGAAACTGGTGCAGAGGCTGGCCATATGCCTTTAATCAAGCCACAAAAGACAAAGTAATTTCAATTTTCAAATTATTTCCACTAAAGCAACTGGCGATGCTGTTGATGATGATGATGATGGTGATGGTGATGGTGATGCTTGATGTTGGGGGAGGTGGATGCTAATTCCAGCACAGTGAGTAAGTGTGTGGTGATGGAGTGGGGGGGCTGAACAGCGCGTGTATTTAAATTAGGCGCACATAATAAAGCCAATGAGTGATTTAGTTGAATTGCCAACAATTGAATAAATTTTCCAATTGCCTGCATTTTCGCATTAGCATTAGAGTTCTCTTCTCATGCTGCCACTGCCACTACCTCACGCACAGGCACATCCTGGCCAAAGGCAAAACACACACACACACACACACACACACGCACGCAAAATCAGGCTGGCGTTCATTCAAATGATGTCGTCGCCCAACAATTTGAACCCTTTCGTGCGTCTACAGCTTTGGGGAGTTAGGGTTCGGGTTCGGGTTCGGGGTTCTGTACGGGCTTAGGCTTACTTGGCCGTAGTCATATCCTTGCTGGGGTTGCGTTCTCTGGCTGAGTTGGTTATTTGAGTTTGGTTTTTTGGGCAAAAGTCTTTGAAGTTTTGCTTCGTATGGTATTATTACGGCCTGCTCACACACATGCATACATCCTATATGTATATATAATGAGTGTTTGTGTGGCGTTTCATGCGTTAACACCCATTTTTTCAAGTCGCTTAACACGACGCTCTATGTGTACAATATGGCACAGGGCTTGATAGGAATCGTAAGGATTGTCTTATGATATATGAAATTGAAATTGTTTATTTTATAGAGCTTATTGGAAACCTAGACGGGCGAGCATAATGATTATTTAAGTATCGAAAAGTCGATTTTTATATTTTATCAGACATCAGACTTTTTTTATAATATAATGGAATAACAGGCTATATTTTGCACCTTATAAATATGAACAGGAAATGTTTTTGCAGTTTTTGCCTTAACCTAGATCGAGTTTTGTTTTCCCGCTAAAATATCAAATATGACAACTAATTTTCAATCAACCAATCAATCAATAACTTCACGCAGAAGAGAAAGCGAGAGATTACTGCTCTCTGTTTTGATTCGTGCACCCAAGTTTATAAAGTCTCTAACTCCCTGCAGGAGGCCATGCAAGCGCGAACCCATTGCTAAGGCAGCTGTAGTATGATACGGTTCCATTAAATACATTTTCATAGTATATATCTGATCCATTTGAGGTCGGAGATGTCGGTTGCTTTTGCAATGGCTTATATCATTTCCCCCATTTACACTTATATCAAATCTTAGCCTTGTATTTTAAATAGACACTAGGATTTCATCAATTTCTTGACAATTCCTCATTCAAAAGAAAACAAAAATATCCAAAATCTCCCTTAAATTGACATTTTTGTAATATTAACAAAAATTAGTATTTATCAGAAAATATTTTCTTAAATTGAGAAAAAATCTTAATTAATACGAACAAGAGAGGAAGGCTAACATCGGTCAGCCGAAGCTTATATGTCCTTATAGATTCGTTTGAAATCCTGTTAGCCTAAGTGGAGGCTCCCAAGATTGACACGTTCCAAATTTGATTTAATTCGGTCAGTTATATGGGAGCTATATGAAATAGTGATCCGATCTGGATCAACTTTGGTCAGCAGACGTAGGGGCTTCTAAAACTGATATTAACCAAATTTGGTTTGATTTGGATAAAAAAACAACCACTGTTGCTGAACTAAGAGTTCAGTCCGAATCGGTCGCTTATATGGGGGCTATATGATATAGTAGTTCGATCTGGACGATTTGGTTATATGAGCAGAGCAGCTTACAGAAAAAGAAGTCTGTGATACAAATTTCAACTCGATAGAGACTAGTTCGCATAGAAACAGACGGACGGACACGGCTACATTGACTCGACTTGTAATGCTGAAGAGGAATATATACATATATCGTTACAGATATCGTGACAATATTATAATAACCTCTGCAAGTGCAGATTTTGCATGAACGATGAGCTCGATTTCAGCACACACTCTTCGTATCATATGTGGAAAGGTGCGTGTTTTCATTATGAAATTATCCTAGGTTCTCATCAAGAACTATGTGAGCTCATTTCAATACCATTTTGGTATCATTTAAAGAACACAAAAGTACTTCAGTGGTATGAAAAGAAGAACTTTGCCATAAAAAATAACTTCTATGGAAATTTCAGCTTCCTAGTTTTCATGGTTTGGCCAGTCTCAGGTTCCCCAAAGTTCCCCAGTTTTATATAGATAGATTATATGCTTAATTTGTCAGATATATCGATGCAAATTTCCTATGTCCCACACTTTTTATAGAGCATAACAATTGTCATAAAATCATCATTCCATATTATATTCCCTCAAGTGAAAACGAAAGTCAGCAGCAGCAGAGTCAAATGTCTAAGAACCAAGCGTCTGGATGGGCTGATGCTGGATATGTTTGATTCCCGCCCTAACCCGTTCGTTCCTTTGCCTGCTCTTGCTCCTCCTATATACCTCTTCCAAGTGCGTAAGCAGGCAGTTAATTTTGAAAGGGTTGCGCTTTTTTCCCACTGATTTGTGGCAAAAAAATTTTGTGAGCGCTGCCAAAAAAAAGAGGAAAAAAAGTATAAAGGAACACAGAATATCAGAAAAGTGGGTGTTTTATTGAAAGTGGCGCGCATGAGTGCCAAAGGGCCAACAAGAGCCAGAGCCTGACGGCATATACGCTTGGGTAGGCCTATCCAGGACCTGGGCAACGGCACCAGGACCAAGTCGGCTACGTGATTCGGATTCTGGGGCGGTTCAGGCGGTGGGGACACGCCCAAATGGTTTTTATTTCTTAGAAATAAGTAGCTCTGGCTCTGCGGCTTTCAGTTGTGTTCGGATTCTGATTCTGATTCTTTTCCCATTTTATTTTTACTCTTCTTTTTGTGCTATTTTACGCATATCGCAAGTGCCTTTTGCTTGCCTTGTGTTGAATTTTGGCTTCGATGCATTGCAAGTTTATCATTTGGCTGACTCGGGCAAAATACACGTGGGCGTGGCTCTATTTTGACAATTGTCATTAAACATAAAAAGCAATTGACATTCATGCTGGGCGGGAATCAAGTTCTTCATATGCTGGTGACTGCGCGAGAGAGCACAGCTGGGCGATTGGGATTGCAGAGATGGATTACCTGTCATATATGCAGAAAGTTGAAATTGCCTGATGCGAAAGGATGCGTTTTAAAGTGACTTTTGTGTATATGCTGCATGGGAAATGTCTGTGGAAGCATGGTATTATGTATGCTAGCTCTGGAGTTTATGTTTTACCAAAGGGAATGTGGCACACAATGTGGTTCGAGTCTCGATTCAGCAGCGGCTCTCTGTTGTTGAATACGTCAATCGTATATGGATTTTGAATCCATCCAAGTCTACAGTCAGAAAACGAAATAGGCCAAAAGCATCCTAAAATTGCGAATGAGAATGCTGTGAATTAGAGCCGGACCACATGAATTAATGCAAAGAAATTTCACTAAAACGCTGCTGTTACGTAACGAAATGGGACAATTTTTGAGGTGAATTAATGAACAGATGAAGAGTGGATTAAATACAAGAATCAAGACCTGGGATTGTCGGCAAACAAGGTTAGGTTGAGTGCTTGGTGGATTTGAGTTCCCTTCTCTGTCTATTATGAGCTGCTAGAACGTGGCTAAAAAGGTCAATGCGATCCTCTTCTGAGCTCTACTCTACTTTGAATGAAGCAATCTAGAAAGGGCACTCAAAATTGGCCAACTGAAAGGCAGTTGACAATGCTAGGCCACATACATCTTTGATGACCCGGAAACAAGTTGTCTTAGCTTGGTTGGGAAGTTTGGATGCATCCACCGCACAGCCCAGATCTGGCAAACTCGGACTACCATTGGTTTCGCTCTCTTTCCAACTGCCTTGATGGTGAAAAATTGGTCGACCGAAGAGCCTCTGAAGTCACTTGGCCAAGTTTTTCGTTGATAAACCACAGCTGTAGAGCTTCACCGATATAATTATGGAACTACCCGGAAAATATCTAATCATTCTCGAGCATATAAGATTCTTTATGCTTATAAATGAACATGGCTCACTGCAGTGCTCGAGAAGTTGAACCGAAGCCTTTGCCAGGCAATGATCACTTGGGGGTGCATTTAGCAGTGAGTGTTTCAGTATTCATTGTTTATGGAGTATGAATGATTCATTTTCAATTTCGGATACATTCAACCAGGACTCTAATACTAATTGAATATGCTAGCGAGAGGCAAGCCGAAAGGAAATACAATGTAAAATGGGAATGTAATATGAGAATATGTACTTGAGCTTCTGTCCACCCTCTACCCGCTTCAATCAATAATCATGCCACGATTATAAAGCAACAACAGTTAACATTGCCACAAAACTATAACCCAGATACTCGTCTAGAAGTAGTTAAACATAACTGTTGAACGTTTCGTTGCTGCGTGGTGGTTTTCTTTCTTTGATTTTTGTGCTGGTTTTTTTTGTTCCGCCTGCCTAGGAAAATCATCGAAGTATCCGTATTATTATCTAGTCGGTATGCATTTAGAAGCCATAAAGCGGCAAACGTTCGACAAATTGCATTTAAAACGCGGTGCTCGGGCCAACAATGAATTCGGATTCGACAACGGGCAGCAGCATAATACATAATCTACGACTCATCCAATTTGCTGACACCCATCAATCAAGGCATCAAGCTCCAATCGACTGAGTGCTCACTGCTGCTGAGGAGGGATTGGGATGAGTCAAACTCCGGGGGAATGGGGTGCGGTGAGGGTGGCAACAAATGATCGCCGGTTCATGCGCTCAATTGAGCGTTCAATCAATGCGCACGCCCCAACGCCCACCAACGGCAGCCGGGCAGCCAGGCAATACAAAGTCGGCAATTGAAGTTAAAAGAGCGCTCTATGTATGGATGTTGCCTTCCTCTATCCGGCTATGGCTATCCCAGCTGGTGCACTGGCAGTGGCAATCGCACAGGCTCAGGTTTGAGCACAGCAAAGGGTTAAAGAGAGTGTGCTGCCTTTGGGCAAAGTGTCAGGCGCTTGGGAGAGATGTGGTGTGATGATGTAGAGCGTATTACGGCAGGGATTGACATATTCCCACGCACGCTGTACGGTAGTTAGAATCAATGAAAGAAAGACCAGAAGATAGCGATTTGCTCTGCGTATCTACGTTATTAATGCAACGAGAGAGCAAACGATCGTGCTTATGTAAGCGAAAGTGTAGTTCTTGCGAGTATGTTTTACATCTCATTGCTATGAAATTCTTCCTCATTTCCACATGGAATACGGCACACCTATGTCATCTATGTAAAATCTCTAAAATTGCCCTAAAAACTTTGAAGTAAAGACTGCCAACACAGTGTGATTTGTATTAAAACCTTACACATAGACGGCGTTAGTATGCTGCCTGCCTCCATTCAACCTTTGAGCTGGATTTTGACCCACTTGGAAAACCTTTTAAATAAAATAAGACTTCATCTTTGAAGCTCTCCGCCAGACCTATTTACAGGGCAACTCATAGTCTAGTACATTACTTAGCCTGATTTATTGTTTATTGTTGTTGTCTGTCTGTTCATCGTCCGCCTGTTGGCAGTTTGCTGTAAACGCATCGCTGACATTCAATTAAGCCAACGAAAAGAAACTGAAAGAAAGCGCGGCTGCAATTTCAGCACTCGCATCAGATCAGAGATTTCTTGAGCCTGAGCCTGGGATTGATCGGCATCGGCATCGGACATTGGACATCGGACATCGGTGGGTGTTGCACTCAAAAAACGCGGTGGCTCAGTGGCTGCCGCTGCCGCTGCTGCACCTGTGCATATAATTTGCCTATTCATGCGGCTGCCGCGTCGGCGTCGGCGGCTTTGAAATCAAATTAACAGCCACAATGAGCGAACGAAGCGAACGGCTTTAACATACACAGAGAAATCCCACAAAAATTATGTTTCGTCATCTTTACATCAGCAGTTTTTTTTACCAACTTTTCTTCTCTTATTTTACTTTTTTTTTGGCGCTGTTGTAATTCGCAAAACTTAAAAGCATTTTGAGTGCGTCTTTAACAGAAGCTGAGGCTGAAGCTCTCTCCCCATTCCCTAGCTCAGCCCTGCCAATCCACCATGATTGATGTCAAGTTAAAGTAGCAAAAGTTGCGCATAAGCCTGGGCTTATCTTTAAATAAGATAAAGCCATCCCGACAGCGTCATCTTTATAAGCATCATAAGTTGCCGCGGCGCTCAGATTTTTTCCAAGATCTGTAAAGAGTCAAGGTCGACAGAAAATGCAGTTGGGGAATGGGCTTGCATGGTGCATTCCTTGATAGTGGATGAATAATCCAAGCTCAATATTTTTCATAGAAAAACATATTCCAAACAGCTCAAAATCTTTTGAAAAATTGTACACAAGGACAGATTCACAAGGATTCATAAACCTTCTTGGCCTTTCAAAATAAAAAAATAAAAACAGGATAAAAAGTAAGAAAAACCATCTTGTTACTTGACTAGCTTAATGACTTACAGTGGACAGTGCGAGGAGTGTCCAGGGGGAGCGCTATATTAATCAATTATAAGGAAAATAACGTTCATGGCCTATGCGAAAGCAAGAGGGTCTATCAAACAGTTTGAATAATAAAAATACACTGATAAGTGTCAAAGAAAATGTGGCTCAAAATATGTATTTATATAGCACAAATTTATGTTATAAAAAATCATTTGAAATAAAGGTTTAAGAATAAAGTTGGCTTCATCCGTCAAGAGTAAAATGATGTCAGACAACTAAGTTACACTTTCTTTTTCTCATCTTTTGTTAACAGAAAACTTAACATTTCCCGAAATGGTCAGAGGCTGCTCACGCTGATAACAAAAACAGTCAGAAATGTCATTTGAAAAGATGAAAACAAATCATCAAAAATCATTCAAGGAAAGAGATGATGCTCATTGTTGCGGCACAAACAAAGTATAAAGTTTTTGAATATGTGTGTTGTTTTGTTACCTTTGGAGCTCACATAGTGACATGTTCTGGTTATTCCTAGCAGAGAGCAACGCTTGGATGATGTCAATGATGATATCCAATTATGGCCGCGAACTGGGCTTGAATTGCTTAGGAATTTGCATTGGTGATTGTCAATTGCTACTATAAGAGAGAGACTTCAAAGTTGCACTTTTGTTTTCTATAAATATGTATCCAGATCAAGTTTATTTAATGTTTTTGCCACTCCTACTTTTAAGTGTATATGTGCCGTAGAGGCATCTACGTCAACTGACTAAATTTGATCCAGATCGATTACTGTCGAGCATGTTCCACTGTAGAGTTCATTCTTGCCTAAGAATTGGTTGATCTCGTTTAGAGAACCGTATAGCTGTTTGGTCACATTTTCAGAACCATTTGGTCTGATTTTCAGATTCCTTAGGCCTCATTTTAGTATATCTTTATCAAAAAGATGCGGCAACGGGCATTACTAAGAGTTTAATTATCTATGGATTTTTATAAAGTAATTACATTTTCATTGTGAGCTTGATTTCACATCTGAGATGTTAAGTGCATTTTAAGCAATATCATGCTTATGAAATCTCTTAAAATTTAATCCTGGCTCATAAAAAGCTCAGGTCCACTTCAACATGTATCATTAGATGCACTTGCTGTGCTGAATAATTTCATGAATCACTGATTTCTTCTTTGTGGTTTTATCAGCTTTTTCCCATTTATATACAGCAGCTTGTTTGCTCATCTTAACCAATGCAGTTGCTGATAATGATACTAAATATAATTTGGCTTTCAAAGAACTATCAATTCTGGTGTGATGTTTTTGTTTCCTGTTTTCTATTTCATAACTTTTCAATGGCCTCTCGTTATTACACTGCCTGGTTATGCACAGCATGTTGTAGTTGGTTGTTGTTGTTGTAGTTCCTGTTCACAGACCGCTGCTGCCATCCATCGTTGTTGTTGTTGTTGTTGTGTTTGCTGGCACATACCAAAGACCTCAAGACTCATTTTTAACATGGGGCCCAGATAAAAATCTAATAAAGTCCATTTGCAGTGAGCTAAGGCACGTGTGTGTGTATATATATTTGTATATATATATGTGTGTGTGTGTGTGTAGCAAGTCTTCGTCTTGCATTAAAGCAATTTCTGGAAATTATTTTTTAATAATTTTTTTTTTATGCGCTGTAAAATATTTTTGCTTGATTTCTTGATTTTTTTTATGCCAACTTGTTGTTGTACTTGTGGCTGCTGTTGTTGTTGTTTTTGTTTTGTAGGTTTGCGGCACACTTTGCACTATCGAACCGTGTGGATCTGGCTGGCAATGGCGGCGGTAGTGGCAGAGTCAGCGTCAGCGGCTCCACCGATGGCTCCGGCTCCTCAATATACGCTCCGCTCTGCTCCAGCCAGTTGTGGCAACCATGACACTTGCAGGTGTGCCGCACCTAGTTGGAGCTGTTCAGTGCCTTTGGAATGGGCTCGGGTGATATCATACGAGGGTGGAGGGTGACGGGCATGTGTATTGCTTTTGCATTCTGCCTGCAGATGTGCAACGTTGAGAAAGAAGAAAAAATATAAAGAAAAACGCGCACAAAATTAATTTCATGTTCAAAGAATTTTTAATTAACTTACATGGCGTATGAGTAATATTAAATCATTGCCCCACAACGAGTGGAAGACGCAGGCAAATTTTCGCTCTAAAAGAAAATGAAAACGGGCAAGCCGTAAGACTTACACAGCTATATGATGAGCTGAGCAAATTTAGAGAGTTGTTGAAAATATTCCATAAAAAGGGGAAAACGTTTTGGATTAGAGAAATAATTGTTGAAAAATTTGTATGATGGACGGCTGTTTCCCACACCTGTATGCTTCGCAGCATGTGGTCTATACAGATTCTCTCTGAAATTCTCCTCTCCTCTTTCTTGCTGGAACCCGGGACAATAAATCAGAAAGTTCTCTGCATCCTCAACAGTGCTGGGGCTATTGGGACACCATGGAGCCTCGAAGTGTCCGAACCGATGAAGGTTTGCCCGAAAGCCTCCACGGCCACTCAAGGGCTGCATTAAGTTAAAGCTTACCTCGCCATGCTGCCTGGTCATCTATCACTGTAGGGATGAGCACATAAGCCCAAGCGGCCCTTCTCGGGAGCATCCTACCATCCTTGCCATGCTAGCTGCCATGCCTTGGATCCTTGCCAATCTTCTCATGGCCGTGAGCCACCAGAGTGTGCCCCGCTTGACTTCATATAGGAATTTGGTAAAGACGGATCCTTAGTGTGCGCCTAACTCATAAGCATCAACTTGTGTACACATTTCAGACTGTATTTCTGATTCTGTTTGACCTGTGCCTTATTGCTAAATTAGTCAGCCAGTCTGGACCATCGAAGCCTTGACAAGCTTTACAAAAATCGTATATATGTGTGTGATTTTGGAAACTGGTCACGTGACTTTCAACCAAATGATGTCCTTCCTGGCCATCACAGCAAATAGATCGCCTTACGTCGCAATCAAGGAGCGGGTGGGTGACTGAGTGGGTGGCCTCCTGTTTGACTTACCCAACAATTTGCGCTCGTTACGCGGTTAACGACAAAAATTTTCAACCCTCCACCAAAGCGCGAATCTCAGTTTTAAAATTATCCAACACCACCCCCTCCCACACACACACTCCATTCACATCCACCCCAAGGCAACTGCTAGGCAGAGACGCCCCCGGGGCAGCGTAACGCTATGTTCTGTGTTTTGTCATTAGTTTCATTTTATAATTTATTAACGTCAACATTGTGAAGATTTTGCAACTGTTTTTGAGATGCGTACATGATGCGGCGGCAATTGCGGAGGTCCTCATTATGAGGCCGTATCAGTCTCCTTCTCCAACTCCTTCTCGTGTGTGCTTAGGGGGAGGATGTTGTTGTTGTTGCTGCCTCGACTTTTGGCTTTAAATGACCAGCGAAGCGGATGCACTTTAATTTGACAACAATTGCGTAAATTGCCTCGTCATGCTGTTTGTCCTTTGACTTGGCCAACATTTACACCAAAACACACGCACACACACACACATGCACACACGCCCAATTCCAAGTCGGTCTGCTTTACTTTCCACAGTTTCACATTTGGCTTGCGATTGAGTTTGCAGTTTTTAGATTTTCCCATTTCGATTTCAATTGCGACAACAACTGACACTAATGTGTCAAAGGTCACGTGGCATTCGTTTGCGACATTTGTAGATTTATCTTATGGCTTAAATTGAATGCATGTATCTATGTGCGTTGTATGTGTGTGTGTGTGGGTGTTTCCATGGGTGTTACTGTGGGTATGACTGTGGGTGTGGTCCTTAGACAATGTGCAACACAAAGTGAGCTACTTGAGCCTGAACCTTAAATGATTTGTTTAAAAGAATTGATTAAAATGAATTTGAATTGTTAATTGGCGCTTTCTCATGTTTTCTCAAAACGCGAAACTTCACTTTACCTAAGTGGAAATTGCATTTGAAATTAAGTTTGGTGCCAACAGGAAGATGTACTTTTGCAGGGGAGATTATTATTATTCCAACTGTAGATGGATCAAAACCGAGGTCAGAGGTTATTTTGATACAAGCGGCTATTCGCAGCTTTTAGTGTGGGGACCCTGCGTTGTTCAGCAATTAGTAGTTAAGAACTACAAATTATCTTCATATCTATGACACTCTTTATCCTGACTGAGTGACTGACTTGGCAACAACTCACAGGTCAAAGGGAAAGCCGAGGATGTGTCTTTAAAAATTCCAGCTTTAAATGGATCAAAGTCTAAGCCAGAGATTGTATTGAGGCAAGAGGGCTGCTAACGCCATCTCTATATACACATTTAGGACAAATTACACTCTGGTGGCCGTCTTGGGCAATTTGAGAGTTTAAACATAGCTGGCATTAGTGTGCCGCATTCCATGTCGAAACGAGGGACAATTTATATATATATATATATATTGAATAAAGATAAAGTTTTCATTGGACCTCAAACATTATGATCTACATAGTATTCGAGCATGTCTGGCGAAGCACAGAGATAACCCGGGCCACTCCAGGTTCCTTTCCTAGTTTATTGGACTACATATTCACATATAATACTTATGTTAATTCCTTAAAACACGTATGTGCACACATGCATAGACACACTCACACACACATACACACCTTATAGTACATGGACACCTTGCCACACCTTGTTAATATGAAATTAATGACTGCATTAGATAAATTACATTCCAGGTGTGCCTTTCTCTTTCACCTATTCTATTATTAAGTGACAATGGGGAGGGGGGTCTGGTGAAACAGGGGTACAGGGGCCAGGCGTAACAACCAGGACAACTTGGGGATACCTACAAATTGCCACTAAACCGTCGATAGTAATCGAAGGTAAGTAAAGGGCAAAAACCAAGACAGAAAACTGAGACCTTAACTATTGCACAGTGGGGCAATTTCAATGAACTGTGTCTGGAAAATGAGAAGTAAGAGAAGTGTGGAAAGAATTATATGAAGGCATATTATGCAATTATTACTTAAAACTTAAACGTGATCATACAGTTTCAATCCAAAGTACTTTCTTTTTACAACGAAAAACAGACTTTGAACTAATGCTTGGAATCTCAAAATAATTTGCATTTTGTGAACAATTTTGAGATATTTCAAGCAAGAGAAGCTGATAAGATTATATTAGATTAGACTTAAGCTGACAACAGAGTGCAGGCGGTGACGACGCTGAAGGCGAAGCTGCAGGTGCAGATTGCAAGACGAAAAAGCAGTTGACCTTGACTTTGAATAACTTCAACAAGAATCGATGGGCACTTTTGGTATTTCATTTGTAAGAGCCTTTCCTTTTGCTAAAATTCATCTCTATGGGAATAATAGCAGACCATAAATAGTATATAAATATATCCAGAATAGCAACATTTGGTTGACTCTACGAACCACTGTGCCATGACTTGGATGCCAGGCAACTTGCTAATGACACTCGGGGTCTGCAGGCCTGCAGGACCTTGGGGTCGCAACGCTTTTTGTTATTGTAATTAGCCTTGGCCCAACGGCCTACACCCGTTGCCTTCAACTTGATATCTGGATAGAGCCTGGGTTGGGAAAGTGAAACGGATTTCGGTGTGGTTGTGCTTGGCGTTGCAGGGACAAAGGGATGAGGGTGAGCGAGAGTGTGAGGGCGAGGGTGGTACATTAAAATATGATTAACTTTGTCTGGTTTCGTGCCATTGTCGTTGTGTCTATTTAATTAGAATGGAGGCAAGGCTAACTAGATAGCTTTCTCTTTTGTTTGGCATGCGCCAGCCATATCCTTGTACCCACGGGCTAATGACACTGCCGAGCAGGGAGAACCAAAAATGAAAGAGCGAAACTAAAGGCGCTAATCTATGTTTGCCGTGTTCAACGTTTACGCTTCTCCAACTGAATGGAGGTGTCCCTGTCCCTCGACCTTTTGCGAGATCTAATCATAATTATGTGATTTCTACCGCCTAACCGCAACTTTCAATGGCCATATAATAATTGTATTAAAATGGCCGCCAGAGTCTACCCTCCTCCGCTGTGACTAGAGCTTGAACTAAGTGCAGCCGGGTGGCCTGCTTCTGCTGCTTCACCTCGTTGTTGTCTTGAACATTTTGTTAAAAGGTGACAATTAATTTGTCAATAATGAACATTTTCACAGGAAAGGGCAATGTCGTGTACCCGCAGCAGTGCCCCTCCCCTCCCCTGCACCAATAACTTGGTTTGGTACTCTGCTATCGTGCTTGTGGCTCATTTTGTTGTCATTATGCTTCTTCGTCTTTGTTTTCGTCCATGGTTCGTCGTCGTCGTCTAGTTTGCACTAATGATATATAGTCTAGCTGACGTTTTGGACAAAGTTGGTAATTTTAATTATTTTGTCATTTGTATAAATTAAAATATTTTGTCGCTAGCACAGGCACACGCTTACAGAGGCAGAGAGAGAGAGAGAGAGAGACACGCATATGTGTGTGTACGTACCTCGATTGACCATCAAAGGGTTAAGCCTTGGCAGTGTGCTGAACTGTGCCACAGCAATTGTGTATTGATTAATGATTATATGGTCATTGGCTAAGTTGGAACCCCCTCTGTCCCTGCCACTCGCCGTCCATTATCATGCTCTGACAACTCAATTGAACATGTTCGGAGAAAGCAAATATTGTTACTTTATTTATGGGTTAAATAATTCAAAAATTTTACATTTTAATTTGAGACAGGCCTTACATGTTTGTATATATATGAGATATCTTTAAGGCTTTGTTTGATTTAGATGAAAAACAGAAACTTTATGCTACTAAATCTTCATTCCGGAACAATCGGTCATATGGGAGCTATATGGTATAGTAGTTTGATCCGCATCAATTTTGGTCAGCAAACGAAGAGGCTTCTAAAACTAATATAAACCAAATTTGGCTTGATTCGGATAAACAACAACCAATTTTGCTGTATCTTAGTACTCTTAAGTTCATTCCGAATCGGTCGCTTAAATGGAAGCCATATGATATAGTGGGTCGATTGGTTGTATGTGCAGCTTACAGAAAAAGAAGTATGTGTATCATTGGAAGAACACAAAAGCACCTCAGTGGTATGAAAAGAAAAACTTTTTGGTATCCTTTGAAGGACCAAATTGGTTACAAGCTAAGGAAATATTGAACAAATTTAGACGGCAAATGCTTTCATTATTTAGAGAAATTGCATCGTAAAATGGGGCTAAAATTATCACACTGTACACTTCGAAGGATATATGTAGGCATAATATGGTCTGCCATGTTTTTTCTAGTCTGAAACTAAACAGTCGAATAGATTTATAGCATGTTCTGATCCTAAAATGTTGAAAATTCCTATCACATTGTCCAAGTATGGGCACTAAGAAATACAATTTTCATATAGCCGAAGCGAGATTCAAAGCCAACAAATCTCACAAGCAGAAAATTATTGTGACAAAAATTAGTTGCAGATCTTCTGCTTAAATATCGATAGCTCGAAACGTCAACACTGAAAAGGCTTGCTCCTATCGAACGTGTTTTTTCCCCCTCCCCAAATCTAATTTAAAAATCCATCCTACACCAACATTGCCAAATCCAAACTTCTGAAAAGTGCTCCGTTTTTTTCAGTTATCTTCTTATTGCTAAGCTTTAAAATTTGCCGTTAGGTTCATATTAAATATGTTTTAAAGCCCCAAACTCATTAAAGAGTTTTGGCTTCTTCGCATCTTCAACTTTGTCTGCGTTTTGCCCACGCACGTATATTTCTTTGCCGTTTTCCCTTTTGCCTTTTGAATTTTGATATTTCGGTGCAACGTTTTCTGTGGCTAATGAGAAATTGTTGTTGTAGTTTTTGGTAAGAAGATTTTTGTTTGGATGCCGAAAATTCCCAGGAATTTTTCACATTAACGAATGGACGTGGGGATGGGTAAGAGAGGCAGTGGGGAAAAGAATCGCGAAAAGACAACAAAAATGGCGATAGAAATCGTGATACAATCACGTCTAGACTTTTACGAGTTGCGCCTACAAAATGCTAAAGAAATGAGAACTGCAGCTTGTTGTTGTTGTTGCTGTTTGTTGTTGCTGTTGCTGTTGTTGGCAGGTCAAACGGCAACGTCAAAAACTGCGACGATGGCAACTTTGGCCATGGACTTGACTTGACTTGGATTTGGAAATTTTTAGAAACTTCTGCGCCGGCAGCTGAAGACGCCAAAAACTGTAAAGAGAAGCCAAGAACAACGAGTCTTAAATGGAAAAATGATATATCTGAGCTTAGGGTTTAGTCGCTGTTTATATGCTCTGACAAATAGGTATACTAAAGAACGATATCTGTGTGTATGGGATAAAAAGCCCAGGTTTGATGAATTGAATCATTGCAACAGGAGAAGAGGGCGGTGCGCGAGTGAAGATTTAAAACATAGTTCGCTTACGAAACCACAGTATATAAGAGTCTTTGGATTTCGGTTGATGAACCCATATATAGTTATTGCAATGCTCTAGTATTTATTGAAGAATTGAGAGGAATATATCGATTTATTATTATTATTATTCTCCAAATATACGTCTTTGTTTTGGCCATAAGACAAAACTAATGATTTGAATATAAAAGTGTGCAGAGATGATATTATATTAGATATATATTAGATTATAAGATATATTATATAGGTTTGAAACCCTTAAAAATTCTCTAGTAATGATAAGAAATGCAAACAAATTCTAGATTTAGTTTTGCCCTTTTTAAAGTGGTCTACTCATTTCTCATCTTATATTGAGCCCCTATATGTATCAGAAGAAGCAGGTCTGCTTACAAATGGGCGGAAGATATTTGAATTTAGTTATCCAGCCTTATCATTGATATATATGATATAGGTAATAGCTTAAGGCTCAACTGAACTGGAATTCTGAAAAGAATTGATTGTTGAGTCAAGCCTCAAGCTCAAGCAAAACCATTCACAACTACGGACACCAGCTGCTCATTTGCTCTAAAACAAAGCTATAAGCTTTAGCAAGAACCAAGTCACCATACCCTATATATAGAGTAAAGCATTAAAACAGACAGACATTCGACTTGGACTTGAACGTGGACGTGGACATGGACGAAGGCAATGCGGTCTTTGCTTGGCAATGGCAAATGGCAGCGCGCAGTGTCTGCGGCTAATTACAGGCTGCCAGTAACAACAACAACAGCAATCGCTGCTGCATCAACAACAACAACAACAACAATAGAAACGACAACAATGAACAGCAACAACAATAATCCAAAGAACAAAAATGATATATTTAAGCTGATCTCTGTGGCTGCTGTTTTATTTGCATTTCGTTGTCTCTGCATAGTTTTTGCACCAAAAAAAAAACAAGAAAACGGAAAGGATTGGCATGACTCCAAATAGACGCGGGCAGGTGCGATGGGGCACAGTAATTGCACCACAAAAGATGCCAAGCAATCTGTGAGTAATTAAATGGAAAGCATTATAATATTTAATATGAGAAAAATTGGAAATTACCATTTTCATTTGCAGTCAAATCAAATCTCAATTTTCGGAATTGGCCAAATTTATAGCGGAGCTGAGAAAATGTGTGAGAAAAGGTCTTTAAAATAACTTTTGTTCGTTTGTGAAGGGAGGATAAAGGATTAGCAGTGCATAGTCAACCAGATGCTATATGATAGAAATATCTTGCTTAAGCTTAAGTGGCAATATACTAGCTGACGGGCCAAACCGTGTAACCTAATCAGAAACGTAGTCCTCCTTTTCATCAGTGCAGAAATGCATGATTTTCATACTATATAATAATAATAGATCTCTTATGCGAACTCTGTAGACTGTAGACCAATTCAAGAATGACGGCATACAATATCTGCCCGCTTTGTCACTCGAAGAACCACGTGCCTCCCACAATTTAGCTAGAAGAATTTATAAGAGACCACAGGGATCCCGAATGCCAATTGTTTCACTATAATTTCTATTTCAACTATAGGTTGATAGAAGATTGCGGCTTAAGCTTACCTAAGTATGAATTTCAGAGAGAGTTAACTACTACAATGTTTGAGTGAATGGTGCTGTGACTATTTTAGTGAATATGGCGTTAGTTTGAATGCCAACAAAAGTAAGATTGGGTGCGCTAGGCGAAGGCCCCATCGCATAATGAATTGCTTATCATAGTTAATTCTCTTTGCTTACGACGTATAGCGTGCTTGCCATGGCTCCATGCGTTATCTGCAGCAAAACAAGAGAGCTCTCTCTGACTCAGCACTAGCATTAGCTTACAGCACTGAGTGCATAGTTGTCAATAAAAACAAGGGTGGCCGCGCTAAGCAAAAGCTTATCTCTTAAAGAACGTCGCGAGCTCTCACTATCTCTGTTAATAATACATATGTATGTATGCATGCATGGGTAGTATACATATTTTACTTTGCTGAAACTTGTCAAGCCAAATAATGAGTTGTTTGTAATGTTATTGTTAACGGTAATTCTCTTTGCTTGCGACACCTAGCTTGGACATGCACTTTGCCATTGCGCTACCTATAAGAACACCAGGCAACGCTCTCCCACTTGTCGCGCTTATCGCTTGCCATGAGAGTGCTCTCTCCGACTCATCGCTAGCTGACTGCCATAATAAGGTAGGCTCTAGTTCTTAAACTAAGTGCAAGATACACTTGAGCTTTATTTTTTTTACGCTGTGGATGCTGATCCAAAAATAAATATACTCTATGGGTGTGCACTTGCAATGATCGAGTATGTATTATTAAGTAAAACTCTATAGTCGAAACTTCGATATTGAAGCTATGATGATGATGAAGCGATGCTGGCAGATATCGAAACAGACTTTCAGGAGGCCACTTTTTAGCAAGTGTTTGCGACTCTTTCTTCACTGAGATGCTGGCCCAGCTATAAAATCCAATGGTTTTCTATTACAGCATTGTGAATTGGACAAAACCAATTATCCATTACCCACCTTGACCTTGAGACTGCTTACCCATAATGTTATACTATAAATATTTAAATAATTTATCAGCTAGATAAACGCAGTTGCGTCTGCCTCTGAATTTCATGAGTTTCCCACAGTTTTAGATATTTCTTTGGGTGCTGCTTTTGGTAATTATTTATGTTGAGTGAAAAATGTATATTGGACTCAGACTCAGGCTCTGACTCCGACTTGACTAAGTGATCTGAAGATTGAGGTGCTCTCATTTAAAGGAAAACATTTCAACCTTTCGCGCATTTTAATCATGCTTAATGATTTTTGCTGCCAGGTTCCTCCAGCCCTTTCCTTCATTTTGCCAACGCCAAACACAAACACAAGACTCAACCTCAGCCAGGGCAAAGGAACGAGGGCGACCCTTTTTTTTATACATTTCTGTTCGGGATGTGTCTGGGGTACGTAGGTGGCAACACACACACACACACACGTACACACATTGCTTTCGTTACAGTTTCCAATGTTACCACCAAAAAATCCTCCAGCCTGCCCGCCTCCGCCTCTGTCCAGCGACCACCAATACCACACTCCGCTCCTCTCCATTCCTGCCTTGGCTTTGTACTTTGCCGCATTTTTGATTTGGTTTTCGACTGCTCAAATAGTTTTTTCCTCATCTTCCTCTGCGGCTGCCCCTGTTTCTGCTTCTGCTTCTTCTTCTGTTCAACTTCATATTCTTCTTGTTGTTGTTGGCCTTTTGTATTACTGCCGAGTTTCGACTTCAACTTCGACACTTTAACGGCTCTGCCGGGCTCTTTGTTTGGTTAATTATGCGCCGGCTCCGTCTCCAACTGTAGCTCTCACAATCCAGTGGCGCCAGCTTCGATCTTTGAAATCGGCCTTTGCCTCTGGACAGAGCCAAGCTTGTTCACAAATTTATTAATTTTCGGCGCGTTTATTTTCTTTTGCTTTATTAATCGATTTTCACTCACTCAAAGAGGCTGCAACGAAAATCAATTATAATTATATTTATAAGCATCATACCCCAGCCCCGTCTCACCTTCACTATTTCGATCTCTGTGTGTTGGGCATTTTCATATTGAAATGCGTGTGAAAATGCCTACCTGGTGCAAGCTTTTCAAATGTTCAAAAAAAGGGAAAAGTTTTAAGGACTGTAAGATAGAACGGAGGCTTTCAAGATCGAAAGATGATGGCAGAAGGCAAAAATATGGGAAATGAAGATAGATCGAAGTAAGGAAAACCACAAAGGAATGCTAACTAGGGGTTTCCTTTACAATCTTATTTGTGTTAAGATTCCAATCGAGCTTATGGGCTTGGGCTATGCATGGATGAAGAGGTTATCTGGATCCGCACACCGAGAGAAGTTAACAAACCCAAGTCCCTCTATGTCTCTGTCCCAACTTTGAGATTTTATAAGTCTTTAAAGCTCCAGAGCTGAAATGTTTACCAGATGCTGTTTATGTCTTCTACTTAGACGTGGACTTCTTTCGAGTTAGACGAAGCCCATAGCTTAGATCTTGACCCCCTTTTTTCTTTAAGGCAAACTAAAACATAGTCTTTAAAGGCGGCAACATTTTGGCCTGAACATGATCATCGTTAGAGCGATTTAACATTTGCAAATTTGACAGCTGTCTGTAACTGGAACTTGGACCATTTATCAGGGCTCTGCAGGTGGCTTTTGACTTGCACCGATTACGATTACACGATTACAGAGCTGGCGAGCAGAGATCCTGAAACACAAAGGGAGCGGCGCGCGCCGCTGCAACTCATTAGCCGGGCATTCCGGGAACTGTACAGGCGCAAAAATTTTCATTCAGCAATTGTACTAATTACACATGCAAGTGCACCGCACTCGGACTCGAACTCGAACTGGGACTCGGAGACGGAGACGGACTTGGGCTTTGAATGTGCGGATGTGCCGAACCGAAAACCATTCATTCATGGCCATTGGATTTCGAGTTTCACAGTCGGCAACCATTTATCAAAAGTGCAACTGTAACTGGGCCTCCGGCTGGCTGGCCGCACCGAGTGGACCTGGACGTGGACGTGGACGTGGACTGGAAGAATGCGCCTGCTGCGTTTAATTAGCCAGAAGCGGTAGTTAAAACGAGAGGCAGCCTTTTGGCCAAACCAAACTCCTGCCTATGACAAATTGTGGGCCAGAGCCTGTTGGCCTGTCTGCCTGCCTGCCTGCCTGGCAAGAAACAATTTTGTAATGAAATTAATTGAACTCCGTTCGGTTGGGCAGTTGCTCCAGTTTGGACAACGCCCCGTACGACAAATCTAATAAATGTTTTGTAGATACTTAAAAAGTCTTCAGATAGAGCCACTGCCACTGCCACTGCAACTGCCACAGCCACAGCCACAGCCATAGACGGAGTCGAAGTCAAAGTCTGGGACCTTGCCTGCAATTAGGCAGCCTCGCCCAGGACCAGGACTATGGCTGCAGCCTTGCCGTCCTGCCCTAGAGCGGCCTTTTGACACCTGTTTGTCATGCGGTCGAGACGCAGACGAGCTCAAGTCTACAGTCTGAAGTATTTTGTTGCCCCTCTGCCCTGGACCCTGCTGGCCCCCACAACTGTCTACAAATCATTCATCATTGCGCAATGCCCTGCGCTTGTCTCCCCCCTACCCTTCTACAAAAAACAAAAAAGTAACCATTAACATCCCAACTGAAACTTCAACTTGGGCTCTCCCTTAGTTTATACATAAAAATAAAAAGGATTTCCATCTACTCCTTTCTTTCGGCTGGCTACTTCGTACCTTTTGCAAACACAACAACTTCACTTTGCTCATCTTTCATATAAATGATTTCTTTGGCTGTCCGTTTCGTTTTGTGTTTTGTGTTCTCGTTCTTCAGCGCAACCCATAATTATGCGTCTTTGACCCAAGTCCAAGCTCCAAAAACACAAACAAGACGCAGACCAAGAAATACTCGGAATTCGGTAGATACATATATCACTGCATGTTGGAACGTGAGACAGCACAGGACAGGACAAGACAGGCCAAGACAGTAGAGTGCATTTCGCTCAAGGATATGCCATGTCAAAAGGCTTAGAATGAATGTGTTCAGTTGAAGGGCCAGGATGTGGCAGATGAAGTGCATAACTAAAGTTTCTGATGCTACAGGTGCAAATGTTGGCACTGGAATGGGCAAATTAGAAGGAAATAGAATAGGCAGCTTGGGGAAAATTCGTACAATCTTTGGGAGATTACTTTCGCAATTAACAACAAATACTGGAGATTTCTGTGTTCAACACAAGTAAATGATACTTTTGTTTTCGTTTTATATAAATGGCAAAAATATTTGGCAAAATCAAAACAAAACAAGAGAGAAAGAAAACTTTACTTTGGATATCAGAAGAAGAAGAAAAATCAGAAGCTTAGTAGACCAATTTTGATCAAATTTTGGTGCTTTAATTATTGCTTTCTTAGCTTTCTTAAAATACTTTGTACATACATACATACATTCCCTCACACACATATACAGTCTGAGTCATATCAGTTTTGCCTTTTAAGTAAGAGATAGAAGACATTTTGCTGTTTCCATTCCTAATGAAAGCCTTAGTTCGTTACCTCTCTTTCTCTCACACACAGCTTAAGCAAACTCACTGCTATTTTTAGTTAAGTCAGAAGTCTGTCTTAACATTTTCTATTACAAATCTTTGAAGCGCCGCTGCTTCATTGAAATTTGAATTTGGAAATGAAATTCTGTAATTCAACAAAGTTGCTTTAGCATAAGTCCATTTATAATGCTCGGCCAGTGTTGGCAAACACCATGCTGTTATTATATATCATCCACGTTTGCTCTTGCAGCTGAAATTTCAACTAATTGTCGAACATTAAAGTCTTAATTGAAAGCAAATAAATTGCATTGTTTCTTTGTTGAAAAATGCTTTCCGCACGCTTTCCGACGTGTCTCGCTTTTCTCAAAAGCTTAACCCCTTGAGTCGCTTAAACTAAAACAATTTAATTAGTTTTGCGTTATTATTATGCATTAAAGAAAAAAATGAAATTGAAAAGGAGAAGGAGAAGCAGAAAAATGAAAAATGCATTAAAAAGAAATATGTTTATCGCGTGGTTAAACAAACCATTTTCTCAACAAGATTCCGCTTGGTTAGAGCGCGCTCTCTCTCAAATGTGGCTAAAATGTGCAATTGTGTGGGCCGGGGCAGCGGCAGGGGCAGAGGCAGGGTAGGGTTAGCCGCCATAAGCCCGACTTTGGCCAGAAAGGCGCGCCTCCCTTGGGATCTGCAAGTGCAGAAGATGGCGACTTTGAAAAACTCTTTCTGGCCTGAACTTAGTTTTGGGTTTGGGTTTACGATGTGGATGTTGTGAATTTGGAGCAGCTACGTTGGCGACGATGGCGTTGTTGTTTGTGCCTTTGGAGGCGGTTTGGCGCGCACACACGAAAAATAATTCACAAATTATGCGAATAAAATTTTTAATAATTCTCATGGCAAAAACGTTAAATAAATGAGCGCAAAAAAAAAAAACAGAAAAAAAGGCAAATGCGGCGAATGAGTTTGGGTTGAGGTTGAGGTCTGGCTGGGGCTTTGGTTTGAACTGGTCGGGTCTGGCCAATGTCTGCCATGTAGCCAGCGTCTGTGGCACACAAATCTTTGCGCTTGCCTTCTGCTGTGGCTGTGGCCAAAAAGTGGGTTGGCACAAAATCTTCAACGCGTCGGTATCTTAGCCACAGTTTCAGTTTCAGCCACAGCCACAGCCGCAGCAACTGCAGCCGCGCGCAGCCCTCCAGCCACAGAGAGACGACCATAACAAAAGTCAAAGTCGTCAAGTCGTCGAGGTTAAAGATGCTTGGTTTGGTTTTGGTTTTGGTTGTGGCTTGCCGAGGATTGAGGCAGGTGGAGACGGACAGAATGCAGCTGAAGACTGGCGACGGACAACGACATGGACATGGACATGGACATTGATAATGCAGCATCAGAGCCTTAGCTACGACTGCGATTCAGGCTTTCAGTTTTTGTTTTCTTTTTTTACTTTCGACAGCGTTGCGAAAATATTTCTTTTTGTTTTTTGCTTATCATATTTTCAGCTCACTTGTTTGCCAGCAGATCAAATGTGGTCTTGGGGTATATAAGAATTTGACATAAGACATAATTCAATACAATACAAAGCCAAGTCAACATTTAATTTAGAATTTCAATTTCCTAGGGACCATAACATCTTTCTTACTCACCATTTTCCTTCTACATCTAGGCTCTCCTGTCTTTTACCTATAAACACAGCTTGAACAATGCAGTAGCATAGACTGTCTACCCCTAATATCTTATCTAAGCCAGGCATCGACTGCCGATCAACATGCTCTTCTATTGATCCACACAAAAATCTATATCAATTCAACATTTCATTCAACCATTGTCTGGAAATCCATCTAAGTTTGCGGTTTAGCTAAGCTTATTTCATATTTTAGTCTATTTCAGCAGCAGATGCCACATTGAAAAGAAAATTCTTATCGCCGCTAACATATTTTCTTATCACAAAAGTAAAATATTCGAATTTTTAATAAATTTTATATGGTGGAAAAGCGGCCACTTCTTTTTATAGTTTCCTTTAGCAGCAACTCACTCCAGCAAACTTCTTCTGAAGAAGTCTTTCCCTTACTCTCCAAACCCTTATCTCTGCCCAATCTCCCATTTCATGACAATTCTTCCGACTTCTGAAATTTCATTTCTCTAAATTCATAAATTTTATTGTAAAATAAGCAATATTTCTGAATAACTTTCCAAATTCCCATTCAGTAGTTTTGCTCTGTTGTCTTATAAAAATCCGCAGCGCCACCTGCACATTGCTCTGATGTATGCTCAATAGGCAGTATGCCTACTTGGCTTAGATGTTGATGACATTTTCTCGAATTTGTTTAATGAAAATATTATATATAAAAAGATATTTAGCAAATATCTTAAGCCATTTTACACCGTATGCCCAAAGTCCATAAGGATTTTGTATTAGTGTTGTTGTTGTTGTTATTTTATTGTCGGCATTTTTCGTTTTGAAGTTTTTCGCTTACTTTTTTATTTGATTTTCGCAGCATCACGAAAAATTTTGCATGGCCAAATGCAGAGAGATGTCCGCACGGGTTAAATAAAAAAACCAAACTTTTTTCTCTTTTGACATGGAAATTTCGCCCCAACAAATTTCATATATTTATACAGTGAAAAGCTACAACCGCACATGCAAACACACATTCTCATTAGGGAAAATGTGCAGGCATTTGGAAACTTTTGTTTTTCTGCGTTCGCCTCCTAATTACAGCATTTGGTGATTTTTGGCTCAACAGCAAGGCAAGGTTCACGCCCACCTTTGTCGGTTAATATGTAAATATATATGTATATTTATATATAGAAATGTGTAAACATTTTTATGGTGCAAATCGTTTGTGTGAGCTGTGAGCCTCAGAGCTCATTAAGCGCGGCTTTTGCGGCCTAAATGAGAGAGAAGCAAATCGTGGCATTGGCTTGAAATTGAAATTGGCCTAAAGTTGAGGGCTAAGTGAAAATTTTTGTGTTGGACCAAACACATGCCAAAATATCATATACAATTATTTAGTTCAGATTGAAATGGCAGAGGAGATCGTTTATGGTTTAAATGTTTTTCTTAGACAAGTTTTTGAGCTTTTGAATTTTTCCAATTTATTCAACTAATAAAAATGTATAAATAATAAAGATGATCTGCTTGCTGCCTGTAAGGAAAATGGTAAAAATTATTAGATTTCCTATTAAAAGAAACCAGGATCATATCCGAATCATTTCCTCTATCCAGAATTATACTGAAATTTCAAGATGCTGTTTTTATTTAAGACTTCAGGCAGCTGACTTTAAGTATTATATTTATATTATATATTATATAGTACATAGTATATATATAGTATTATATACATAGTATTATAGTACATAGTATATATATTATATTATATTACACTTTATCATATAACATCTTCTCGATAGATGTAACTTCTACCCTATATACTTCTTAACAGTCGAATCTAATTTCGTTTGCACAAGTTCTCCTAAAGATTTGCATTGTACAAACTTATCGAATCTTACATACAAATCCGAAATCTTTCCCTTTGATGAGCTAGTTTTCTGTCACTTGTTCGTTACCAAACCTGTACCTTCCGCTTACAGGTTACAGTGTTCGATGGAATAACCTACTTCTGCCTTGCCATAAGCTGTATGCGAGTCATCTCTTGCCCCTTTCATAAATGTTGCTACTTTTTTTTACTTCACTTGCTACTTTCAAATTTCCATACACAAAATAAATATTAAATCATCAGTTTTTATTCCCAGTGTGACCAGATTCAGTTGTTTTGAAAAGCATTGCCACACAACGCTGCCGCCTAATCACAAAGCGTTAAAATTAAGTTAAAAAGAAGATGACAAAAGAAATTTGATTTATCTGCCCCACAAACTAAACTTTACTCTATTAAGAAGATGTAAAAGTGTTAAAATAGAGTTAACAACATGATGTAAAAAGTCGATCGAGAAGATGTACAAAAGCCATAGCCAAAGGTCTTTTAGTCTTAAACCTAAATTTCATGTTTATGATTTGAATTATTTGTTTTGCCAAATTCATGATTCACCATAGAAATTGTATCAGCAGTGCTTAGTATGTGTGCATGATCATAAACGATATATATATTTATATTCAGCTGTAAATCGATATACATATTCATGAAAGGCATGCGATTTGTTAGCTGACTTGATTAATTAGCTTTGAGATGTTAATTACAATTAATTTGCGCAACACCTGAAAACCTGTGATTAGCGGTAAAAAAAAAAACGGAGAGGGGAATAAGATGAGAGAGCGCACAACACGGCACATGAGGAGGAAGCAGTTCAGTCTCATTTTCAGCTAGACAAGTTCATCTGTCAAACAGTTTGAAGTTTTGCCGCTTTTCATCTTTGACACGTGCACTGATTTTGAGTCAACTCGCCAAAGCCAAAAAACAAAGCAGAACAAAAACTGTCACAGCAACTCATCAAGTGTCAAACTGCTCGGTTGTTGTATTTGTTGTTTTGTTGTTGTTGTTGCTTTTAATTAGTTGCTGTGACATTTTTATGAGCTGACAAAAGGGGTGGCACAAAGGTGAAGGTGCTGGTGCTTGTGTGAGGAGTGGAGTGGAGGGCGGAGAGCCTGCATTGTTGTTGACTTTGCACAGTGGTTAGGCTTAATATGAAGTGCACTTTTCCCATACAACTTCCAGATAGGGCCATAAGTTAT
Source organism: Hirtodrosophila duncani (assembly GCA_037043425.1). Classification (NCBI taxonomy): domain Eukaryota; kingdom Metazoa; phylum Arthropoda; class Insecta; order Diptera; family Drosophilidae; genus Hirtodrosophila; species Hirtodrosophila duncani. The sequence continues at coordinate 1,813,591 of JBAMBM010000823.1, read as the reverse complement.
GAATAATTTAAGTTCAAGATCTCTAAAATATAAGGATTTGTTCGTTTCTGTTCGTCGACGTACACGTAGATGATTCAAATTCTGCAAAAGTCATATTTCAGTGTGGATGAGCAACTTCGCTTTCTTAAAAGCTCAAAGCATTACAAAGGTTTTATAGGTTCATTTGCGTATCTTAGAATGAAAATAGGGGAAAACTCATTGGTTACTTGATTGATTTTTTTTGAAGAGTTTTCAAGACCCTGCTGAGTTCTTTGAGATATGAAACCAACGAGATTTCAACACTCGCTGCACCTTAAATCTAGTAGGCCATGAAGATTTCCTGTATCCTTTCAAGATGGCGTCCAACTGAAGCCATAAATTGAAGTGTTTAGACATAGAAATATCGAAACCTCTAGAGTTTCTGGTGACACCCCCTTTTATGTTCCCTTTGAAAACTAATTTTTGCAGAATTTTCACGCTCCATGTGTCTAATCTTAGAAATTGTTTGTACACCGAGAAAAAATCATTGAAAAGGGGAAGGAGGGAGAACAAAAACTTTAATGAAATGTCATTTAGTCATGAATATTTAACTTGAATTTTCTTAACTTCAATCAGCAACCAATGTGCGTTGTGTGCGATTTTGATGGGTTTCTGTTTTTCTTTTTATTCTCTGCCTTTCTAGCTCTGGCGTTGGCTCTTACTTATTTCTTTCAAGTTGCTGACAGCGCAATAAAAACTAATTGAGTGACAGCCAGAGGTTGCTGGCAGCCACCCGCTACAACATACCCCACCCTTACATCACCATACGCCACCGCATTTGCGCCCTCCCCCCCTTACTTGCCCCTTTATATTTGGGCTACGCATTTGGCTCTATGTGGAAGCTTGTGTTGCCTTTTGCCTGAATGCTTGCTTGTTTACTTGTTTTCTTGTTGGTTTTGTGTTCTCATTTTGCGTTGCGTTGCGTCTGTTTGTTTATTGCTCGTCGGCGGTTGTGTTGCGTACCTCTCCAGCCCCCCCATTCCCCAACCACCTTCACCCGCAATCCACACTTACAGCTTTCTCTATGCGTGCCTTGTCAACGGCAAAGGCCACGCCTTTTTTGCGTTAATTTCAATGCAGTCCGGGCAGTGGTGGAGGACAGTCAACCGGGAGGGGGTAGAAATTGCCAAGCAAACCTTCCCCTTTGAATAAGGCCCGTGTTCCCCATAATACATAGTGGTGCTCCCCTTTACCCTATTCACTTCACCCACTGTTTTATGGCTCGCTTTGGCATTTTATTTTGTCATTGTCATCGCCATCCTCGTCCTCATCGTCGTCGTCGTCGTCGTCTGTTTGTTGTCTGTTGATTTCTTTATTTGATTTTTTTATTTGCCGTGTATATATATTTTTTTCCCTCTGTTTCGTTATTGAAACTTCATTAAATGTTGCCTTTTGTTGTCGTCATGCTGCGCCACAACAGCAACAACAACAAGAGCAAGTGAATTTGCCACGCCTATTTTGGCAAACTTTGCGCCTCAATGCTTCTCAAAGGCTTGAGCTCAAACGGTTTTGCCGGCTCAGCTGGCTGGCTGGGGCAACATGGCGTATGCGTAATCAACATTTGTGTACCAAAGTGAGAAGTGCAATTAAAACCGCACCCCCTGGGACAGCCATTTTGTGATCTGCCTATGTCAATGGTCTTCAATCAAAAGGCAGAGGCCTTAAAGCACAAAACACTAAGAGTTCAATTCCGCCAAGGAATTACAAATATTGCCTGCGACTATTATAGATATGTGAGAGATATGTGAGTACTTCTAATATTATTAGCAGGCTAATTCCAGTTTGGATAAACAAAAAACAATTTCAAGCTTTCAATTATTCCATTTTCTTTCATTTCAGTTTCATTTCAAACATCAAAAGTCAACCAATTACCATCAGCTAATTGTCCAAACTTAATGATGCCATACTTGTATTGTCTTAATTCTAACGGTACTTTCAAAAAATAGCTTCAGAAGTTGACCAAAAGTTCACTTGCTTCAACAGCGTCAACTTCAGACTTCACAGAGCGTGTTAGTTTTGTACAACTAAAATATTATAAAAAAATTATTTGAATCAAAAAAGAAATGAATGAACATTGCACGTACAGGAATTGACTTTATTTTTGCAATTAAACCTATAAAGAATTCATTTTGTATTTAAAGTAATAGTCGTTTTAGATAGGTCAGTTTTTGTGTTTTTTGTGGTTCGTCTTCAAAGAACTTTGTTAGAGTTTTATATATGACCCCTCCTCAGTCTTCAAAAATTCAAATTACATGTTATTTTTTAATATTTAAGGATTATAAAACTATATAGTTTAGTCGTTTTGAGTTGAGTAGTATCTTCTGGCGTGCAAATATTGAGAAAAAATGATAAAAAGTGATATAGAATGAATACATAAAGGTATGCATCAACAGATGTGAGGTCTCCTAAAATAGATTCAAGCCGAATTTCATACGATTTGAATGAAAAATAACACAGCTTTGCGTATCAATAGTTGCTTGGAACACTCTGTTATATATATATATATATATATATATATATATATATATATATATATATATATATATATATATATATTAGCATAAGCTGCCTTGAGGTTAGATATCATATATCTAAGGATTTTATAGATTTTCAATTCAGCTTTTCATATACCCTGCCCTAGCGAGTATCATACGGAAGTTCCTAGGAAGCCTCTGCTTGCTACGTACGCTGATGACATTGCACTGCTTAACAGCTGTAAATATCGCAATGAGGCAGCAGGTGAACTCCAAAAGTACCTTACCACATTGGCTGCCTGATTCAAGAGATGGAATCTAAGGCCAATCTCTGCTTCATCTTGAAGGCCTCACTTGTAAGCTACGGCTATGTGGTCAACTGTAAAACAACTGCGGTGGCTGATCAACAGAAGGAGCACCATGTCACTCAGTCTATATGCACTGTATAGCCCCGATCTGGTTATACGGAGTGCAGATTTGGGGAATAGCTGCAAAATCGAACTACAGGTGAATAAAGGTACTGCAAAATCGAGCCAGGCGTGCCATTGCGAACTGCCCCTTCATCGCGACCTGAATCTGCATACAGTGGAGGAACAGATTGGAAGGCACACTAGTAGATACAGTGATAGACTAGGAAGACACCACAGTATTCTCGCGCGATGCTTACTCCCTGCCGGGTCTCTAAGAAGATCAAAAAGAACAGGGTTTTCCAAACCTATTGGACAACTTCGAGCTCATTCTGCATGACAAAATTTCGTCTCCCAAAAAAGTAAGACAAAATTTAATTAAATTCCCACTTCCATATCACAGCACCTTATACAACCCACCCAAAGGAAAAGACAAAAAAAAAGGAGAAATAGTAATTACAACATAAAAGAAATGCCGGAAAAACGAGCTTCCTGAGTTATGTATGGTGTCATTTTTCCATGTTAATAAAGTGAGCGAAAAACTTTTGCAACAGTAGCTGAAAATGTCAAGGAAAAGTAATGGAAATTGCCACAGCCAGAGTCCGAATCTGAATCCGAGTGTGAGTCCCAGTCGCAGTCCAGCTGTAGGAAACCGAAACCAGAAACCCGTTTGACCATTTTAAGCACAGCCATTCATTCCATTCACCAGCACGAATCTGAATCTGAATCTGAGTGTTGGGTGTGAGTGCGAGTGTGAGTGTTTCCACATATTCCAAAGCTGAAATAGTTTTTGTTTCGGTTTTTCTGTTGCCTTTTTCTGTTGCGTTCAAACAATTAATTATTATGCGGCTGCCGCTGCTGCTGCGCCAAAAAGTCGGCAAATGTTGAACAGACTGGGAATGGGAATGGGGATTGCGACTCGGGACTTGGACTGCGACTCGTACTGGTACTGATTGTGAGTCTTCGTAACATTTTTCTTCTTACAGCACAACCTGTAATTATCGTTCGATACAAATCGAAAACGAAAGACACAAAAATTTATTATTGTGAATTAATAAATTTTATTTTCTCTCTGCCGCCGTTCGCCAAACTCTGTGGCCCAACTTTTAACTTCAACTCCAGTTCCAACTCTCTCAGCCAAAACTCCTCGCTGCCTGCTGCCCTCCTCTCCGTTCCCTTCCCTATGCCGTGCCTCTGCCGCATAATTTTTGTTCGCTGAAATAATTTTTATTAGTATTTCTGCTGTATTTTTTTCTCTTTTTTGTTTTCTTGCATTGTGTTTTTTGTTGTTGTTGCATGTTGTTTTGTAGTTTGCTTTTGTTGTCTGACAACTCGCATATATCTTGGGCATTATCTTGTCATACGATCTGGCAGCGGCATTAAAAAATAAAAGCTTAAAGCAAAAAAAAAAACAGGCCGCTTAGAAAACTGAGGCAATTGGCCGAGGTGCTACCACATTTGAGGAAAACTACACATAAGATCAATTAAATGAAACTTAGTTGGTTTAAATCAAATGAAATTTCAATCTTTCATAGATTTATGTAGAAGTAAAGTCTTCAGTTTCAAAAGCAGAGATGGGCAACTTCCAAAGGTGTGACTTGTGGCAAAGGAATAAAAGAAGAAGCCAGCATATATGTCACATGCCTAAAATCGTGTTGTTCTTTAGTTCGGATTTTTAGTTCGTGTTTTCTGCCTACGCTTATGTGGCTTTGAGATATTGTGATAGTATTTGTGTGTCTAACCCTGGATTTAGAGCATTCATGTCTTAAGATTTACAGTTCCAGAAAAATACCTCATAAAATGGCCAGCAAAAACAGTTAAATTTAAGCAGTCTCAACTTCTGTTAAGAAAAGAAGTTACCTCAAACGGTCAAATGTAGCGAAAGGTTGCCTGGCAATATTTTAAAACCAACTCGTCCTGCGCGTTTACCAGACGAGTCTACATACCAAATTTGGTAATTCTAGCTCTTATAGTGTTAGAAATCTAGGTGCCCATATGAATGGAAGGACAGATGGACATGGTTAGATCAACTCGGCTGCTGCTCCTGATCAGGAAACTTTTACTTTTGCCTCTACTAGAGTACGAGAATAAAAATGGCCCGGGCTACGCCAGCTAATCTGATGGTTTAATGTTTAATGGTTTGTATGCCACATTCACAATTGCTTTTACATAACTTTTGACAATTATGCCTAATTATGCAGTTAACATGGCAAAATGTCGAATTCAAAAGCATTTAAAGGGGGCCAGGTGAGGGGCGGTGGCTGTAAATCGACGGCGCCATTAATAAAATCGCATGGCCAGGCGGCACACATTGCTGCACACTTGCACTTGTATAGGACATTCGCTCGATTGAGATCCAACAAACAAATGGTGGCAACGGGGGAACGGAGGGCCACACGGTAGCTGTAGCTGTAGCTGGAGACAGGACCCAGACCCAGACCTAAGCTGGAGCTGGAGCTGGAGTTGGTAAGCTGCTGGTAAGCATTTAGTCTAATTATGATAATTTTGCTAAACGCCTCGAGCTGCAATCGATCAATTATACGGCCAGCCAAACCCAACCAAACCCATCCTACTTTTGCCTGCATGCTCCTGCTGCTGCCTCACACCTTTGGGCAGCAGCTGAACTCGACTGGAGTTGATTTAAACAATTTGCAAATTCGACATTTCGTCAACATGCTGCTCAACATCTCATCAAAACAATATAAAAATAATAAATAACAATAATTAAGTGCAATGAAGCCGCAAAGGCGGCGGCACTTGGCACGCAGCTCAGCTGGAGTTCAGCTCGAGCTGCTCCAGCCTCAGCTCAGCCAGATTCCTGCCCAGGATGACGGCGAGCACAGGCACCCTCTTCAGCCTTAAACACAGGTTTTTGGTTTTGGAACACAGCAGAAGAGCTGAACTGAGCTCAGCCTGGCCACCAGCAACACCCTCAACAGCGGATGATGGAGATGGAGATGGCAATGCAGATGGAGTTTGGGGGACGAGTGTGTAATCAAGGTAGGTAGTTATTATATGGTAAGTCGCCGCCTAACCATGGAGTTTATGTTTGCCATTGTGCGAATCGTTGGCGTTGATGTGGCCAGGGCATTATATTGATAGCTCTATTAGTGTGGCAGCTGCACGATCATGCCATCTACATCTTCCATTTTTTGTCAAGTTAAAAATCTTTGAAAATTAGTTTAACCTTCTAAAGATTAAGATCGCTGAAAAGAAACAAGAAAATTTAAAGATATGTTAATTTTTATGATGCATTTGTCAATTTAATGTATGTAATCTGTTAGGGAAGAAGACTATTTTTATATCATTTATATTATTTACTTTCATATTCAATCTTATTTAAGATCAGTAATCTAATGTTCGTCATGTCTTTACTATGCACAAATGTATTCTCTCTCAATCATCAAGCTTATCTCTTATGATCTACATCCAATTAATACATATAATTTCTTCATAAGCTTGAAACTGTCAACCTCTCTATTGTACACACAGGCAGAAAGGTATGATCACATGGGAATTTTATGATGCATAATTTGTTATGTTACACCTTTAGGCTGCAATGTGCCGCTGCTCAGAGCATTGAAATCAGTCAACCCTAAATTCCGACGACTACTTTTATTCATAGCTCAACATAGTCTTCATTCCTATTAAACGGCATTTTCAATTATAAATTAAGTTAGAAATCACCTATAGATAGTAAGTTCTTAAGAAAGTTTCAAAAGATTCGATTTAATATTTCAGCTGGTGTTGCCCGGGTGCCCTTCAGACACGTTATTCCATATTGTATATATTGCTATACACTTTTGTATTCCTTTCATTACTCTACGTTTAAAAATAGACCCATAAAAATAAGACCCATTTCGTTTTTCTTGGCATGGGATGAAATTTTAACCCATCAATCGTAGCTTTTATAGCTTGGCCTGCGAGTAGCTTTTCTTTTTGCCCTGAACAAAGAACATCTCTAACAGTAAGAGCTAAGTGACTACAATTTTTATCCCTGTTGAATTTCATGGCACAAGTGATGCGCACTAGACGCAGTTTTGGAAAATTCGACGTGTGAGTTGGTGAAAAAAGGCCAGAATTTGCACGCAAATGTAAGGAAATGCTTTGTCAGTTCACAATAATAATATAATAAATATATATTCTCTATCATATATATATATTCTCTATCCGTCTGTTCCTATGTTATGTGTTGTGTCTTTCAGTTTTAGAGCTATCGAGTTGATTTCTTTCCGATTATATTTCGAAATCGTCCAGATCGGACTCGCAAGGGGAGTCTACAAACCAAATTTGGTAATTCTAGCTCTTATAGTCTCCGAGATCTAGGTGTTCATACGGACGAAGGGAAAGACGGACAGGGCTAGATCAACTCGGCAGTTGATCTTGATCGGAGAAGCTTGCCTCTGCATGTTACATACTAGAGCATGAGTATAAAAATCAGAAAGTCTTGCATAGTGTCGATAGTGTCGAATATTGAATAGATGCTGAGTACGAGTATCTTACAGTCGGAATATCGACTATGGCGTTTCTACTTGTTTTTACTTGTCTCAATTATAGAATGATACTGGCCAAATCCACCTGCTGTGTGCACGCGGCCTAATATACGAGTACTGACACGACACACACACGTACACATAAAACGGAAGCACAATTCGCCAGCCACTAGAGATCGATGTTGAAATGTGGCTTGACATCAGATCATGCTGCTGCAGTTTGCTGGCTGACCAATTGGCAAAGGTAAACGCAAAGGGAAAAGGGTAAGGAGCAGTTCAAGAGCGTGAGCGTGAGACTTAATTTGCTTAATAATTATTGTTATTAACTGGGCTGGGCGCAACATTGTTTGCAGCTTGCAATCAACAAGGAGCAACCACAGCAGGAGCAACAGAGAGGAGGCGGTAGATGGGACGAAAGTTGAGTGATGAGAGCGTTGTGTTCTGCTGTGTGTGATGTGATGTGATGTGATGAGAAGGCGGCGGCGCCCAATTCGTCAGTGGGTCAGAGAGACCAAAAACAAAAGGCAACAACAACAAGAGCAACAACAGCAGCGACTGTTGTTGATTGATTTCCCAATTCGATCGAGGCGGCGTCGATCGATCTTGCCAAGTAGATATGTATGTATGAATGTTGCTGTTGTTGTTGCTGTTGCTTAGACACTTAACGGCTACCGTGTGTCAGGATAAGCAGCACTGTAGCGCCTAGCGTGCTTTTTCCTGTCGCTGCGGGGCATCCGCAGGGGCTTCCTGACTCCGACTCGCTGATACGCCGACTCTTGTACTTGGCCAGTGGACGGCAACGGCCAATGGAGCTGGAACTGGAGACTTCTGCTGCTGCTGTTGCTGTTGTTGCTGCTTTTTTTAATGTTGCTGCTGTTGTTGTTGTTGCTGTTGTCTCGCAGCTAAAGTTTTGTACGTCGCTTGGACGTCTACGACCCACTTCAAAGTGATTTACGATTCTGTGACACGCCCTCGCCTAGCAATTTAGAGGAACGGGCCCGAAACGCCGCCGTGGCCGTTTGCCCGTTTTGGATTGTGGTTGGTTGGCGGCGGCGGCTGCTTGGCTTGGGGAATGGTTTGTCTTTGTTATTGTTGTTTGACGCATAACTTGTACTTTTACTCAAGAGCTTCTCAAGCCGCCAGCCAGTCCGTCTATGTCCATTTGCCCGCCCTTCAGCGCCCTTTGCAATGAAACACTAAAAACATTTACATTCGCATTCATGACTTGGGGTCTGGGCAACTGCTTCTCAGTCCTTCGCCACGAGTATCTCTGAATTGTATTTTGATATCCATGAAATAGCCTGAAGTATGTACTAGTTTCTGGTTCTCTTGCCCAAAGCAATGCGACGGACGACTCCCCACAACACTTTTCCTTTCGGCCAACACAATGCCAGTATGTGTGTTTGGCCATAAAAACACCGCAAGAACGTCAACGTCAACCACCAACAATAAATATTTACTTTGATTTTTCTGCAATTCAACAAAAACGCCATTTATTTAGTTGCTTATATATATAAATATATATATATAATTCTCCCCATTTGGCATTTGGTGACCAATAAGTGCGTAATGTTTCATTGAACTTTCAGTTGCTTGAACTCTTGAACTCTGTAGAAAGCATTGCTGAGCTCTACGTATTCGACTAAGTAGTTTGACTACTGACATAGCCTTATGCAATGCGACCTGCAATCGTCCTGTGTCCATTCGAATTTGTCATTAAGCCCCATTGAAAAACCAAATCAAAAACAAAATATATGTATATTTACTTCGTCATGAGGCTTGCAATGTTCAGATGGAAGCCCTATAAGTATATATTTACTCCAGCATCAACAGACGAATCCGCATCGGAGACTATAAGAGCTAAAAACACCAAATTGGGTAATGAAGAATAGAATGGCAAGTTTTGAGTATGTATTCGTGCAAATATATATACTAATTTGATTATAATCGAAGGTGAACCTCACGCCTTCCTTCTCTTTCATTCACATACAGAGCCTGGAATCTCAATTTTATACTCATAATCGTAGGAGAAGCGCGTGCATTGTGCAATGTGCAAGAGATGCTGAGTACGAGTATCTTATAGTCGGAATTTTGACTATAGCATCCTTACTTGTTTCTTAGTGTATTGTTAAAATATTCATGCCGATGAATATATATATATATATATTCAACTATTAGCTGAGCTCAGCATATATGTCATCTATATGCACATCACTTTCAATTAGTTCAAGCTGAGTTCGTTTCATAGCTTTTAAAGGGGCGCGTTGAGCCTTCGCCATAAATCAACAAATTTTCGACCACATTTCAGCAATTGCTATTAATTTTTCAACTAAATTTAAGGCGATTATATCACCAGTTGATAAAAGCCATATACAGAGATATATATATAATATTTTGCTCTAGTGTTTAAAGTGTATAATTAAAGCTCGCTTTATAATTGAGATATATCAGCTGACAACAACAATACAAAAGTCATCAGCTAAATGAAGCCATTTAACATTTGTGTCGCCGCACAAGCAACAACAACAGCAGCAGCAGCAACAACAACAATAATGACAAACAACTAACTAACAAAGTAACTAAAACTAATTGCCAGTCGCCAACAACATTATTGCTTTCATAATCATCATTATAATCGCGTTGATGATGATGATCATCATTATAATTAACACCATGGGGGCCTTTTGTCGTCTGTCAACGGCTGTCAAAAGTCTGTGCAACCCTTGCAGCCCACCTGCACCACCGCCATCACTAGCGGCACCACCACACCCACCATTTTGTGGGTGTGCGCCAACCATTTAATTAAAAGGCCAGCAAGCACAATAAAATAAAATGAAAATGCAATTAAAAATTAAATTTTAATTAAATGCATAGAAGCAACGTCGATTTGAAGACAAAAACTGTCTCTTCAACAAAACACGAAAACAGAGCTCAAGGGCCATTGGAAACGCTGATTGGGAAACTTTTAGGGCTGCGAAACTTTAACAATTTGCAAATGGTTTAATTAAGCCAGGACCCAGGCACGGCCAAGGCAGCTCCAAGGAGCTCGAGTTCCACAAATGGCTGACAATAAGAGTGTCATTATAATTGTTGACAGTGCTGGCAGCAGGCAAGTGGAAAGTGCAAATCATCGCCAGCACCAGCACCAGCAACACCACCAACTCCACTTTTCCTCCCACTCGACTGGCAAATCGAGCAGCGGGCAACGCCCCAAATTCAAGTTAGAAGTCGAAGTAGAACTTGGTAAAACTGTGCGAAATGAAAATGGCTGATGATGATGATGAGGAGTAGTAGCAGCAGCTCCTGCCCCTGCCCCTGCCCCTGCCTAGAATGCAGAACATGGCACGCAGTGCGTGCATTGAATTAATGAAATCGTAAATAAAGTCAGGGCCAGTGTGCATAGAGATTGGCCAGCCACATATATAAGATTTAGATACACATACATAGACAATAGCTACAGTTCAAACTCATGATTGAAGGAATTCATCAAATTTCATTTCACTTGGGATGATTGGGATCGCTGTTATTGCTATTTTTATTGAGAATATCATCTGTATGCAAATTATACTAAGAGTATAGGAAAGATCGGCCTTTATATTAATATGTCGCTGTGAAACTAACCGATCCAAACTCTTATCGTAGCTGTCACCAATCGGTAATTGAGTTATACGACAACAAAATCCATTAGATTGGATAACTACGAGATGACTTTTAAAATTCCAGTATGAAAATTTGTTGTATTTTGAAAATATCTAAATATATATAAGACTCTTTGTACTGACTGAGTTTATGAGATGGCTGAAAAAGAAAGCCGTACGAGCTTGAAGGCTGACATTTTCACATAAGATATCGTTTTCTTAGTTGCTACACGAGAGTCGTTTCGATTAACAAGAAATCGGACTTACTGTTTAGGTAGGAGTGTAAGGAAATTCATCATATCCTTCGTAATCTTTAACAAAGAACATTGAGAATTGGTGTTCAGGTTCAAAAATTGGAAGGGGAAAGTAAGAATACGCAAAAGAACTTTAGGAAATATGAAGATATGTATATTTATTATCAAATACTGCAACTAAAAGCATCTACAAAGTCCTAAAATCGCTCTTAAGAGTCAACCAATTGCCAAAAAAAATAGTCAATAGTCAAGAGTTAAATTATTAGTATAAATCCGAAAATTCAAGATAGATTTTCTGATATAAAGAATGTTTTTCACAAAATTCTTTCATTGCAAACGTAGAAATTTCCATCACATCATTTTGGCCAGATCAATCCACCATATTATATTGCTGTCATATTAGCTATCAGTTTAGATAAAGGATTTTGTTGGAAAAGTGGACGTTGTTAGTCTTAATTTCCTTATAAGCTTTTAAGACATTTTTGAAGACGAACCACAATATCAATTAGCTTAGGCAAAACTATAAGAATCTTTAGGGATTTTTAGTTTGATATTTGCTTAATTATTAAGTAATATCAACTACAAATACAAACTCATATCACCATCTCTGTATCACTGCTAATCTGCCTTTCATAACGAGGTTTTCCTGTACTTGGTATCTCTTGTAAACATATTGGGCAATCACTGCCACTAGTAGTTGTTGTGTGATGCGTGCCATGATGGTGATGGCATGGCAAAGGCAATCACAGGCCACTCAAAGAAGCAACAATGCCGGAGAGGCAAACACCCACCCACCCGCAAGCCAACCAAAGTAACACGAATTGCTGCTGCTGTTGCTGGGGGGCTCCATCACATGACGCAGAGTGAGAAGGCTACAGTAAGGCGAGTGACAAGCGAGGTGCGATGAGACGAGAGTGAACGACGCTGATTCGCCCACACAACGAGAGAGAGCTTACACGCACGCACACACACACACACACACACACACACACACACACACACACACGAGCACAACCACATGCAGCGAGTGTGACTGCAATCAGTCAACGGGCTTTGTAGCCTCAGTTATCAACTGGGACTTGGTTAGCGGCAGCTGATGATAATGATGATGCTAAGGATGATGATGATGATGACCGCAACAGCATCACAACCCTTTAGCATCGAGGAAGTTTGCTGGCCTTGCCTAGGACTTGGCAGTGCAAACGAGACTGAAATTCGACTACCAGCTCCAGCCTGAGCTTGGCGCTTAAAGTGTTGGATTTGTCCTGCAGGCCATGTCGTGAGATATGCCACGCCGACAATGTCCGAAAACAAACGGAGCGTAGTAAGAATTAAGTAATTAGAGGGTAAAACTTGTGCTCAAGTCTTAAATGTTCAGCAGCAGTGATGTTGGTGTTGGTGCCTAAGCTACTGGACCGATCAATGTGAAACTTTTACAAAGGAGTAATTTTCATCGGTGAGTTCGTTTGTATATCAGAAGTTCGTAAACGTCTTACGAACTAAAGAATGGTATATAATCTGTCTTTGGTAAGGGAATCTGTAGACTGGCACACGTTTCTGTATGTGCCTAGACACATGTGCCAAGACACCAATATCATCATTGGCAAATGTTGTTTTCAAATTCGTGTTCCTTAAATTGTTGGTTTTCTCTCTAGTCAGATAAGGCCCTCTTGGCGGGGACGCCACTGTTGCGCACAGCCTTCCTTGTCTACAGCGATAGAGTCTCCCAGTCTTTTGGCCACTCGCACGGATAGTTCGAGTTACTATGCTCTGGCCTGAGTATCGGTCTGGGCCTGCGGGCAGGCGGCTTGTGCTGTGTACACTTTGGTTTTAGGAGGAGACATGGGTGTGTGCGCTGGGCGGCCTGGGGGAGGCAAACTGGGCTGCCATTTTCGGGCTGTTTGGGCGTTTTGTTTGCCCAAGCAATCTGAATGGTAGGCGGGGCGGCGTAGTGGCTGTGGTAGGGTGAATGCAGCAGCTGCCAATGGTTACCAATGGTTGCCGGGGTGTGGTTCCAATTAGCTTACTTTAATTTAAACCGATGCAACAATCTTTTATTTTTCATTTGGAAAAGGAAAACCATATTGGCAGATCAAAATGTGGCCTACTTTAGTTGCATTTCCCGAACGGAAGACAACAACTCCTGCCAGCATATGGATATCAATTCTGAAGTTATGTACATCGATTCTGTTGAAAAGCTTTCACTTCTTTGAATGATATAACTAGATTATGTAGAAATTCTGAATATTATAGTCATAAGTGGATAATATTTGTCCATAGGACTTCTTCTATATCCAAGAAAAGTAAAAATTGTATTGAATCTTAGTTCCTCTCCTATGGAAAGATAAATGATTCTTTTGCTATTTTCTATAAATATTTTGGGGTTTTTATAGAAAAACTTAAGGGATAATTTTGAAACTATTGCAATAGTGTCATCACATGACACTTGTTGGTGAGGAAGCCGGTAAGCCCAACTTAGTTGATCACAGAAATCATTCATATGTGTTCATCGATCCGTCTGTCTGTCCGTCTGTCAGTCCTCCGTCCGTCTGTTTCAATGCGAACTACTCTCTCAGTGTAGAAGCTATCGACCTTGTAATTTTCACCATACGCTCATAAGGATCTGCCCACTATAACATATACCTTCCATATACAGACTTATAAATAAAACCTTGTACAACAGATGGCGCTAACAAAATTTTATTTTCAAGGCAAGCCATGGGCTCTGTTCCTCTCACTCACAAACAGATTTCTTGGAATGCGACAGGTATATGCATATGAAAGTTTGTATGTTTGTTCGGTTACCCAAAGTTGGCCCTCATATCTAATTTTTTCAAACTTTGATATATACTTGGAACAATAAAATAGTTTCTATTGTATTTAGATTGGTGTCCAAGACTATATGAGACTAGAGTCATACAATTTTAGGTCAAGACTCGTATCATATCAAGCTTTGGGATCACGCTTTGCCCAAAAGTTGTTTACCTCCATCTATCCCAACCAAATCAATGAAGCATTTTATCTCTCATATATTTTGTCTTAAATATTTCTTTTAAGTGTGGTAGGTAGACATGTTAAATTTTATAGTGATAGTAATTATGAAAAATTTATAAAAAGTCCTTTAACAGATTTTCAGATATTTTGGTATTTCCTTCGTTCGTATGTGAAATAAATACCTAGTGGCAAATATCTTATTGCTTTGATGTGATCAAATATATTTCATAATGGTTAACATTTTGGAAATCTACTTTTTTGGAAGTCTACTGCTCTAATTTACAAAGACATTTGAACTTGTACTAAGTTTTGGTTAATGAAAAATACCTCAAATCAGGCTTTTCTATAGCTATTTTTGCCTTTGCTCAAGGTACTTTAGTTTCAGAGAGCGTGGAAGAGCATCTGTGATCCTTGAACGAGTTCTCTTCTTCATTAACAGATTTGCCAAAATAAAATTCATCAACGTATTGCGAGAAGGGGAGTACAAGTCAGAGCAAAGAGAAAAGAGCTTTCTTCCGTTAGTAGGAATAACTAAATAGTCATATGATTGCTTTAAAATCGTTAGGTTGGGTCAATCAAATGTACTATTAATAATAATATTTTTTCAGAGATATTCATTGTCTGCCAGTTGGTCTTATATGTATATGATTTAGAGAGGGTTCATGGAGATCCTTTACCATGAACAGTATCGAATGTGCCACTATACTCAAATACCAATTCCCGGTAGGGTGGAATCCTGTCCTGAAGTTTCCAAACTGCCAACTAACTCCGCTAATCGAATGCCCAACCCAAGCCCTGATAACTGAAGTAGATAAGCCCTTAAGCCCAACCGTAAAACCCCACAAAACCAACCCGCTAGCAACCGCTGCATGCAAATCAAACAAAACAAAACAAAAGAATAAAAAAAAGAAGGAAAACAATTTGTCATTGTATGGCTCGTAGTTTTAATCAATAATTCCAAGAAACATGGCCCAACTTTCAATTGGAATACATTTAAAAGAACGAAACAAAAAATACAAAAAAACATTTGCAAAGATAAAACTGCGCAACAGTACGTTGTTTTCCTTTTTCTGCTTTCATTTATTTTGAAAATACGGCGAAGGCTCTGCGATGAGCAGAGCACGCGCTGAAACTCAACTGAGGCGCGTCGTCGTCGTCGGTTGAATTCGAGCGTGCAACAACGGCTAAGGATGGCTAGACAAGGCTGGCTAGAGTGAACACGTGCCACACCGTACAGCAACCGTCTCGCTTGCACAGCGGCCATCGCTCTAATTATAGGTTACAGTGCACGGCGGATAAGACAATGCTGCGATTGGCCAAAACGCCGACGCCGAACGAGACCGATTCCACGCAGCGGGGCGTCGCCCAACGGAAACCCGTTTTCAGCTGCGTAGAGCGTACCGCGTTTCGAGTTTTATGAATGAAAACAGCGGACGGCGCCCCGCTCGGTAGTGCTGCCAATATATCAACATCACAGATCACAGAGAGAGCCTTGGTGGTGGCGTTTGCTGTGGCTATCTCTGTCGCTGGCTCGCCAGCTATCTCGCTCTAGCGCCCAATTGCAGAGGCGGCCTCCACAGCTGCGCGCCAATGTTGCGTGTAACTGCGTCATGATGAATGGCATGGCTGCTGCTGCTGCGGCTCCGGCTCCGGCTCTGTATCTGCAGCGAACGTACACTGCAGCTGCCCAGTTCGTTTTGTTACTTCGTTCGTCTGCTCAAGTTCGTGCGTTCGCGTGCTCGTGCTCGAGCAAAAACAACTATTGCAAATCCGTCATACTCTCTCTCTCGCTCTAGCTCGCTCTCCATCAAGTTTCAACTTGTCTTGCTTTTGACGCCCCTACGTCGCTGCCTGATGCCGGCTGCTCAGCTCCAGCGCTCAGCGGCAGCGGCGTGCCGCCTGTCACTGTCAACTCGGTTGAGCGGTTGAGCAAGCTTTTTGTTCGCGTGAAACAGTTGCAAGCCTTTGAACGATCGACGACGAAAACTTTTGCGCGGATAACTTTTGTTCTGTACAGGCGCCAGTTGCCCCAGAGCCCAGAGCAGCCCCAGCCACAGCCACGGCCACCTCCTTGTCTCGCTCACTGTCAGAGTCCCAGTGTCGTCAGTGTGTGCGTGTGCGAGTGTATCACAACAACAACAACAACAAAAACAAACAGAATCCAAAACAAATTCTTGAAAATCTGCAGATCAGATAGATAACAACAGCAGCAACAACAACAACAGTAATGTAACAACCAAAAACGCCAAAAAGCTAAAGAAAAAGTGCGAGTGATATAAATTAGTTTCGGCCATAACGTTTGCTTCTCCGACTTGTTCCCGGCTATGAATATTTTGTTTTTTTTGCTTGTGTTGTTTGAAAACGTTGAGAAAAGTTGGCCCGGCCCGGCTTAGGCCAGTAAATAACTGCCCGAGCAGCAGTTAACAGCAGTAAGCGGCTAACAGCAGTGTTGGCCCAAAGCGACAGTTGGATTGGTTAATGTCAAGTGCGGCCGCCGACAGTGAACATCATCATCAACAACAACTACAACAACAACAGCAATAACAATAACAAACCTGAATAATACCAACACTAAGGTCTTTGCAAAAGGCGTCCAAAAGTCGGCCCTAATCCTTGCAACCATATCCTCTTCGACTTGTTGTGGCCCTTACCTCTTTTTGTTTTTGTTTTTGCAACAATTGCGCGTGTGTGTATTTACAAATTCTTCTCAATTCTTCTCATTGTGTGCAGCAGCAGCAGTAGCAGCAACAACAACAACAACAGCAACTTCATATTGAAAATTATTCAGAAAAAGAAAAAGAAAAACCAAACCAAACATCTTTCGAAAAGAACTTTCGCATTTCGTGCTTTGTAGATGTGCTAAAAAAGCTAAAGATACAATCATTGTACGCCTCAAAATTACAACAACCACAACAACAACAGCAACAACAACGGCAACGACAACGGCAGCAGCAGCGGCAGCAGCAGCAGCAGCAACGGCAGCCAAAATGCTAACGGACATGACACCGACGGCCGGCCAATTGTACGGCTCACAGATACCGGCCATGGGCATGAATATAACAAATATAGCCACACATTTGCAGAAGCCACAAGTAAATCCGGTAAGAATAAAATATATATAGATATAGATATAAACTAGGTATTCCTTCATATCCTTCTTATCCAATGATTTTGATACATTTGCAATTCGGATTTATCAAAAGGCTGGTTTGTATGGGGGAATGGTTTGGATCAGGCTGCCAGTTTGGATAATGGGATATATGTGTGGATAGCAAATGCATTTCCATATAACTTTTGAACCAATTTTGATCCACTTGTAGATGCAATTTGGCAAACATTCTCTCTTAAGCAAACCTAACTTTTGTGAATATTTCAGCCTCTTAGCTCTAACAGTTTGGACTGTGTGTGGTTCGCCAATCAATCAATAAAGACAACGAGATTGATATATATATATGAAGATAAGAATACATCGGCATATTAATGCTATTAATGTTATGCTTATTGAAAATTCCAAATGAAATTGTGACAAACAATTTTGCGTAACATTTTGCTTAACATTTTAAAATAAAGCGGCTGCTCCAGTTTCTTTATCAGCAACACGTTTTGGTGGTCATTGTTGATCCTGATTTCCCTGATTTTCCTGATTTCACATTTTCAATGTGATCGATTTTGTATTCAATCTCATAACTATCTTAACTTACAATATTATATATATTTATATAATATATAGATATATTTGACTTTCTACTGAAGATCATGTTTTACATTATGAGGCAGAATTATTACTATATTATTTTTTGCACTATCCCGCCTGTTTTAGGTATTGTCGATGTAGAACCGTGGCTACCAACTTTCAAGTATCAGATAAAAGCAGAGTTTCCTGATTATTTTCCATCAACTAAAACTTAACAATCAGAAAAAGCTTCTCCTGAACAAATGCCCGAAGTGAAGAAAGTTTTTTTTGTTGGATTTTTGAATGAACTCTTAATATTTACGGGATTTTTTTCGGAAACTGCAAGATTTTTCAAGAACTGTGGAATATATTTCCCCTTTTCTATGTAGAATTTTTGTAGTTCTTCCCAGTTCCGCATACTCCGATCTGTTTTGAAACTGTCCCGCGTGTTTAGGTTTATATCTTATGATAAGTTCCATTTAGGCAGCATTCCATTTGAGGTTTGAATGGTTCTTATAGGAATTCATGTGGTTTATATCATAAGCAGCTTAGTATTTATCTATGAAAATTCATAATATGTAGCTTAGCTCCAATTCTTTTTCCAGAATGTTCGAAGTGTAAATATTCGAGATATTCTCTTTGTTTAAATTATATAGCCGGGCCATAGCCCTAGGAAAGTTTGAGCTCTTAACTATAGCTATGATATTGAGCATTTGCTTATATATATGTGATCCATAACATTAAAAGTTCCCAACTATATTCGTGTTGTCATCTCCATCTACAAGGCATTTGGTTGGTTCGAGGTGCAAATACTTGAGATCCTATTTCATTTGTTATGTTAATATTCGAACTTTATCTCCTACTGCATTCCCTTTATAGTATATGAACCTTAGCATATAGATGCATGTTATACAATCCAGTTAATGATTTAGCAGTGTTTGTTAGCTGGCTAAAGATCTAATGTGGTTTTTCAAACTCTTCAAATGTCAAGATCGAAAAGCTGATAGTTTAAAGCGATCTGTTCCACCATTAAGACCAGCGATGGACACTCAGAGAGCTGTTTAGCTAAGTTGCATTAGAAAGAAAGGAGCTCACAAAGCAGAATACCAAACTAAGCAACAACAACATACATACGCATGATATGGGATTTCCTCTCGCTGACAAATTCTAATGGCAGTTTTAGTTGTAGATGTTGTGGTTGAAAATTTCCAGAAAATTTCTAGAAGATACATAAAAAGTCAGTCACAATCTCAGATGTTTTTGTTTTTATGCAATAGCAAGTTAGGCGATCTACATTTAGGTTGGTTTTTGTCATCGCGCAAGTTGCTTGATTTGTGCAACGATGTACAATTAAGCGAGATGCCAAAATAGTAGACCCTCATGATTCTATCCACATATATATACTATGTATAAGGAAAATATATGATCTTAAGTAAGTAAAACATTATAATTCCCAGCTCTTTAGTAGTAATTCAAAGTTAACTGCTGAGGCAGCTTTTATTCACTATTGAAACTCATGGAAAATAGTTATTGCACACAAATCATTAGCTAACTTTTTATAACTTATAGTTGCCAATGCGAAATGTCATTGTCAAAGTCACAGCTGGCCGCCAAACAAACAATATATATATTATTTGCAATAACTTTCAACAAAATATTGACAGCTTCTGAAAACCGCAGCCCGGCAGCAACAGCAGAGCCCCAGCTTGGCAAACATCTAGGTAAATATACATACGAGTGCATAACTGTTAAATCAACCACTTATATGGCATTAGCTGCAACAATAACAAACAAACAAACAATAACCACAACGAAAAGGCATCCAAAAGCGACAACAACACCACTAACAAGAGAGACGAAATAACGCCGCCTAGACGCCATGTCGATTCACAGAGATACACAAAGCCCATATAGCCCTCCGTATGGGATAGATGGATGGATGGTCTGCTTTTGTGTCTGCCTGCTGCTGCTGCTGCTGCTGTGTGCGATGATTGAGTCGGACGACTCCGAGGTTGAGGCTTTTTAGAGGTATCTATCTAAGGTTGCTCTAAGACTGCTGTTGCGCCTCTGCCTCTGTCTAAATCGATTTGTTGCGGCTTGTTCAGAGCTGCCGTATTTTGCGCTGTGTGCAAACGAATTTCATGCTACGGCTGGCTTAACAGATACGCAGGCCACAGCCCACAGATACAGGGATAACACCTCACAGATACAGATACTGAGATACAGATATTGCCAACGTTTGCCTTTGCTATTCGTTCAGGTATGCCTTGCCTTTGGAATCAATTATTCGGACCGAGTTGCAGCCACTTGAGGTGTGAAGCTAACGATGAAATGATTTGAAATGATTTTCAGTTTTCTTCTCGTTTTTTTTTTGTTTTTTTCTTTCACTATATCGAATTACGAGATTTGTGAGATTGATCTCTGTGTCTGACTTTTCAGCACATTTCGCAGCAGCTAATTGACTTTTTGCCTTAGAGCAGATATGAGCAGATACGAGTATGTATGGGCTCAAGCGGAAGTAAACACTTTAAGGATTTGGCCTTAGGGAATTTATTTATCTACTTATAATTGTGATCTATAGATCTCTGCTCTTAATATCTCGCTCTGTGAAAGATGATGAACCTGGAAGTGGCTTGCACACACTCCTCTCTTAATCTATACTTTCATACTGTAAAACCCTGTGGCCTTCAATGTAGATGCCTTCTTTGCTAGCCGCTGCAATTCTAAGCTTATGTGGATCTATCAGAACTCTTTAGGTTTAAGCTATGCTAGGATCCAAAGTGAGTATTTCTTAAGTTCATATTTATCTGTTCATTTTTTTGTGAATTTAAATATTTTTTGAATTTTATCAAAATTGTAACCCTTGCGTATGACTTTCTAGACTTTGAAGAAGATATTTTCCAAAAGATGAACAACATTTGGAAGTACTTTACTTGGATTATGATTGTACGGCTTTCTATGACTTCGAATTTTGTAACTAAATTGACTTCTCTTCAAAATTATATTTTCTATTAGTTACAAAACATTTAAAACCTTAAAACTGCCCCTGACTTTTGCCTTTGATCTACTTTGCATTAGATTTTTGGCCATACAATCATAATTTTAACATATACATCGGCATATTTGCCCATCAATTTTCGGCTCTTTGATTTGTGCCGCCACAAAGAAGAAGAAAAAGAAAAAAATTGAAAAACGAAGCCAAAAACTAAACTAAAGCGTTTCCAAACGATTTCCTGCTCAGGCCGCGCATAAACAAAATATAAAATAAAATACTAATGATGATGATAATTTTGAGAAGCCAGAAAAAGGCTATATATCTCGGCCAATGATTATTGCTCTTGATTTTCTGTTCAATTTAATATATCAATTTGTTAGTTTAAAGAAAAAAAAAAGGTAATTGCTTATTAGGAAAAAGGCAACTAATATAGTCAAATCTCTTCAGACTCTTATATGAGCCCGAATTAAAAATACATGATAATTATATAAATCATGAAAAAACTTGAAGGGGTTATCTTAAAAGGAATTATATATAAAGGATAAAGAATTCCTTGAAAATCCTGAGTATCAAAACACAAAAAACTATACAAATTGGATGAATTTGCAATATATATGGTCTTCCTATGGAAAGACAGACGGTGAGACAGACGGACCATGCTATATCGACTCGACAAGCCATGCTGATCAGGAATATATATAAATTAAGGGGCCGCATATGCTTTCTTCGATGCGTTGAAACATATATAATAGAGTCAGAATGGATGAAGCGGACTCTGAGCGGGCTGAGATTGAGTCAGATCCAAGATATATGAAACAGATCCTAAAAAAATGAAAGTTCTCTTTGAATTCTGCTTTCAAAGATTCATTTAAGACAAACTCTTGGAGAAGTCAGGCATCTTATATATAAAAAGTCTCCAACTTGACTCTTGAAATTACAGCAGATCAGTATGAACAATGGCTGTATGACTGATCAATTTGTAGATTGTAGCTTAAGCTCTTAATTTATGTATTATTTTTTAAGTAAACTCATGAGAAATGTTTAAGGTATTTCAGGAATCAAAGAGTGGAAAAATTAAAATTACAATTTCGTTTTTCTCCTATGCAAGAAAAACATGCTCTAGGTAAACTATTAGAAGCTATATATATAGCTTTCCCGAAAAGTACTTTAAAAGTTATAAATTTATTTTATACATAAATTTTAGAAATTAAGAAAGAAATCTCTTTCCAAAATTTGACTCTGATGATAAAGAAAAGCTCAGCAAATTATAGTTTTAATGTTGGCAGGATATAGGATATTACATATGGAAAATATGTTCGTCTTAAAATGATTTTATTAGTTTTACATTATTCACTTTAACCTTGAGCCAACTAAAGCTTGAATCCTGTGAAGCCAGCAGATCTCTAGGTACAAGAACATAACTAAATTCTTCTTAGCTTGCTTAAGAATATAAAATATATATTATTCTGGAAGTGTATTAATTAGCAGCTAAACACTTCTGTTGTTGGGCAAAAACCTATGATAAAGAGATCAAAGTTGATTTCGAAAAAAACAGACCGCCCTCTCCCTCGACCCTGCCATTTGTTGTTAAGCGAATATCTGATGAATCATCTCACTGTTCTAACTACGAAGTCCGATGGATCACGTTTAACTCAATTCCACTTTTGCACCTTTCATATCAAGTCTTTGCCTCACTTGGACACTTTTTCATATCCACTGGGAGCGCAAATGGTTGCCTACTTTGTGGCCTTATCTGTTTGCTTAATTCGTTTCGCAAGGCTAATTAGCCATGGCTTAGGCATTCTCATTTGAAATTGATGAGTTTTTACACAGCTCCAGCTCCAGGTCCAGCTCGCATGCCAGGGCTGGCAATTGCATGACACTTTTAATAGAGTTAGTAACGCCAATAAATGCCATAAAGCAGCCGGTCAAATAGGCGCAAAATTGTTTTAGCCGGCACGGCCCCAGCCGCCACAAAACGAGGCATGTTTATGCCTTAGGGGGGGTATACGTGGATGGTGGTGCGGTGCGGCGGTGTAGAAATCATGGCAAAGTGCAGACGCCACGCAACTGCGTGAGCGCCTCCATATAAAATGCTAAAACCGCAAAGTAAACTGTGCTCCAAAACGACACCGAACCGGACTGAGACCTGGTTGGAGTTGGTGTGGTTGGAGACTTGGAGTTGAGCCTCAGCTATATGCATATTGATGGAGCGTAGCCTAGCAAGCGTTTATTAAAATTAATACCACATCAATCATTTAGCAAACGCGGTGTCGGCCAAGTTCAAAAGCGGCCTCTAGCCTGGCCTAGACTGAGTTTAGACCAGCTAAGAAGCTGGGCGCTGGAACTGAATCTTAAAGTCAGTTGCTGTAGCTCTGCTTAAGAAAGTTACACATGCGCATTGGTTTTAATTAAAAGCGTTTAAAGACTCAACAAAAACACAACAAAAACAAAAAAATTGGGAAAAAAAAACAAAGAAAAAGATGATAAATTACCAAGACAAAACTGAAATTAACATTTCTGCTGGCTCTGGCTGAGGCAACATATGCCTGTGCAGCGGACGAAAAAAGCTTTAACAGATTATTGAAATACATATATATATGTATATGTATGAGCTGATGCTGATGCTGAGCTAAAGTGCTGTAGCTGTATCTGTATCCGAGATTTTGTAGTTGTATCTCTGAAGTCAAAGGCCGCTGTTAAATTATTGAAAATCATGCAACAACGTTGCCGTTTTTCCCATGAACATGAACAGCATACAGGTCGGTGTTGCGGCTCTCTCTCTGGTTCTACACTTGGGATCTTCGCAGAGCGTCGGCATAATCAGTATAACAAAAGGAATTAAGCAATAAAATATTAATGAAAATAAAAATACACACACATACAGACGGTGCCTTTCAGAGGAGCCAAAAGAAGATACGCCGCGTCATTGACTAATTTGTTGTGGTTCTCTGTCTTTCTCTTTCTCTCTCTCTCTGTTGGTTAGGCGCCAGGTTAGGCAGCCAGTGCCTGTCGGTAGCCCTGACAGGCCTAGACCCAGCAGTAGGCCCTGTCAGCAAAAGGCGCCCCATAGTTATGACCAAAAACTGTCCTACACTTGTCGAAAGGCAATGAAAATTTATATTTGAGGTAAATTTTTGGGAAGAAAAAATGCCATAACAGATTATATAGATTGTAGCACTATAAGAAAAGCTGTATTTATTTATGTCTTGACAGGATTATTCTTTAGGTTATGGCTGAACATCAGGTAGCTAGCCAAAACACCTCCTTTAGATTGTTAGAAATATAGAAGCTTTGGGAATCCATCCACATGGAGATCGATGCGGAAAGGGTTCTTTGTCTTCGATACAAATCATATAAAGCAGCGATGGGCGTCTAGTGGCTCTTTCGCTATGACTGCAGCTGGGCAACGTGCTCACAAAACAGAATACAAATTGAAGCCATAACAAATAGCACATGCACGGTGTATGATTGCATCGCCTTGACATATCCAAACGGTGTTTTTTGATTGATTGAAACTTTCATTCTTCGTAACTACATGCCCACCGCTGATCTAAATCCTTAAAAGCACCGCCTGCATATGTAAAAACTGTGCAAAACGTCTTCTAAATATTGAAATTTCTTAGTTATATCACTATTTCTCTCAGTGCACATCACTTTTTACCATACATTTTTACATATTTTTTTGTGTTGTAGTTTTTGTTTTTTGTTGAGGCTGCTCGACATATTTACTTAATATGATTTTGGCTTAATGAATGCGCCGCCGCGCTTTGTGCCCGCATCTGAGCGAACACATTTTCACCTTTGACAAAAGGCTGCGCTCGACGCAATTAACTTGCGTCATTTGGAAAATTAGTTGGCATGATGCTGCAGAAAAATCTGCCTCAGCGAAAGAGATGGCACTACCATATAATACTGGGGGAAAGGGGAGCGTGCGCGTTCTACAAGGTCGCTCGTTGGCCGCTTCAAAAGCACCGCCGTCTGCAAGGCATTTTCAATTGGTTTTTCCCGCTGCCTTTTCTCTACCAGTTCTTTTTTTTCAATTACACCAAAAGTGGTGGCCTGTGACTTGCAGTTTGGCTTATGAAAAAAAAGCAAAACGTCACTTTTTTAGGCCGCAAACTGGAAGTTTTCGCCAGCCAGCTGGCCGTCCGTCCGTCCGTCCGCCTGTCTGTCAATCATTCAGGTTGGCCAACTCTGCGTATACGCAATAGACTAAACAAGTATTTGGCTTACTATTTTGCATACAAATTGAAATCCCTGACCAGAATTTTCCATAGTCAATCACGAGTTGAGCAATCTCTTATATATATATAGATATATTTATGTATATATATATTGAGATATGTTTTCGATTGAAACAAAAGAGCAGAATTTATGTGGCAATTGTTGCAATTGTTGTTTTTGCCATAACTGTAAGCTTGGCCCATCTACATCTACATCTACATCTACAGCTCAATATGCTTGCATATAAATCAACATTGAAGCCAAATAGAATTTATGCTAATTTGTGTAACTGTTTAAATATAATTAGAAATGCAAAATGTAAAATGTTTAAAAAATGCTAATGTTACTTGCATTTTTCTCTCTTTATAATAATTTGTATCTTTTTCATACCCTTGCAGAGGGTATTATAATTTTGTTAAGAGATTTGTAATGTATATCATCTTTGAACTTATAATGAACCTATATCTTTGAACCTATATCAAATAGCTCCCATACAACCGACTGATTCAGAATGAAATCTTATTCAACAAATTGAACCAAATTTCCTATATATCAGATTAAGAAACCTCCATAAATACTGACCAAATATGATCCGGATCGCACAAATATATCATATAGCCATCATGGAAATGCCTTGGTAAAAGTACAAATAGTATTAAGTTTGTTTGCGCTGCATGTGGCACAAAGATAGGGAACGACGTCTTAGCGTTCGTTGAGCATCAAAACAGTAGAATTCCTTCTCTTTTGGAGCGTAAATCTAAATCATATATCTGTCATAGAAATGACTTCATTGCGGTACAAATAGTATTACGTTTGCTTGCGCTGTATGTGACAAAAGGAGATTGAACCACGTCTTAACCTTAGTTCAGCATCAAAACAGTAGAATACTATCTCTCTCTCACTCACAAAGCAAAACTGATATGGGTTTGGCTGCATGTATGTTCGTTGGAGAATATGTGTTGGCACAAAGTATTTAAAGAAAACGAAGATATAGAAATAAGTAATGCTAATGCTTTTTAGAAGATTCATTGATAAAATTTGATCCAAATCTGGCTACTAACTTATGCTTTCTTATTAAAGTACACACTTCTCGCAAGGGTATGAAAGCTTTGGTTAGTCAAGGCTGGTCTTCCTTTCCTGTTTTATTATAATAAGGCCATAGCCAGAGTCAGCCAGAGTGGTGTTGTGCGCACGATAAATGCTTGTTGGAATGAATGACTGAATGACTGAGCTGGTTGGCTGTCTGAATGGCTTGTAAGCTACCAGCAAAGTGCATATTAGATGGCAAAGTAATTACCAACAACAACAACAACAGCAACAATAACAACAACTGCCCTTCCAGCCGCCCGTCTGCCTGTCTGAATGTCTGCTCTATGAACTGAATGCGCTTCTAATGAGCGTTAGAGCGAGGTGTGCGCTTTACACCTTACACTTTGAACGCTCCACACGTTTGCAGTACGTTTGTGCGGGTTGCAGGCTGTAGGCCAAATTAACTTGGGTTTCCAGCGAGACAGAGAAAGGGAAAAGGGGAGACTGTCGTTGAGTTGGTGCACATTAGTTGGAGTGAGTTTCTATCTATTATTTAACACTAATTTGACCTGACATCAAATACTTGTCGTAGGTGACAGCTGCTGACAGTCGTCAGGAACAGAGCCACGCCCAACTCTTGACTCCTCTATACACACACATACACACAGATATATCATCTTTCATGTAACACGTATTTTGCAAATTGACTTGGCTTCACTTTGGATTTCGTAAAAACAGAACTCAAGTTTTCTCATAGAAGTTAGAGCGATTCAAAGTGAATGGTATAATAGCTTCGACTTTGCCAAATATACATAAAAATTCCCCAAAAAATGAGTTAATGACTCGCCTGTGTTGCTCGTTGAACATTTTTGTTAATCGTGCCCGCATTCGTGCAACTCGTAAGTGCAACTTTTGCTAAGCAGCTGCCACAAAAAAAAAGCAGCTTGAAAACCGTTTTCATTTTGTTGCTTATGTTGTCTACTGTCTTTCGGGGTAATTTTCAATTTCATTTTGTAGCAAAGTGTAAAACTGACGATTGTATAAGCTGCAACGAGAACAACAACAATAATAGCAGCAACAACAATAACTAGTTATAAATTTTGTTGACACGAAGTCAAAGCGTTTTGGGGAGCGCGTTGATTTGAATGCAAGTTCATGAGTTAATCAATTTTAATGCTCGCCAATAACAACAACAACAACAACAACAATACTCATACTAACAACAACAACCACAACAACTGGTACTTGTCTCAGTTGCCCCCCCAGTTTATATACATTGATCGAGTCGTCGACAACATTCGCCACGTCCTCGTCCTCGTCTCGAGCAATCAATCGATTGAGCCTCGGCACAGCGTTTTTGGAATTGTTTGATCGTGTTGTAAATTTGCTTTTTTTTTGACTTGGTGACGGCAATGGCGATGGCGACGTGCCTTATATGGCCCAAAACCCAGACCAGACCCCAGACCCCAGAGCCAGCCAAGCCAAGCCACGCCACGCCAAGTTGGAGAGACTGAGACCAAGCCAAAGCAGGCAAAGATCTTTAGCCAGGCCAAAGCAAAAGCCAGCTAAAGTTATTTATTTATATGTATTTTTTTATAAAGCGTTGTATAACTTGATAAAAACAACAACAACAACAACAGCAACAGCAACAACAGCAGCAGCAAGCACAGATTGGGTTACGTTTAAAGATTTTTCCATTTGTTGCTGTTGTTGTTGTTTTCTGATCGCTCTGCAGAATGAAATGATTTATGGTCTGAATTACAGATAATTGTGATAATCATACCGAAAAGGCACAGGCGCAGGCTCAGAGGCACAGTTTTTGAGTTTGGCAGTCGCAGAAATATGTATATATATATATATATATAGGTACAATGTGTGTGTGCTTCGTTTTGAGACTGAAATCGATATACAAAAAATATGAAGAAAGTAAAAAAGTATCAACAAAATCAGGTAGAGGCAGGTACACAACTATTGTACATCTTTTATATTCTTAAACATATTTGGTTAACATAGGGCACTATATATATGATATCCTTTAGCCAGATGTATTAAAAATTGTGTGTGCTTTTTGTTAGTGTTTGAACTACGAAGCTTATAGCATTTCATATATTACTTATATCAATCGGATTGATCATATTTCGCTTCTTTTTGTATAAACGCTAACTAGAGGGCAACTTCAACTGATATTCAGCATTCAGAGCGAACTCTTATATCAATCAGATTGATCATATATCAGCGTGTAATTGAAATCTCACTTATAAATTTAACTATTTTCAATTAGCGTACCGAATTTTGTTGAAATCAGCTAAGCAAAATCGGTGGAAATAGCGTTCACATAAACTGTTGTTGTCTCCCTTTCACTTATACCTATGTTGCTACTGCTGCTTGAATGACAGAGCCTCTACCCCCCACAAAAATCGAATGGTCGGCAATAGCATTGTTGGAACAGTAGTGCTTCTGTCTCCCTTTCACTTACACGCATACTTGAATGACTGAAATTTGGGTCAAGAAATCATCCGTAATACTAAGTTGTAGTTCTGCTTATTATTTGAAGTTCTAAATTGTTAGCATTAAGTCATGAACACTCTATTTTGTTTTGCTTATAAATGTCAAATCTCTCTCTTGTATTCATAAAAACACAAACACACCCAAACATATAATCACATTTCATTGTATGGCTCTGATCATAGCTGTCTGTTAACGAACTGTTAAAGCTCTCTCTCTTTCTATTTTTTAGTAATAATAACTAAAAGGTGACCTTTCTAAGAATATATTCATATTAAGGACTGTTCTTCATCTCTCTAGCAGAAGACCCAACCAAACAGTAGGACGTTGTCTGCTTAATTTTGCAACACTCTCTCTATATATATCCATCTCTATATATTCCCACAATCGCACAAAGTTGGCCTGCATTTGTAAAGAGCACAACAATGTAGCTAGCTGGTGCCAGGCATTAGGTGTATCTTTTATGTGGATCTCTTTTGGCATCGCATCTTTTGTGTGTATCTTTTGTGCGTGCGTGTCTAAGCTGCAGTTTTTGTGTGGGCTAAACTGCGCTTGAGACCGGCTAAAGCGCCTGGGCTTATTTGCTTAGGCGGCTTATGGCCAGCTCCGTTGCTCCGTTGCTCCGTTACAAGGGTCTGACAGTTATACTTTTGCCTTTCTTTCGACACAATGCCAAAAGTGAAATTCTTATGGATTTATTTTAGAGCTCTTCTAGCTCTGTCTGCGTTTGCTGTTGTTGTGCATTTTATGTTTTTTATGTGGTCATATTTCTTGGCAAGTGTTGAAGTGTGCCTCACTGACAAGCCTGACTGCGGCTGCGGGGGAGGGGAGTGCCAGGGCAATGGGATGGGCCAACAGGAAACGCTGCTTGCTCCAGCTCTGTGTGGGTCGTAAAAGTTTGGTTCTTCCTCATTTCTCTCTTTTCACTTCACATTTTTAATTGCTGTTTTTTGCGCAAATATTTTCAGGAAGAATATGAAAGCCCACAGATCTTGTTTGGCCTCTAAATCTGCCTCATTGTTATTTATTTATTAACTGTAAATACGTTTGTTGATTCTAAACGTCATTGTGGCCGGCAAGTGTTAGCTGATTTGTAGCTGTGCGCCTCGAAAAAAGAATGTTTTGTGATTTATGTGCAGGCCGGGTGAGGCACTGATTTATGGCAGGTATAGAGTCTGCGTCGGAGAAAAGTCCAGAAAAATGGTTAAAGCATCCAAAAAGGGTTTGCTTGAAAGCCGTTCCTCCAACTTTGTTATAAAGTTGAAAGCAGTAAATATGATCTGAGGGAGTTGAAAATATATTTTGGTATGTTTAGGATATGAATTTTGTTAGGGTTAGAAGTTATACAAATACTAGAAACATTTTTTAATTTGATTTGTCCGTCTGTCCCTATGAACGCCTATTAAGGTCCAAGATGTAGAATAGACGAACAAATATATTTATATAATTAGACAGACAGAGAGAGAGAGAGAGACAGCTACGCATATACATACACAGACACAGAAAACCATAATAGCATTTACAGCAAGCTCTTTCTCACCTGGCCAGTATGTATGTCTATGTTGTTGTTTTATTGTTGTTGTTTTCTTGCAACCTCACCTGATAGCCGAAAAGTTTACTCGCTAAGTAAAGAACAATGCTACGCTTGCCTCCATACAACTTTTGAACCAACTTGCAGTTGGAATTTCTTAAAGACGCATCCTTAGTGTGCTCCAACGTCCTAAAATCGTACACGTGCGAAAGTCTTGATCTAATATTCAGGTAGCTGCAGCTTTCCACTGAATGGCCTGTCAATGCCTTGTCAATCAAACTCGCACCCACTCTCATGGCCTTTTCAACGGTTTGTCACTTGCCAAAGCCAACAACAACAGCAACTACAAAGGCCAGCAGCAGCAGCAGCCGCAGCAACAACGACAAAAACGACAACGGGCGGCAGCAGTTGTAAATATTGTGTTAAACATTAAATGAAGTCGTTAAAATCATTTAATGATGCACTCGTTAGTCACTCGCGTTGACAAGTGAAGCGATGCCCGACATCAGACATCAAGTAGCAACAACAACAACAGCAGCAGCAGTAGTAGCTACTTTCGGTTCTTGCCGCTGCCGCCGCAGTTGCAACGCTGCGTTGCATTCTAGCGAGGCATGGCAGGCAGCCATGTGGCATGTGGCATGACATTCATTCAAGCAGCCACTGCACCTCACCACACTTCACTTGCTGCCCATTTTCATTGACTCCAGTATCGGCTTCTGTCCGACTGTCTGTCGGCTGTTGTCAAAAGGAATTGAAAGGATGTTTGATGGCATGCTAAATTGAAAAATGCATGCAAAAGAGTCTTCAACTTTTCGTTTTCCTTTTTTTCACTTTTCTCCTCACTGCCGCATTTGTGCATTTATGTCTCATTTTTCATAGCGCTTGTAAAAATTGTTGTTGTTGTTGATGATGCTGCTGCTGCTGCTGCTGTTGCGTGTAAGTTGGCATGCAATTGCTGGCTTTGTTTTTATTAGTTTTCTTCATCTAAATGTTCTAAGTTTAATTAGCGCATGTTTGCTGCCGCCATACCCCTTCCAAAGGGGGCAGACACAAAAGCAGCAACAACAACGTGCCTCGCTTTCTACAGCTTTTCTTTGAAATATTTTCACCCACCTTGGTACTGTGCTCCACTATGCTAGGTCTCTATCAACATGGTCAGAGATTTTGCTGCTATTTTCGATTTTGTACCACGGTGCTGTGGCTGCAACAAGTGATCCACCGCTTGGCCAATGGAAAGTCAAATGGTTGTTGTTTTGGCAGCCAACAACTCATAAGGTCAAAACTGTATGCATTATCAATGCTCGTCGGCAACAACTTGCAACGACTGCCACAAATGCTGCATCTGCTGCTTGTCAATGCTGCAAGCGTTGCGGATACACACACACACACACCACAGCCTTTCAACATTGTTGCCATTGTTGCTGTTGCTTTTGAGCCCGCCAGCAACAGCAACATGACTCTCGCACTGTGCAGCACCGTTGCTGTTGTTGCATTGTTGCCGCTCTGGCATTGTTGCTGTTGTTGCCTTTTGCTGCTTAAGATGTATCTGCTGTGATTACCACCAGGCGAGCGTGTACTTAAGCATTTTATATGCTTTTTTTATGCCATGTTGTCCTTGTCCAAGCTGCGGCGCGGCAAGAGTCGCTTTCGCGAGACTCGAGAGTCGAAAATTGGGTTTATAAGTTTTGCCAAGGCGCGCGTTGAAATGGCGTTGATGATGTTCATGTTTCATGTTTGTGGCTTGATGAAGCGCAACGATTATCCCCCAGCAACAAACGGCCACAGCAACAACAAGCATAGTAAAAATATGCCACAAATTGATTGATTTGCCACGGCACGAAGCTGAGGCTGAGGCTCTTGCTGTTGTTGAGGTTGAGGCAACATCAACAGCAACATCAAGCAACGACGACGATGACGATCAAGAAACTCGTTTCAGTTTCAATTTCATTTTAAAGAAATATATTTTTTTTTCTTATAAATATTTTAAACGCGCGCCTTTTGATGCGGCCAAGTGGGCGTTGTTGGTGCTGTGGTTGCTGGTTGCCGGCTGCAGCGGCTGCTGCTGCTGTTGATGTTGCATGCCAAAATCTATCTTAGCCAGTCTATTTTCAAATGACGGCGACAAAATATGCGCCCAAATGCAATTGAAACGCAACGAAATTTGTGCAACGCCCACTTTGAACCAAAGCCAACTTGCTGTTGCCGCTGATTTTGCTGTTGTTGTTGGTGCTGTTGGTGTTGTTGGTGCTGTTGGTGCTGTTGGTGCTGTTGGTGCTGTTGCTGTTGCGGAACTGCCACACAACAATTTCTCAATTGAAATGTGTACGCGAAAATTGTTGCCAGTTGCCAGTTGCCGCTGCCATTGCCCGTTTGACAAATAAGTTGCATGCAAATAGCTGCAACAGCAGCAGCCCCAACAAAAGCAACAGCAACAGCAATTGCTACCGCAGCAGCGCAGCAATTTGTTTGCAATGAATTAAATTCCAGCCAACAATTTTCTCAATGGCTTTTGCTGCTTCATTGATGAAAATCACGGCAGCACCTTTGACCAGCCAAGTTGTTTGTCAAGGCGTCTGACATGCCACACCCTCCCACCTTCGCACCCACCGCCCCTCAGGCAGCCAGAAAGCAACTGTTGCTGACATGACAAATTCTTGCTGCACAGCAATGGCAACGGCAACAGCAACTCACATGACAAATGCAATTAATTGCTTGCTAAAGGAAATTCTATGTAAATCGTTTAAATATTTAAACAAAAATTAAATTGAACAAGCATGAACCACATGTGGCAGTTGCAAGGGATTTTAGTCCGTAAAAATATAAAATATTTTATATAGCAGGATAATTTGCTTCAAAAATTCAAAAGGAAGCAATTGCAATTGCTTCTAAATTCATATTAATTTTATGCAAATTTACAATTATTATACCTTTACACAGAAGAAAGTATATATATTCTCGATCAGCATGGCATCTGTCTGTCCATTTGTTTCCATTGTTATGTAAAAACCGTCAAAATCTAACCACTTTATCATATAGTTTTCAGCTTCCATATAAAAGACCGATTTAGTAGTAATATTTTAGATCTCGAAAACTCGGTTGTTTCTTTTCATAACAACTGTTACTTCCCGGCTATGTCCAAAAGGATATAAGGCTGAACAGAAGATTTTCTTTTAATACTGTTTAGGTTCTCATGTTGTCATATTTTGATACAACTTTTTCATTTTTCATCAAGATGAAGGCTAATTCAAAAACAAATTCAGGAAGAACAGACGACAATAGGATACATCAAATGTCTATTGAGCAAACAGCTGAGCAATCTTGTACTAGAATTCTTTTATTGACACAGAGAATGCAGAGATAAGAGAACGATAAGGCCGGGAGAACAGGAACAGAAAAAGGGAAAAGAGACAAAGACACATAAAGAAAGAAGAGTGAGAGAGAAGAGATAGTAGAGGCTTAGTATGTGCATTTCGCAAGTCTAGCGGTTCACATTCCGTTCGGTTGGCCATGCCGAAACTGAATCTTATTTCTATTACAATTGTGGAATTAACTTATCGTGGCGTGCTGCACTGCCAATGAAGTCAACAGCGGAGCCGCCACTTTATGCATTCGTTGGTCAGACAATGCGTCTCACGTTGGATGAGCCTTACACTTCTGGACGATCATATCATATCATACATGTGCACTTGAAGAATGCTTTGGGTCATTGCGTTGTTACATAAACATTGCAACTGAGTGTTACAGTGCTTACTCATTATATGCACATACTACAGAGGACAGTAAGTGGAGTCAGATAATAGGTAGAATAAATGGACAAGGCCATCTTGCTGAAGGTGTTTTTCTATTGCAATTTTATTCTAAAGATTATTTAAATTTTTTTTTTCTTACTTTCTGCATATCTATGCCACCTTAGCATAATATAATATTGTTTGTTTTTTAAGCAGATAAATAAGAAAGAAAATTATGATTATTATTTAATGACTCAATAAATCAAAAGCACAACACAACAAAATATTTTATGACGACGATTGTGCCTCTGACTCTCAAACTGATTGCTGACACTCTCCATGATCATGACTATGACTATGGCTATGAGTGCTTATTGCCATTGTAAAAGCATGATGTTGTTGTTGTTTTTATTGAGCATTAAATGGCTAATTAACAAAACGTAAAAACACCAAAAAGGCGCAAAGCAAAAAAGCACGATAGACGGAAAACAGACAAACAGATAAAACAGATGGACAGACAGACGCCAATTAGTTCAAGTCACACAAAAAGCAAAACAAGCTGCGAGTTAGATGGATAGATATATGGATAGATAGATGAATGAATGGATGGATGTGTTGGCTGGGTATGGTTAGATGGAATTGACGACAGTTAAGCTTGTAACTAAGTGCAAAACAGGCCATAAAAAGGCGCCGAACAAACAATATTTTTTGTTTATTTCGTTTTTTAGTTTCAATTACATTTTCCAACACGCAGACACAAAATTGTATCGTGTTTAATGTATTTCATTTCAGATTTTTTGTTTGGTGAGAAGTTAACCATTTTTATGAGCGGTTAACAAGTTCCGCCATAATTATGAGTACCCACAAACAATGAGTGAATTCTGGCCAGTGCCTCTCCATAGCGATCCGTCAGCGATCTGAAACGTTCAATCGTTCAAACATTTGCCCATAGAGTCCCCCCCCTAACTCTAGACAGGGGTTTTCTATCACTTATTTTTTGAGTTTCTGTGATTTTGTTCCCCCTCGTTTTAGGCGCAAAGTAGAAAATTACAACCTGTACACACGCTAACGCTAATGTTACCAAAGACCTAAACCAAAACCAAGATCACACTTAGGCTCCGGCAGCAGCAAAACCAAAACCAAAACCAAAACAGACTCAGGCCCAGAGCTCAGAGCTGGAAACCTTTAGCCAGGCACCGAAAATTACCCAACAATTTTCAGGCAACAACGTTTAGGTTTCGCTGGCTGATGCACAAGTTGTTGTAGTTGTTGTTATTGTTGCTGTTGCTGCTGCTGCTGCTGCTGTTGCCTGAGGGCCATTTTCTCAGCTTTCCAAGACATTTCACGACCACAGACAGATCCACAAAAGCCAACCAGCCAGTGTCTACCTCAGCTCAGCTCGTTGGCTGACGAATGTGGGAACAAGTCTAATGTATCTATGGCAGGGTAAGCGGGGAAAATGTTGGTGTAAGAGGGGAGTAGGAGGAGTGCATGCTCTAGCTGGCATGGGCGACGATTGCGATAATCGTTTTCAATTTGATTAGCTGTCAGAAAAGTCATAGACAGTCAGAGGAGTAAGTTACTTTGAGTCACTTGAACAAAATTGTTTATTAGTTTTGCCTTTTTGAATATACATTACATATATATACTCATATATATCCTATGAACTGACAAATGAAACAGAAATTGAAGTGGAAATTTAGACTAAAATAGTATATAGAGGCGGGTCCTACTATAAGCTTAGTCATTCCTGCTTTGGACTAGAGTTTGTGAACGATTTTGTTGGACAAAATAAGCTAACTCTTTTCAATTTGTCACGAAAAGATTCAGCTTTTTACACACATGAGATATATAAGAAGCAAGCCGACCTCTGAGCTCTTTCCCCCTCTTGACGACTGCCTTATGAAACTGTTCAAAGACGGTTCGCGCTGCGATCACTGAACAAAATCTCTGAGTTATTTGGAAAGATATAAGAAATTATTAACTATTCTATTATACAAATTTACAAGCGATGTGGAAAACTTAGTTTGCAATTGTTATAAAAATCAAATGAACTCAAATGAAATACAATTAAAATTTTGTGTATTTTTAAGCAGTGCATGTGAGAGATAAGTTCATCAATACACTAACACTTTTGGTTTATCAACATGACTGGATCTACTCTAGTAATTTGGGTAAATGACTGTGTAAATACTTCAATTTATGGGTTTATTTGTCTAATTTTGTGAGAAGATAAAGCATAAGTTCAATGGCTGTTAGATCTATGGCAATATGAGAATACTCCCAAAACAAATACGATTCAAATTGAGTTCACACTATATTTTCAAGCAGCTTCACCTTCCCAGTTTGCACCTTAACACCCTACACGCACACACACACTTCCCTGCGAAACACCTCAGCTTGAATGACAGCTCGTCAGGCATAACGCCGCAGACAATTTATCAAGTTAAAACAAAACAACCAAACATTGATTTCGGCTAAATGTAAATTAGTTAAAGCTAAAACATGTTTATGTTGATTTTCCAAAACGTTACGCAAATTATAAAATTCAATATTTAAATAATCGCTTTAGCTTTTGGGCACAAAACAGGCCACATCATTAATCAAAAATGTTGAAGCTGAAAGCAAGGATGGGGTTGGAGCTGGGACGGTGTCAACTTCTTATGGAATGGGAATGGAATGGCACAATAAAGAAATCAATAAGTCAAATTGACAGCACAGTAGTCGTCCGGAGTTGCCAAAAAGTAACTGAAGCTTCTTACACATTTGCTGCCTTTATATACATACATATGTTGTTGCTGTTGTTGTTGGCTGCCTTTTCATTATTTATTATTAAACGAATTGGTGCAACCTTAACTGCCAGGCAATTGGCTACTGGACTTGGATTTATATGGCGAACTCATGTATACGAGCTGCCAACTCTTGCCACTTGAAATGAATATGCAAAAGAGCTAGAGTTGTGGCTGGAGACGTGGCCAGAGCCACAGCCAGAGCCAGACAAAGACACAGCCACAGACACAGACACAGACAAAGAAATGGACAGACTGACAGACAGACAGACATACAGAAACGAAAGACAGACAAAAAGGCAGAAATACAATAAAACGGCAGCATTTTGGGGCTGGTCAAACCAGCAGAAGCAACAGCAGCACCAGACTTGGACAGCTGGAACAGCTTTTTGGACAGTCCTTCTGTTTTGCCTACTCCACATCCACACTCGCAGCGGGGGCAAGCAGACTCCATACCATACACACCTATATAGTCGGTTGGTCGTACACACACACATATATATATATATATATAGCTAATTTAAATGAGCTGCAAAAGGAAGCGAGGCTGTGCAACCCTTCTGGCTTTCGACAACATTCAGGCTTTATGACGCGCTTCTGCTGCTGTCTGACAATTTATCAGCTAACTGGAGCTGTTGCTGCTCCAACTGAGGGAGTTCCAGCTACAACAAGAGGAGCATCAAAATTGATTTGCATATCCAATTATAAGCACATTCTGCAAAACCAAAAAGCAAAGTAAAATATAAATAAGAGTGTTGAGTTGAAGTTTGGAAAGCCTAAGCTGATATACTCTTGATATGTATCTATATATATCAACTGATTAAAATAATCATATTGACTCTCTGAAAGAGTGTATGAAAAAGACTTAAGAGCTCAGGCTGAGGCCTGTTGCGAACTACTGTTGCTATTTTGTGCTTTCGTTTTTTCCTCTTTTGTTTAACAAAAATTGTCGCACTTTGACACAACGAAAACATTAGTAGAATCCTTATACATTCATATATCGTATATGATTTGTTTATTTATATTTTTTGTACATTTCATTGACACGAAATGCACTTTTGTTTTGCCATTTGTGCAATTAATAATACATTTTTGTTCTTCGCCAGCTTGTTTGCTGTGCAAAACTGACCAAGTAGCTTCAATAGATATGGCTTACAACATGCATGCACATGGCTTATATACCATATCGGTTTATTTAATAATGTTTGGCAAATAAATAGGCAAAACATCATCATGACACGCGTCACGCAAAGTCGCTGCAAATCAAATGAAAATGCCCTGAAATGTTTAAGCGACACATTTTTGAGATTGTGCGATGAAATACTAAATGGCCAAAATCTCAATGGGTTTAATGCGTGTTAGGAATGCATTAGAGCAAACCGAACAGAGAATCAACAACAAATGGAAACATTAAACAGAACAAACAAGTACATATCTAAGCTAACCATATATATATATATATATATATATAGTTGCTTCAGATCACACTTGGGGAGAACTCAAATCAACGATATCAAAGTGTTCATTAGGCTCACAAATTTCAATCTAACTGCAAATAGCTTACAATATTGCTCTAATGAATTGAATATTTAAATATGAATTTCAATTTGCAAGTTGCCTTTCTCTCTCTCTCTCTCTCTCTGTCAGTGTCTCTTTCTCTTTCTCTCTGCAAACAATTATGAGCGCCATGCTCAGCTCACACACATCACATCCTGCGTTCTAACTGCATTTATGTAAGTAGAATGATGAACACAATGGCTAAACACCGCTAAATTCTTCAAATGGCGCAGTAGGAGACGAAGTGGCAACAAAGTAACCGAAGGTCAAAGTGCGTGCCGAAAAAAACTGAATGAAACCTGGAAGCAGGAGGTGGTAACTGCCAAATGGACAACGTTGTTACTTGATGGATGGGCCAGGGCCAGGGATGCGGAGACAGGGATGCTGGCAGAGTGTAAGTGCTGGAGAGAAATGAGCTGTTTTCCCTGGACCCTGGCCTGGCGTGGCCCCGGCCCTAACTACCCCATGTTGATACCCAATTCTCATGCAGCCAAATGTGCAATTTTGTAACAAATTAGCGGGCTAACATAGGCACATTCGCTGGAGAGACGGGAAAGAGCAAAGCGAACCTTTTATGGCCATTGTGATTATCGCCGCAGGATGTCCTGTGCCGGGTTAGACAGGGATAGCGCTATCCCTTGACAAATCCTCAACACGAATGTTGCAAATCCTTTAATGCGGCTGCGCCTAAGCATTGATCGACCTGGCCCCGTCCTGTGCCGATTTAGCCTTAACACAACACAACACACACATACCCTCTTATATATGTGTACAGCGTAGCGGTACTCAGGATCAAGGACCTGGTACATATATGTGGATTTCTGTTTGTTTGGCTGCTCTAAATCTAAATCCGCATAGCCTAATGAGCTGTCACTCTCTCTAGAGTGTTTGCGTTTTCAGAAAGACAAAAAAGAAGAAAACGCTGGCCACTACAGGACATTTAGCATTGTCCTGCCACTTGACCACACACAACATACAATGCAGACAAAGATAAGCAGTTGGAAAAGCAGGACCAGAACAATGCCAAGCCAAGCCTTGTCCAAACAAACTGACACTTGATTTTCCAACATTTTCCACGATAGACAAAAATTCGGCAACCGAAATTTGGTGCAGTTACAGTTTACGGCTTACAGTTGGACCTAAAATAACAAGTCCCAGAATGGCTAAAACTCTAATTCCGCTAAATGATGAACAAGCTAAACATATGTACTTACAAAGGTACAAGTAGAAGTCTATACACTGAGAAAAAATCGGAATGTTAAACAAGCAAAAGGTGTTTAAGAGAAAAAAACAAGTGATACAAATGCAAGACTTTGATTTGTAGGGAATGGGATATAAATAACTAGAAAATTGAGTTGGGGCTGGCCAACTTGTCTCTTGACCTTTTCCATTATCCTATAGAAGATGGTTTCCCTGATCCCTTTAGGGGAAAGTGTCCACTTTTACAATGATCCTATGGTAAAAAATATTATAGAAAACCGATTCTATATTAGACTTTATGCACAATTACTTAGAAATTTTGATTCAACGGCTTCTTAGTGCCAAGCCAACAGCATAAAATCGAACTTGTATGAACATTTTAGCCAACTAGCTCTTATCAGATAGTCTGTGTGTTGTTTACAAGCAACATGACTTTTATATATACCTGAAATATCGCTTCTCCATCACCTTTTTCTCTGAGTGTACATATGGGAGCCTAGAAACTGTAAAACGTTTTTCACTTGAAATTTTCGCCTGCCCAAGCGCAGACACACTTAAAAGCTAGTTTCCTGCCACGCCCACAATGCAGATATATGTACATATATGTGTGTGTGTATGTTAGGCTAACGGGTGTCTGTGTGTGCTGTAGGCGGGGTAAGAGTATATTGAAGGGGAATCCACCTCAACGTCATCGTCGTCGTTATCATTAAAGCCACGCGAAAGTGTTCTAATTGCAAAACTTTTGCCCATGCCGTGTTCAAGTTGGCGTTTGTTGTTGTTCATTGCTGTTCTTGTTGTTGTTGTTGTTGTTGTTGCCGCGTGTTTGTGGTAATTGCAAATTGCAGTGGCATGCAGCTGCATTGGCAGCACTACTCCCCCTGCCCAACCAACCGCTCCGCCCCTTTAACACCGCATGGCAAAGGAAACCTAGGCCTAGGCCTGCTGCAAAAAAAGGAAAAATAAAAAAAAATATTTAAAAGCAAAACTAAACTAAAGTCAGCGGCGGCTTTTAATTAAAAGTGACGAGTATTTAATAAGTGGCAGGCCCCAAAGACAGACAGACAGGCAGACAGACAGAGGGACAGACATACAGACAGACAAACGGACATACAGATGCCAAACTATTTGCATTTACATTTTGATGCAGAAAACCCTATAAAATCTGTTTATCATTTGCATATATAAGGAGACTTGTAGATCATTTGATGGGGATATATGATGAGGGGAAGGGGTGGGGTTGTCTTAAGCTACAGCTCATATTATAGTCGATTTATGATTACAAGTTAATATGCAAATAGTGTGGCTTGAAATTATCATAGATGTTTTTGTATATAATTTTTTATGGCTTGTTAACTATGACATTAGTAAGTTCAACTCATGAAAATTGTAACTTTTAACGAAGATATTCCAAGTATATTTTGTAAATTAAAGAAATCAGCAGGGATTACAAAAAAAACTATATAAATTTTAACCCTCAAATAAGCAATTCAATGCGAACTTTGTTATTATGCGATTTACCATTGCAGTGATAAATTCAACTAAGAAGATGGTAAATATAATTGCAGTGGTGCTTTCCATGACACTGTTATCCATACCTAAGCATGTAATATGAACTAAATATATGAATAATTGTCATATTATATAGCATCTACTTATATAGACACACATTCAATCTGCTTTGGTTTAGACATCAAACTGGGTACAAAAATCAATCAATTTGTTGTACTATAAATATCAATATCAACTTGCCTTTCAATCAAGCTCATTATGCTAATGAAGACACACAGCTGCACACGCCTACACACACACACACGAACACACTTATACATACAGTAATACAGCAACAGCGACTGACTAAGTGGTTGAGCTGAGCAGTTGAGCCGGAGCCACAGTCCGAGTCAGAGTCAACTCTACACTTGTTTGGGGCCTCTGCTCTGTCCAACTTGGGGGACTTGTAGTATGTCTGCTTAACCAGTCTCCTGCTCCGTCACCCCTACTGGAACATCATTATCATGATCATGATCATGATCAGGCCTGACCATCGACATGAACATCGACAGCGACTGCTTGGGGCGACGTTTAAATTTGTTCATACTATAAACAAAATGAGCTAAAAGATTCTATCTGTTCGTGTAAATATTTGTTAAAATTAAGCTTTCAACTGCAAAATTTCCAAAATGTTAATTTTCATCATCGGCAGCAGCAGCCAAAGAAAAAGAGATACAAATTGCCATATGACAAAATTGTGAGGTAGTTGAAATTTGTCAAGCAGCTGGACAAACAAGTCAAGTTGAATTGATGATGATGATGGCTTTTAGCCCGAACCTGTGCTAATCGGGGATATATATAATATTTAGAAATCTGCCAACTTAAAATGGTTAGAAAATGGCAATGAATGTTGTAATTTTTAAAACTATTAAGATAGATTACAGATTTGAGAGGCAGCAAACAAATATAGTAGAATTGTTCAGTGAAGACCTAGCGCTCAGAGACTAAAACAGCTAACTATATATCTCTATACATCTCACAACTTTAGATTGAAAATTCTACAATTTTAATAAATCTTTCCAGTCAAAACATTATCATAATGAAAGAGCATAGCAAAGTCGTCCAGGCAAATTCTATTCACATTCTTGCCAAGTTGTCTTTTTTGATCCAAAAGCAACAATAACTACAACAGGTTGGCGTTTTTCTGCATTTTTAATGTGCGTTTTGGAATTTTATTTATATTTGAGCCTGTGGCAAATGTTGGATCTGTTGATGTTTTGGCTGTATGTGTGACTTTTTTCACAAGTTGGCCTGGAGACATGC
The DNA here is from genome assembly GCA_037043425.1 of Hirtodrosophila duncani. Lineage (NCBI taxonomy): Eukaryota > Metazoa > Arthropoda > Insecta > Diptera > Drosophilidae > Hirtodrosophila > Hirtodrosophila duncani. The sequence goes on along the minus strand of JBAMBM010000823.1, from coordinate 1,771,268 downwards.
AAGCGGAGGCAGCACCAACAACACCACCTACAAGCCTGCACACATAATTCAATTAATTTGATTTAATTGCCGCAATGGAAACCAGGCAGAAATGCATAAATGCATAAGCGGGACACATTTACATATGCAATAACATATACATATGAGAAATCACTGCAAACATTTTCGAAGACTTTTCTGAGACTCAGTACGAATGAAGTCAAAGCCTTTGCCATACTTTATATAGCTAAAAGTGGCCTATGAATGATTTCATCAAGAGATATTTATTAGAGAACTGCATGAATGCATTCAAAAGTGACAAATGAATCATTCGAAGACAATGAAATACTTGACTTAGTTGAAACCAAAAGTATTTGCAACATATGCATTCGAATACAAATTGGTGCATGTAGGATATGGTGTGCAATGGAGACAAAGGCTCAAGAGTGGAAAGAAAATTCCCTTCGAGGCTTGACAAGTGTGAGATACAAATTTGTTTGCATGCTCTCTAGTCGTGCATGTTGATACTCTAGATTCTAGACAAGATAAATAGACCACTGTATGGTGACAAGAAAGAAGAGCAGGCAGACATATAAGCTGGCTATCTCTTGTAAGAACACTCCCTTTGATTTGGCTCTCGATTTGGCGATTCCTTTTTTATTGGGTTCATTGCGTTCCGAACGAATATCATAGCATACCAATTTGACTTGTCCAAGTAGTCATTTGTACGAGTAGGAGTAAATGTAGTCATTGCAGGGCTCTCATATTTATATAGTCTTCTGTATCTTCGATATGATAGCCACATTTGATATATTTTCTAGATATTGTAAATGATAAAGCGTTACTGCTCAAAATAATATCAACTAATAAAAATATCTTTCAATTGCCAAAGGTTTTCCAAATCATATGACAATTTAACACTAAAATAATACCGCTCTACGAAATATAAAGCTCTTTTCTCTCTTTGTTTTGATTAGAGCAGCCCTTTCGACTCTTTCTCCCTCTATCTCCCCTTCCATATTCAAGTGCCATACATAACTTTTGGCCTGCAGTCAAGTATTGTTTTTCATAGTCTCAACTGGAATTTCAAGTGAGAAGCACTCCCCCCTCCACCCAGCTCTAGCCCTCTGGTAAATTGAGCACCCTTTTATGCTAACAACACAAACATATTTTGCTTACATTTTGCACGAGGGTTAAAATTTGTGAACTCGCCAAAAATTGGCCAAAATGGCTGGCTCATTGGCTTTGCTGTTGTTGTTGCTGTTGTTAGCTAATGACGTTGTGAACTTGTGTTGTGGTTGTTGCGGCTGTCAGTTAAACAAAACTAAAACCTACACAAATTTCTTCAAGCAAATTTATGGCGTTTTTACTAAGGCTGTCAAGTATAATGTTAGTTTGACACGTTACTAGAGAGAGAGAGAGAGAGAGACAGAGAGAGAGAGAAAGAGAGCGAAAGAAAGATAGAGAGAGAGAGAGAGAGAGCAGAAGTAAAAGTTTGAATTTTTTCACACAGAAGTTGTTCTTGCAACAGAATGTGGAAATGTAAATGTAATTTTGCTATTTTCAGTTGAAAAGTTTGTACGATTTTAAACCACAAATTTCTTCAATATCTATATGATTCTTTGCCTTGGCTAAGAGATAGTTAGTTAATTTAGTTAATTCTCCAACTGATCTGCCATCTCTTGGTGGTAGCTCTAGTCCGGAGCTCTAGTTGCCTTAAAAGTTGATTCACTGTCTGGAGTACTTTCAACCTGTGGGGGCTATGCTGAATTTCCAGCAAACAATCTGAGTTTCTAAAGGAGAGTCCTTTTGATTGGTTGACTAGTGTAGAATTTCGATTCACAATTGGAGTTCTCATTGGGTTCTGCTTTTCAAATGATATAATATTGTCTTGTTAAGCAGCCAGACTTCTGATGATAGACTCTGGCAGGTCTTGAAACAGTCTGTAAAGCCAGACTTTAATTTTTTGGTATTTGCTATCAATGTTCTCCTGTGAGATGCGGCCGAAATCACCGAAGCCAACAGACTTCTGAAGTATTTCAATGGCAGCTGAAAACAGAAAACCCAACGACCCTGAGCCCGCTAACACAAACACTTCAAGCCCTGTTTTTTAATTTGAGTGAATACTGTTTGCCTTTCAACTTAATACGCCATTAATTTTCCTATTTTAGTGAAAATTGAAAAACCTAATCAACCCCCAATTACTTGCAGCAGAGAGCCAGCCCGCCCTTGGCCAACATCAACCAGTTAAGAGTCAAAAAAGCCACTTCAAGTTCAAATTAATTGCAATATGAGGCGCACATTAAATGTGACCCATTTGAGGGGGAGGCAGGAGAGTGATAGCGAGGGGGGCAGTACCAGAAGCCGAACCAAAAATAAAATGAAACGAAAAGAAAATGTCATTTGGCCTTAATGAGCGGTCAGTTAATCATGACATTTTAGACAGACGATGACAATGACAATGTGGGCTTGAAAGTGGGCTATGGATATGGGGGTGGTTTGGCTTGATCCTGGTCCTGTTCTGTCGCTGATGAAGCGCAACCAATTGGAGCCTGGCCAATGCCAATGCCAATGCCTAATGAGCAGCAAAGTGAAAAAGCCATAAACATAAAAATTAAAGCAAAAGCCAAAGCATTTCCAAAATTAAAGCATATCGTATGAGAGGGCTGGCCCCGCACATTAAAGACACTTTAATGCACTTCATCAATTTAGGTTTATGGCTACAAAACGGCGTATACATATATATACGCCATATAGTATGCTCATCGTTTTGGCAGATGTAATTATCTCACAGTGTCTGCTGCTGCTGCTGCTGTTACTCTTTTGCCGCTGCTCTGATTTTCGTATTGCCTTTTTTGAGATTTCGCAAAAATAATAAATAATAAAAACAGCGCAAAAAAAAACGAAGCAGAAAAATTATGATGAAAAAGTCTGGGCTTTGGAAACTCCATTAATTTTTGCTGCTGTTACGTTCTTCCTATATATATATATATATATATATATATATATAAATCTGTGTGTGTGTATAGTTTTTTGGCTGCGCCTTTCTGATGCCTCCTGAGCTGCGTCATTGTTAATGAGTTTTCGTGTATGGCTTACTTATAAAAGAGGATCCCAAAACGCGGTCTGTGGGGACCAGTTCCAAGGAACTCCAAGTTCAGATAAGGCAGAGCCAAAGACCTGGCCAGGGGCGCGGAGGCAAGGAGCTGGCAAACGAAAATTAAAAGAGGCTCAGCCTGAGACTTGGACTGGCTACTTAATATTTGCCTCGACCTGGACGTGGAGCTGGTCTGCAACTGCTTTTTAATAATCTTCTGGGCCTGTGCCTGTGCCTGTGCCACCAGTTTGCTTCAGTTGCTCCTTCAGGTATTGCAGTTCCCACGCTGCTTTTAATTTCCAAGCAGCCCAAAATCAAAATCAAAGCCATTAGTTTACACTTTACATGCTAATGGCAATATGCGCAGCCTTAGTGCGTCCTTCAGCTATGCCCTAAGGACCACAGCGGCAGCGGTATGAGCTGCGAGGGGGTGTGTGTGTGTGTGTGTGTGTGTGGAGCGGATGGGGCTTCTGGTTCTGGCTTCAAAATAAAACCAATGAACTTTTTTAATTGCCAATGAAATTGTGTTTCCACACAGAGCAGAGCGTTCGCCTTCGCGTATTTGGGTAGCCTCAACCTCAGCCTGAATTGGAGCTGCAGCTCCTCCTGCTACTGCACACTCGCCCTCGCCTTGCCTGTTGTTTGCCTGCTTGCCTGCCTGCCTTTTTTCGCGCCGTTTTGCCGCAATTTAAAGTTGTTGTTGTTGTGTTTTTATTTGTACATTGGCGCCGTTTGCCGTCGAGCTGCGAATTGCACTCGTAAAATGCATTTAATTTTTTAGCATTTTATTTTTGTTAAAACATTTGACGGGTTGTTTAGGGCTGATTGGACAACTGCAACGCGGCAGGCTGAGCATGTTATATGAGAGTCCATTGTTAAAGCATAAAAGTGTAATACACTGTGCCACTAAGTTGGGATTCAAATGTGATGAGCTGCAAAGCGATTGACTGATGATCTTGATATATATAAATTTGCATATATGTGATATATCCTCAGTTATATGCTAACTAACATTCGTTACTGGGCAGCATGGCTTTGCCAAACTATTTGACTGAAATGTTCACGCAAGTTTCATTTTATATCCTTCATAAGCCTTAAGAAGTCGTTTTATTCAGAGCAATCCTATGAATTTTGCATCTTTTTGAGTATCTTTGTGTTTGCATTTAGTTACATTGTCCCAGAGCAGCCTTATCCATGGGATGAAATGGCAAGGAATTGCTAGTTTTCATATGTCTTTATTTAAGGATGCTCTTTTACCGAATTCCAGCTGCAATCTAGGTCAAATGTTATATGGAAGCAAGCGAGACAATCAGACTCTGGTGTCTGACTTAGCTTTAAGGAGTTTAAGGCATAGATGTGGTGTGGAAATGATTAAGAATTGGTATATTTATCTAGACTAAAAGAAAACATTAGTTTGTTATATGAGCGTCTCTGTATAAACGAACCCTGGCAATGCCGGCTATTGTACTTACTAGTATATATATCAAGTTTGATTACTGCCTCAGAAGCTATTAGATGTCAGCTCAGTTAACCGTCAACTGTCCAAGCGCTCTGTAAAGAGCCGCCTTTGCCCAATGTAATTGCAATTTAAGCAATTTCCAAACTCAAAACCATTAAACAGTTAACTTGGCTAGCATTTCAGTTAGTTCGTTAGTGGAATAGTTGGTGGAACAGTTGAAAAGTTGAATAGTTGTTGGAGCACTTAAGTCTCAGGCCTGCAATTGGATAGGCAGACTTATAGAACACAGACGGAGACGGCGAACAAGACTGAGACTGAGACTGAGACTGAGACTGCGACTGAGACAGAGACACAGATCCAGTTGCACTTTCAGCTACTTGTAATGCCTCTGTTAGAGGAGCTCGGTTTAGGTTCAGGTTCCGAATGAACTGGATACGCGTTTGCCTAATTAAAAGTATTGAGTTTGGGGCATTTGAGGCTGAAGCTGAAGTTGGAGGCGCGAGCTAAACAAATTCAAATACGGTCAAAGCAGCGGGTGGGCGCGAACCGGCCGGCCGGCAGGTATCGGTGTGGCTATTGGTGCCTCTCATAGCCATTGCCTGGTCACAGCGGGCGCTATCAGCAACGAGTCAGTCGGCAGGTTCAGCACCTTTGTCTGCCGTCTCACATTCACATCAATCGCAATCGAAATCGGCTTTGGCTTTCGGCTGCGGCAATCGGAATCGGAGGCGGTGTCATAATTTTCACAGCAGGTGTCATTGCTAATGATTTACACCCGAAAACAGCAACTCTGCTTGGATGCAACACAAAGTGCAGTCCTCCGTCCACAGTCCACGTCCACCGCACTGCTTGTCGGCAACAACAATAACAATAAAAAGAACGTGAACACAGAAAAAAAATCTAAATTCGTTGCGGCTGCCGCCGCTTGGACTTTGAAGTCACAGACAGAGACGGTGTCGGCGTGTCGATGGCGGTGTCGATGTCGATGTGGATGTAGCTGTCCATTGTTATAGCAGCGACACAAATTCGAAAAACAATTCATTTTTCATATGTGTATAAATATATGAGGTCCAACGCCAACTCCATTCCCATTCCCATTCCCATTCCCAACTCCAATGTGCCTTTTGTGTCCAAATCCCATGGGGCGTTGCAGTGGCTCGCTGCGCTAATTTGGTCAGCTTAACTCCACGGATACATGATGAGTTGATGGGTCGACTGTTTGGCGCCAGTGGCGCCCCCTGTGGCGCATAGATGCCAAACAAATTGTTAACCATGTAAAGTGATCTCTCAAGTGCATTCATGGGCTTTGGGTGTGAAGGGAGGCAGGGGCAGGTACTTATGGTTTCAATGGATTTTTATAGCAGAGGTGTAAATGTAAAGCCATTATCATTAAGATTAAGAGTTAAATTATGTAATTATGCGATGCAGATTTAATGCTTTCAGCTAACTTTCGGCAGGGAGACATTTTGTCAAAAGTTTGCCTAAAACTTTTCATTTCGATATGATCTAAATAAAGACCAAGAGTTGGTTTAGGTAAGACAATTGGATAAAATTTAAGGAAAGAGTTCTATATCATTGTCATTGAAAATATATATCAATGGATATGATGCGGCTTGTCGAAATGCTTTCAATCGACTTTGGGCTTAGACAGGCCAGTCGAAAGTTCTTGAGGCGTAGCCAGGCCACAGCGCAATGTGGAAAGAGGTTTCTCCAAATCAAGTTTCAGATGATAACCCTATTTTGTTGAAGATGTTATCAAAGCCAGTTGTGTCCAGTCAAGTGCCCCACCACGAGGCGTAGACATGATCAGTTTTGGTTTAAGAGATCTGGACAAAAGTTTGGCTTGACAAAGTCCAGGGAGTTTTTCCTAGTCTCGTAGTTCCAGAGTTTGGAAGTGTTCTGTTTGTAAAAGCTTGGCCGATGATATGCTGATATCGTGGAATAGCTTTGGGCCCGCTAGTGGTGCAGAGGAGCCATTTATGGTGAGTTCATCTGCAGATTCGTTGCCTTCAGTGCGTTTATGTCTAAGAACTTAACAAAGTGTGATCTTGTGACTTTCAGGAAATCTTTAACAAGCCTGGAGGAGAGTCCACATAAATAGTCTCCCTGTGTGGTCTTTGAGTGTTACCCAGTGTAAATAGTCATTTCATGCTGTTTCCCATCTTAAGCTAGTAAGTTATATGACAGCTTTATGATTTAGTTTTCCGATCTGCATGAAATTGAAACTCAATTGGTGTGCAGATATAAGCAGCTTCTGGTTCAAATTCCAGATCTTAAGACTTCTGAGCTGACAGACATAGGGACTGAGGCGGACATACATAGCAGAGCACTGCAAGAGTGCCTTGTTTCGCCACTACCAGTGTACCACCGCTTGCTCATCTACTCAGCTCAGTCAGCTAGTGCAGACTTACAGACCGTTCTGCAGTTTTGCTAAAGAGAACTTTGATAAGCGAAAAGAGGAAGAGCATATCATTGTTTTTGTTACCTTTGGCAAAAGCAGATTCACCCTTACATTTAATAGCACTGAAACTACGGCTACATTCACTCAACAACTCACACCACTTCTCACTGAAACATCACCATAAACCCCGCATTATGCCAGCAGCTGACTAGTAGTTGCGGTTCATCGCTGCACTTCTCTGATACACAGCTATATCGACTCCCCTTGTCATGCTGATCAAGAACAAATTAAAACCATTTACCATCAACAGGTTGAGGTTTTCTCTCCCCCCCCTCTCTTCACTGCTCTGCCTCTTACCTATATTTGTAAAAGATCGATCGATTAATCAAATCAACTTGGATTTTAATTTGCCGGAAAAACTTGAACTGACTGACTGACTGACTGAGTGACTGAGTGGCTAAGCTCGATATCATTTTGTATAATTTTCTTGCCACACAAAACATACTCACACACACACACACACACACACACACACACACGCACACACAAACTTCATACACATACACAGCCATTACTCATACGCGCAGTTGCACGACGTTGAAATTGCTCTAATTAAGTTTTTTGGACTGCATGAGCCAGAGTCAGGGGCCAAAGCCAAAGCCAGAGTCAGAGTCAGAATCGGAGTCGGAGTCAGAGTCAGAGTCAGAGTCGGGGCCAAAGTAGTTCGGTGGCTTGCATTTATCGTGGCCATCTATCTGTTCATCCTTTTGCACGTTTCTGGCCGCTCGCTGATGTCATTAGGCTGCCAGCCTGAAAAAAACTGGAGCTGAGGAGTCTCCAGTCTGTAGTCTCCGTGTCCGTCTTCAGTCTCGTCTGTAAGTCCAGGCAGCAGGCACCTGTCTGCCATATTGCACACGATCGAATTGTGGTACTGTGCTCTGCGCTGGCTGCGGTTGCGGATTGCGGATTGGGCTGGTGGAAATAGGCAACGACATAAAGGTGCTACCTGGCTGCCAGCAGAGGAACTGCAGCAGCAGCTACAATGCGGAAACACATACATAAGAGTAAATGGCTTGACTTGGCCTGACTTGGCTTTGGCCTGACTTTTCCTGGGTGGTGGGCAGTAGGGCAATCCGTCAATTATCCAACAAATAGCAGCTTCTGCAAGATTTCAGCCTTGATTACGGGTTGCCAGTCAGGCCAATCCTACACCTCCTACTGTTCCTGCTGCTGCCGTTGCAACGGTAAAAAGCCAACTAGGTAAAACTGTAAATCGCTCGGAAAAACTATTAACTTAATTTCGTTGAGATGTCGAGGCTGATCTGATGCTGAAGCTGAGATGCGATGGCTGAGGCTGAATTTCGACTACTGGGCGGCCTCTGAGGCTAGAGCTGGCGTATGCAATAAGCAGTTGATGGATCAACTTTTACCATAACCAGAAGTTGTTGCTGTTGTTTTTGCTGCTGCTGCTGCTGCTGTTGTTGTTGACAATTTTCATCAAACAGCTGGCAGGCGAAATGTGTTTGATGAGGATCCAAAAATGAATCCTGAAGAGAAAACTAAGCAAAAAAGAAACCAAAAACAGGACCGTCGTCAATCAGACAGCAATTAGAGCTGTGTAGGAGCAAGCAGAGCTCAGTTCAATTCAGTTCAGTTCAGTTCCAGTTCCAGGCACAAGTGTCAGAATTTATGGCGCTGAGGCGTTTGAAACCGCTAGACAAAAGCGGAATTGAAAATTAGTTTTGGCCACAAAACAAAAAAAAACAATAAAAAGGCGATTTGAACGAAACGAGGCAGTCAAAGGAGAGCGCCCAATTTCAGGTTTAATGACTTCCTTTTGACTGTGTTGAGTGCGGGTGTGTGTGTGTGTGAGAGACTATATATATGCTTGAGACTACACCGAAGTTAAGATATCCTTTGGAAAAGGCTTATTTGATCCAACACGAACTTCGACAAGGCTGACCTTGTTTGAATTAAATGGAAGAGTTTAATAAAGAATATCTTTGCAGTTAAACGAGCTTGCAAGTGTCATCATTTGCGGAAAGTGGTACAATGCTTAGGGCAACGGGTGACAGCTAGGATGCTGACGGTTCCTTACGTCTCTATTGAATTCCAACTGCAAGTGAATCAAAATTGAGGTCACAAGTTGTATGGGGGCAACACTCCAGACAAATCACACTCTGATGGCTGTCTTTGATTGAAAGTTTCCAGTCTTTTACCATGAAAAAGAAGCTTTCCCATGTAGTTAAGGGCTAAAATGTCTCTCAAAAAACATGGCCTAAGCTGGTCAAAGACAAGATCAAAATTCCTATGTACATACAGAAGATCTCTGAGAAGCAACTGTCTCTGTCTCATTCAACTAAAAACTTTGAAATCTTTAAATCATTTCCTTTTTTCTAAAACCATAAAGTTATCCCAGAAGCTCTCTATTACGTAAGCTTCTATTTAGGGATCCATTGAAGTGAATAGGGGGGAATTCAAGTCATCCTTCAACTTTCTTTCTTTCTTTCAATTTCATTTAATTATTATATATATCTGATATCTTTTTGGCTGCTCGAATACTCTGAATCAGCAAAGCTCTTATAAATTCTATTGGATCCTTTGGGTAAGGGTATGCAGATCATAAATATGCGGCACATTTTGAACGCTGAAAGCGAAATACGATTTTGATTTACGAAGCGAATTAATTTTGTGGGTCGGCGGCGTCGGCGGCATTAGAAACCGTTGTTGTCCGTTGTTTTCCTTATTCTTCATGGAGTTCTTGTTATTGTTATTGTTGTTGTTGTGGTTGGCAACAGGAAGCGAAATTGAGCTTAACTAATTTGTATTTAAATAATTTGGCATTTCGCGCGAAGAGCCGCCGTCTCCGTTTTGGCGGTTTAATTAAGCAATGTGTGTTCGAGTAAAAGCAATCTGTGCAGTTCCCACGCCTGAATGAGAATCCCAATCTCAATCCCAATCTGAATCAAAATCCCATTCCGAATTCAACTAATTTCCCATCATTGTGTTGCAGGATCATCCCAGTCTGCGTGGCACACCGTTGGCCATGTTGGCCGCCCAATGCAACAAACTGTCGAACAAATCACCACCGCCGTTGGCCGATGCGGCCGTCGGCAAGGGTTTCCATCCCTGGAAGAAGAGCCCCAACTCACCAGCGGCTGGCAGCAGCGGCAGTGGAGGCAGCGGCGCTAGTGCCGCCGGCGGAGGCAGTGCAAACAGCGGCGGCGGCGGCAGCAGTGCCGGCCAGCATTCGCCCTGCGCCATCTCAGCTGCCAGCTCGTCCAGCTCCAGCGGCAGCAGCGCTGGCGGCGGAGGAGGTGGTGTTCACACATCGCGCAGTCTCTCATCCAGCGCCAGCAGCAACAGCAGTAGCACCATGGTCAACATAACGGCGAGGTAAGCAGCGCGATGGCGCACAGTGGTCCCAAAAAGGTAAAAACGAGCTTGCAAGAGTCCAGAGTCCAGTGTAGATCGGATCGTGCTTATGTTTGTAAGGAAAATGTGAGGAGATTCATCTGTTTTCATCGAAAGTATATAACGATTTTATCATTTGGCTCAGTTGCTAAGACCGGCACTCCTTTCTCTTGACCTCGAGCAGGCTAGAACTTCACTAAGATTGACTGAAATGTTTACGATCCAGTTTACTGATCTATTTGAGCTGATTCTTAACAAAACATGATTCCAATTGGTTCCAAGTCGAACCTCCAGACTCATGCCAGTTCGTTTTGATTGTGGACCACTGTGCGTGTCGCAGGCAATCAGCTCGTGCTTAATACAAATACAACTTGTGAGTAATTTCAGCATCTATCCTTACAGCCGCCCTCTGGCATCGTCCTGTGCGGCGGTGAGTGGCTCGGCCTCCGCTTATGGCAGCGATCTGTACTTTCCCAACACATCGACAACGTCGGCCAGCATGGCCAGCATGGACAACCACCACATGCACCAGGGCCTGCTCGGCAAGGTGGAGGGAGCAGCGTTTGGCTCAGTGTATTCGCGCCACCCGTACGATTGGCCCTTCAATGCAGCGGTCACCGCATCGGCCCACAAGGCTGCCGAGGCGGCCAGCGTCAATTCGGGCTGGTGGGATATGCACAGTGCGGCTGCCGCCGGCAGTTGGCTGGACATGGGCAGCGCTGCGGCCGCCGGCATGCACTCGACCATGGCCAATTATGCGAGTGCCGCGGCCGCTGGCGGAGATTACTCCTCGGCGCTGTCACACTCGCTGTCGAACACGGCCCATCTGCTGGGATCAGGACAGCACCTGCTGCAGGACACCTACAAGAGCATGCTGCCCGGCCAGGGAGTGGGCGTGGGGGTGGGCGTGGGAGGCTTCTCTCTGCCGCATAGCTCACCATCGGCGGCGGCCACGGCCGCCTCGCCACAGGCGTCGAGTCCGTCGACCCCGTCGCCCAGGTCGCAGCGCCGGTATGCGGGACGGGCGACCTGCGATTGCCCCAACTGCCAGGAGGCGGAGCGGTTGGGCCCTGCTGGCGTGCATCTGCGCAAGAAGAACATACACTCGTGCCACATACCCGGGTGCGGCAAGGTGTACGGCAAGACTTCTCATTTGAAGGCCCATCTGCGGTGGCACACCGGCGAGCGTCCCTTCGTGTGCAACTGGCTGTTCTGCGGCAAGCGCTTCACGCGCTCCGACGAGCTGCAGCGGCATCTGAGGACGCACACCGGCGAGAAGCGCTTCGCTTGCCCCGTGTGCAACAAGCGTTTTATGCGCAGCGACCATCTGGCGAAGCACGTGAAGACGCACAACGGCACGGCGCCGAATGGCATTAAGAAGGGCTCTTCGGAGTCGTGCAGCGACTCCGAGGAGGCCGCCAATCAGTCGGGTGAGTCCAACGGGCTGGGCGGCGCGTCCAGTGGCCAACAGACGGGCGCAGGCGGTGGCGGCGGGGGTGGCTCCGCCAGTGGCAACTCTGCCGGTGGCAACTCTGGAAGCCAGAGCGGCGCTGGCAGCCATCCCGGCACCCCGACCTCGCTGCATGCGCACAGCGCCTCCAGCACGCCCAGCAGCCTGCTGGGCGGCGGTCTGCACCTGGCCACGCCGCACCAGATGGTCGCCGCGGGCGGCTCGCCGGTGATGTTGCATCAGCACCAACACCAGCAGCAGCAGCAAGCCCATCAGCAACAGCAGCAGCAGCAATCGCACCAGCAGCAGCAGCAGCACCAGCAATCCCAGCACCAGCAATCGCAGCATCAGCAACAGTTCTCGCAGCATCAGCAGCAGCAGCAGCAACAGCAATCGCATCCGCACGCTCATCTGCACCACCACCACCACCATCATCTGGTGGGGGCCTCCGCGCCCAGTCCAGGCCTCGATCACAGGCTGGACCACAGTGCGCTAGTGGACATCAAGCCGCCGATGGTTTGAGGTTCGCTGGGACCCTTTCTGTTCACCAACTGAGCAGAAATGGGCTCCCAGAACATGCCCTGGTCCTGGTCCTGGCCGACCATGGAGCTGCTAGGAAGCACAGACACGCGCACATGTGCGAGTATCCTGGACGGCTTAAGCCCTGTTCACACCACCACAGATTGGTCACATGGGTATGAGAAATACTAGAGAAATGTTTGCTCGAAATGTTTATATGTCGGATAAGCCTTTCCATGTCTGAACCAGATATCTCTGGGATTTCTATAACCATCTCACGAATCGGGTACGGGGTGAACACCGCCTAAGCGTCTACATGTGTCTATATATGTTTTTTTTTTAGAATCCTTCTATTTTTTCTCGCGGTGCAGTTGAATAACAAAATATATATTTATATCGAAATCTATAGAATAAGCGACAATTTTTTTTGCTAGATGTAATTCTTATGTGTACATAGAAAATGCTACAAAAACAGGAAAACTAGGGTGTGCAAATATCAAAGCAAAATATGCAGCAGTAACAGCAACAATTTCCAGCACAATCAATGGAGGATGAACACAATCTATATATATCTAAAGATATATAAGATATGAATTGTGAACGGGGATAAAAAAATATCTTGAAGAATTTCTTGTAAATATCTCGAATATTTTCTAAATGTCTATGCATATTATATAAATACATACAAATATACATATATATATATATAAATATATACACACATACATAAGTAGTAGGATAATACAGGATGTAGTTCCATCTCGCATTATCCTACTAATTACACACGAACGATTCTCACAAGAACATGAAAATTTGCTTTTTTTTTGCTCTAAAATTAGGCTACGAAATATCTAAATGTAACGTGTTTTTTTTGTCCATTTTTTTTTGCTAGCCCGTAGTTGTGATTGCAAGATATGTTTTTTTTTTATAAATTATAAGTAAAATAAATGAAATAAATATTTAAACAATTTATAATTGAATAAATGCAGCGTTTATTAAAACAAAATAGTTGTAAAAATAAAATATGTTTCTAAAAGCAAATATCAAATGAAGAATTCAAATATTTATAACAAATCTAAAGTAAAACAAACAATTTCAAAAAACTATTTGTTGTAAACTTTATGCAATTTAAAGGCGAAACAAAAAAAAAATCAACACAAATAAGCAAAATAATTAATTAAAAATAAATAAAAGTAAATCAATATACTTCTAGTCCAATTATGAGCAGCAGGCAAATGCAAAGGCAAAACGAAGCAGAAAATGTTAAACCAAAATTGTAAAAAAAAAACAAAAACAAAAGAAAAGAAAAACAAAATCAAATCGACATCAAGCATGCTCTGCAAATACATTACTTTATTGATTTCTAATTAATTTGTGTAAAATTTCAAAGAAAATACACTTAAAGAAAACAAAACACAACAACTTTCTCTAGGCTTGCATATTTTTAGACGCTAAACGCTTTCATCTGTTCAACTAAATGTGTTTTTTGTTGTTTCTTGGATTTTAGTTTAAACCAATATGCATACATACATACTTACACATAAACAAATAGCGCTTGACTAGTTATTTTTTATAATTTTAACTCAAATTATTCATATAGAACAAAGGCAAAGGCAGAATGCAAGCAAAACTTTCACCCATACAACTTCAATTTATGATTATAATAAAAATAATAATAATAGAAATAACATTTTTTTTGTAATAATCAAAACCCCACAACAAATGTAAATTAATTATTTAAAAATAAACTATTTAAATTTCATTAAAAAAAAATAAATTAAAAAAAAAAACAAAAACAAAAAATAAATGCACTGACTGTGTTTTCTGAATTTATTCTAAATTAATTAACAAGGAGCAGATGCCCTTAATCCTTAATCCAGCCACATCGAACAGCAATGAACTACAGAATATATAGGGAAGAGAAAGCACTTGGAACACGTGTCATCTTTCTACAAGGCCTCGACACATGTAAGTCAAACAGAAAAAGGCAAGCGCGTTTATGCAAGATTAATATCATCTTTGGAATTCTAGAAGGAGAAGGATGTGCAGCCCCACTTGTACTTAAAGCGGCAATTCAAGATCTAAGCAATTCCTGTTTGGAATTAGTGTAATTGTCAATATATAAAAAAGGATTCGTAAAACACTCAAAAGACTGTGCAAACCAAAGAATCGAATAAATAAAACTCCAAAGAAAAGTTAACAATTCATAAATTTGCTATATCCTGCTGGAATTCTAAGTCAATTCTAAGCTCTTAACTAGGTGAACTCTAGATACATATCAAATAATAATAATTAGAATCAATATTTTCCAAAGGGCTTCAAGTTTACACTAACATTTCAAATTGCTTGAAGCTTTCCGCTTTGGATTTGGATTCTATCCATTTAGACAACTGTAGATTTTCTTCCATATTTTTGGGCATTTCAAACTACTAGAAAATGCTGATATTTGCTTCTGAGAATGGTTTGTTTCTCTAGTTTCTTTGTCAGACATATGAAATGGATGTGTCTGACTTATATGGCATAGACAACTAAGAAGCTTAGTTACATTTCCAATTTCCTTGAAGAACTTCTTAATTCCGTCTCATTCGCTGCTTTCACTTCAAAAACAAAATTCTATTTATGAGTGAAGCTAGATGATAACGAACTTATTGACAAAGTCATGATACTATCTGGCAGAGTATATGAAAAAGACTTTAACATACGGCTAGTTTGCAACGGAAGCGTTTCAGACAATATAAGGTATAAATATTTTGGATCAGCACGACATGGGGAGTCGTTATAGTCATGTCCATATGTCCGTCCGTCTAAGATCCTAAGACCCCAAGATCTCAGAAGTCTTAAGCTACCGAGCTGAAATGTTTACCAGATGGATCCTTTACCTGCACGCTGGTTAAGTTCGAGATTCATTTAGATCGGTCAACTTATGTTGTAGGTCCCATAGAAGAACGTATGAACTTAGTTTCTATATAACCTATTGTTCCACAATGAACACTTCCGAGCATAACTTTACTGTTTTGCTTCCAAGTCAAAACCAAACCTCAAATTCGTATCCATTTGAGGACATTTGTCACCGGTTAAGATCTTCGTTTCAACAACAAACACTTGTTGTTGCTGTGCTCTGGCTATATCAATGGACATATGGATTTATGTTGCTCCATCTAGGCCTTGCAAGCTCCCTGCTAAAGCAATCACACCCTTGCTAACATACTTGGTGAAGAGCATTCAGTGACCGCCACCGCCCACATTTAGAGCTCAATGAAAATCAATTTGACAAAACTTTGCAACTGTATCTGCATCTAGATGTGCAGAGGTTCTTAAATGTTTTGGGGGGGATTCGGATTTGTCTGCGCTAAGTGCAATTCATAAGCGTAAAATATGTGTTGACTCCCAGACAGAGGGTTGCTCAACAGTGGGGGATGCTGATGCTGCTGCTGCGATTCAGACACACTTCCTGGCGGGGATGGGATTCCCTGTCTTCCGTATCCTCGAAGGGTGCGCTGACAGTTTATTTAACATTTGACGCTTTGTGAAGCTCAATATACGGTTGCTGGCTGTGGAGCGGGGGACTTAAGGGTAAGGAGAGGAGGGGCGTTATTGTGGGCGGATCGGCCAACCTTGTCGTTAACGACTTTTAACGCATACAAAAAAAGGTCAGAGTCAAACGGTTTACGGCATTCGCTTTGGTTGCTCAGCCTCAGCTGTGCCAGAGCCGGAGCCGGAGTGTGTGAGAGTGTATGGGTGATTTAAATTTTATTACCGTAGATTTGTTGGGTCGTTGGGACATTGGACTGGGGCCAGCCATAGACCAGGAACAGATTGAAATTGAAGTGTGTGCAGATTGTTTTTTGCCCTGCTCACTTACTTATCAACTAGATTAAGCTGCGCAGTTATTTTTGCTCCTGCCACCATGCCCTGACCTGTGGCGGGGGGCAAACCAGCAGCGGGAGTATGTTGACACACAGGGTGGAGAGCAAGATATACAGACGGCCCAGGGCACAGTGGGAAGCTCTGGTTTGGTGGGCCAGGCATAACAATTTGTTGGGTAATGAATTGAATCAAGATTTGTGTTGTCTGAGTCTGTTTTGGCATAAAATGAATAGCAATTTAGTTATGAGTTTTGTCCGTGGGGAAACGATAAGTAGATAAATATGTTCTAAAAGTCAAGCTATACAATGTGATCTAGAACAGGTACACATAAGAATCAGAATTAATCGAAATTGATTTAGCAATAGTTGGCTATAGATATTATATTATATCAGGCTCCGGCTCGTGGGGAATTTGGTGGATCTTTGTGGTGGTTCATTGTTGAAGGCGCTACCACGATCCCAAACTGTAAGGCATGCATAAAATAACTTAGACCATATAAATAAATGATAAAAGTAATGAAAAAAACTGCCAAAAAGAATGGAATCGGACTTTCTTTCTGCCGATTTGATAGAAATTACATTGGAGGTTAGGGCTTCAAACAACCTCTGAAGTTAAGACATTCGGGCCTTATTTTAACTCCTTTTTATGGGTGTTTTCCAATTTTTGTTTTTGTATATTGTTCGATTCAGCAAACATTACAAACTCTCAAACCAGACACACATACATATGTTCCCCAGCAAAGAAAGACAGCCTCGTTATGCTGCTCGCGCCGATCGACTAATTAGAGAGATAAGCTTGACATCTGCAAAAGCTCTTCTCTCTGGCTCTTTTCTTATCGTTGTTGTTTGTGCAGATAAGAGTCGATGGCGCTTAGCTTTAAAGTTGTTGTTGGTGAATGCAATAAAGAGATAAGCAAAACATAAAAACAATTCTTATCTATTTTCTCGCTCTGGCCAAAGCTGCTGTATGTCATAAGATTGCTATTGGTATTACACTCACCTGTAGAGTCTGGCACCAATTGCACTATAGATATGATTTTCAAATTTGGCCATTGCAAGGGTTTTATATACTCCACAAAGAAAATCGCAATGTTAAATATAAAGAGAATCAAAAAGTTAAGCGCACAACGAGCCTCTTTGGCTTACCTTGATTGTACTTAGGGGAGAGTCAATATAGCCATTTGCCTATGAATGCCATAAAGGGCTTTGAAAGTCTTTCTTTATTTCCACTCAATGTAACCCTCCATTGCCGCTACTTCTGGATGGTTTCAACTAATTTGACTTGCTATAAATGCGCTACAAGAGTTGCCATTTCTTTAAGCAATAATTAAACAATAAATGAAATGGAAAAGCTTCTGAGATCAAGACGGCAGCTTGACAGTACGGATGTGATGATCTTGATAGAATTATAAGCTTTTTTCTCTCAATTTGGAAAATCATGAGGCTGGAACCTCTCTAGCTATGACAGGCCAACACAGATAACAAGCCAGCAGAACGAGCAGCAAGCGAACGGCGCAAATCAAACAGATAGATAATGTGCTCTCTGTGACAAGGAGACAAGGCAAAGGAAGAGTTCATGCTGGCGGACTGAAGAACAAAGTTAATGCCATTCGCCAGCCGAGGTAGCACCCCAAAGACTAGAATCTATATACAAGAAAATTAATATCTGTCTGACTGTTTCGCCCTTAGAGTGGGATGAATCGCGTTGAAATGCTGGACAGTATACTGATATCGGCCAAGGGACCATCAAGTTTTATATAATGGTGTGAATAAGCCAATCTAAAGGTATACATTGTTTCCAAAAACAATTAACACTATGAAAAAATTGGCTAACAATAAAAATCGATACATGTATCGACATAATGAGGTATCCAAATATGTATATCGATAAATTGAGTTACCAATGTACATATATATCGATGGATATATTGAATGCACTTATTTTCAGTATAAATCTTAAATATCTTTTCAAAAAATAGAAGAGATTGCCAAATATTCTAAATGAACGCAGGGAACCAAAGGCTTCAGCAATTTCTAATTTCTAGCAATGTCAGACCATTGCCTTGGCAAATTGGGCTTGGAATTAAGAATCTCTGCTCAGTCAAACTCGTAGCTGGCTTGGTTTTGTTTTCTTTTTTTATTTGGGTGTCACATGGCAGCGGCTAACGACACACACACTCACAGGCCAGCTCACTGTTATGTCCTGCTGTGCTGGTGCTGCTGTCCTGTGTTTGTCATAGTCAAATTTCAAAAGAGCGCCATGCTAAAGTTGTAAATTAAAATAATGAAAACACACAAACCTCGAGACACAAACTGAACCAGAGACACACATATGTATGGAGGGACATGCGTTTGGCATCGGTTTGCAGGCAGCGGCAAGGGCAGCCACACCACTACACACCAGGCAGCGTTAAAGGACTCCAACAGACAAGAGTGTGGTGTAAAAATGATAAATGATCGCCGCGTTGTTGCTGACAAAATCATTAGCAGCAAATTTTAATTAAAAATATGATTTTCACACATTTGAGCGGCGTTAGTTAGGCGCCAGTGCCAGTGTCAGTTCCTCAGCCACAGCTGCTCCAAAAGTGTCAACACTTTCATGCTGAGAACCACACTCCTCCAGTGTCAGGCTTCTGGCTTCTGGTTATGCCAAAAAAAAGTCGAGGCATTTCAGAAATTTCTTAATGGCCGCCCCGCCCAGCCGGGCCGCCTTCATATCCGCCTTGTTCACACATTGTTTTCATTAAGACGCGACACACAATATAAATATTTTACTTAATTCTTAAAGCAGAGATTTGTTGTTGCTCTTGTTGTGGTTGAGGTTTATCTGTATCTTGTATCTGTATCTTGTATCTGTATCTGTATCTGTGTGCTGTGGCTCTGGCAAGACATCCACATCTGTTTGCATTTGACACGATTATTTATGTTTATCGCGCGTTAAATGCGCGCTATTATCAGCATAATAATCGTAATTAAAAGCCAACTAATTTATGGCACTGATTTATGCTCACTGAATTCCATTCACACACACACACACACACACACACACACACACACACGTATATATATATATTCTCATATCGGTCCGTTTTCTTTCCCCTTCTGTCTCTCTTTCCCCCTCCTAGCACATTTTGTGTCATACGCCAAATATCCTGCAGCGCAGCGGAGAGTGTAATCGTTAGAGCGCCAGGATGCTGCAGGACAACCCGCTGTGTATTTTAATCTCATTAACTGTCGACAGTTTCTTTTGCTTTGATTACAATTGTTGTTGTTGTTGCTGTTGATATTGTTATTGCCAGTGTTGCCATTTTGCAATTGTGGTTGAAATTGTACAAATTACATCTGCATACTTCTTGATGATTGTTTCCAAACAAGCAATAAGGAGTGTCCAAGGACCAGCAATGAGCATCTCCATATATATAAATTTTGTCATATTTTCTGCCAAAACCATTTTCAGCTTGATTGAAAATTGAAATAATTGACATCTGGGCTGCCACAAGGCATCACTGTCTGGTGGGGCTTGTGGGTTGGCTGCAAGCTCTGACGAGATTCTCAAAATATCTTTTAAGCACAAATTATAGTGATCGTTTGAGAATAATTTAAAGATATAAATATGGAAGTAGACTCTGTTCACTTGGTAGTTTGATCTTCCCAATCCTAGGTGGGAGTATGACTCCAAATGCATAGTCGCCGGTTACAGATTTGTTGCCAGGTTAGAGAACTAGAATAGGATCAGAAATATCAGTGTCAACTTGCAGAAGTCAGCATCAAATATATTCACCTTAAGCAGGGACTGTTCTTCGAAGAGCAATCTCAATCTTATCTAAGTTGCAATATTCTGCTATGTTAAAGAAGACATGCAAAAGATGATTGAGAAACTTCATGAACAAAAGAAGCTCTTCATATTGAACAAAATTCTGGCTGTGCAAACTACTGTAATACCTATGTCATACGAATCTACATTACTTACGGAATGTTCTGATGATATCAGACCTATATACCTTGGTACCTGATCAATGCAATAAATATATAATACTGCTAGAGTTGATTTAGTTTGAAACGACTGCGAAGAACTGGATTTGTTAACGTTCTATAGATATAAATGTCATCTTTACTTGTGCTATATATACCATGCAGTCATTCTATATAGATTCTATTGGAAAGTCCTAACAATCATATCTTAGATGTAATATCCAAGTACACATACATACTATACGACTTGGGTCCCCTTTGAAAGGATTGAAAAATTGTCTTCAACCCTTTTAGTCATGCATTTGTAAGTAAGTATCTTATGAAAGTGTAATGGCTCTATTAGATAATATGCTATACACGTACATGTATGTATGTATGCATGTATGTATGTATGTATGTATGTATTAAAGAAATACTCAAATATTCATGTTGGTTCTGTATGCATATGTTTCTCATTTGGCTTACAATTACAATTGTTTGCTACGCTTAATAAGTTCGTTAACAAGTCTTTAAAACTGTCAAATGACAAGCTACTTAAATATGTATGTTTGGACTGCATATAGGCATACATACCACATACATGCACATGTATATTATTATAGGCAAATATTTAATTTTTGGTTTCTTGAACCTATCATTTGGTATCAATTGCGTGGCGTCATGGCAGAACTCGATGGGAAACAAGTACACACAGTGGCGTTACACAGGCGGAGTGTGAAAGGGGTTTGTGTTCGAGATGTGGTTCTAAGAACATATATTGGGATATATATACTTTTATTGGGAACTTACCATATTTTGTCCTTAGCTATGACAAGATGGTGATGTTATCAAGATTGAGACCAAACGGTTCTGAAAATTAGATTAAAAAGCTTTGAAAATGTGATCAAGTTTTTTTTGAAAACGATACCGAAAGGTTTTGAAAATTATAGCAAATGGTTCTTGAAAGCAGACCAAAAGCTGCTGAAATCGAGACCAAATGGTTCTGGAAAGAAGACCAAAAGGTTCTGAGAATGAGACCAAATGGTTTTGCAAATTATACCAGTGTAATTTTTTTTCAGACCACTGAGGTATTTAGAAGTTCTTAAAAAGATACCAAAACGTTATTGAAACGGATACAAATCGTTCTTGATGTGACCCCAGAAAGTTCCTATTATAAGCCCAAAGCGATCGAGAAGTGATACCAAAAGCCTCTTCCGAAATCGAGAAAATTTTTCGAGGTATAAGAAGAAACGCTATCAATGTACTATTCTGAACGCAAATGTTGATTGTGTTTTGAATTGGATGCTGTTTGAACGATTTGATTTCTTAGTATGACTAAACTAGTCGTTGTCATATAGTTGCTCTTATAGATCGGATCAGTCTTCAAGTTGCCCAAAGTATCTTAAAGTGTATCCATGTTGAAGTGGAAACGGAATCATTTGACGTTCGGAATTCGTAATCGATTCGATATCGATATTGTTAAGGCACCCAGACCTACTTTGTTGTATCAAGAAGAACACTCTGAACAGTGGAGTGTCATGGTGGATCCATATCTCATAACAGAAACTTCTGAAAATGGACAGATTCAAAAAGTCAACAAAAGTTCAACCCCACTGAAATAATGTTGGAGTGCGTCCATGCATATATTATAGGAATACATATATCTATGTACATATATTTTCGAAAGGGTTGAGCGAACACTTAGACAATGACAACCATCATCTACATACACACACATTAATTTAATTTTGTGTATTTTTTTTGGTTTTTAACAGAAAATAGAAACTGACCCGAAGACAATTTCAAATGACATTTAATTGCTGAGGGCCAAATGGTGCGAGGCTGCACGCAATCCACACGCATTTTTGACAGGCATTTCCACATGCACATCCACATCCACATCCACATCCTGTCTGGCCCTGTCCCTGCATAGATCAATAGATGGGGTCCAAATAACAAAAGGAGTTGCATTTAATTACATCAGATTTAGATCAGCAATTCGTACATGCTTCATTGCAGCCAACTGGCATTTGAGATGCAAAAAGGACACGCAAGCACAATGCCAGCAGTCGCTGTGGTAGAAGCAGCAAAGCAGATGATATTGAGGCGAAAAAAAACCAAAAAAAACAAGGAAAAAAGAGTTAAAACGCAGCAATAGTTCCTTAACCTCAGCCTCAAGGCTTCATCAGCCAAAAAGGACACTTGCCTTGGGCTTGGCTTTGCTGTTGCTGTTGCTGCTGTGCCGACAGCGTCAAGTATCCTTAGACAATTACCTCAGTTTCTGCACAGTCTCTAGCTACCTCGCTCTCTCTCTCTCTCTCTGTCCTTCGCGTCCTGATGATTATCTGCTAGAGTTAAATTCGATACCGTCTATTAGCCTCGTTATTATCCCTTTCGTCCTGCCCGCCCGACTGCCTGCCTGCCTGCTGCTGGCCTACCAGTTCTCGCATTTGAAGTGGTATCGTGTGTCTCAAAGCCAGAGCCAGGACAACACAATCTCCCTTTTTCTTTCACTGGGTGCTGCTACTCCTTGTCCTGGTCCTGGCCCTCACCCTGGTCCTGGTCCTGGTGCTGAACAATGAACGCTGTTCGTCAATGAATGAAAGCATGGATGTATGTTCGAGTGTACCTGCTGCCTGTGCCTGTCTCTTTGCCACATCCTTAGCCCAAGGCTCCCACGCTGCGAAAATAGTTTCCAAATTTCGTCAGGGCGCATCCTTCATTGATGAAATGGGAGACGCTGACGCATGCACAGTGGGACTAATTCAGGAAACCAGACTGACAAATAAAACCAGAAAAGCAAAGTCAACAACAACAGAGACAAGGTGAGCTTAAAATGCATATTAAGCAAACAGCAGAGCGAAGTGGTGAGAGAACGAAAAATGTGAGGTTATGAGCATGGCAATGGACGTGGGGAGAATATAAAGAGAAGACAGAGAAGACAGATAGAAAAATGAGAAAAGGACAATAAGATGACGTCTAAAAGGGCGAATAGAGAGAGAAAGAGAGGGACAGTTGGAGAGAAGTTGGAAGCCAAAGAGACGCATTAGAGGTAGACAGACAATAATAAATTTTTCTAACAATTTCAGATACTTCTCTAGAAGTTCGCACCACTGTGCAAGGGCAACAGGAAGTGCTGTACAGTGTGTTGAACTATTGTCGGCTTATCAGACAAATTCATCATGTGCACATTAGATGCCAATTGCCTGACGATACGACGATACCATGCCATCTCATCCCATTCCATTCCATTCCATTCGATGCCATTTCCCCCTCTCCCCGCTGTCTGCTAATTTTGCTCTTCGGTTTCAAAATGCGGCAAGTGCAAAAACGAGAGAAACAAAAAACCCACATATGTGTCCCAAAGACGATCTTCAGCCAAGGATCAGGTTGGCAAATAGCTGTTTATCAGATTTCCTGCACACTTGCCACAGTTCTCACAATTACCCTGTCAGGGCACATACTTTTTCCCAACGCCCTCATTTCTGGCCACGCCCACTTGTCAACATTGCATTTGACTTGGAGCAAATAAAAAAAGAGAACCCAGAAAATAAAACTAAAACTATGTGTAAAAAACTTTGTATTACCCATCTGGATCTGGCCGCAAGTTGTGGCTAGTTTATAATTAATATTTTCAAAGGAAAGGCATTACAATTATCTCTCTCTCTCTCTCAGTTTTTTATAATTTTGTTTCTGTTCCTGCTGCGGAACACATTTTGCGGTTTTCACGCTGCTGTCATGAAGCTCGTTACAACATTTACAAAATAAAAGAAAATAAAACACATCAGGTGTGTGGCCAACCACAACTGGAGCAAGAGTGCCTTAGAGGATGTACAGCAATGTCTTTGAGGTGGGTATATCAGGGTATAGCATACCGTCGAATAGAATCTGAGCGATAGTTAGCATATGTTGGGGCAACATTTCTCCAAAGGAATCATTCATCAGAAATGGTCATCCATACTGCAATTATTCCAAAACAAACAAGGTACTTGCCCTAGTCAAACCTAAACTGTTCTACCATATTCATTGGAATACAATTGGTGCATTTCGGCTATGGTGTGCAACGGATACAAATGCTTGAGAGCCTCTTTGAGACTCGAGTGTGAGATAAAGAAAGAGACAGCCAGCTAATTTGCATGCTCTTTTGTCGGGCAGGCCGTTACTCTAGATTCTGGAGAAGATCAATGGGCCACCACTGTCTGGTGACAAGACAGCAGATCAGGCAGACAACTAAGCTGGCTGGCTATCTCTTTCTATCTTGCATGTTGATATGGACTCTCACTGCGATTTCCCTCTCTTTTTCTCTCTCCTCATTAAATACCACCAATTTAGGTAATCGAAGTATTCGTTTAACAAACGAATACAAAATGGATAAAATTTCAAACTGCCTACACCAATCGTTCCGAACGAATATTGTAGCATACCAATTTGACTTGCCCAAGTGTCATTTGGCCGACAGTGAATGTAGTCATTGCAGAGCTCCAATACACAGACTTTATGGGGTCGGAGATCTATATCATTACACATTTAGAATACCCACTGCAAGGTTGTAAGAATGTCAAAGGAGGGAGTGCAACAGCCTTTGATATCACATGTACCATATGGCTTATATCATCGTCTTGTTGAAATCACATGTTTTCCTTAATAAAATCTGGGAAATTGGGTACCAAAACTTGTATTATATTTTACAGAATCACCAGTTTCATTGCCTGAAGAAGGGTTCTTTGCAGCCACCAGTCTTCAAAGCACTGAGACGTTATGGCATCCATTCAGTTGAAAATTTTCCTGAATTGTTCATGTTTATGCCATCACTTGATACCCTGTAATATATGCTAATGCCACTAAGGTCCTTAATTATTTATATAGCAGCACTCTGTGGGCAGGAGGTCTTAACTAGGTGCCACAAAATATTCTATATAAATTTCTCTAGAAGCCACATGCACAACATATCATCGGTGTGTTTCCAATAACAATTACATGCATAATTTTTTTCCTTCCACTTTTAGGTAAATTATAAGGCTGGCAAAGTTTTTTCTATTATTCCTTTTCATACCACCCTTGCAGAGGGTATTATAGTTTTGTCACGCATCTCCGACTCCATAAGGTATAGGTGTTCTTGATCAGCATGGCAAGTCGAGTCGTTATAGCCATGGCCATCTGTTTCTATGCGAACTACTCTCTCAGCTTTAAAGGCTTCTTTATGCTGTAAGGAATTTGTCAGTCTTCGAATGTGCAAGTGTATCTAAGCTTCGGTTAGCCGTAGCTCGTCTTCCTTTCTTGTTGAAGTATGGTCCGATATGTGAATGGGTATGTCTAACTATAATATCTATCCGTCTAGCCATCTAGTTATAACTAATGAGTATGAGAACGAAAGCCAGTTGTTATGTTTGTCAACAGATGTGCGGCGGAGGAAAAGAATACGTCCTCACAGATACGGGAAATGTCGGTGGCGTTGGGCTTGTGGTAAGTGCATTGCGTGCTCCAACACTCCGGACTTCGGACTCCCGACTCCTGCAGTCAACGGCTCTGCTTACATAAATATCACGCAAATATCAATAACATATTATGTAAGGGCGTGCAACAAATTGTTGTCAATTCTCAGCTAGAAAATTGCCGCCATTAAAAATAAATGCTGCTAAAAAGGAAATCTTCTTGGGCGCCAAAAACATATTTATATATATATATATATATATATATATATATATGATTTTAAAAAACTAAATGACGCAATACTCTAATGAAGGACATTTGTCAGAAATCAGTCAATTGGAATAATTTGACAGCGAGACAAAGAGCAGAAAGGAGCGGAGTCCACGTCTCCTTCTCGTTCTCTCTCTCTCTCTCTATGTGTGTGAAAATTTGTGCTCTGAATGTTAAATATTGTCCTGTGGTCCTTTCGTCCTTTGCAGCCTTGGGCAGCCTGCTGAATTGGCACATAGTTAATGTCTAACTTTGTACACTTAAAACAAATTTTAATCTTAATTTTAATCTTCCTTTGTTTTTCTAATAATATTAGTTCCCTTTTTGTTTCCTCCTTATAAATGTAGTTTATTACGGCTTAGGTTATCCGATTTATTTGAAATATGTCCTGTTTTGTTCAATAACTTGTTGAAATTTTGAGGATAACTTCAAAATTCCACTCTTAAAAAGAATCTGGCCCTTGCTCTTATAAAACTCGACCAATCTAGTTTCACAGTCCTCAATTAAATTAACTTTGTTGTCACGAAGACAATTTTGTATTGATAAAAGAAGTTGATAATCGCTTGGTGGTAGATCCGGACTATACGGTGAATGCTTAAATCTTCCCATCCAAGCTTCCTATGTTTGGTGTTTGTGGTCTAGCGTTGTCCTGATGTGGCACAACACCTTTCCCTTTGGCCAATTCTGGGCGCCTTTGGTCTGCTGCAATCTTCAAACGTTCTAATTGTTGACAATACAGATCCGAGTTGAGTTTGTGCCCAAATGGAAGCAGCTCATAGTAGATGATTCCCTTTGAAACCCACCAAATGCACAAAGCCTTCATTTTCTGCTAGCCCTGGCTTGGATACCATTTCAGTTGATTCACCGCGCTGTGACCAGGTTCGTTTTCTCACAACACTGTCGTATGTGACCCATCTTACATCACCAGCCACAAGCTGTTGACGAAATGGGTGGATTTATTCACTTTTGGGCAAGTATTCGCAGATCTAAATTCGTTTCATTATGTTTTCTTTAGACAATTCGTAAGCCACACATACATCTAGCTTCCTTCTTTTATCTCATAATGACGAATAGTTTACGAACAAAGTTGGGAATCCTTTCACCCAAACTTAATATATTTATATTATTTAACTAGACATTTCTTAGGTAAGATTTCGCCTGGCTTATCAGCACTTTCCAGCAAAATTATGTGGCTTATCTATATAGCTGAATTCCCTATAAGCAGACTCGGTCGCATAGTTCTGCCTCAACAAAACAAACAGACCCTGGTAACCTTCTCCTTTTGTCCTTTAAAATAAGATATATGTAGCAGTTGCCACCTTATGTCATTGAGAAAAGGATATGATACAAATATCAGGTCGATAGCAATGAATTGAAGCAGTCTATCGGTAGTTGTGCAGCAAGCATCTTAGTATAGTCCTTTATAAGTGGTTATATACATCTTTTTATATCATACAAAATAATCCATCTAATATTTGAGACTTTAAGGCTGGACACTGAATCGTGAGCCAAAGATCAGCGCAATCATGTTGATGAGGGTGAAGTCAGGGAACTGCAGAAGCCATGCACCTCTTATGACAATGTGCAAGAGTAAGCGGAGCGGTTTGCCAGCACCTGGGTGGGTCAGTTTATGATCGAGCTTGGAACTACTTGAAGGTAGTTGAGGATACGACCAAGTAGAGTCTGCCGCCAAATGCGGAGGACTTGGATAAGAGTAGCTCAGAGACCAGTTCCGAGTTGAAGTTAGCAGCCAGAAGTTGTGAATGTTCATCAATTGGCCAAAAAAACTGACAACGATCATCTTGGACTCAGAAAACCAGCATTCCCAGACTTCCGATATTGAAGCAGCGGCCAGATTGAGCATTTCACTCGCTCATCAGTCTCAGGCTGAACTTCCGCAAATGCAAGCCCACACCCAGGGTTCCAAGCAAACATCCTTTGAATCAGCAGCACAGGCAACACAACCATAACCATGCAAGCCAGCGTTTCCGTGGTCGCAACCGACTCTAGGCAAAAGCTCTTCTACGTCCTTTACTTCCTACCTTTCCTTTATAGATTCATGACATGGCTCTCTACTCCAGACTTATAGTCAACTGCGGGTCATGGTCTAAGTTTAGGTGCCGTGTTTTCCTATTCAGACGTGCGATGTCTATATAGGAACTCTATTTGTTACTATATAGTGGCAACTCTTTAGATAAATCCTTGGGCTGCCAGCAAGCCTTGTAAGCTGTTAATGTCTTTCTGGGATTTACAATGTTGTACTGCTTCGGCAGGGGTAGTGGCAATGTTCATTCCTCGATCTTGATCTCTCTCCTAATTGAATTTGCCATGCATACTCCAGAGTCAGATGGCCGGAACAATTGCCATTCGCATTGACATTTACGCAATTTGACATAATCCATTTAACATTAATCATCAGCCAAACAAAGGCAGCGTCAGAGCGGGAGAGGGATAACCATGGCCTGGGTCTACCTGGTCGTTGAATTCCCTGTGCCTTTGCCCAAGTATACCTTCTGTGCGCCTCTCATCAATGACACAGCAACAGCCAACACACAGGCTTTACAGACTGAGCCAGACTCAGGGGAGGGGAACGGAGAAACGGAGAAACGGAGGGAAAACTCGATTATTGGCCTTGACAATTGTCACATAGTTGAGTCTGTCCCTGTGTCACATTTGTCCAGCTGACCGCAGTCCAAAAAAAAGAAGGGTTAACTTCGACTCGCATTTCTCATATCAATGGCATTCGTATGTTCTCCATATTATCTAACATGCATGCAGAGAGACACATGTATTGGTATTGGTTCAGCTGGCAATTCTATTGCTATGGCCGTCTCTGTCTAACTGGCCGCGCCTTATAATTAATTTTAATGATTTAATTAGAAAATTAGCAGCAATTGGCGTTCGTTTGTGCATTTGCCGCAGCTATTTCGATTTTATTGTTCGATTCGCCTTTCAATTGAGAGGCCGCACATGCAGGCATTTTAAATGTCCCTCACCCTGCCCCCCTCCCCCCACTCCATTCCCCATTGGGTTCCTTGCGAGGGGACCAGTGATAGGAGGGGGCCATGTGGAGGGTCATTTTGTCGTTTGTAACTATATTGCTGGGCAGGTTTTTCAAAGCATTTAGACAATTGTAAATTGATATTGAGTTTAGTGTGGGGGGTGTGGGGTGTAAGTGCGGGGGTGTAAGGTGAACAAGAGCCGATGGAGTTGCCCATATGAATGTAAGCATGTCCCACCTGCTATGCTTGAGTCTTATAATTGCCTTCAAGCTTAAGGTGAACTGCGACTAGAAACCACTTAAGATTCTAACCTAAAGTTTGGACTTGAAAATTTAAGTGGAATTTAAATTTATTTCCACAAAGGCAAACAATTTGAGTTGCAATCATTATTATATTCAAATTTTAGTATTACTAATGAGTAAATCAAAATGAGCTGATTAAGAATATAATTTATATTACACAGCAAGATTTGAGCTTTTTAAAAACGATGCTTCTAAGATGGGTTCCTACCTAGTCTAGAATAGCCGTATGTTAACAGGCCTCAGCCTGAGCTCTTAAGTCTTTTTCATATACTCTTCCAGATAGTATCGTAACTTTGTCAATAACTTCGTTATAACGAGGAAGTAGCAAGATCTTCAACAAATTGAGCCTAGAGATCATAAGATTCGCCCCAGTCAGACACATCCATTTCATATGCCTGACAAAGAGACTAGAGATCATTGACAAATTAGCAGGCCACAGCACATGAGATATCCAAACCATTCTAAGCAGCAAATATCAGCATTTTCTTGTAGTTTGAAAATGCCCAAGAATATGGAAGAAAATATAGAGGTGAATCAAAATCCAAAAGGAAAGCTTCAAGTAATTTGAAGCAATTAATGTAAGCTTGAAGCTCTTTGGAAAATATGAATTCTAATTATTATTGTTTGAAAGGTATCTAGAGATTAAAATTGACTAAGAGTTCCAGCAGGATATGGCATCACATGCCATACAGATGAAATAGCAAATGAATGAGTCCTTTCTAGGTTATCGAATTTGCATCTAACACAAAATTGTCAACTTACGTTTGGAGTTTCTTTATTCGATGCTTTGGTTTGCACAGTCTTTTGAATGTTTTACGAATCCTTGTTTATATATTGACAATTACACAAAAATGTTTGATCAAAAAAGGAATTTCTTTAGATCTTGAATTGCCGCTGTAAGTACAAGTGGGGGTGCACATCTATCTCCTTCTAGAAGTCCAAAGATGATATAAATCTTGCATAAACGCGCTTGCCTTGGTCTGTTTGACTTACGTATGTTGAGGGCTTGTAGAACTATGACACGTGTTCCGAGAGGACTTCCTTCACTATCCTTTTTATAATGTGACTCTGAAAAGGTTGCGTTTCTTCACTTTCTTAAGACTAGATGTTGTTTTGAGGGGTCTGAGGGGACTGTCCTCTGACACATTCAAGAGATCACTAACAGGTAATCTGATGGGATTCCCTACGGTCAGTTTCATTAGGCCACAAAAAGACGTTGGTACTCTTCTATAAAGACTAACGCTGGAGACATTCAGCTGCAGCACGTGGCTTCCGTTTTAGCGGAGATCCTAGTCTGGCAGCCCCAGCCGAATGAACGCCCCTCCCTTGTGAGCTCTGACCCTTGGCTGGCCATACAGCTTTGGATTTCTTGGTGAATACATTGAACCCACCCAGAAATCCTCCACAAATGGATCATATCCAGGCGAAACTACATGTACCGCGCTCACAGATTCAGGCAAGTATTATCAATGGCATCCGGGCTGGCATGCAACTTGGTTTTGTTTAGAAAAACGGACATCGGTATTCCATAAGAAAAGACTTCAGAGGCATTGAATTGAAGCAGGCTCACAGCGCCGTGAAGAACTGTAAGGCCACCAGAGTGCAGATATAAGGAACACCTGGTACAAATGTCAGCTCTGTAGCTCTTTAGACTTCTAAGATCTTTTGGTTGAAACACACAGAAAGACGGACGGACGGACATAGCTATATCGGGCCCCCTCGTCGTGCTGATCATGAATATATGTACTTTATATGGTCGGAAATGTTTCCTTCTGTGCGCTGCAAGATTCATGACAAAATTCATAAAGAAGCATTTCCGATTGTGCATAAAAATTATTGATATTCACGATCAGCACAACAAGTGAACTCCATAAAGTTATGTCCATCTTTACGGCTAAAGATCTTAGAAGTCCTAAAAGCTACCGAGATTATTTGTAATGAATCAACGATGTTGATACGTCCGGATCGTACCGCTATAACATATAGTAGAGGAAACTTCTGGGTTTTTTCATCCAAAAACCTATCAAATTTGGCTTGTACACGATCTAGGAGACTTACTCTCGATGAACTCTTAAATGACTCAGATATTTCGAACGAACAACTTACTAGATGGAAGATGGTGTCTACAACCACATGAACAGATTCATTGGAATATGTATGGTATAGTTCTCTCGTAAATACACATACCTCAGCTAATCGATTTGCCAATCAGCTTTTTTAGGAAGGAGTCACAACTTTTTGCTTATCAACTCCTATGCCGCCTGGCTACTGCACCTTCGTCTTGAAGATGAAGATTAGCTTAAACAAAATCCAACTCGGGTCAAACACTGAGCCTTTTCGCATCACATACATAATTTGCAAATCTAATTATGAATATTTATGATAAATATTTGAATGAACTTTTGCCTTTGCTTTAACTAAGCGTAGTTAGTTTTGGAGTCAGTGGAGCGTGGCTAATGCGGTGGCATTCAAATGAAGCATTCATAAGCCTAGAGGGCAACAAAACAATAAGCAAAGGATGCCAGGATACCAGGACGTTGGCCATACACAACAAATGCCAATTGTGCGAGAGTTTAAATGTGAAAATTGTCAAGCAATTAAAAAGTTTTACAAACAGCGTCGCAAAATTAACGCACAAACACATCAGGCGCGATTTTCAATTTAAAGCTGCAGCCCCTCCCCCTTGCCTCCTCATCCCCTTAGCACTGGTCCTTAGCCTGACCCTTGGCAAAAGCTAAAAACTGCTACCACATGCTGCGACTTGTGGCTGGCTTTGTTGATGATTGAAATCGCAGCCACAGCGGGCTCAGACAGGCCGATTTTGTGGTTAGCCAAACAAACAATTGGAACAAGGACATTCACACACACACACATACGCAAGCACACACGAGCACACGAACACACAACACACCATCCCCATCCTCATCTAAAGCATCATCATCTGGCCGAATGTTTGGGTTTCCGCTGGTGATCCTTTGGTGCGGATTCGATCGATCAGACAAATGCCAGGGCGACAAATTGACAACTATTATTATCATTTCTGTTGTTTGGAATTTATGATCGGAGGGTTATCCTGACGGCTCGAAGTGAAAATTTGTCAGCGCATGGCATTGCCACGTCGCATAATTAGCAGTAAGCGGCAGAGCTGCAGCAGCATCATGTACACTTAAAACAAATTGTGAGTCCAAAAATTTGCAAGTGTTACATTGCGGCCTTAAATGTTTCTTTTCCCAACATGTTTCACAGAAGTAAAGTATAGTAAAGTCTATTGAATTTGCAACATGGCATAGTTAAACGTCTTCTCTTGGGCGATATTGGTACATTTTGAACATTTTTACAAACCATTGAGGCTTGTTATTCATAAATCCCCGGCTCAAAGTACCACCGTCACACGCAATCGAAAAAAATATAGAAGAATTACGTCCTAGGTTCATACTAGCTCGATGTTATATAAGCAAGATGGACTGGCACTCTGTAGATACTCTATAAAAGGGCAGAATCTCTTATGACAAAAATATATTGAAAATCTACATTGTGGTTTCAGTAAAGACGTTTTCTTGAGAATCTGAAAGTTCATATTTTTTGCCAAGTGTATTTGAGGACAATGCATTTATGCATCTCTTTGGCTCAAAATGCGTTTAATTGATAAATTGTGTCGCATGCTGGGTTTTGTACTCATCCTCAGCCTCAGCCTTGGCCTTAGCTAGACCGCACAATAGCTTCTGGCAGCAGGAACTTAGCTTAGCAGGCAGCAGGAGCAGGAGCCGAACAGTTTGTCAGTTTGTCTGTTACATGAAGTTGACATTTATGCGTGTTATTGTTGGGCCCTGTCCCTCTCCCTCTGTATCCTCTACCACTGCCTGTGCCCGTCCACGTACTACCTGGCTATCCATTGAGAGAGCGTATCAATTACTTGGCCAAACAATCAACTTTTATGCAACATTCAATGCGGCCCAGGCCTAGGCTTTTCTACTTTTTATTGTTCCTTTCTCCTATTCATACTCATATATGATTTTATGTAAGTATACATCTTTTTGTTGACCCCTGTGTTGTGGCTACTGTTGTTGCAATTTTTGTCAATTTATGGCACGTTTTTATCTGTCAGCTGAACATTGGACAGTGGAGAGAGGGAGACTGTGTGAATGTGTTCTATAGCTCACTTCTTGGCTTTGATATTTGTTGTTTGAATGCGGCTCAGTTTATTTTTTTAATTAACAACTTCCTGGAAGTCTCCATTACGTTGAAGTCCCAGTCGATTGCGGCAGGAACTGAAGAAAGTCAAACCTCTTTGCAACAAGCTTTATGTGAACAAGCAGAGCTAAGTTAGCAGTAACTTAGGAAGTGTTCAGGGAACAAATTTGGTCAACCAGAAAGTAGTTTTCCTCTGAGAAAGCTTGTTTCTAGCCCCGCAGTTTGTCTGAGTGTTAGAACTTCTATATCTCTGTTTGGATTTGTGCACCAAGCTCACTCTTTCTTCACCAAACAAGCCACTTTGAGATCATGTGTGTAAGAAACTGAAATAGTTTTGAAATTTAACTGGTTTACAAAACAACTAGAAGATCTAGAAACGCATCTCCATATCTTCCTAAGACAACATGATATAGAAACAACTAGAAAAAAAACACAACATGCACACATACATATTGTGGAATGGTTTTTTTATGGCCAGTAACTTTGTGCCGCCACTTATGACAATTATAGACTAAAACATTGACCGATGTCTATGGCAATGGCGATATGCAATTGCGTGAAAAGTGCGTGCACAGATGCAGAAACCAACAAAAGCCAACAACAACAACAACAGGTACAGGGCCAACTGCAAAAAGGGTTGAGAGGCCCACAGCCATGTGCGTGACTGCCGTATAAAAACATGTCCCCCCTTGCAGATGACCCTGACGACCATGATGATGATGATGATGATGATCAACGTGATGCCAGGGTCTTCTCACCCGCTGTCTTTGCCTATGACAATGTCTAGTGACGTTTTCTACGCAATTACAGCAACAATTCTAACAATAACAAGCACGCATGCAATTTTGTATTGCTTTGTTCCATTTCAGTTTTCAATTTGCAGCCAAAATGGTAGTTAGAAATATGCACGCAATCCATGAGATACTTTTTCATATACCCTGCATCTACATGCAACTAAAGGAGGTATATTCACAATTCTTGATAAAGAAAAGCAAGCGAACCACATATGCCAAGCTGAGTCGAATGGGAAGAGATGAGAGTTGATATGGTAATGCATTTATTTGGCGACCGTAAAGTATGCTACAATTTGTATATATTTACTAATTTCCATACAACGTCTGTAAACTGACTCGCTCTTTGGAAAACAAGGCGTGGCCCAAACTATAAGGGCAAGAGGAAACTAAGATCCGCACACCAGGTCGATTTCATGGCGAGGCAAATTCCAGCTGCAAATGGATGCAAATATATGCCAGATTTAGTCGATCGATCCAGATCCAAGAGCATACTTTTCTATATAAAAATGTTAGTGCACGATTATTATCGTTGAATAGCTTCCTAAGTAGAAGTATGTGCCATGAACAACTCTACTGGTTCTCTGCCTGACGCCATGTTTGTCTCCAAACGACTCTGCTTTGCGCGCGTCTCCTCCAATTTGTTATACCAAGTGATGTACGGGCTTCAGTGGGGTCTTCCGCCCCTCCATTGTCCGTCAACTGCCGTAGCGAGTACTCACCGAGCTGGAGTTTCTTCATCCGAATTAAGAACATCTAATCAAGCATGCCCGGAGTGAAGGAGATTTGTGATCTACATACGTTGCCAGCGTTGAGGAGTCAGACTTATTCAGCGGCAACGACAACGGCGGCCATCACATGTGAGCAGGAAGCGTGGAGTTGGAATTGGAATTGGAGTTGTTGGTGCTGCCAAGCGAAACCAATGGCCAATCGCGGGACTGCCACAACAAACAACCGTTGGTTGTTGCGCACCAGCGAAGGAGCAGCAGGCGCTTGCATAGGATTGGGTCGGTCTAGGTAGTATCTACGGGCAACCGCAAACGCACACACACACGAACACCGAACACGAACACATATGTGTGCGTTTCATCAGTTGAACAAAAAATAGAGAGAAAATAAAAAGTGTATTATTAACTTTAACCGCGTAATTATAGCAACAACATCAGCCAGTTTTTGGGGGCTGTTGTGGGCGTGCCGCTCGTTCCGTTGACAGTTTTTTTTTTTTTTGGTTTTATTTACAGTCAGCCATTGTCAACATTGTTGTGGCTGTTATTGTTACTATTGTTGTTGTAGCCAGCGTTCTATCAATTGTCTCCACACGCACGAATTCTCCATATATATTCTCATATTTAAATTGTCATTTGCCATTTGCCATTTGTTTATGCCATAATCACATATGATGAGCAAATTTATTTGAATTTCAATTTGTTTTTTGTTTTTCTCTTTGCGTTTTCATTGTTGCCAGCTAATAGATATATTTGTGTGTATATATACCATATCTTTTCATTATATATATACTTTTTTTGTAATATAATCAGCCTGTGGTTGGCTGGCAAAGTCTTACAATGTGAACGCCCACTTTTGGGGCATCGTTTTGTCGAACATTTAATTTGGTTCGTCGAAAATTACAACTTGTAAAAATTAACAATTTGCCATGATTTGTTTTGGAAAATGGTTGGGAATTATGTCAAACGACACAGATATGGTTAGCCGTTTGTTTGGAAAACAAACAGCAGCTAAACAATATGAATTATTGCCGGTTAAACTTTTGTTATAAAAGAATCAGAGAATTGCCTAACCAGATTGTATATAATTTGATGACATTTATATAAGTCGTAAATGTAAAGTACAAATATTGTAATAGGAAATTGGAGATAATATAATATTATTATAGTCATGCACAAGGCTTTTCTTATCTAGTCAAGATATTTCACACGCGGGGTAGATATTATCTTTGATTCCATATCATATATTATTAGGCCAAATCCATGAGTCTTCACGTCGATTTCTATTGCTGTTGTAAAGATATCCAAATGGGATCTTCATATATGTATCTGTATATGTATCTATATATGTTTCTATATGTCCGAATACCTCAGAAACTTCTGGTACTTTGCCAATCAAACTTGCATTAAAAACACATTGAACATCTTCAGCATAACAAAAAACATAGATCAACAGGAGGAGCTAGTATATCATAAAGCAAAATGGTTTACTGATTTTCTTTTTCAAGAAGAAATTTGACCATTGTCTGATAAATTTCCGTGGTTTTTGTTGTTTTCCCCTGAAATGATGAGCTCTAGTCTACTTAGCCTCCGCTTTGCCCTTTTGCACATTTGAATTGTTCGGTTTGCTGGTTGTCAATTGCCAGAAGAGACTTTCGGATCTCCCGGCAGCCCTGCAACAATTGGCCACAGTTGAAGATGCGTTGAGGCTATTTGCCTCATCCGCTTTATTCACGCATTACACGGCAAATGGGAATCCGGTTAGAATCTGGACACATTGCAAATCCAATCCTGAGCTAAGCGCATCGAATATGCAGCGCCCACACAATTACGAGCGGTTGGGACACGCCCCACAGCCGATTGCCACGGCTCTTGTGCCTTGAACGCCTACTTTTTTTTTATTTGGAAAATTGTATTATAAATATGGACAAAAAGGATTACTAGGACTCTTGCAGCTGATTAGGTTGACACGTTCCAGGGAACGAGGCACGAGTGGAACAAAATTAAATGCTCGGCCTACTCCATCCCCTTTGCTCCTAGTGTGAATTGTATTGGATTGGGATTGGAATTGAGATTGGGACTGCCTGTGTGCAGGAGCTGCCATATGAGTGTAAAAGTAGATGGGCATGCAAACAAAACTGGCTGGGACAAAGGACATATAGTTTGTTTTGTTGTGCTGCTGGCGAAGGCGGCAGCGGAGGCGGAACGGGCGTGCCGGCGAGCGACAAACGCGAGCTCCTGATTCAGGAGCAACAGCAACAGCAACAGCAGCAGCAGCAGCCTGCAGCAGTAGCGCAATTCCATGATGCGAACACGATGACGAGGTGCAAACCCCGGGCCGGCTGGTACACGCCCAGTGGCAGCAACCAGAGCCGCAGCTTCGACAGCCGGCCCATTTCTGGCGCGCGTTTTGCATTTTTGCCAAAGCCAAAGCGATTGCAGCGATTCATTTGACGGGCGGTATTTGCCACGCCCTCGTGTGTGTGTGTGTGTGTGTGTGTGAGCAAAGGATGCCAGGACGCGTTGCCTGTCACATGTCAAACAGGAAGTACGCAAAAATATGAACTGTACCAAATATTTTAACACAATTGTTTGTTGAATATTTTTTTTATTTCTGTATTAAAATTTTTTAGTTTTTAAGATTATTTTAAATTGTGATTGTCAAGGGAAATAAGGGGATAATTAAGCAAACATTTCCTTAATTATATCAAGACAATTTCGTTTCATTCCAAATAAAATTCGATTCAACTGTATAAAGACTCAAATGTCTCATTGGCATTGAGTCCTTGCCACATTCATATCAGGCATTCACTTACGAATTTGTGGATAATCACAAGTTGAGAATTCTAAAGGCTGCCGTCAGTATAAGAATTCGATAGAAGCAATCTTCAAGAATTACTTAGACTTGCAGAACACTAGAGTCTCAGCTTTAAGGGCCTTAAAGGGTCATTAGGATGCTGAAATTCTAACACGGAGGTGGATCTATCATCGATTGGATTTATGTTAAAGTTAATCTTATAGTTTTTCCAAGTGTAGTTTTAAGCAAAAGATGCCGTTAGCTAGTTGGGCGTCATATTCTCTCGCCATGGCTGTGTCACTATCTCTCTCTTCCTCTGTCTCTCTCTCTCTCTCTCTCTCTCTACTGATTTGCTGTAATTACATGTGCCACACACCCTGTACCCCACCACTCTGCACCCTTTTTCCTGTTGCCATGCGACGACGCACTAATATAATTATAGTCTCTAGACCGGAAGCGCTTTCATGGCACCCAAATGTAAGGATCTTGATGCTTGGCGGGGTGCCAAAGCTTTGTGCCGCTGCGTCCTGTGAGGTATGCCTGCTCCTGTTGAGCGGAAGTCAAGTCCTTGATGGATGGGTCGCGCAGGCTCACTGCAAATCTGGCATCTACCATCGACATCGCCCAAATCTCGCAGCACCCAATCATTCGCTCACTCAACCTATATAATTATCCAAAACAATGCTCGAGTATCGTTTTTCACGCATCCTGTCGCGCCAGCTGCCTACGAAGAACCACATATATATATACATATATATATAGTTTTTTTTATTGTTATCCTGCCTGGCCAAAACAGTTGCCAGTTGGAGGATAATTTGATTTGGAATTTAAAAATTGAAATTATTGAATGGTTTGAAAATTTGAGTTCCCATTCTTTTTGCACAGTTTCAAGTAATTGGAAGATTGATTAGCTCAGAGGATAGAGGCAAGGAGCAGGGGGCACAGCACGTGCTAGACCCTTGGCACCCAAGTGTTTACACAATCGCAGTGTGTGTGTGTTGGGTGGATATTGGCATATAAGATAGATGGACAGGCGGAGGCAGGGATGAATGCCAAATTGCAAATATTTATGCTTGATGAAGAGACTTGTCCAATTCACAATTCATAGCATATGGATCATTCATTCATATGTCTATATTAGTTTTTTGTATAATCAGAGACCTGCCCATTTAGGTGGACCTGAGGATTTGTCAGCGTTAATGCCTATCTTCTGTCTCTTCAGCTAAGGTTCCAAGCTGAAGGAACATCAGGCACGAAAAGGAGAGCCAGAGTGTTGTCTACATTAATGGCCACCATGAGCCTCGGGACGTCCGAGATGTCAAGCGTATAGACCACGCTGCCTTGTGGTACTTCTACTTCGCCTTATCTCAGACTTCTTAAATGTTCAGGTCATATACGAAAATGTTCCATAAAAACCAGATAGAACGAAGGTGGGAGAATTTGCTTGAGCTAGTAGAGCCGTTCTGTTTGCCATCACACCTTGTCGAAAGCCCACTTAATTTTTCAACTCTTCTTCACAAGAAAAGATTAAAAGAAATACTAATTAGGTGGGAATACTCCCCATGTGTTGTCCCATGGCAACAGATGAACATATGGCCAAAGATCTATAACAGCTGTTGCCGTGCAAAACGGTTTCTAAGTGCACACTTACCTCACCATGAAATCGAATATTTGTGCAGATCTTAGTCTCCTCTTGCTCTTATGGTGTGGGCTAAGCCTTGTTTTTAGTAGTATTATAAATTATGCCTTCAACAGGGCAAATCCTTACACGCTTACACTAAATCTTTGGTCAAGTCCGAATGAAGCTCATCGCTAAAGTTCAAAAAAGAAAATTTATTATTAGCCATAGTTTATATCCTCCAAGCACATACTATCCTGTGTGAATTTGTTGGCATTTCATTCAACTGATCATGTTGATCTGCTTTAAAAGGTCTTGCAACATTGTCAGTGGCAAATTGGCTGTCCAGTATTTGCTGGCCAGAGGCAAGCACTTGTCTTAACATTTACCCAGTTGCCAGAGCCAGAGCCAGAGCCAAGTGGAAGTAGATGGGATAAGCTACTAACACGTAATTGTAGCCGTGTTATGGCCGTGTTGCCAACTCCGTGCCTCCGTGCCTGTAGGCAGCCGAATGGCGCATAATTTCCATTTTTGGGGCGGCCATTTTGACAAGCAATTACAGCAGCAGCCGCCAGAGCCATAGACGGAGCCAGTGCCAGAGCCGGATCGGCCCCAGGCGAATGCAAAACCAAAGCGAGGCCGAGGCTAGCCCCATGCCGAAAAACCTGACTCGTATGATTCCCTGCCCCTGCCCCTGCCCCTGCACCTGCCTCTGCCACATGTGGCTGCTGCTGCTACTGTTACTTTGTCAAGTCCATTCGAAGCCAACAATTTTCAGGCATTCGCATTCGCATTTTTTTGTTAAGTTGAAGTTGAATTTGAAATTCAGATGCCGACGACGACCACGATGATGATGACGACGACGACGACGACGACGACGACGACGACGACGACTTGCCCAATTATTATTAATAATAACAACAGTAACAACAACAGCAACAACAACAAGTTGCAGTTGAAGAAAAACCAGCAAAAAAGCTAATAGGACCGCATTCATTAAATCCATTTAATGCACAGAGAGGCAAATTATTGCGCTAAAAGAAAAGCAGCAGCAGCAGCAGCAAAAAAATACAACAACAAAATAACAAACAAAAAAAATATAAAACGCTAACCCATAATTGCAGTTGGCTGAACGAACACCCCAAACGACGTTGCCGCTGACGGGAGACGGAGACGGCGACGTTCGGTCGGGGCGGCGGCCATTAAAATGGCCAACAGCAGCAGAAGCAGCAGCAGCGAGGGGCAATTCCAGCTCGCAAACTGGCCCCCATGTAAAGTGGCGCCCCCACCCTCCACCTCCATGCCCCACCAAGCCAACAGCCA
This sequence comes from Hirtodrosophila duncani, assembly GCA_037043425.1. Lineage (NCBI taxonomy): Eukaryota > Metazoa > Arthropoda > Insecta > Diptera > Drosophilidae > Hirtodrosophila > Hirtodrosophila duncani. The sequence continues at coordinate 1,730,683 of JBAMBM010000823.1, read as the reverse complement.
GAAGCAGAGGCACACAAAATGGCAAAGAAAAGCCAGTTAAGTAAGCTGCAGAAGCGTTGGGAGGGGGGCAGTAGAAGTAAAACCGGTAGCTCCACTTTAATGAGCGCCAAATGCAAAAAGGAGCAGCAGCCACAGCCCCACTTTTAACCTATCCGTGTCTTCCTCTCATTCTCTCCTGCTGCCCCGGGCGGCCCCGCAACACCACATCCACATCTGCTGTTCGCTTTAATTACTTTCTTGGAAAAACACGCGGCGCCATTTTGTTGTGTTCTGTTTTTGTATTGCTGCTGTGTTTCATTGGCTGTGCGGGGCAGTGGGGGTGTGAGATGGTGAGGGGGGCCTTACAATTTTCCTAACAAAGCCCGAATTGTAATTATGCCCTAAACGAAATGGGTTACGCGGACTGTGTGAACACATGGATATAGCGATATGACATCACTTAGTAGATCTAAGAAGCTATAGAGACGATGGAGTGTGAAATCCTGGCGAGTTCCTGCATACAGCATAGTTAATGAAAAGTTGAAGCGCGTAGAGTAAATTTGATTGTAAAGACAATCCCGGAAGATGAAATTAGCTGCCCACAGATTCTTGGCTTGCAAAGAAAATCATCTATATTGATGAAGTGACATCAAGAAACTGATCTGCCATCAGGAGTGTGTTTTGCGCCCAATTCCCTGCAGCGTATTTCACAGATTTGGTCTCCATTGAGATGAATGAATCAATGAGAAATGTGGGCTATGGGGATGAGGTTTTGGTTGAGTTAGAAATCTCTGGAAATGTACCAACAAGAAACGCCAATCTAGGTGTCTGTGTAGAGTAGAGGCAAGGCAAGGTTTTGAAGCCACGGACTCGAACTCCGAGCCCATATCTTTGTAAAACTTTGCTACACCAGCCCAAATCTGGAAGCCTTTTAGATTAGTAGCAAAGACGGTCAAGCACCAGAATGTGATTTGTCTTGAGTGTTTAAACATATATAACGTTATAGCTTTTGTCCTCGATTTGAACTCACTTGCGGTTGGAATTTGGCAAAGATAGATGCTTAGTGAGCATCTGCTCTGTTCGCTGTATCTTGTGTGAACGTTTTAGTCTCCAATCAATTGCTGTTTGTCCTGTGCGTTGTTCAAAATACAAGAAGTTTTAAAGGAGCTTAAAAAAGGCGCAAAATACTGAAGCAAACTATCTAAAGTTCATAATAAATTGGAAATAATTCAATATATTGGGCTGCCCCTCATTAATTTCTATTCCAATTTAGGAATCTGCCTCAATGACAAATTAGCCTGGCGCCATCACATCTCAATTGATTTCGGTTGTGTCCTACATAATTATTTATTTATAGCCCAACAAATCAGACTGCAATTAACAAAAATGTACCTGATTCCCACACTATTTTACGGAGCCAAATTAGGGGTTGCCTGTAACTGAATTGACATTTATATGTACAATCGCCGATGCCCCAATATGCTAATCAAATGTTTGAGATCGGCCTAAATTCGTGGTTGAACCTGAGAGCCACACAAAATTGTCACAACGAATGAACGTGAATAATTTTATGAAAATTTACAGTTGGCGACTTCACAGAGAATATTTAATCTGGCAGATTGGATTAAATGTTCTCTGTGTTGTTAAGTTTTCATATACCTTCATGTTTGAGTGCTGAAAAGCTTGTTCTTAGAAACTATGGGGTGAATCATAGCTAATGTGTACATGTGGTAATAGAAATCTTATATTTAGGAGTCGCTTATATATGAAAGAAGGTCGCCTAGGTCTAATTACAGTCTGAGCATTGTCATTGTGTCTTCCTCACCTGACTTCTGGTATCCAAAAGGAACTGAATTTCCCACGTCTGATGGCGGTGATTTGTTGGTGTCAACATGGTGATGGCTTTGTTTCAACAATGGATTATAGCCTCGTCTAGCAATTCCTTGATGCCCTTCTGAAACATGGACATTCGGACATAAGTTCGAAGTGAAAGCGGAAATCCAATGCCATTTACTCATACTTTTTGCAGTGGAAACGTGAGCAGGTGTGATTAGTTCATAAGATTCTTCTTCCTTCCGCATTATATTGCTCTCGACAATGGTTGCTCCTTCTCTTCACAATAAGTTCAATTAGTTCTCAATGAAGTTCTCATCAACAATTTCGTAGGGTATCTAATATTCGACTTACTATTGGTGTGATTTTCATTTCTTGTTTTCTCTGTTACCCAAATTGCCCTCTCTTTCTTAATCGTCAAACACAATTTGCCACAATCGCATGCAATTTTCTTCCTTTTTGACTTTTGTCGCCCCCCTTTCACACACATGCACTTACACATGCAGAGTTGTAACTTTTTTCTTTTTGTTGCATTTCCTGTCGCCTTTGCCATGATCATTAACGAAATGCTCCAATTATGGCGCAGAAAAAATAGTAAAACATACCTCTATACTTGGCCACGATTTCCATATGCCGTCCTTGCAAGCACCACTTTGTGATTTCAGCCCCTCACCGCCACCGTCCAGCTCTCCGCCGCCATGACACCCCAATAGTATGCCGCTTGGCCATTGAAATTGTTGTTTTGCATGTGAAGTCCACATTTTCCACACCTTTTAATTGATGGTCTCAGCCCGAACGAGTCGAACGAGTGTTCGTTCTATGCCATTGGATTTTGCAAAGAACTGCCCCTGCCCCTGTTCCTGCTTGACTTACATGTCGTGTCCAACTAGGACAGAGAAGGAGCACTCTATAGAGTGAGAAAGACAGTGAATGGGATGAATATGTGCATATGTGCATATATATACGAATGCATATCAACCAGATGGACTTTCATATATGCATTCCAATTATATGCAAATGCATGCTGACTCAATGACGTAATACTCTGAATTGCACAGGTGTCTGCCACTCCGATGAGCCCCAACACGTGTGCAATGTTTAACATATGATAGATATATTATTATATTGAAACAGAATTAAAAATCTCTTGCAGGATCGTTATACCATTCACAGCTTAGAATTACTATGATAATATCGAGTTTTATCCAGATCGGACAACTATATCACATTGCTTCCAACCGATTGTTGCAGAATGAACACTTAATAGTGAATATCTTTTATGATGTTTGACAATTGTAAATGAATTTCATGAAGATCGCCTTAAAGTAAGATGAAGTAATTTATGTGACTCTGCTATCATTATCTAATTGTGGTCCATCTCCACTAACTCATATCATTGCGAAGGGCGTCATCCTATATAATGCGGTGTCTCAGTTTGAAAACGAGACTGGAGCTGGTTCTAGCTGACCTGCGCCGCCCCACATACAAGTCGGTGATAACGCGCCTCCTGTTGAACATGAGTGAAGAAATATCCCAACGGCAGTCACAAGCATCTCGCCACAGTGTTGCCACTGCTGAACCAGCTAACATCAATGAAATTCGCAACACTGTGGAACACTGCTGTGACTCGTGCTCGAAAAAAGCGGGCTCAGGCCTTAGCCAACCAGGAGTTAAGTGAAGATCGACTTGATCGGATGTTGAAGTTTTTCAAGGAGAAGATTGGTGGCAATTGTCAGAAGATGCTCTTCACAGAGATGTCTCGTGCGAGACAAGTCATCCGTAGACGATTTCAATAACTTGCAGTTCTTTAAACTATAGTTAGATATCTGCTGTTGCAATCAATAAGAATTTATCAGTTGATTAGAAATTAATGCTCCATTCTATAAAAGCCCATGTAGAAGCCTGAAATTTTAGTTAGGTTGGAGAACATTCATGCCTTGCCTCAGGGCTCTATATATATGGCAATATATATATATAGTATATAGCCTGAAATTAACGAATTCAATATGTTACGACTGTAAGCCTGGGAAGCTCAATTGCAAGCGTTTAGTCTTAAGTATATGTTGATATATAAGGTTGTTATGATCTATACTGAAGATGATCTATATAGGTAAATTTTAACCAAGTGTCTTTTGATAAAACGAACAAAATTTGTCAGGTTTAACTGTGATATATAAATAGGTTTAGAGCGACTATTGGCCTTTTCGACCTACATTGCTGTTTCCATGCGCCTTAAGAAAAAGGTGGCGACTGCGAATGAGCTCACACAAACTGAAGTAACAGCAAAACGTGTGTCTTTGCGTTGCGGTGAAGGACTCTAAGGGTTGTCTGCTGACCAAATTTGATCCGGATCAAACGTATACTTCTCATATGAGATGCCACTGCTCTACAAATAGTATCGCTGCGTATTTGTGAGAGGGAGGGAAGGAGCTACAAAACTTTCGTTTCTTGTTAAAGTTAATATCTGCAAGGGCTTGTAAGCTTTGGGTACCCAAAGTTAGCCTTCCTCTCTTGTCCTTCTTTTCAATTAACTTGGCTGTGTCAATTAGATTTTGTTTAAGAAACGAATCATTGCTCGAAAGAGTGCAGGTTTTCAGTCGTCTCTCCATCAATTATACTTGATATGATATGAAATCAAAGTATGGTGAGATATGAACCGCCCAGAACATATCAACAATTGTCTCTTCATTATCCATTTACATTAACTTGCATTTCGCTAATCGCATTATCATAAGAAAAAAGTGATTTTACCCTGATTAAACCTTAAACAACTAAGACTACTTCATATATAAAGCCTTCCGATTGCCATCTGGGTACAATTTTTGCAAGTCAATGCCTAGAAATTAGACAAATATATGAATATTTTACATGTTTGTATATCAGAATTAGCCTGAATTGGAATTGGAATTCCTGGCAAATTTCGGACATTTCCGTTTTGGCAGCCACTTAGTCCGAGCCAAAGTTTAGCCCCCCGGGCCAAGTTAACGCAAATAGCCAAGGCTATCATAACTAACGGTTACGGTTGCAAACAGAAATTGTAGACTTAATAAAAATACAAAAACAAAACAACAACAAACACAATAAAAACCTCTCATACTCATCCTCATCTTCATCCTCGACCAAAACTATAATTGAGCTTATTATTATTTGCTGCTGCTTTCTTTCTTTCTGACTTTTTTTCTGCTTTCTTGACGCATTTGTCGCTTGGGGCGCCCCCCTTGCCAGCGAGCCAAGTCAAAATGGCAACAATCTTGCTGAAAGAGAGCGAGAATGATGTACGTGCAAGCGAGATGGCAACAACTGAAACGCAACAACGAGCAGCAGAGGGGCAACAGCAACATTGGCAACGTTTTGCGATTGGGAGAAAAAAAAAACAGAAAAAACAAAAACAAAAACTCCAAACCGGACCCGGGGGACCCAGCGAACGCGAAACGAAATGCCGCGAAACCAAAAGACAGTTGGAGGGACAACCACACATAGAAAGTAGGAGAGGGAGCATGCGGCGTCGGCAATGCCTTGCAACCTGACTGATTGCCACTTGGCACGCAAAGCTAAGGCTGAAACTGAGACTGAGGCTGAGGCACTGCAGCCATTGCGCAGCCGCCACCGTTAAAGTTGTTGCCGTTGCTGGAGGCAACTCTCATTGCAATGGCCGCCAAGCCACAGTTGGAGTTACCCAAAGCCAAGCTGTTGTTGTTGTTGTTGCTTTTGCTGTTTACCATTTTGTGCGTGTGTTTGCGTTTTATTTGCCTCTGGCATGCAAACGTGCGGGCAGCCACTCCTCTATACCTCTCACCCGCGCCCCACCTAACCCAAACCAGTGCCACACAAACTAGTTGTGTTTGTATGTAGTCATGCCTCTTGCTACTCGTGGTACAAGTATGTGCGTATCTTTGTATCTTTGTATCTGTGTATCTGTTAGATGAGCAACTTGCTACGACTTCTGTTGTTACACTTTAAGCAGCAGCAGCAGCCATCGTTGTTATTGCTGTAGTTGTTGTTGCTATTATATATGTTCAAACTGGGCATTATGACTACTTGATCACACTTTCATACAACAAATTTGATGAGAGATATGAAAAGTTCAGCCCTAAAGAAATTCACAAAAATATTCTATAAATTGAGACTATTTTATTGGTTTGTAAAAATGATTTTAAAATATTTCATTTGAATAGAAAACTGTGTAATTTTGGCTCTAAAAAGAGGCAATTCTAAAGACTCACATGTCTAGATCTTGTAAATCATAATATGCCTAGAAGCAATCAGACTTACAAAATAACCATCATATCAGTCTGGAGAGAAATGAGCAAATACAGCCCACCTTGGTGCCGCTCAAGACTACACTTTGGTACTTAACTGGATAGACAATAGTTTTGACCTAGAAGGTCTTCATACTTCAACTAAAACGAAATATTAACGATGCATGTCTACACACTCCAGACTCGTAGAAGATTAAGCATAATATGAAGGTTGGTCAATGACTGTTAAGTTATTTCATTTATCATGATTGTTATTTACAACTAAACTCTAATTTGGTCCACTGTACGGAAACTATCAACATTTACAACATTTACTCATTCTTATATATGCCTTGCTTTGCTTTCTGTAATGTTATACATCCACTTATCCTTAGCTATTGCTCTCTAACCATGTAAACGCAGCTGCAGGTGTGCTCCTGGCGCGGTTAGCCCATTCCTTCAGTCTTATATATGCCTTTGATATATGCAGATAACTGCTCTGCTCTCTGTAATGTTATACACACACACTTATCCTTAGCAATTGCTCTCTAACCATGTAAACGCAGCTGCAGGTGTGCTTCTGGCGCTGTTAAGCTCTGCAGGCCAGCGTCACAGCTGCCCTTCGAAGATGACTACTAAAATTAGGAACCCGGCACTGCTCATTGATCAAGAGTCATCAAGAGTATCTGGATAATAAGTTCATTGTTTCTTTAACTATTTCACTGTTTCTTCAACATTCCGGACTGTAGTCATAAGTAGGTAGGAGATAACATATAGCTGATCAGTGATGAAAAGCAATAGTTTATTGTCGATTAACGATGGCTATCGACAAACCATCAATAAGTTATCTGCCCCACAAATACAATTCTCTACTATTTCATCATCTCTTGAAATCGAAGTAACTTCCACCATAATAGTTAATAACAATCTAAGTTTCTTGTGTTTCTTTTTCAAAGTCCTTTGAATATTTATTCCCCTCGAAGTAGGACATTGAATTCAGCCAGAATTCAGCTTACTGGGAATAAACACCAGCAGATAATTGATATATATATATATATATATATATATATTTTATATATATATAACATCCATGAAGGCACATCCTTAGCTTATGAACTGAAAGGGCAACTCAACTTCGTTTTGGTTTTATTCCTAGCTGCCTGTGGACTGGCTGAGTCGCTGCTGCCTCCTCATTGTTGTTATTGTAATTTTATGATAATTTGCACAATTGTTGCTGCCGTTGGATATGATTACAAGCTGCAGGCGCGCTCTCATCGACAGGCTGTGGGCTCCTGGCCTGGCCTGGGCCTCGACCTGGCCTGAATGCCGAAGATGCTGGAGCTGGACGAACATTATTATTAGGCGCATCTTATCGACAGGAAGCGATCATCGCACATTCGCATTGGCCATAGCTGCTTGGAATTGTTGCGGTAACCCACCCAAAGTATGCAGCCCAACCTGCTGCATGCCCCCTGCCCCACCTGAGTGCACTTGCTCGGTGAGAGGTTTGGCTTTTGGCCAGTTGCCGGTTGCCAGTTTTTGCCACTCGCATTCGCATTCGCAGTTGCTTATTAAATATATTTTTGTTGTATTATTAAGCTACGGCATTCGTGGAAATTGTTAGCTATTGCAACTGATTGTTGTTGCTTTAGTTGTTTCAGTTGCTGTTCTTGTTGTTGTTGCACTGCTACTGCATTGCAATGATATCTCACAAAATGCTGTGCAATTTCGTGGCATTGTTCTTGGCCCACAGTTACAGATACGGCAGATACATTCATATCTATATGGTGCAGAGTGTGTTTGCTACTCCCACTGCCCCCTTACCCCCTCGCCAGCCCCTGCTGAAAGCAAGCTCAAAAGTGTGAATAAATGCATTTTAATTTGCTGTTGCGGCTGCTTTAATTATTTATCATTATTTGTTTTATGCGATTGTATTGTTCGCAATTTGCGATTTGAATTTGATTTGGATTTGTGTTTTTCTTTCCCTTTTGGAGGGCGTGAACTGGGCGTGGCACCTAAAGGGAAATAGAGACATTATCTGTGGCAGAAACTTACCAACTGTTTGCTGAATGCAGCCATAGCTAAAGGTTTGCTGATTTTATAAAGATTTTTAAAAATAATGTAGAGACAATTCCTGGTAAGGATGGGGATGAGATTGAGCTTCTTCCACGATCTAAAAAACCTAAAATAGTAGAGTAATTTAGACTTAACCCAAAGAAATGTGACTAACACAAGGGCGTCGCCAGCCTTGCTCAAGAGGGGGTGGACAATATCAATATCATCGCCACCATTTGTCAAACTTATAGTCGATTTCGAAATTGCAACGCTGAACCTGGAGTAATCCAAAGAAACCGGGTACATAAAGGGTACATTGCTGCACTTTCTCTTTCAAAGCATGCCTGATCGTTGGAATGTTGCCATAAGCCTTCGATTTCAGAGTCCCAAAGATAAAACTGAGAAACAGATTAGATAGAATACAAATGAAATAGAATGAATTGAGTCGCCTTGCCGCCATTGCCATCCCCCCGCCCCCTCTTTGCAGTGCATATACATTATGAATCAAATAGAAACAAAAGACTTAGACAACGAACTCGACTGGACGCAACATTAGGGTATTTGAACAGCAAAGGATAACTACAACCTCGGGCTTCCCAAAGCCATGTGTGAAAGGAACACTGTCCTATATATAAATATCCATAAGTGCAGATACCATGCTTGACAATCCCCTCATAAATGAAGTCAAACCACATCTGTGAATGAAGATTTCTTCTCTCAGCAGTTTTGATGCAGTTTTAAGCTTGGGTAACCTTTACTTATTATTCTTTGATCTTTGAAACTGACATTTTCCAAACAAATATAAACTATTTCAAGTATTATTTAAGAACAAACCACGGTTCGTTAATAAGTAAGCATTATGCATAGACAATATGCAGCCTGGCAGACGGACGGACAAACATTCGTTTTTAAACAGATAAATTTTTGTGAAACAGCACTGATTCTTGCTCCTCTTACTCGTCTTCGGAGGATGTGTTATCTCCTTTCTTTTCCATCACACGAGACAGCTCTCTGAAGAGTACCTTCTGGCAGTTAAAGCACAGCTCCTCCTTGAAACTATTCAACATTCGATCACACTGAAGGGCGCAAAGCGCTGCTGCGTCGGTGGCCTCCTGGTTGGCGCTGGCCTCAGCCCAATTGTCTTGAGCTCGAGCCCGATTTGTTACCAGTGCCACAGTTTTGGAAATGGCCTTCTGAGTTGAGACAGGAGTGGCGGCAGTGTGGAAAGATTCTTGAGGCTGCCGTTGGAGTTTTTCCTTGCTCATTTTTAACTGGATACGCGATACCACCGACTTGAATGTGAGGGCGGTCTGATCGCCACTCGAGGTGCTGGAACCAGCTCCAGTCTCTGTGTTACTGGTCTCCGGTCTCTGTGTCAGTGCGGTGTATGGGATGCCGCGCTTTGCAAGTTCCTTCAACTGTTTGGCTGTCATCTCAGGATGACGTCGTTTTAGACACTCCAAGCATGTTACCTTCGGTAGCTCCTTCGATTTCTTCGAATTGGATCTTCCATTGCGTTCATTTCCCGTATTCCTACTCATTTTTAATTTGTCTAAGAAATGTTCTCGAAACAATAAGGCGATATTTTTTAGATTGAATTTGAGACGTGTTTTCAGTTGAATTTTCGTTTGCGATATGAATTAGTCGGGCTGTGAGGAGGTGGACGAAAATTTAAATAATGACAGCAGAGCAGAGTCAACTTCGTTCACAATAAGTTTTTGAAAAATGGATTTTATTATATTGTTCTTTGATCTTGGAATATTCTTAGACTGAAACTTTCTCTTTCAAAGCATGCCTGATCGTTGGAATGTTGCCATAAGCCTTCGATTTTAGAGTCCCAAAGATGAAACTGAGTAACAGATTAGATAGAATACAAATGAAATAGAATGAAATAAATGAGACCAAAGTAATTGTATGGCTTTTCATCAATTGATGTAGCATTAACAACCCTACTGGGTATCTGCCTGATGCTCTGTTTGTCTCCTCCAATTGGTAACACAAAGTGATGTCAGGGCTTCACTCACTTGGTCCTTCTAACGTATGTGGCGTCTTCCGCTACTCCATTGTCCGCCAACTACCGCATCGAGTACTTTCCGAGCTGGAGTTCCTTCATCCATTCGTAAGACATGACCCAGCCAGCGAAGTCTCGTTGTGTTCAGTCGCCTGACCACGTCAATGTCGCCGTACAGCTCATACAGCTCATCGTTCCTACGAATACGCTGATTGAGTTACTGTCCAGGCCTCAGCACCATATAAGAGCATCGGAAGGATGAGCGTCTGTAGAGACAGTGCTCTCTGTTCAGTTGCCTCCCGAGTCCATAGCAGCCCGTATTGCCAAGAATTCTTCGCCGCTTAATGGCTTCCCAAGCAAATCTCAAAACAAACTTCGAATATCCCCAGACAATATTGCGCCGAATCGAATCTTATTTAAAATATTTATTAATCAATCATATATAGTTAATATATATTCTTATATATAAATAAATAGAAAACTCTAAACGGATTTCTTAATCAACACAACATAAATTTAAGCTTAATAAACATTAAATATTTTAAACATTTAGAAGTGAAAAACAAATTTAAGTGAAATAACTCAAGAACTAAATATAATTGAAAAACTAACAAAAAATAAATATTTCCTTCTGACTAAACTAATGAATATCAATTTTGATCAGCTTGTACAAGGGATTTGAGGCCAACTGGAAAACGGAATAGAAAATACGAATTAATAGTGCCAAAGTGTTTTCCCATGTTGTGGATGCAGATGCACAACATTACCAACCTTTTGGACGATCTGATCATTTATGTTGCTGAAGCGAGGCCGGAAGACAAATGGCTCACGCGCATCCACACCGTTTGCCCTTACTATGTCAACGGCTGCCTGCACAAATGCCTTAGAGAATCCCGAGGTGAACTCAAGTTCAAGAACACGAAGATTGACGCATCTTTTGAGCAAGAGCAGGATTCCCTGCGGGGTAGCATTTGCTGCACGTTTCAGCGATAGAAACTTGAGGTTCTCCAATTCCGCAATATAGTGTAGATCGTGATCATCATTGATGCGGCATGTGAGAGCTTTGAGGGAGCGTAGTTTTGCAATGGTCGCCATGTCTGCCATGGAAGGCTCGCGTCTTGATCCCAGCTTCAGTTCTTCCAGGTGATCACCATATCTGTGAACTGAGCTGCCAAGCAATATGGCCAGACCCACATCGGCGTCGTCAATGATCAATGTGAGTAATTTGGCGAAATGTGGAAAGTGTTGAAGGTTTTCCACTCGCTTCACATTTACAGACTCCAGTTGGGGGCAATGCTCTGACAGTTGCTGGAACCCTTCTCTAACTAAATCGACCTCAAGCGAACGTAGGGAAGCCATGTTCGAGCATATAGCAAAGACATCAACAGTGCTGTCAGTCTCCTTTATTTTCAGCTCTTCCAGCTGAGTCAGCCTGCCCAGATCATTTACTAAAATAAGGTTAAACCGTATTTCAGTATGATATCATAGTGGAGTAATTTAAGATCCTCAACTTACTTTCAGCGGCACCAAAGCTGTCGAGCTCCAAGGCCTTTACGTTGGGTAATTGCTGTAACACCTCAATAAAAGTCAATCCATTGTATCCATCCAACCCGTCCTCCGTAAGGTTCATTATGGAAACCTTCTTAATTTGCTTCATTTCTTGTAAAAATATTGCCATGGCTTCCTTAGTGTCTTCATCCGTAACAACAATGCTCATGCTGTCTATATTTGGACAAGACTTTGCAACCAAATTCAGCAATTCACGTGTTTTATAAACTGCATTTTCGAAGGATCTTATTCTTTCCCCAAAAATCGATGCAATCTCTGGCCAGATATCTTCTGCAATCAAATGAAACTTTACGTGACTGAAGGTACGGCGGTTATGCAACACAAATGCATCACGAAGATCAGGATCGACCTTGGCTAATGTCAACTGGTCATAGAGATTATCAATATACGAAAATACTTTCTCGATCGTATAAGTATCAAGATTGGAAATAGTTGCTGAGGATTCCATATTCGTTTGCAATGAGATCGTGCGATGTTGTGTGTTGAATATATATTTATCAACTGGAGAACCAAGTGAAAGGCGCCGACTTTTATAGCTGCTAGACTTATCCGTTCAGGTATTTCAGCTCAACTCTTTTACCCCTTTACCTATCTTAGGTATAAGGCAGCTTTTATTAGTTTAGGCAGGTTTAGGTAGGCTTTACAGCAACAGCTGTTATAGATCTTTGACCATATATTCAGCCGTTGTTATGGGACAACACCTTGGGGGTTTTCCTTTCCTCATACCAATACGATTCCTTTTTGTGGTTACCTTTAATGATGCAAATATTTTCAGGTAATTTGGTTGACATTTCCAGGAGAATATTGAAATCTATTGTAATTTTGTTGTTGAACTACATTCAAAGGCGTGCTATTATGATTTTTTTTTTCGGGGTGGGATGCACTCATACTGAAATTTGTTCACGATTTTGTCTACAATTATAATCCGATCTTAATGAAATTTGGCAAGACGGTAGATTGTCTGCTAATACCTATGAAAACCTAGTTTATAGTGGTCCGATCTTGAAGAAAAAAGAAGCCTTTGGTGATAGCTTTAAAACTGAGAGACTAATTCACATAGAAACCGACGGACAGACAGACGAACATGGCTTTATCGACTCGGCTTATCATGCTGATCAAGAATATATCTAATTTATGGCCACAGTCATACAAGGGATATAAACCGAATTTGGTTTGATGTGAATGAAAAACAGAAAAGTTATGCTTCTGTTCATTCCAGAACAATTGGTTATATGGATACAATTTGAGACCAAGCAGCATTATAATTGATTCCAGCTGAACTTCTGTATATATTATAAATATGGCATTGCTTTCGGACGCATTTGCATAGCCAAATAGCTTCAAGAGAAGCTATATATCGAGCAGTGTCGAAAAGCGGAACCAACATGCAAGTTGCAACCGCAGTCAAGTTCCCATGCTCAATTTGGTGGCATCAGCTGCCAAACTACAAGTGATACGTGTATATATTTACCTCTACATATGTAAATGATTACAAAAGCAAAAACAGAAGAACTAATGCAGCTCAAAGACAGACAAAAAGGGCCGAAAAAGGCCAAGGCAGCGTGGAAGATGGCACAAGGAGGACACGCAGACACATCCAGAGACACTCTGAGGATCCCATAAATTCAATAAAAAGCCAAAAAGGTGCGACAAACACACACACACACACACACATCTGCACACACACACGTAAGTATAGTTTGAGCCATTGTTATAGAAAAAGCTGACACCGGAACGGGAACCAGGGGCAAAAAAAAAAACAACAAAACAAAAAGAAAAACACAAAAAACAGAACGTATGCGCAGGCAAAGCCTAAGTAAAAAGTGGGCGTCACCCTTCACGACTCCCCTTGCCACACGGAATGGCTTGCAATGGAAATGGAAATCGTAATAAACGCAATAATAATCATAAAAAAAAATTATACTCACGAAACGAAAAACGAAACTAAACTGGGAAACAACAACAACAACAACGGCAGCAGCCGCATGAAAATGATAACTGAAACTACCCTTGAGCTAACACAGGGACTCCGACCCCTTCCCCGACCCCAATCCTCAGCAACGTAAATGAATTATAAATAGGTGCGAGAGAAAGCGAGAGGGCAGCAGCATCAGGCATGTCCTGTCGCTGTCGCAGTTTCCAACACGTGACCCTGGCCCTGTGGACCAGCTGCTGTGGCCGTACAATTGGGACACTTGGGTGCCGGTGTCCCGTGCCCCATGGCCCGCCAGCTTGGCTTGTACTCCTTTATTAAGCGATTAACACCGCAGGATCTTAATCAGGCATAAGTACGAAAAGCTTGAGCGCCGCAGCGCCTGCGCCTGTGCAAGAGTTGCGACTCATTTAACCATAAATGTCAGCGACAGCTCATGAAGATCACAATCAACACACACACACACCCAGGCAGGTAAATACTTGACACTTGTATATGTGGCTGTGTGTAAAGTATTTTAAACAAAATGATTAAGCTTAAATTAAGCCAAGTTCGATATAGTTAGCGAAGGGTTCCAGCAATTGTCAGAGCATTGCCCCAACTGGAGTCTGTAAATGTGAAGCGAGTGGAAAGCCTGCAACATTTGTCGTGAGCCATTTGTCTTCCGGCCTCGCTTCAGCAACATAAACGATCAGATCGTCCAAAAGGTTGGTAATGTTGTACATCTGCATCCACATCATGGGAAAACACTTTGGCACTATTAATTCGTATTTTCTATTCCGTTTTCCAGTTGGCCTCAAATCCCTTGTACAAGCTGATCAAAATTGATATTCATTAGTTTAGTCAGAAGGAAATATTTATTTTTTGTTAGTTTTTCAATTATATTTAGTTCTTGAGTTATTTCACTTAAATTTGTTTTTCACTTCTAAATGTTTAAAATATTTAATGTTTATTAAGCTTAAATTTATGTTGTGTTGATTAAGAAATCCGTTTAGAGTTTTCTATTTATTTATATATAAGAATATATATTAACTATATATGATTGATTAATAAATATTTTAAATAAGATTCGATTCGGCGCAATATTGTCTGGGGATATTCGAAGTTTGTTTTGAGATTTGCTTGGGAAGCCATTAAGCGGCGAAGAATTCTTGGCAATACGGGCTGCTATGGACTCGGGAGGCAACTGAACAGAGAGCACTGTCTCTACAGACGCTCATCCTTCCGATGCTCTTATATGGTGCTGAGGCCTGGACAGTAACTCAATCAGCGTATTCGTAGGAACGATGAGCTGTATGAGCTGTACGGCGACATTGACGTGGTCAGGCGACTGAACACAACGAGACTTCGCTGGCTGGGTCATGTCTTACGAATGGATGAAGGAACTCCAGCTCGGAAAGTACTCGATGCGGTAGTTGGCGGACAATGGAGTAGCGGAAGACGCCACATACGTTAGAAGGACCAAGTGAGTGAAGCCCTGACATCACTTTGTGTTACCAATTGGAGGAGACAAACAGAGCATCAGGCAGATACCCAGTAGGGTTGTTAATGCTACATCAATTGATGAAAAGCCATACAATTACTTTGGTCTCATTTATTTCATTCTATTTCATTTGTATTCTATCTAATCTGTTACTCAGTTTCATCTTTGGGACTCTAAAATCGAAGGCTTATGGCAACATTCCAACGATCAGGCATGCTTTGAAAGAGAAAGTTTCAGTCTAAGAATATTCCAAGATCAAAGAACAATATAATAAAATCCATTTTTCAAAAACTTATTGTGAACGAAGTTGACTCTGCTCTGCTGTCATTATTTAAATTTTCGTCCACCTCCTCACAGCCCGACTAATTCATATCGCAAACGAAAATTCAACTGAAAACACATCTCAAATTCAATCTAAAAAATATCGCCTTATTGTTTCGAGAACATTTCTTAGACAAATTAAAAATGAGTAAGAATACGGGAAATGAACGCAATGGAAGATCCAATTCGAAGAAATCGAAGGAGCTACCGAAGGTAACATGCTTGGAGTGTCTAAAACGACGTCATCCTGAGATGACAGCCAAACAGTTGAAGGAACTTGCAAAGCGCGGCATCCCATACACCGCACTGACACAGAGACCGGAGACCAGTAACACAGAGACTGGAGCTGGTTCCAGCACCTCGAGTGGCGATCAGACCGCCCTCACATTCAAGTCGGTGGTATCGCGTATCCAGTTAAAAATGAGCAAGGAAAAACTCCAACGGCAGCCTCAAGAATCTTTCCACACTGCCGCCACTCCTGTCTCAACTCAGAAGGCCATTTCCAAAACTGTGGCACTGGTGACTAATCGGGCCCGAGCTCAAGAAAATTGGGCTGAGGCCAGCGCCAACCAGGAGGCCACCGACGCAGCAGCGCTTTGCGCCCTTCAGTGTGATCGAATGTTGAATAGTTTCAAGGAGGAGCTGTGCTTTAACTGCCAGAAGGTACTCTTCAGAGAGCTGTCTCGTGTGATGGAAAAGAAAGGAGATAACACATCCTCCGAAGACGAGTAAGAGGAGCAAGAATCAGTGCTGTTTCACAAAAATTTATCTGTTTAAAAACGAATGTTTGTCCGTCCGTCTGCCAGCCTGCATATTGTCTATGCATAATGCTTACTTATTAACGAACCGTGTTTTGTTCTTAAATAATACTTGAAATAGTTTTAATTTGTTTGGAAAATGTCAGCTTCAAAGATCAAAGAATAATAAGTAAAGGTTAACCAAGCTTAAAACTGCATCAAAACTGCTGAGAGAAGAAATCTACATTCACAGATGTGGTTTGACTTCATTTATGAAGGGATTGTCAAGCATGGTATCTGCACTTATGGATATTTATATATAGGACAGTGTTCCTTTCACACATGGCTTTGGGAAGCCCGAGGTTGTAGTTATCCTTTGCTGTTCAAATACCCCAATGTTGCGTCCAGTCGAGTTCGTTGTCTAAGTCTTTTGTTTCTATTTGATTCATAATGTATATGCACTGCAAAGAGGGGGCGGGGGGATGGCAATGGCGGCAAGGCGACTCAATCCAAAGTCAAGCCCAACTGCTTGCTGCTGGCCAACATTATAATTAAAGGTAATAAAATATATATATGTATGAAAATGTATGCGGTTTATTTCTTTCATTTCTTTTGCTTCTGCTTTGTTGTTGCTCATTTGGCTGTGTTTTGCATTTGTGCCACATTTTCCATTATTAATTGGCGTAACAAGCTGGAAAAGCAGCAGCAGCAGCAGCAACGGCTTCGACATCCACCTGCCTGCTGCCAATTGGCCATGGACACGCCCACGCCCACGATCCCCATTCGCCGTTCCCCGTTTGTATCTAAGCGAACGCCGAGCATGGTGTTGGCTTTGCCTTTTGCCGCGTAACGCATCTGAATAATACCTATATATGAATGTGAATGTGAATGGTGAATATGAATATGAATACAAATATGCGAATGTAGTGACCGGACTCCATAATTAGGGACCAGAGGGTTGATGTGGGTGCGTGTAGGCGCCCTCAGCCTCGTTGCTAATTTGGTAAATTAAATATCAGATGGCCAGGCCCCCATTTACATACATATATGTATATATAGAAATTTATGACTCTGCCGCTGCGGGTTGGCCCAAATGTTAGCCAGGCATCGCCACCCTCTCGTCTCCCTGTCGTCGCTGCCCATGCCCATTTCTCGGCTCTCAATGGTCGAGTGCAATAATTAAGCGCAATAAAATCCAATTAAATGGCCAACTAATTAAAGCCGACCAATATGCGCAAGAATTATGCAACTATGTAGCCAGAAAGATATAGAAATTATATATATGGACGCCACAATAGGCAGAGTCCGACTGAAAGCCAAGTGTATGTATAATTGCCAACAGTCACGTGTTGAGGGTCTGGCATGAGCTTGAGCTACAGAAAAACAGAAAGCTGAAATTGATTAACAAATTGTATGATAATGATGGCTATATACCCGTCGTATATACTTAGGAGGCATGCAAAGCTGAACGAAAACACAATTAAGCCAAGGAATAGAGCAGTCTAGAATGAATTAAAACGAACATTCCTCTATATATATTTCTAATTGAACTTAGAATCGCATTTGCCATTGATGAGAAAAACAGTTTTGTTTTCATTCGAATTGAAATCCAATTTGGCTTGTATGCGGCTCCAAAAGCCTTTACTGCGGCTGTCCAAATCGGATGTAAATCGGGCATATAGCTTCCCATAGAAACGACTGTCTCAGAATTAACATTAAATTCGGAAAGCTATAAAACAATATGGATTTGGCAGTGAAACAGATGGGCGCCTAATCTTCACCCCTTCAATGTCAGGCCACCTAAAATTTCCATACTGTGCCAACTTTGCCGCAATACGAAAGGATCCAAGGCTGCGTGAGTGCCACTGAAATGCTCTGTTCTCGTATGGCGCATCTCCAAGTGCCAGTGTCAGCAGGCAAACCGCAAGCAAATAGAACACAGTGCCAGTTTGAGTTCGAGCGGTGAGAAAAGGTTTTGCGGTTTGTGGACACACATTTTACAGCGCTTTACATGGTTGAGTGGAAGCGGCAGTGGCAGTGGCAGTGGCAGTTGTGTGCCTCTGGTCTGGATCTGGTCAGTTGATCCTTGAAATTGCGCTGCTGCTACTGCTGGTGCTGTGGTTGCCAAATGGATTTTTAAATGTTTTTCAACCGCAAAACTGGCAGGACGGCCGCCAGTTAGGAAATTCCGAGGCCAAAGCAGCGTGAAATTATTATACAATATTTTCTAGTAGCACGCATAGCGGCAGGTTGCACACACACACACACATGCACACATGTGCCTGGCTATTCACGCATAACGGCGCTTTTAATTAGGGCCCCAATAAAGGCGGCGCTTGAGGTTCAGGAATCAATCAAATTGAATCATCGTTCGCACAGCGATCAACATCGATCGATCGATCGATTGAAGCTCAGCAACTCCAGCTCCAACTCTGCTGGTGTTGAGCAGGGGCAAGGGCAAGAGTGTTGCGTTTCAGTGCGCAATAAAGACGCGCGGATCGGTCCGCTAATTATGTGAAATTATTGATTATTGCAGGCTTTTCACTAAACCGCCAAATTGCGTGTACGTGACACGCCAGCATGACCTTGACAGACGCAGTGAAGGACAGACCGAACGGGACAGGGACAGGGACAGACAGGCTAACAGTTACTTGATGCTGAGATACGATGCTGCTTGAGCTGTTTCTGGCTTGACAAACTACACTAGATAGCAAAAGATGTGATTGTCCCAAACCAAGAGTACCATATCGTCCGATGGGATTATTCGAATTCGATTTAGAATGGTTTCTATATATATATCTTTCATTGAAACGAGTATTGTAATTTGTGAAGTAACTAACATATCATAACGGGAAGTTTGTTTGTCTAAATTCTCAGCTCATTTTTATTTCAGAAGCTCTTTTATCTTTAATCAAGCTCTTTTATCAGGCATATAAATATTTTCACTGGGAATTACATCAGCATTTATTTTAGGAAACCCCTTCATAGCATTACATCAATTATTTTATAATAATCTAAAATAAAGAAGACTACATAAAATATTACCCAGTTGTTTAGTGTAAAATTTGCTTTAAGTACGTGTCGCTGCAGGGCACACTTTTAAATAACGCGCGCCCCTGCGGGCGCCATCTATAGCCCTCAAGAGGTAACTAACGCTGTATCGATAACAATGTTAGTTCTCTCGATAATTAACAGCAACGTAAACAGAGCTGGTCAAACAGACACACGCAAACACAGGGTTGCTTGCACCACATCAGCAGCAGCATAGCAATAACAGCAGCGTGGATAACATTGCCAACTTTAACATAGCATTTGCCCGTTGGCCGTGAATTAATCGTTTTTGTTTTTGTTAGAAACGGTGTGACCGAAATATACCGATTTTCGTAAAATACCGGGCCAGGCAACACACACGTAAATATTAACCAATATTAACTATCAAACACTTTATATTTAAACTAATTGTGTCATTTTACTTAAACGAAACCCATGTGTGGCTGCAGCGTGTTTTATTGTTAAGGAACACATTTAACAGGTAAGTAAAATGCCAGCTGTTGTGGCCGCCGAACAGTGAGGTTATGTTTTGCCGCCCGTCGTTTTGGTTTGTCTGGCCAAAAATAAAACTACAAGAACAACAATTACCAACTACGTATACATACGCATATTACCTATTTGCAGACTACAACAAATATTGTAAAGATGCCACCTAAGAAGCACGAGGAGCCGGAACGCAAGCCATTGATCGGACGCATTGGCACCAATCTCCGCATCGGCATCGTCGGCGTGCCCAATGTGGGCAAGTCGACGTTCTTCAATGTGCTAACCCAGAGCGCTGCTCCGGCTGAGAATTTCCCCTTCTGCACCATTAAGCCCAATGAGAATAAGTATTCCAATTATCAACCATCCAACGTCCAGCTTTGGCTGCGGCTGCGGCAACGACAACGACAGCTTCTGGCTTTGGGGCATACTGCAATTTGCCGGGTCGGCTCATAATCATTGTAATCAATGCATTTGAATATTTCTCGTATCGATTTCGTGGCCTCCAGCAGCAGCAGCAGTAACAGCTGCAGCTTTACCCAGAGCCAGTCAAAGTCGAAGCTGGAGTCGCCATCGCCACAGCCGCTTCTAATTTCAAATTGCTGCCTTGGACGCGCTTCTAAAACTATTTTAATTTTCCTTGGCTGTTTTTTTTTGCCAACCATTTTGCTGCCGTCGCGAGGGCGTGTCCGCCAAGCACTCCTCCACCGCCTCCTGCTCTGCAATTTACCGCATCTCAGCCAAAGCCAGTTTGCAGTCACAGACCCCGTCCTGCCGGTCCACGCCACCACTTCATATGCAAATTGCTCTCGGCTCTTCGTTTAATTTGAGCGACTTCATTTTGGTTGGACTTCAGCTCCGGCTCCGTCCACAGTGATTGCACAAAATTATACAAAATTGCAATGATTGGCGGCTCGACTGGACGGGGCTGGAACTGAGACTGAACCTGGACCTGGACTTGGTCTGCTGCAAGGCCCAATCACAAACCCAGCTAACATGCTTCATATCTGCCTTTCCATGTTGTGCCTGCTGCCTGGATAATGTTGATGCTGATGCCGATGCTCGTCCCATTTCTTGCCTTACCCATACGTCGCGTGCCTGTGCCTGATGAGCGTTTTGACTTTCTGGTGGAGTACCACAAGCCAGCCAGGTGAGTACTTGTGTAATCTCTAGACCTGTGGGGAATTATTCGGATTATCATACAGAAGTCCTTTAAAGACGACATGATTTCTGGGTCCTTGACACTACATTCAGCGGCAATGGAATAATCAATGGAAAACATTTTGCATTAGATAGATAGACAGATAGTTGAATTCGAATGGCGAACTAGGGAGCTGGCGAATGAGGAATCTACATCTAATGGCTTTATCCACAAATAAGGCTAAACTAACCCCTCCTCTCTTTTAATTTAATGTCGCAGTTACTTCTTTATTCTGCTGTTTGAAATGTCTGTTTCTATATTGTCTATAATTAGGGAATTTTCCATATAATATGGTCTCTACCTCGTCGCATACACGGAAGTCCATCCTTAAGTTTCCTTTGAGCAACAGAGTATCAGCTCTAGCTTTTATTATCCATGATATCGCAGCATTTGCAGGTGTCTTTAATATATGACGATCCAACATGTAGGTCAAGACTTCTGTATATTCTGGCTTATCTTTTTTTGTATCGCCTTTGATATAATTTTAATCAATCATTTATTTGGTCGCACCAATTCCTTTCATTTGATAGTTCATTGGTCCACAGCTTTGCATTTCCTTTGCATAATAAATACTATTTCGCAGCAGTTTTTCTGATAATATATGTGTAAATCTGCTTGGATCATAGGTGAATAGAATTTTGCACAGGTATTTTGCAGGTGCAGACTATACATATAGATATATAGATGCATCTTCCGCTTTTGTTTCTATTGCCAGGACATAGTTTGGGGTGGTCGTGAGCAGGTCCTCTTTTTATATTAACTTATTCAAAACAGGAACAACCCCATACCACTCTATCGACCTACAAGCAGCTAAAAAAGCCTTCACTTTGAGCTTATCGTTATATCTTGGCCTATAAAGAAATTCGTAAAAATAGTAGAACTTATGCTGGATTTGGTTTGGGCTATTCGTCAGTTAACACGCTTAGTAAAGGACAAAAAAGGTGTTAGCACCACTCCCAAATACTTATTTTCTTCTACCATACATACTTGGACACTTTTATATGGAAGATCATTATCTGTGATTTTAATCTTTTCCTGAACCGTTTTCCGATAGTATGTCAATATCATCGGAATGCAGACCACATCCTAAGGCATCGTGCAGATCTTCAATATAAAGCGCAAACAAAAGAGACGAAAGCAAGCAGCCCAGTTTGACACCGGCATAAGATGGGAACGAATCTGACTGTTTTTGCCAAGTCCACACTGCAGAGAACGTGTGTATATATGCCCTTTATAGATTCAGTCAAACTATGAGATTCCCGGATTATACAGTCCTAGTCCTTTGAGACTCTGTCGAAGGCCGCGGTGAAATCAACGAAAAAAGCAAACACCTTTTTTTTCTTACTCCACATTAATAGATGTAAGATTACACATATTGTCCATAGCTAATATACTTTGCGAGTTCGTTCGTTGAGCTTGTGGTGCCTTGCCACTCACGATGTTAGCCGCTCATTCATGAACATTTTTGCTCCACTATTCATGAAGGAAATGCCGCGGTAATTACTTGATCTGATTTCGATTGCCTTTTTTGTGGATTGGATATATTATGCTTGCTGATAAACTTCGATCTATGTATCCTTCATCTAATATCCTCGTGTATACTTTTGCAATTTCTGCGACACTTACTGATCTGCCTAAGAGTTCGTCATATATGTGGGGCGCTGCAAAATCGATTACTGCAAGCCGACTTGATAAAACGATATCCATCTGTCCATCATATAACCGACCGATTCGGAATCAACTCTCAATCAAATCTTTACAAGACCCGACTCTAAAGTCACCATTTCTCACCATAATATATTCGATAGATTATGTGCATATGCTCAGAATTACGTTGGGTTTCTAAATATGTTCCGATTATGTTCTGGATTTCAACCATTTTCATCCGAATCAAATCCAAAGTCCATACGATTAACATATCAAGTTCCATTCTTGTACATCAAATGTCGCAGGATATGATGAACCGTATCATCGCAATATGAACATATCTTATAGTTTAGCGCCCATGAAAGTCATATAGTACAGTCAAATAGCTTGACAAGGCTACTATGTATGTATATTCTTGATCACTTGACAAGCCTTTCCTATACAAACTCACCGCCTCCTTTAGTTCCTTAATTCACTTTAATACTCATAATTAAGTTAGTAAGCACCCATAATTAAGTATTGTAATAAGGACAATAAAATGCTTAAATGCTTCATTCTTCGCTTTTTAGAGCTTAGCACTCAGTTTCTCAACAATTTCAATTGCAAAATATTCTTGTTGTTCAGCGAACATCATTTCAAGGACTATACGTATAGCAACGGTACATAACATATAAGTGCTTATTTTGCATTATTGGAAAGGACAGCAATTAGGTCAATCAGGTCCCCCTCACACAAACATGGTGCTGTGGTTCAGTTCGGTCCAGGATTCTATCCGAAATCCACAATTTTCAAGCTGTTCCATAAATATGGTAGCCTCTTCCTGAAACGGCACCTGACGTCCATTATGGTTAGTGTCCATGAGTCCACATAGAGGATATAGGGAAAAACCAAACCCACTGCAGGTCGTCCTCGAGGCGCCAGTGTGCTATGTATATCCTCTAAAAGTTTATAGGGGTCAATACATCGGTCGAGTATGTTTAGGCGTAAAATTAACTCTACATTCTGCAGTTCACTTATTTCGTTAATGACATTGAAGTGGAGCTTCTCAAGTCTCTTCCGATGTCGAGCAGCGTATCTGGTGCCACAGACGAACGATAGCCACCAGCTTCGAGAAGCGTGTGGAACTGTGTTCCGCTGACAAAATAAAAAGCATTGGTTATGACAGCGCGTTGGCTCTTCTATATTTCCAATGGTCAAATTAGACTTGTTAGTGGGTCAGATTGGACTGGTAGGTCAGCTTTAATATTCTGTAAATCAATGAACTCTTAGAAGAAAACCAAGTCTGTTTTCCAACCAAAATCGTCCACTCGTTGCTAACTGTTCGTCTTCCATCTTCTTCCTGTACAGCGTGGTGCCCGCCTATCTCAATGTGGTGGACATTGCCGGTCTGGTGAAGGGCGCCGCCGAGGGCCAGGGCTTGGGCAACGACTTCCTCTCCCACATCAGCGCCTGTGATGCAATCTTTCACTTGTGTCGCGCCTTTGAGGATCCGGATGTCACCCATGTGGAGGGTGAAGTCGATCCAGTGCGTGATTTGGAAATAATTTCGGAGGAGCTGCGCCTTAAGGACGAGGAAAAGCTACTCCAGTGTCTGGACAAGCTGGAGAAGGTGGTGGCCCGTGGTGGCGATAAGAAACTGAAGCCCGAATATGATTCCATGGTCAAGATCAAGGAAATCTTGGTGGACCAGAAGCGTCACTTGCGTTTTGAAGATTGGAATGCCCATGATGTGAGTATGAATGAAATGAATCGGAAGTGGAACTGCTGCTATCTTCCTCTAATCCATGCAGATTGAGGCACTGAACAAGTACCTGTTCCTGACTTCCAAGCCGGTAATTTATCTGGTCAATCTGTCGGACAAGGACTTCATTCGTAAGAAGAACAAATGGCTGCCCAAGATCAAGGAGTGGATCGACAAGAACGATCCCGGTGCCCTGCTTATACCCTTCTCCGGCGCCTTTGAGCAGCAGCTGAGCGAGAAGGATGACGTAGAGCGCAAGGCCTACGAGACGGAGACGAAGTGCAAGAGTCAGCTGGAGAAGATCATTGTTACTGGTTACAAGGCCCTGCAGCTGGAGTACTTCTTCACTGCCGGGCCCGACGAGGTCAAGGCCTGGACCGTGCAGAAGGGCACAAAGGCGCCCCAGGCGGCCGGACGTATACACACTGATTTCGAGAAGGGCTTCATCATGGCCGAAGTGATGCATTTCGAAGACTTCAAGGCGGAGGGCAGCGAGACAAATGCCAAGGCTGCCGGCAAGTACCGCCAGCAGGGACGCAACTACACTGTGGAGGACGGCGACATCATCTTCTTTAAATTCAACGCCGGGGCCGGCCTCAAGGATGCCAAGAAGAAATGATATCGCCATCAGCAACGCCACATAATCTACATCGCCATGTGCGCCATCCTCTACATTAATATGATTTTATACTCGCAGTTGTTTCGCCTAGCCTGAAGGGATCAACGATCCAAGAGGATCGTCTTACTCCCACATACAAGCACAGACACGCATCATGGACGCATTTGATAAGATTTTGTTTTTTTTTTACGCAACGTTCAATGGAAAAAAAGAAAATGTATGACACTGGAATTTGTTGTTTGTTTGTTGTTGTTGATGATGGCTCATAAGGATTGTAAAGGTGTGACAGCATTACCTGCTGCGGATCACACTGACTGTCCCTTTCTTCCTCACCTGTATCGTAGTCGGGAAATTGCTTATACATTTCCACAGATATTATCTTGCAGAGCGGTATATTACCGACTATGATGCAAATGTGAAGTGAGTCAGGTGGACAGTGCGAGGCAGGCGGTTGATCTTTGGATATATCCCCATTCTGTATAAGTAGAACGAAGAGCAAACAAACGATCAGAACACGTGGGCGTAACCCATAGTTATACAGTTAATTGAGTTACCCAAATGTATCGTTTTAGTTTCTTGTGTTTGTTACCGATACTCTATGAAGACAATGGCCAGCGCTGGTTCGGTTACATTCACCGCATCGTGGGGCATAGCTCTTAGTAGGAGAATATGTTTGTAGAACGTTCATTCTGCGAATCGTTGGTTAAACCCGTGCTGCGTATGATTTTAAGAACCTTGGATTTTGGATTGAATTTGTTTAAGTAGCAGATTTTAGCAGATTTATATATCATAGATAAACCTATCAAGATTATATTCAAATTTTGTTCATAATCTCCTGGGTCATATGGCTAATCTGTTATCGGATATAAAGACAATAATATATATTCTTTATCAGCACAACGGGGTACATGGCTTTATTTCGACTTGTGCCAACCTCGAGATCGCAGAAGTCTTTTGTCTGCTGTCTATTTGTAGGTTTGGTTCATCTGGATCCAACTATTATATCTTTTAGATGCCATAGAATCGAACGGACTACAAAGTTACCATGTGAATGGTATATAAGATTCGGCCGGCTCATTATGAAAAATTGTACATTGGCTTCGTGCAGAGTTTCAGTTCGTGTTTTGACCCTCGGGCCGAACGGACCTAGCTTCTTTAACGTCTCTGATATTTCTTTATCTTTTGCTTTAAATTTTGGATTTAAATTTATTATCTTTAAAGATTTCGAAGGACTACCACTGCGATGAAAATTTTTTTTGTTTTTTCATTATTTATTATTATTATTTAATTTAACTGAATTTAAAGATTCGATGAACTAATGATTTGTTGCGCCCTTCAGTGTGATCGAATGTTGAATATTTCCAAGAACGAGCTGTGCTTTAACTGACAGATGGTACTCTTGAGAGAGATGTCTCGTGTGTTTGAAAAGGAAGAAAGTGAAACTTCACAAGACGAGTGCTGAGGAAGAGGCAGTGCTGTTCATAAACAAAATATCTTCTGTTGCTAATTCAGTATTAATACAAATTTATCTGTTGTCTAAAGGATTGTGTTCTTCCGTCTGTCTGTCAGTCAGCATATTGTCTATAATGGGAACCGAAACTGCTGGACCGATCACTGTATGTAAGAACACCTGGATATCGGAGACTATAATCATTAAAGCAACCAATTCTGGTATCCAGACTCTCCTACTATAAGCGCAAATCGATAGAAGCCTATATATCCTACTATTTCTTACACATTGGCGCATATAATTCGGCTTTTGTTGTTCATGTTAGTAAGTATAAAGGTATGTCTATCTTCTTTGAAAAGATGCCTGGATTGCATCCTCCCCATCTCCCTGCTATCCAATGGCAACTGTTGTCCTTCAGGCCTACTGTTGACATCGTCCACACGATGGGAATTTTGTCAATCTTAAACTGTTGCCGTTTGGACAGATTTCGTTTATTTGCGGGCAAAGTTTTTAATCATCTTGCCGAGCAGAAAACTTGTCAAAAGGTAATGGAACACCTGTGCAAAGACCAGGCAAGCAGACGTCGCACAAAGGCCAGGGGCTGGGGAGCAGGGCTGGCTGAGTTGTTGCTTTATACTAAATGCAGTTGCATGTATATATTGGTGCTGGGCAGGGGCTGTGCCTGGGCCCTTTGGTCTCTTCTTTCGGTGGCAGCGACAAGTTCCTAAGCACATAATTCGGTTTACCGCATTGCCAAACATGTGCCTCCAGAAATACGCACCAGTAACACGGCCCCCGCTGTCCGCACCGCCTTGCCGCTCCGGCTCCTAAAACCTTTGTCATGCCGTTGCTGTGTTAATCTTTGCTGTAAGAAAGTTTTCTCCTCCGGCACAGTGGCTTGCGAGGACATTTACAGTGGTTTAAGTTTAGATGAAAGATTAAATTTTTGATTCTATATTATATAGTCCTGATGTTGATCTATGTTTGTTGTTTATATCTTTATGTAGGTAGAAAGATGTCGATATACATGTATTGATAGCTCAATATTTCAATATACATATGTCGACAACCCAATACACCGATATGTATATCGCGTTAAGCAACGGGAAGCCAAACTAGAAGCCGAACGTTGTTAATCAAAACAGTCTGAAAAACAAGATTTTAATTTACGATTTGTGGCGGCTTGTGTTTCATCTGGATTTACCAATATTATAGTGCCAAAAACGGCTTATAGTTTGCTAGTTATATCTGCTGAAAGCGTTCCCGAGCATAGGACGGCAGTGTCGTCTGCGAAAATATAAGTAGCGCAGTTTGTTAGTAAGGGCAAATCTGACGTAAAGATATTATATAGAATGGGAGATAGACAGGATCCTTGAGGGAGTTATAAGTTAAGCCAAATGCATTCAATTTTCAAAGGATGTTTAACCACTGTGCGGCAAACTTGAAGTGCATTCTTTGGCACAGACGACGGACGATGGACGACGGGCGGGAAAACTTTTGCGTGTGGCCCAAAAGCGGGGCAACTTTTCATATGAAATGTGCAAAATTACACACCCAAACACACTCACGCACAAGCGCTCACACACACAAACACACACAAATACGCAAATGCAAGACAGCAGCCGACAAAAATATTTTGAATGTTTTATTAGTTAAACACACACACAGATATACACACACAGGCACACATAAACAGTAAGAAAAAGGGGAAAATAAATGAAAATGCAATTGCTGTGGACTTGCAGTTAATTAAAGTGTAATGTCTGCCATGGTATGCGTTCTCCAACTGCTTAGGTCTGTGTGTGTGTGTGTGTCTGTGTGTGTGGTATGCACTTGGGCCTGGCCTGGTCCTGGGCTGGTCTCAACGCCTGACAAGACCATCAAAAGGCGCATGAAATATGGCCACTAAACTAAACGTCTGGCAAAATGGCCCAAATGCAAAAATACCAACATAAATACATCCATGCACGCATACATACATACAAATATACATTTATACGCATAGATGTACATAGATACATACATACAAACATACAAACGACCGTCAAACAAAAGAGGCCAACACAAATCATGCAAAGAACAACAAGATAATCTAAACAATTTTCCATTTGAACGACCAAGGAATACTCTCTCTCTCTCTCTCTCTCTCTGTCTCTCTCTCTCTCTGTCTCTAACTGATTGCTTAATTAGACGTTATTTGATTATGTGATGTTATTTTATAATCCATTTCAAACCTAGTTTTGAGAAATTAAAACACAAATTTATTTAATCTGACCCATCTTTGCCTGGATTGGTTTTTGGAATTGGGAAGCAATCATATCGTCAGAGATTAGCAAACTTTCAAAGCGCTTACTTTCGCACTTCCATTCCACTTCCAAGCCGTTTGGCCTAGTTGATATGCCCTGCCACAACATAGAAGGCGGATATAACATTCTAAGGGGGAACTTCTAGTGGCATTTTGTTTGCCTTGCCATTTGCCTTTTGTCGTTTTGCCGTTTTGTCAGGCGAATGGTAACACGGTGACGTCAACGAGGGGGAGGGAGTGGTTACAGAGATGGAGGGGCAACGGGGCATTCATGCACTCGCACTCAATTCAAAAAATTCATTCAATTCAATTGAAAAATGGCGTTGAATATTTGACACATGGCATGACCGTTCCTGGAACAGGGCGTGAGCTGGAGACGGAGGCGGTGGCGGAGGCGCGTAGCCACCATCAACTGTCACTTGCAGGGTGTCATCGTCAGCATCAGCATTGGCATCGGCATCGGCTTCATCGTGAGCATCGTTGGTGGCCAGCAAAGCGTTAAAAACGACTGTCATAAATTAATGAGCGCCTCGTCCTGCCGTTCAAGTGAGGCATTGAAATTGAATTGAATTTTGCTGAATTGCATTCATTATTCATTTACAGCAGATGCTTTGGCCCCCTCACCCCTAACTCCCATCGTCCCTCATTCTATTCTTCATGTGCAGCATCTTGGAGCTTCAATCAAGGCCACTTTAATTGCGTGCAAAAAGTGCAATGCCCCGTAAGCAAAAACAATGCTCGTCCTTCGCTTCGATTAACGGCGCACCCGAAAAAAATGACAGAAAATCTTCCTCCAATACCTCCAATCCTCAATCCTGGCAGCATAAACGTGACAATAATATAAATCAGCAGATTGCGCCGCTCACCAATGCCTCATGCCACGATGATGTTCCATCTCTCATTCCCCATAGCCAGGCTCAGTCTCAGGCTCATCCTGCGAACATCCTCATCATCGTTTTGTTGTCGGTGTCCTCGTTGTCGGCGTCGTCTACGTTGCCATTTAACTTAATGCCACATGCGGCGACAGCGTAAAATGTTTTCAGTCCGGGATTAGAGAATCAGCAGCAACAGTCACCACTCAGTTCCAGCTCCAGCTTCAGCTCCATCTCCTGCCACCTTCCGGCCTGAGGTGGTTCAAAGTGCAACGGACTACGCGCAACGGAAACGTGCCGTTCATGGAAATAAAGCGTGTAATTGTTTTGGCAGATGCCGAAACGTTTTAACAGCTAATTAAGGTGAACCCCTGACAACTGAACGCCGACAGCATCAGGAGCAGCAGCAACAAGAGCACGAGCTGGACCCAGAATTAGGCGTGGCCGGAAATGGCGTAAGCAGCCACTGATGCTAGACTGAAACTGGACAATGCCTTGTTTATAGTCCATCGACAAATGTTGTCACATAAATCTTTAGAGCTAGCTAAACTGTTTCGAATCCAAAACGTGAACGCACTCATAAATCAATAACAAAACGATGCTTTGTTTGCACAAACTTACTGGGAGTTGAAATACAATTAGGATAAAAATTGAGAGTTTGTGTTCCAATTCGAAATTCATTTAATATTCTTGAGTATCTTTGCGTAAAATTCGTCTACACATGCTCATCATTTGCTAATCTAACTACAGCCTGAGCTCTCAGCGCGTACTCTAGTAGAGTGAACGGGTATATTGTATTCGTGCAAATGCCTGTGTGTCCGTCTGCTCTTATGAACCCCTAGATCTTGGCAACGGCAACTCTACTTATACTCCAGGTCCACCAGGTGGGCCGTTCTTCGTTCTCCGTCTAAGAATACGAGTTCCATAAATACGATATATGCTACACATTGTAGGTTCACAATATATATAAAGCTCTGTGTTCGGACTGAATGACTGGTTTAGAAACAACGCATAGGTCAAAAGCAAATAGGTAGAAGGCTGAAACTTCGCACGAAGTAGAGGTTATGGCGTAGGCGCACACTAAGGACCCGGATTTACCAAAATTCCCACTGCTAGCGGGTCAATTCGCGGTAATTGCGCTGCTGCAAAAAGTGAGTCCTAGCTTAGTATATTTTGGTACATTTTAGTTCCAAAAGGCCGACCCCCATATATCACTTCAAGGTACGCGGCAGAGAACTGCATGAGTGCCTAATTTCTCCACTAGTATTATACCAGCTCTCGCATCAGTTGCTCTGATAACTACCACTACTAAATGTGTAGCTACTCAGCTCAGTCAACTGGGGCTGACTTAGAGACCGTTCTCTCGATTTGCTGGTGCAAGATCAGGCTGACGTCATCAGTGGAGTGAGCTAAGATAAGCTGGTACGAGCGTTGTTCATCCTCAAGGTATAGAAATGACAAGGTAGAGAAGTTGTCAAACCTACTTTATCTGGTACATATTGGGAACCTATGATGAAGAACTATTTTAAAGCAAAAGAGAAAGGCTAACTTTGGATAGACGAATCTTAAACGGCTAGATCGACTCGGCTGTTGATGCTGATCAAAAATAGTCGGAAGCGCTTCCTTCTACCTGTTACACACATTTCCGCAAATACAATATACTCGTTTACTCCACTAGAGTAGGAGTATAATCAGTAAATTTTAGATTCAGTCCCGAAATTGTTCTACAATCTAAGACCAAAGTCACTTTTCATTGAGACTTGCTCTGTACGATTCTTGTTAGTCTCCATTTTGTCTGGTAAATTTTATATATATAAAAGTACATAGTTACCTCGGTTGCACTCACTGAAATGAAAGTTTTCATTACACACGTTTTCCTTGTTTGGGGACTTAAGGTCTCAAGGATCACACCAGCCTAACCGCTTGCCAGCGTGAGTTAAGCTCAAGGTGTTTTCTAGAGCCTGCCTGAGCAGCCGTTGCCTCTGTTTTTCGCCAAAGCAATCTCATTAACGCCTTGCCGAGCATGTCCTGTGCCTTGTGTGGCGTTTCCTGTTGGCCGCATTCGTGCCTGTTTCGTCGAGTAATTAAATTCGCACCATCAGCAGCGGAAGCTCCAGGGAAAGCCGGCACACACACGCATTCCCACTCACAATTTACATGCAGCCGAAAATTGCATTCAATCAAAACTAAAGCCAACGAGATAACCAAATACGAGAGGAGTTACGCAAATCTTCATCCAGACCAAGGACCAAGGACCAAGGACCGAAAACATAGACCCACATGCAGACAAGTTCAATTTTGGGCGAAAAGTTGAAAGCGTAGAAGTCAAATGTGGGAAAACAATACATTAAGCGACTTTCGAGTGCGGTGAAGCAGGCTTGCAGGAGCTGAACAAACAAACACACTCACACACACACACAAAAAGCACGTATACGTACACGTACACCGGAAAATGTGTTCATTTCCGGTGTCAGTGTCATCGCAGCGCCATTGAGCCAACAATGGAGGACAGCGGCAGTCGGAGTCGCTCCGCCGTGACTTTGATGAAAAATCGCTGCGCTGCGCTGTGATGCTGCTGATGCTGAGGCTGCTGTCGACGACGACCCCAAAATGAATGTGAAATAGTCCTGCCCGTTGTCGTGTCCTGGTCATATGTGCAATGCACTTCATTCAGGCGGCGGCGAGTAGAGAAGACATAATAATAATGTAGCCCATGTGGAAAACAAAGCAAACAGGCAAACACACACTGGCGCAGGCAACCCCATCACAAAGGAGAATTGGCCATCGCCGCGCCGAAAAGTAGGCAACTCCAGCGACAACGACAACACGGCTACAGTTACAGAAACATTCAGCAGCAGTGTGGGAGGGGGGGTAGGGCATGGCAGCGGCGACGGCAACGGCAACAGAAAAGGGCAGCCAGCCCACACAAAATGCAGTATGTATTTTTAATTTCCTGTTAAACATATGCGATATGTACGAGGCAATGGGACGGGGTTGGAGCTGCTGCTGGGTCACGAGTTGGCTCTGGCGTAGAGAGACAAAGGCAGAGTAAAAACTAAAAAACACACGACAGGACAGACAACCAGCTTCATTTATAGTTGTCTTTTTTAAAATGAAATTTTCTCTTCTGTTTTTTATACTTTATGTAGAATCTTAAGATTGCAAAGCAACTGTGCTGGAATTCACCAAATTTAACCAGATATTTGTTAAGCGACTTTTGGTTTTGCTGATAATAATTAGAAAATTATACAAATATATTCGAGATCATCCACTAGACATATCAGTGTGTCTATTCACATATATCAGACACCATATTGCTTGAGTCACTTCAGTTAGGGAACGTGGAACACTGTGAATGTTCTCCTTATTTATCTTTAATCGAATTGTTGATGAATTGGTGGACTGTAATTACAGTTGATTTACAGTTCTTGGTTTAGGTTTAGATAGGTTTGAAATATGATATGATAGAAATAGTAGCCCTAAGCGAGGTGAGTGCAATTTCAGACAGAGTAAGCTGCCAAAACAAAGATAGATAATAGTGAGCTGACTTTTGCACGCACGCTGAAAATCTTGATTCACGCAATCCCCTCTTGCGTAAAGTCGACTTCTCTCTCACAATTCGCAAGGCAACAATTGCCTTATCAACTTCATTTGTTGAGCCTCACCCGAGATTTTCCTTCCTCATTCTTTTATTCGCAAACTCCTGCAATACCAATCCCAATCCCATTCACATTTGCACTCAACCTTAAGTTGAACTTTGTGGACGTCTTTTTTATTGCCACTTTTGATTGCAATTTACTTTAAACGTCGCCAGAAAGATCTCAGCCGTGACTAATAAGGAGGCAAGTGGAGGCTTTTCATGCTTGACTGGGTCATCGATGAAGCTGCTCGGGTGGCGGCCCAACTGCAGCCCTGTGCTGACTGGCTTCCTGCATATAAGCACATGTGTGAGTGTGAGTGTGTGTGAGTGTGTGTGCATGCGCCTGTGTGAGGATGTAAAGTAATTTATGGCAAACTCCCCTGGCATCCATATGCCTGATTTATGGCTGTTATTGAAAAATTCGTAGAGTGCAGCTTTTAATTATGAGACAAAAAAGAGAGCAAGAAGGAGGAAAACATGATCACGATGACAAACAAACTGCAACTGAAGCGCTAACGGTAAACGAAACTGAAGTGAGAAGTTATG
This sequence comes from Hirtodrosophila duncani, assembly GCA_037043425.1. Classification (NCBI taxonomy): domain Eukaryota; kingdom Metazoa; phylum Arthropoda; class Insecta; order Diptera; family Drosophilidae; genus Hirtodrosophila; species Hirtodrosophila duncani. The sequence continues at coordinate 1,696,969 of JBAMBM010000823.1, read as the reverse complement.
TTACTCCAGAGAAATGACCCAAACAGAGAAAGACAGAGAGAGAGAGAGAGAGAGAGGAGGGAAGGAGAGTAGCCGAAAAGCCATTGAAACAAAGTGGTGCTTGTTTAAATTAGTTAAAAGCGAAGGCCTTCCCAAAGCGTGAATGCGTTTTAATTTAACGGAAATGAAGCGCAAAAAAATGTTTCGTGAAAAAACCGGAAAAGTCTGTTCTACATTGGAATAAAATCGACTGGCAAATACACTCAAAATCTATGAAGATATTCTTTAAATAGAAAGTTTGCTAAAAACAAATTTAAGAAACGAGCGGCATGCCCTTGCAAGTACTCCCCAGTTGACCCAGTTGCTAGATAAAAACATTTCGAGATTAGTATGAAAACTGTGCATCTATTTAATTATTAAGTTTGAGATGAATTTTGAGCTTGATATTCTTTAAAGTTGTGACTAAAAATGGAACAATTTCGTATACGCCTTCAGCGGCACGACAGCCTCCGCTGTCGTTTCCCATTCACAGACAAACTTCGAACTTTCATCAGTCATCAGCTAAATATTCATATTCTGTTTTCTATTTTCAAAATGAGAACATTTTCTTGCTCTCAATAACTGCAAGAGAAGTCTTGGTATCTCCAGATAGTTTGATAAATTTGAGAAGACTCTGGCTGAATGAAGACTCACATCAACCTAATAGACTCCAGCGTATGGAAAAAACAAAAAAAATCGGCAGAAACAGCCTGGGAGCAGGAGCAGACAAAACGAGTTACATGGCAAAACACGCGCCATTGCACAGCCATGGATAGATGGCGATGCCTGGTGGAGCCGAAGCCTGAGTCTCGGACTGGGTGTGGGTGAAAGAAGATGGGATTTTGGGTGACATGCATGGCGCAAGTGTTTTAACACAATTTAATATGGCCCGCCGACGATGACGACGACATCAGCAACAGCAACAACAACAACAACAGGATAGAGATGGCTGTGGAGGAGACGATGGCTGAAGACAACTTCGCTGTGATGACATGCGCCAGAGCCAGATAATATGAAAGTGCGCGCCTCCTGCATGAGTATGGCGATGAGGAGGAGAAGGGGGGCAACGACAACGACAACAAGGGCGATGGCAGCGATGACGATGGGTTGTTGATAATGTAGACCAAGACCATGCATGCATGCGAGCAGGGGTATGGGTAGGAGGCGGCAACACACATGCAACGTTATTAAATCATAAAGCGCAAGCTGCCGCCGTCTGCCGTTTACATTAGGCAGTTGCTGGAGAACAACATGGGGCTGCGGGGCGAGGATGAAATGAGAAACCCGAAAAGCAGAACAAATATGAATGATATGGCTGAATTGGATATAGAATTATAGGCCAAAGAATACCCTAAGTTGAATGAAAAGAAATTTTGAATCCATTGTGATGAGAACTAAAACGGTGCCAAGTTTTTATATAAAAGGACGTCTGCTTTTATATAATTTTGGGTTGGATTTTAGGTAAACTGTGCATGTGGTAATAGAAATCTTATATCTACGAGCTGCACATGTGGTAACCATAAAAAAGCTGGCCTAGGACTAATTAAACCTGAGCATTGTCAACTACATGCTTTGCTTCCTCGTGACCTGACATCTGGTGTACAAAAGGGAGGCGACTTTTGTGCTGTCACCCAAAGTATGTGATCTTCTATATCTTTTCAAGTATCTCTCTTATCGTTGAATGCTGTTTTAGCGTAGACGTCTTATTAGTTACAGGTGTGTATTAGATTTCTGTTCATGTGGACTATTTCTCATTTATATTTCCTTCTAAGCCAAAGACATATCTTCGTGGTGGTACATGGCTTGTGTTTCATATGCTTATTCGTTGGCGTGGACTGTAGTTCATAGGTTTGAAACTTTGCTTATACATTATACACTGGTTTGAAACTTTGCTTATAGAACACACTCATCACACACAGAACTTATATCAAAGGTCAATCAAATTTGACCCAGCAGCGCATATGCTTCATATATAGCAGGGTATGACGAAATTGTTGCCTCGCATTGCATTGTACATGACTGTACTTATGCTTGTTGTTATTATTGTTTTTGTTGTTGTTGTTTCTGTTGTTATCATAGTTGTAGTTGTGCATGTAGCTGTTGCTTTTGCTGTTGCTGCGTTGGCTTAAGGCGTAAGCAGCGCTTAAAATTTGGGCAACGGCACCTGTGCGACGACAGGAACCGGAAATGCCCAAAGGGATGATGACTGGCAGAGGGGGATGGTGATGAGGTGGGTGTATCCAATGCCTATAATTGCTGTGGCTGGGCAGATGATGTGCATGACTTAAGATCGGAAGCAGGCGCAAATTGAGATACCATAGAAGTTAATCGTAAAAGAACGTTGGAATAGCAGAGGGGGATCTCAAGTTTTCAAAGTTAAGATATTTGGAAATATGGAAGTAGTCATTCCTGTTTAGTGGGAAGTTCATAGTTGTTAGTGAATATTTGACTTAAAGCTGAGAAATGTTCTCTCTAAACATTCAAAGCAATCATTTCAACAACCGAAGAGATTTCCCATATTGATATCTCCCAAGTTACTATCATACCTAAGAGTAATCTGTATATCTTGGCTATAGAATGTTCACTCTTGTGTTAGTTTTCTGATAAAAATAACCTCAGAGTCTCAAAGATAGATCGTTCAGCCTCCTTCCCATCTGGACTTCTCTGGATATCAAAGGCTCAGGTTAATGTTCTATGAATAGCAAATATTTTTGGTACCAAAAACCAAGTGAACCATAGTTGGGGCAATCTCATAAGCAGTGGGCGGCAATGGCTCACATTACACTCGCCAAAGATTTATATAGCAATTTGCCAAGTTGTATTGTAAAACTAATAAATTGTCGCTGCAAACTTGAATAATGTATGTGTGTGTGTCTGTCTGTGGCTGTGTGTGTCTCAATTCACTAACTCCTTCCCGTTCCTACCAACTGCTGGTCCTGCTGTCTGTGTGAAGGCGGCGGCGGCACACAATTATTATCCAACGTCCGTGGCGTCGCTTCCTGCCGCCGCCCGCCTGAGAGTCAGAGTCTGAGAGCCGGAGAGCGAGAGCCTGCCAGCCAAAGCGCCGTGGCACAACTTTTAAATAAACTTTCATAATTTTGCATACTTGAGATAACAAATTGCATGTTGCAAGTCGTTTCCTTTTGCCGCCGCGTTGTAGCTTCTGGTTCGGTTCTGGATTTCTCTCGCTCTCGCTCTCGCTCTGTCTCTGTCTCTGTGCATTTTGTGTTTCGAGCTCGAGTATAACTCGTATAACTCGTAAACTTTAAATTAGATTGTTCCTTGGACGTTTGCCGTCTATTTTTGGACTTCTCTACGGCATCTGTCTCAGTCAGGAGGCGTGTGCCCACACATAATAAAGGTAAAAGCACTTCGCAATGTGGAGTTGCGAATCGAAAGTTGTGGCAAGTTAGACAACATTATGAAGGCCTTTTGCTTTATCCTTTAGGATAATATAAGTTTTACCAGTGAATACAGTTGGGAATCAATCGATCAATTAACGAGAACGAAGGAAAGAGACAAATTGAACGAAAAGGGGAACTGAACTTACTCATCATCTCCGAATCGATAAAAGAGACCTTAGGATATTTGATCAGGACAAACAACCAATGAATGTATCCATGCCTGCGTGTCAATTCATCTGCCCATAGAATCACTTAGATTATACTCTTAAAGGCTCAGGTGAGATCAAGTTTTCCCAAAAATCTCCCTGCAAATTCGTAACACATTTCGGTGAAATTTCATATAGCTATCGACAAGCACACTCTCAAATGATCTGCCTCTTCAGGGGTAGAGAAATGCATTAGCAAAAGGATTAGGGTGCTCCTCAAGCCTGTCAAAATGTATCATAGCTGTTGTATCGTTGCTTCTGTTGCTGCTGTCGCCTTGCCTGGACACTGCTGCTGGACACTTATCATGGCTGCTGTTGGACACTTGCCGTGTTCTCTGCTGGGCTGCTGGTCTACACTGGGCACATACGTTGGTTGCTGCTGCTGCTGCTGATGATACTGAGATCACCTTGAATAACAAAACACCGCTGTAACAGGGAAATGGTAAGATAAGCCAAAATAGCCAGTCCAGAAGAAGAGCCTTAACTTTCCAGTTTAATATTGATCGGATTATAATTGTAGGTAAGTTCGGAATAAATTTTAAGAAAAAAACCCCATAAAAATTTAATTTAAGTGCTGAGTATGGATATCTTATGGTCAGGACTTAAATATCAACAAGAGCGAAAACTCTATATACCCCTTCATATCAAATTAAAATACAAGTTCTCTCACCATATTATTCGTCATCATCATCATCATTAGGAACAGCAGGGCAAGTCTCAGTTCTGTCATAGTTTTAAATGTATTTTGGTTTCATTTGCTCGTGATACGGCGTTATGAGAGCGTGCGGAATTCTGATTCTGGCTGTGATTCTGACTCTGGCTGTGTTTTTAGACCGAGCATACATTCTGGCTCAGAACGCGACCTCCAGCCGTTCGACTGTTGTCCAGCCAACTCGAGTGCTTCAAATAATCAAAGCAATTGCGAGCGGTGGTGAAAACTCTCAAAAATTTTCAGAGCAGACATTCATGATGACATTTAAAAAGCGAAAAAAAAGGCAAGCCTTAGCTCGCCAGTGCAACGTAGACCATTCAAGAAGATGTGTAAGAATAAATAATCACGTGACAAAGAAACGGTATAAATCGGTATAAGTTGTGGTGAGATGCCTAGAATATGTGCCCATGCAAACGAAGCCCTTCAATTTCCTCAATCTGTGGTTAATTACGAGTACATGGGTGAATGTATATGTGCCTATATATACCAATTATTTTGTGGTGGCTTCGTCTGACTAACGCTCGATTGAATAATCAATTTAATTTGAATTTCAATGGGACTCACATTTATACCTATCCATCGGAATAATAAGGTAAGCCAAGATTCGTAAGCTTGTACTTCATAAGAGTGGAAAATTGATGCTACATTTTCTGATTCAGAAGGTGGACGACGGTTGGCAATATGAAGAAGATGGCATACCCGTTTGTTAATGTTAATGTAGCATAATTACTGTTGAAATAATAATAATAATACAAGAAAAACTTCTATCTTAACACACCCAGCATCTGTGTGCGTTACACTGCACCAAATTGGTTGCTGAGATATCTTTTATAGTTGGGCTTTCACACCAAGTATCTATCAAGATAAATCACGCTCTGCTGGCTGTCCTTGCTTAATAGTTTTCACTTAAACTACATTACTCCATAGAATCAGCGAAATGCAGCTAAAAGCTAGAAGAACATGCCCTAGAGAAGACGCTGTGGAACTAGTAAGGGATACAACTTTGCTACTGCAACAGAGAGACGTAATGCTGGCTGAAGGCAGGTTCTTCAGCAACCTCGAAGAATGGAGCCGCATACCATAAAATGGTATACGGATGGATCACTCACTGATGTAGGGAGTGGTCTGGGAGTTGCATGAGTCTCTAGGCAAATACACCAACATATGGGATCGGTAATCGGCATCCCTTGTCGTGCTGATTCAGAATATATGCGTTGCAAGCTTCCCAGCAATATTAATATACCATTTTGTGAATGGAACAAAATTATAAATAGATAAATGCCAAAAACAACACGACAATATGACCCCCAGTGACTGTTTCCTGTTCCCAAAACTTGAAAGACCTATGAAAGGACCGAAATTTGCAACGATTGATGAAACAAAAACTACATCGCTAGAGGAGCCAAGGCTATACCAACACGTGCTCATGAGAATATACTTGGAAGATTGGCAAAAGAGTTGGCACAGGAGCACTGTATCGGAGGGAGATTACTTTGAAGGGGATGAATAAATATATATTTACTACACCTTACTCTTTGAACACACCTCGAATGTATATTGAAAGTATGTCAATTATGAATTCATTAAATCACATGGATAAGTTTGAAAATCTGAACAGTTTCTGTAACAATTTACATTGTTTGAGAGCAACAACCATAAGCTGCTGACAAAAAACAAACAACAATGAAAACGACCAACAAATGGTAAATAGGTCAAATGAAATATAAATATGTATATTTTTTATTATATAGATCTACCCAGATAAATATAGATATAAGTTGTTAAACAATGAGCAAATGTGGTCGATGTGTAATTAAATTTACCAAATAATAGTTTTAAACTCAAGGCGATTATATTAATTTCATATCATCCGATGCAAACACACACATTCACAAGCCACATCACATACATACAAACAGAGACAAAGACAGACAGGCAGGCAGACAGACAGACAGCAGCGACACGAGGAGACAAACCAGGCGGCATTAAGAAAACAATTAGTGCAGATAACGTTTGGGGTCGCCTCGCCGCCGTCCTTGTCCTGGGTGCGAACTGGGGAAGCAAGGAACACTTTGGCCTTTAGTTACACATTCCTTGCCTGCCAGACAAAAAGGCAATTAACAAAGATTTTGTGGGCCAAAGCTGTCAGCAGATTGTTTAATTTGTGCAAAACTACAACAACAACAACAACATCAGTATTGTCATTCTCTTATTGGACAAACTGGCCTCTAAATGCATTGCCACAACATTGTGTTTTGGAGCTGCCTTCGGGACAGGGGAAGATCCAGACAAAGAAGGACGTCATCACAATTCTGACTGCACCGCAAGTATGGTCAAATCTGTGTCTGTGTGTCTGCGTAACATAATGTCAAGTGTGTTTTCCGGATCATGTGAGACTTGCAGGTGAGAATGGGTCTCATGTGTTGAGATTTAATGAATTGTCTCAGAATTGTAATTGTGAGCTCAATTGATTATGAATCTCAAAGAGGTCTTTGTTTTCTTTGTTAACTATTAGGAAGGATATACCTAATTGACCTACAAATATATTGAATGAGAAGAATTTATAATATTTCATGGTTTCTTTGACCATTTCATACCCTTGCAGAGGGTATTTTGTCACGATATTTGTTAAAGTCGGTTAAGAAACAACGTCAGAATTAGCATTAATATTTTATAATTTACATCAGCCAGCTTGAATAAGAAAGTTTCTGTATCCCTCCCAATAACACATGTGCTTGCTGCTGCTGTTGCTGCTTCAAAGGGTGACATGAATGTGCTTGTAGCTTCATGCCGCTTTTGCATTATTGCTTTTGATTCAGTCAACGGACAAAATCAAAGGAAAATCCCAAAGTGTTAGAGGCACTCATTTGTTTATTGATATAGGAGGTGACTGTCGCTTGACATTTGCTGCGGCTGTGCCAAAAAGGGTTTGAAAACAAGCTTAATCTAACGCTTTACAAGGGGAGTCTAGTTCTTATAGTCTCCGAGATCTAGGTGTTCATACAGACATAGCTAGATTGACTCGCTCTAGACTATATATACTTTATGGGGTAAGAGACGCTTCCTTCAGCCTTACTCTATTAGAGTACGAGTATAACAAGCATAGATTCTGTTCCCCTTTTAATGCAGTTGGGGGTGAAAAACAATTGAAAATGATATTACACTGTTAAGAAAGCCATGCCAACATCAGAGCCGCCAGCACCAATAGAAGCTTCACGATCGACACACAAGCTCTTCGAATTTGTATTGACAATTTGCCAAAAACAAGAAGATCTGAGGCAATACTGGAGCATCGCCAAAACACGAGGATATAGATTCATTTAAATACTGGAAGGTAACAATATATATGTTATCACAGTCATGATTAATATTAAATGTCATTTCTATGTTTTTAGCACAATGAAGGCAGTCTGCAATCCGAGGCATCCCTGCGACATCTACAGAATGAGAGAGGATGTTCAGCAAAAGTGGGCTACAAATAAGCTTTCGAAATCTGAAAACTAGAAAGCATCTCTGAAAACATCGAAACAATCGAACAACGCCAAAATCCATGGTTTGCCAGCTCTAATGGTAATCATAGGTAAAGCGAAACCACAACTTAAGACTACCTTGGACCTTGACAAGGTCAACCAACCGTTTACAGAGATTCAAGTACCTGAAGCTACACAAAACTTGTACCTGAATGATGACGTAGATGTTTCATGCAAAATAGATTTAGTTGTGGGTGTATGACTCCCTGTGATGTTCTTGAATGTATCCTAAAAATGAAATCAAATTTAGTCGGTCTTGACTATATTAATCGTAAATTTGTATATACTTTACTCCTACTAATATTGGACTATATAACACATATAATGAATACTATGTATGTATATAACATTCCCCCTCGCGCTCTCGCTGCTATCAGCGCTGAGCATATAAGTAAGACATAATGCGCTGAAGATTCTGCCGGCGTTTACTGGCAGCGAAGTTGCGCATCTTAGGCTAAGAAGGCTTTATATGAACTCGTGAGGTGTAATTAATAAAGTATAAGCAAAAGAGCTAGTCGGGTTTTGCTTCAATAAATGTAAATGTAAATAAACATGGCAACAGTGATATTAGAGAAGTATCGTAAGGCTTTTGATACTGTCAGTCATGACATTTTTTGCACTAAATTATCTATAAGGCTTCCAACAAATCAAATGGAATTAAATTTATTCAATTGAATCTCTAAATTACTTTCATTTTCCATCTCTTTCATAAACGCCCATTTCACTGGCTGGGGCTTCAGCTAAATATTTACTATTCTGGCCTCTTATCCCCTATGTTGAATGGCCATAACTTGCCGTGCCTGCCTCAGGCCTTTCGCTGGCAAAGTTTAGGCTGAAACCGCACCAAAAGTGGCATCAACTCTCGAGTTTCGTTGTCCAATGTCTATGCCAGTCTGGGTTGGTTCAGCATTGAACTCTCCGCATGTCAATAGAAGGGCGAGCACTTGGAACGGCCAGAGATGGATCATAGCTGTGCATTCTTGAAGAGGGTTTGGAGAAATTCTGTTGAAATTTTGTTCTGTGAAATGAAAAATCTGCAGTCATACGAATTGTTTTTATATAATATAGTATATATATTGATGAACTCTGCAAGTTCAAAATTCCACCCACAATCCAAGTCAAGACATCACTTGCAAGTCTCTGCGAAAACTGAAGCTTTGGAAAGCCCATCTATGGCCCATCTATATATATATATATATATATATAATAAAAGGTCGCACAGATCGATGTGCAAATGACCTTTATCTTGCATAAAACAAAATAATTTCCATAAGAACTTTAACCTCGATTTTGTCTCAGTTGTCTCATCAAACTTATGGAGAACATCAAATGGTAGGAAAGTTTCAGCCTGGCAACCTTTGCGAATCAGTTAGTCAATTAACTCAGTCACTAAGGTTCTATATACAGATAAAATTGCCTCAAATCTGTAAAATCTATATCACATTCAGCTGATATCGGGGTTCATCACTCTCATAGAACTAGCTGAAAGCCTGAGCGTGTGTCTTAATTTTTGACCGAACTTTAGAGCCTTCTCAATTTGGCGCAAACTCTTCCAAATGCCATTTGCCCCCCGAAATGCTGCCTTATGCTGCTGCTGCTGCTGCTGCTGTTGTTTTTGCTGTTGTTGTTGTTGCTGTTGTTGTTGGCGTTTGAAATAAACTTTAATGAGTTTTCTGCTTTTCAGCCACAAAAACCACTTAACCGGCACATATGCATGTAGCTGAAGCTGAAGCTCCCAGCTCCGTGTTGCCGAGTCGAAGCTTGGAAGCTGCCGAAACTTTAGCCGGCAACGGCAATGGCAACGGCAACAAATTTGGCCGGCAAGTTAACGTCGCATATATAGAATATGCATACAAACATGTAAATATATCTATACATACATGGCGTATATGTATGTGTGTGTAGTTAAAAAACACGGAGCGTAGAAAATGTTGCTAAAAATTTCAGAGCATGTAAATTTTGCGGGAGCTGAACCTCGCCTCAACTGACACCCGGAACTCAGCCTTGGTCTCATCCGGGAGTCGAGGGTCGAGACCAACGTTTATGGCCGGCAAATTTTTCGCTTAGTGCTAACCAATCAACTGTGGCAAAGTCATAGTCCTCGTCCTGTCGGTTGCTATTGCTCTTTGCCAGACCAGTGGCAGGTTCAGGCCATGTTTCTTCCGCTGCTGCTCCTCTGCCCCTGCAAGCGTACCCGATTGCAATATTAATCTAGTTGCTGGTCTGCTCATCGTGTCTCGACTTGACTTGACTTGCCCAACATCATTTAGGCAGTAAATTTAATTTGCAACGTCGTCAACATGTCGTATGAGTAATGCATGCATGCACTTCTAGGCCATTGTCCATTCAAATGTGAAAGTTTTATGGCCCCCGGGCAGCGTCCAAGTCGCGCATTTTAAGCGTCTTTTGTTTTAATTACATTTGGCTTGGACATCAAAAGCTTATTCTACATGTGTGTGTGTGTGTGAGAGGATTGCTGAGCACCATTTGGTCAACAGGGAAGTGGGGTATCATAGGCCAGGCAGTGGATTGGGAAAGTGTGTTCGATGAGATCTGCAAGTGGATGCCTCAAAAATGACTAGGTTGCAAATGGTTTTTCTTAAGCTGGCTTGAGTGAAAAAAGTTAATTGCTTCTCCAAGAAACTCATGTGTATTAGAAGTTCAATGTTCAACCCAACATCTGAATTATGAATATTTGTACGTTCGTGAAAGTGAAGCTTTGGTTATCGTCGGACAGCTGCTTCCTGATCAGCCATGATTCCCCCTCGTCGTAGGCCTTTAGCTCAACTCAATCCGCTGACTTCAGAGCTGCAATTCAATTCAATTTGCTTTTCAGCAAACAAAAACTTGTATTTATATTATATCCAAGTGATACACCATCGAAGATGAGCAAGATTTTGCATTTGAGACGTAAAAGAACCAGATTATTGAACCTCTGTACAGACCAGAATATATAGAAAATAAATAAATAAAAAATATTAAAAATGTCTTAAAAATAAAAATATTAAAAAAGATATTAAAGCGGTGTTTCTGGCTTGAGAAATCGAAGCCAAATGAAATAAAATATAATTGTATTGCTTGTGAAATGGGGAAAAACGGCAAACTCAAAGCACGGCCTACTATTTGCCTCTGCTAAAATTGTGTTATAGAATACATGCAAAGCCTACTGCAGAGAGAGAGAGTGTTGCCAAGGATAAAAATAACATATCCTTATGGGCATATATCCAGCTCCGAGCATTAACAATCGTCTGAACGACGCCAATATAGGAAATTTTATTACTTGATATAAATAACTTTTGAAGCATCTACCGACCATCGACCATCTCAGTTGAAGTAAAGCGAATATATTTTGATAAGAATCTGGAAAATTTTAAGATAAATAATATCCGTTCATATGTTAAATGTTTAAGAATGAACAACGGTCGTATTTCCTATAAACATATGAAACACAATCCATGTACCCACACCAAAAAATGTCTTTAGCATATAAGGAAATATAGATGAATAGAAACCTAAGACACACTTCTAACTGACACATCATCTACACTTAAACAACATGCAACCAGGAGAGAGATACTTGCATCCATCTTGTATACCAGATGTCAGGTCAGGTAGAACCAAAATATGTAGTTCACAATGCTCAGGCTCTTATATTTATGATTACCACATGTACAAGTCTTAAATATGAGATTTCTATTACCACATGTACACATTAGCTACAATCGAACCAATAGTTTCTAAGAACAAAAACTGTATAAATTCAGAACAAAAGCATTGATCCTTTTAACAGAGGTTTTGTTTTCAATGTGATGATCGAGCTCCTCTGAATGCCATATATAAATTCTCTTCGACAAATTATTAAATAGATTATTATAAATTAAAAATTCCAATATCACAAATTTGGAAGCAAAGTTCATAGCTTCTATTATATTAAGTGGAGGAGTCTTTTATCCACAGGACGATTAAAACGTTCACATCGAATTGTACTCCGACTCATGAGTCTTCAAAAGGGTATTCTCGCAGCTTATCAGTCTATGTAGCACTGCTCTTACTATTTTTTTATAGCGTTATTTTTCTCATTCCCTTTCTCTCTTTTTTTTGAGCTGCAATTACTTTGTGGTCAAAGCCAAAAAACTAGGAATAAATGTGGACGCGGCGCAGCTGCCGTTAGCATAACGTAATCAAAAAAGTTTCGCTTTATTGTGGCAGCCCCAGAGTCACAGACGGAGTCATCATCATCATCATCATGATCAACGTTTTACATTCATCACGATTGAGGGAAGCATTGAAGCTGCCTCTGGAGCTAAGCCAAAGCCAACGCAGAGCAACCTTAGCAAAGCTGTCAACCTTGAAAATGCCAAAAAAAAATACTAACAGAAAAAAGAAGCCAAATGAACTTCGAAGATTAGATGCCCTTTAATTATTTTTGCCATTCGAAGGATTATGAGTGTGACGATGTAGAGGGATGCCTCGCAATGATATATACAATTATTTACAATTATACAACTATCATGACCTCATTGGAACACTCTCTGTAAGGGTATACATACAAGTCATACATACATACAAGTCGAGAAAATGCCAATAAAAATTGATAACTTTCTTTTGTGTGTGTTTACTAGTTCTTCTGTTTTCCCGTTTGGCATTTGGAGCTTAATTGCACAAGGAAGAATTGGGTGTGCAATCGTGAGCTAGCGTGACACGAGTGCAAAGATTAACAACAACAACTCATTGGAAATTCGAAGGAAAGCTGGGTTCCTTTTGCACTCCCTGATAGAGAAAATTATCAGTGATCTGCATAATCATCTACGTGTTTGTATGTACATAAACTTAATTTTACACTCTACATTTGCGAAGTACATTTGGAGAAGCAACAAAAAGTAAATCGCTTCACAACGCCTAGAAGATGGCTTCTGAACATTGCCCATCTGCTTATAGACACGCTGCCATCTCTGGCATTGTTTGAAGTAGAAAGTAATTTGGTATTATTCGCACGTAATTCGATGAAATTTTAATAATCCAGCTACGAAGGTAATAAAGAACTTTGGACATGTGGCTGAAGTCCTGGCAATGTCTGTCCAAAGTGTGTGAGCATGTGTAGGGTGTGTGTGTGTGACACCTGATTGTGTGGCTTGGCAAACACTGCGCTTGTCAGCTACCTCAAACCTACATCTATATCCTTTATCACACTTTCTCTATCTCTCTCTATCACTCTCTCTCTCTCTCTATCTCTCTCATTACAAACTTTAAGTTGATTTTCGATTTCACCTTCGATTTGATTTTGTGTTTGCAATTTCCCTTTTCTGTTTTTGGCGAATTTTTGCCTGAGAAATTGGGCGGGAAATTAATTAAAATTACTGCCGCTGTTGTTTTTCATTTAATTTTGTTTAAAAAAAAAGTAAAGGGCAATGCTAACAATTTAATTAAAATTGCATTGAATTGCACAAACACAATTATAAATCAACACATCATCATCACCAGCTGCCAAAGGCTGCTAGTTCAGTCCACAAATATTGAAAATGCTGGACCTACGGTTGCACTCCCTTTCCTGGGTCATCGCCATCACTTTGGTCTGGTCGAGTGCTGTGTAAACACATGACGAACGCATAAATTCATGTGTTTGCGACTCTGCCCCTGTGTGTGTGTGTTTGCGTTTGGAAGCCGCCAAAAAGCCAACAAAAAAAAGCAAATTTCATTTAGCAAAATGGCCACTAAAATTACACAACTTGTGGCCCAAAGATTCACAGCTATGCCACAAGTGCCCCAAGACCAACTTTATGGCCTTCAAGAAAAGCTAATGTTTGTTTTGCTAGAATTAAATAATATTTAATTCAAATTATGTTAACGTTTCATATGAAAAGTGGCCAAGAATTGAAAATGGAATAATTTCCCAAGCTCTCAAAGTCACAAAGAAATAGTTGTCCTTGCTTTTATAAATTCGAATAAAACAGTTTCGCTGTCATCAATTGAATTAGGTTTTTCTGCCAAATAGACAAAACAAGATGATAGTCGGACTATGTGTTGAATCCAAGCTCTTTAAGTTTGGTGTTTCTGGTCTAGCCTTGTCCTGATGTAGCACAACACCTTTTCCTTGGCCAATTCTGGTAGCCTTTGGTCTACGGCAATCTTCAAACGTTCTAATTGTTGACAATAGAGGTCCGAGTTGAGTTTGTGATAGATGATTCCCTTTGAATCCCACCAAATGCACAGCCTAGGCTGCCTGGCTTCACCGCGCTTTGAACAGGATCGTTTTCTCACAACATTGTGGCTTGTCACCCACTTTTTATCACCAGTCACAATCCGTTTAAGAAATAAGTTGCTTTCTTCACATTTGGTCAGGGATTCGCAGATCTAAATTCGTTTCATTATGTTTTCTTAGACAATTCATAAGGCACACATACATCTGGCTGCTTTCCAAATCCAGCCTTCTGTAAATGGCTTAGACTGTTTTGGGGCGATGCTACGGCTGCTGAACTGCTGCTAATTTTGTATTTTAAAGTTATAGTTTTTTAGTTCAGCAAATTTCAATGCTCTGCAGCCTGGACATGGACATGCCTTCATACTCGCAATTGGCACGTGTTTGCCAGGTGTCCTGGAATGTAAACACAAAACGTAAACAATGCTTCCAAGCGGCTTCAGTTTCACCTCATGGTGAAGAGAGTAAAACGTTAGCCGACTGGTGTCGGCTTGCCTCGGTTAGGACATTCGCACGCCTAAGAAGGTTCGTGCCGCCTGCCTTTGCAGTTAACTGCTGCATAAGCGCAGGCGCCGACGGCAATTTGCCGAAACAGGAAGCGAAGCCAAATTTTGCCACACAGCCAACGGCAGCGCAACACGAGCAAAACAATGCGTTTCGGCTGGCAAACGAGCAAGCACGAAGTCTAGTCGGCCTGGCGAATAGCCTAGCGCATCGGGCATTGGTGTCCTTTCGCTGTGTTTGCTGTTTGTGCTGTTGTTGCTGTTGCTGTTGCCGTTGCCGTTGTTGGCGTGACTCAAAATGTGCTGCTTAGTTCTAGCCAAGCAACAGTTTTGTTTGAAACGTCAACACAAGCGGTCGTCGGTCAGTGTCCTGTGCCAGTCCGTCGTTATCCTCCTGTTGGTCTCGTCGCAGACGTAAAACCTTTGGCTCGCGTGTGCAAAAGAACGTGGCGCGCGGCATTCCTTCTACGCCAAGTCCAACTCCCAGTGCAGTTTTTGCAATTCAAATTTCAAATTCAACTTGCCAAGTTTGCAGAGTGTTATTGTGTTGCCTGTTCTTTTTTTTACTGTTATTTTGTTGTGTCGCCAAAGAAAAATATACAAACACACAGAAGAGAGACACTAAATGAGCAGGGGCAAAGGAAAAACAGCAACAAGCAAAATGTGCAGCTCACAGAATTAATCAAATTAAAAGGTAAAGCCAATGAAATTCCTTTTGGCGCGCTGCTGTCTGCGAAATTAATGACAGCAGCAACTTCCGGACGGGAGCGAAAGAAATATGTTATAACTTAACATGACTGTGCCGAACTAAGGAGCAAGCAGGGAAAGTTTCAACTGGCATTTTGTCAAACAACAGACACAACAAGCGGCAGCGCAGGTTAATGAAAGTGAGGCGCCACTTTTTCTCGCTTGTTGTTTTGTTTTCTCAGTTTCGGGGAGGGAGTTTGGAATCAAAGTAAAATCAAAAGCCCAAATCAGCGTAATTCGTGCTCATTATAATCAAACAGGCTAAACACACACAGGCACACTCACACACGCACACACACACACACGCGTGCTCAGGTGGCCTAGTAATTTTCATTAGCCTGCGCTCAACCAGGCTCATGCAAACTTAACAAAGTCCGAGGACAAAAAGCCATTTATTGTACAAGTATGTAGATGTTCTCGTTGTTGTTGTTGTTGTTGTTGTTTTCTTGTCAGCTAATCGTGTTTTCAATGAGTTTTTAAATGTCAATGAAAATGCTGAAATATGAAATGGAAAGTGCCTACATGATTTGCATGAATGGAAAGTTTTGTCTGCAGTTTTCTCACTGCTGGAGCAGCTTTTGATTACTTCAAAAAATATATAAGAAAAATATCTGAACAAATTTACAAATATAATGAGATTATTTAGAAATAATCCATCAGATATTTTCGAGGTTCTGAATACTATTTTTGATGGAAATTTGTTGCAACATTAAAATGAATTTGTTTGAGAGCTAAAATGCTACTGAATTTGTATCTGCTCTTATACAATTTTTGTTCTTAGAAACCAAGGGAAGGATTATAGCTAATGTGTACATGTGCTAACCATAAAAAAATGGCCAAGGTCTAAGTATATCCTGAGCATTGTCAACCACATATTTAATTTATTCGTGACCTGACATCTGGTATACAAAAAGCTGGCGACTTTTGTGCCCTCACCCGATGCGTGTGATCTTGTACAGCTTTTGTCGCTCTTATGGTTGTATATTGTTTCAGTGTAGATGTTTTGGCAAACACAAGTGTGTATTCAATTTCCTTCGTTGTCTCATTTATATTTGCTTATATGTTAAATAGATTTCTTCGAGTGGGTACGTGGCTTGTCTTTCATATGCTTCTTCTTTTGTGTGGTCTGTAGTTCATGGGCTTCAAACTGATCTTCTAGATTATACAATATTTCATACTTATATATAAGCCTTTGTTTATTCTCTTATAAAATTTATGCGTTTTGTGATCTAAAGTCCAAGTCCAACATTCAGAAATAAAACTATCATATTTTGCTGATTGATGGAAACAGTTTAAATTCGCAGAATTTTGAATTAGCAAAATTATAAATTTATATATATTTATTTCTATTATTTTTATATATATAGTTAGTTATATATAGTTCAATTCGACCGTCTACTAGGCACAACTCGATCATTTGAATGAAGCCATCAGAAAAGGAGTTATCTTCCATCGTGACAGTGCCAGACCACACATATCTTCGACTAATTGATACACATTGAGGGAGCTTGGTTGGGGGGAAGCTTTGTTGCATCCACCGTATAGCCCGGACCTTGCACCCTTGGACTACCATTTGTTTCGCTCTCTGCAAAATTCTCTTGATGATAGCTGAAGGATAATAATGGTCAATATGTACTTGATTGAAATTGATTTTGAATAAAGACAATTTTTGCTTCAGAAATGTACCAACAACCGCGGAGACTTAGAATGACTTCGAATAGTATTATGTATATATTATATTTTGTATATTTAGCTACTTTCCATCTACTTTTCGCTGCAATATGATGATATATAGCTAGGAATTCGGTATAAACAGGCTGCTGAAGTAAGCTAAGTCTTACTTTCTCTCTTGGTTATTTATATAATGGAACTGTAGCACCGCATTCTTTACACGATTGTGCCAATAGACTGAGTTTTAAAAGTTTTCGCCTTTAAATTTAATAATTTCGCAGCTGGGGTTGCTCATACAAGGACCAAGATTAGATGCATGAAAAGTTCCCACAATAAAATCGTTCAACGAATTCCACACAAGTCGCTACTGAATCGTGCTGGAATAACACCATTCAGGCAGGTCTCCACTGCAGGCTTAATTATAACGCGAATAATTACAAAACACACCCAAATTTGTGAAGGCAATCAATAAATTTCAATTGCTTTCGCGCTGAACTGTAATCCATTTCTTAAATAGGAATATTTGTTGTAGTTCACCTGCCTTATTTTCGTAAGCTAACATTTTTGCAGTTGCAATTTTCATCAATAAATTGGCCAATTCATACAAATAACAATTTGTTTTCATTCATTTTAAGCACATTTCATATAAATATGTATGTGTGTATAATTTACTTTATTTTATTTTATTTTACTTTATTTTATTTTATTGTATTTTATTTTCTTGCAGATTTTGTGTACAAAAATTGTTACAAATATTTGCCAGCAATTTTACTCGAACGCCAACAGCCATCAGCAGCAACAATAAAATCAAGCTGGCAATTTATTTACACACAATATTCTTCTGTTTTTCATATTGTTTTTATGATAAAAATTAATACAAATTTTTATATAAAATGCCTCCACATGGTCCATCACTTCCGTTTATTGTAAAAAGTTCAATGTTAAAACCGGCGAAACAAATGCGGCTGGTTTCCGTTGTTGTTGCTGTTGCTGTTGCTGTTGTTGCCAGGCTACCTCTCAGGATCCCCATATGCAGCTAGCTTTCATCAGGAAATTACATAAGAAGTTGAAGTCATTTGCGAAGCCATTAAGTGTGGCCGATGTTTGCGTTGAAGCCAGGTTTAAGTGGAAAGCTGAGCCCCAAAGCATTTTCATCTAAGCTTCGCCAGCGGCGGCAGGCGTTGTTGATGCTCAGGATTTGTTGCACTCAGGATTTGCTTTAGCAAAAATTCCTGAGGATAAGCAGACTCTCTTAGAATCCCCAGAATCAGCTTAGAGTCTTTATGGTCACTAGGTGGAGTAGGTGGAGAATTCTAAATAGTTCTAAATAATAAATCATCGAAGCTGATTTCAATGATTTATACGTCTAGTCGTGCAGTTTTTTCGAGTAAGGAAAGTATAGCAAGTTATAAAGATAAAATTTGGTAAAAAGCGCGGCACAAAATATCAATGATGCACCGCGCTTTGACCAGGATCCTTTTTCCCCAACATTGTCGTATGTGACCCATTCTTCATTGCTAGCCATAATGAGTTTAAGATATAAGACGATTTCTTCACATTTGGCCAAGGAGTCCCAGATCTAAATTCGTTCCATTATGTTTTCTTAGACAATTCGTAAGGCCCCCATACATCTAGCTTCTTTCTAAGTTCAGCTGCCGCTGACTTGCCTTTCTGCGTCAATACTCTCGACGATCTTATTAGAATATATATATAAATATATGTACTCTATGGTAACAAAGATTACAAATATCGTGACTATCATAGCCTATGCGAGGATATAAGATTATTGAACAGCCTCAACAACTCCCAATTCCACCTGTGCTTATTTCCCACATACATACAGAATCGTACCGCATATCCTTGCCATTCACCTAACTTGGCTTGGGCTACAGCTTGGACTTGGCCATGAAGCTGGTGCTGCTGCTGCTGCTGGTCGCTGTTCCCGTCGCCGTCGCGTTCTGGCCATTTGCGTGTTCATGACGCAACATTTGCGGTTGTTTATGTTTGTGAGGTCTCATATCGTGGTTAGCCAATTGTTATGCGCATTTTGTTTAATTGCACACACGCACACAATCGGACTGTTTGCTGCTGTCGCTTCGACTGCCATCACTGATCCTAGTTGCGGTGACATTTTGGGCGGCGACGCCGTCGCCCCCTCAACGCCATCCACATAGGTGTTAATATTTCAATTAGCAGTCGTTTATGTTTTACGCTGCGACAACAACAAGAAACTGTTTCACGTTATGGTTCACGCAACTGTTACGCTGTGTGTGTGCGTGTGTGTGGTTGAGTGTGTATGTTTGAGTGTGCGTGTGTGCTTAATGCCTAGCTTTGGTTAAGTTTACAACTGTTTGCGGTAGCATGACACTTAAAAACAAGCTCAGATTGCATGGTTCGTCCGGGGTTTACATTATATCAAGGTTAGATTTGAACAAAAATCTTAAACTGTTTATGGATATGGGCTGTATAAAGTATATAACTTGATATAGGGAACATAAAGCTGGTGCTCATTTGCAATCGCTTCGCAGCAGCGCTTGTTGACACAGATATTCAGAAAATATCAACTTGAAAAACACTGTTGAATGACATTTACTTAGTAGTTAGGGAATATCGATCTTACCTCAACTCACGATGGGCAATATATCAAAGTTATCGATAACTTATCGTGTTGCTAAGCCATTTAAGGCAACAAAAATATTCTACAATATATATTTTGACTCTAAATTTCTAGGCCAATTTTTAAGAAGAGTGCTGGAAAATACATATTCCAGTGCTGCAAAGCACATAACCTATTAATAAGCATTAGTTTTCGCCAATATTGGTAAAAACCCATTATTGATAAGTTATCGATTAGTTATTGATAATTTGTCTATCAATTTTTTAAGCCATATTTACAAACAGTGCTGGTGAATACGTATTCCAGTGCTGAAAACACGTCAGTGCAGTAAACAATCATTATCGATAAGTTATCGATAAGTATAGATAATTTGGCTATAAATTTCTTAAGCAAAATTCGTAAAATAGTGCTGAAAAACACATGTTCGAATGCTGAAAAACGGTCAGTGCAGTAACAAATCATTATCGATAAGTTATCGATGAGTTACTGATAGTTTGGCTTTAAATTCTGATGTGGCTCGAGATTGGATCAAATTTGACCAGTGGCTGTTGGGCATGTACAAAGACAGTTCATCCTGAGCCTATCGGGCTGTCTTTTGGGAGCTAGGTATCATATGAAATATTGTATCTTATTCAATAATATTATATTAAATATTATACGAAATAGAATCCGATACGGATCACATTTGATAGACGACTTATCTGGATTAAAGCATTCTCTTTTAATTTGCCAAAAACACAAATCATTCATGGGCCATCGGTTGCTTAATTTGTTTTAAATAAATGTTATATGGGGCATTGCGTTTTGCAGCTGGTGTCAAGCCAGCAGCAACCGCCAACAGCCACCAAACCACCTCGCCCCGCGCTCACCACAACTAAATGACATTTATTGTCAGTTTTGGGCTCAGAACGAAGGCAGACTGCAAAATCCAACGTTGGCCAAAAATGTCTTTTCATATTTTTCATGCACAATTTCAGTGAACGAGAATGGGCATAAGATGGCAAAGGCAGAGGGGGAGAAGCGGGGATATAGGGTTGTTGTAGGTGTGTGTATGTGTGTGTGTATGTGTATGCTTTACTTGTGTATATTTATTTATTTACGTGGTCAGAGCCAGAGGACGGTCCAACTATAGCTCAGTCCAATTCAGTTCTGTCCGGTCGACTACGGTTCGAGTCGTCCGTCGCCGTCGCCGTCGCCATCGCCATCGTCGTCGTCGTCGTTTGGGAAAGGAAGAATATTGCAATGGCTGACAAATTTATTTCGTTGCCATTGGCGGTTTTTACTTTTGGTTTGCTTTTTGCAATGTGTCTGCCCTGCCATGCATATTAAAATGTTAAAAATACACACACGCGCACACACACACACACACACATGCGTAGGCATTTACTTTTTGAATATTCATTATTGAAAACTTTGTTGGCTCCAACAATTCATAAAAATGATAAGCAAATTGTATTTAATATATAAATTTACTTGCAAATGCAGACACATCTTTGCCTTGCCCTTCTTTAACTGTTGATTTGACTTGCCAATTCATTTTTAAACTTCACTTTGAAAATTTAAGCAAATTTTGAATTTCCCTTCAAATACGAAGTATTTATTATTATGTATAGATACATAATCTTTATAAAAACTGATATGCATTTTCCATATTTGGATAATTTCAATGCTTTTCCAACGCATTATGGCTTGTATAACGGCTGCCTTAGGTCGGCAATAAAAACTGCAAATATTTTAAGCCCTTATTCCTGGCGTAGTAAGGACCATATCATTGGAAGACCAAGAAAACAGACGGAAGCCTACCAGGAATCGCTTATTACTTCGAGCAATTTAAAACTCCAGATGCAATCCAAAATGTTGAATAAAATAAAATACAATGCAAAAAATCAAGAAACTAAATAAAAAATCAAACCTTAATGAATGAATAATTCTGCCATGGCGACTAGTTAAATGCAAATTTTGAGAATCGCAGAGAGAGGTAACAGAAAACTAGTTTGCAGAAGCGTTGAAGAAAAATATTGAGAAGCGTGGAGAAAGGTAGCAGAAAATTGTTATTGATTTGTACATTTGAAAGTACGAAACGTTCAACATTAAAAAGCCGAGCGAGGCTAATAAGGCATTACTTGATCCTATGACAGCTATATAGCTTAGTAGTCCGATTCTATTCAGATTTGGTTAGTTTTAGTCTGTTGCGAAACTATGCGTCTATGCGAACTTGTTTCCCAGTTTGAACTTTCTCTACTGTAACCTGGTCATATGTGAAAATCATAAGGATCGGCTTACCATAAGATATATCTCCCACATAGCCAACCGATTTGGAATGAACTCTCAGTACAGCCAAATTGGTTGTTTTTTATCCAAATTGAACCAAATTTGGTAAATGTCGATTTTGGAAACTTCTAGCCTTCTTTATATGATATGTTTGGATACAGCAGATCGAACAACTATATCATATAGCTAACACATAACCGATTTTTCTGGAATGAACATTTAGGAGCATAATTATACTCGTAATACGTACATATGTACATATTGGTGCTGTCCCTTTCCTTGTCCTTTTAATATCCCAACATTTTAGGCACTCATTTGTCGCTGCGACTATGGCAAAAGGGGTTTTATTCTACTTGCTCAGGCAATGGTCATTGGAGCGGATTAGGCCTATCACAAAGTGCTGCATACTTTTGAGTGTGTCGAATATGGAATAAATGCTGAGTGCGAGTATTCCATAGTCTGAATATCGACTATAGCGTTCTTACTTATTTGATACTAAAATTCAACGAAAATTAGAAAAAAAAAACTATATCACTTTTCAAGCCTATGCACTGACATTGGTGCGTCGTCTGAAGCATTAATAATTGACATCGATGTTGAAAGAGCAAAATAAACAACATTTTCAAGCAAGACAATTTTTTAAAAATATTTTTAGAGTATTTTTGTGTGACCTCTAGGGTCAACACTATCACAAATTCAAAAAAATATTCAAAATTCAAAAATACCATACCAGATTGTGGCCATTTCAATAAATAACAAACAATTCTAGACATATTTACGCAAAGAGCCATTTGTCCGAGTGATGTGGAGACATCTACAATTCATAAATACCAATTTTGATTTAGTGTCGTTCAAAAACAAAAAAGTTTTCTAATCAAAGACTTCATTCTGGATATGTCTGCTATAAGATATAGATAGTTTGATCTTTCTCAAATTTGGTCAGCAGTTGTGAAGGCTCCTAAGATATATAACCCAAATTTGGTTTGATTTGGATAAATAAAAATAAAAAAGTTGTCCATACCAAGCATTACTTTTTGTTGGAGAAACACGACAGCCGGGGTGCGCTTAGCGTGTCCAGGCGATCACACTAAAATCAAACAGCTACAAGAACACAGAAAGCAACAAATTTCTTGAAAACTTTTTACACACAAATAAAGTAAAGCTCTTTTACATCACTTCAACATATTTATTACCCTAGTTCAAGGGAATCTTGAAAATTTGTTTATATATTTACTTTTTCATATTGCAAGTGATGATGGCTTTAGGCTCAGTCAAAGTAGATGATAGCTCTCGTTGAATGGCACTTAGTTGGTTTAATTACACTACTTTTACCGTTCTTTCTTCTCGGACTCTTACTATAATTCGGTAGAGTTTTGGCATCCAAAAGAGGTTCTCCTGCTTTCGGGGCATTCCTTCTTGGAGTGGCCAAAGATTTGTCTATACACAAATTCACCATCTCCAGTATATCCACAGCTATTTACTCTCTTTTGACATTGCAGACAATTGGTTGAGGGATCGCGTTTGCGTTTATTCAGGCAGCATTTGTAGAAATGTTCGTCCAGCCTCTTAAAGCACATCCTCCTCTGCTGTGTTATGTCATTGTCGATGATCGGTGATACAAACTTTTCGGCTTGTATGCTCGACTCGACAATTAATAATAGCAGAATATACAGCAGCAGCAGCACGCTCATGACGATGTGTTCTCTTAGCAGCCGATTCGACGACTGATTGCCTCATAGTACAGGCAGTGTCATTGGACAGATCAACACAGTCGAATGTGTATAAGAGCGAGAGCTGATAAGAGTGAGAACACAATATCTCATAATGTGTCAATTTTGGGTCAATTCTATTAACTCAGTTCTGTGAAGTCGAACAAGAAAGAAAGGTTATCTATATGAATAAACTTTTGTAAGCAATATCTAATCAGCGTCTTGATTAAATTTGACTAATATTATTGACTCTAACTATGAGAATCCTAGACGAATTTTCCATTTGACTTGTAGGCCATATCTATAGGTGTTGAAAATGGACCTCAAATGAAAATGAATTGTTAATCAGAGTCAGAAATTTGTGTCTAATTTCACATCCACATTTCTCATCATCGATCGCCGACGCTTTCAATTTGCTGCTGCAACTTCTAGATTTATTTGCTGGCCGATTTCTTTGTGTGACTTTAAGTTGTTTGTATTCAAAATGTGACAGCGGGACGGCCAGCCCATTTGGCGCCCGTTGCGACAATTTGTAAACTGGAGCTGAATAAAACATGAAATGGAAAACACTTTGGCGTTGATGAAATGGCACTGGTAGCCGGGGCAGCAGCAGCAGCCAGGACATGTGTCCGCGCGTGTGTCCTTTGACAACAGTACTGTTACATAAACAGGATAATAAGGCACTTAGCATGCACTCGCCATAGACCATGGCCAACGTTCCAACCTCCTGTTGTCCAACACAATGGGAATGAGACCCAGCCTCAGGCTGGGCCTCAGTCTCAGCCTGAGCTTGAGCCTGAAACTGACCAGTAAACAGCTAATGGTGGCAGCAGTCGTTGTGATTTGGGGGGCGGGTGGTGGCGGCATGGTGGGTGGCAGAGAGCAACAACAACAACATGTGGAGCCAAGGCGAAAAAGCGCAAAGTCGCCGCCACTTATGTCAGAGCAAATCAAGCGTTTCACTCGACGACGTCGGCGGGTTTGGCGAAGGCAGCGACGAATCGCTTGTTGGCAGCTCCCCACAATAACTCCCTGGCTAACAGGCCCCTCGGCAACCGCCACTCAGGCCGACTTAGTTGCATGGCTACCACTTACGTACGTACTCTTGACTTTTAGACATTTTGCCTTAATTTACGTTTTATGTCATGTCATGAGCATAATTGAAAATTTCCATGCCACAAACATGCACATTTTGTGGGTGTGTACCAATGTGTGTGAGAGAGACAGAGGGAGTTAAAGGGGAAGCAAGTGGGAAAGAGAATTAATAATATTATGATCCTTTAAACAAGTGAAGCTTCTATGGTATATGATCGATATTGTCTACGATTTTTGCTTGAGTGATAAAATTCTACTGAATAGAAATCTTATATTTACGACCTGCACATGTGGTAACCATTAAAAAAGCTCTAAAGGAGACTCTAAGAAGATCAACTGAATCCGGTTAAAACTAGAACCATGTGTGAACTGTAAGTTGCTGAAGCAACGAAACTGCTTCCCTCATTCAAGTCATTCAGGCTGTTAAATATTTCCTGCTTCATTCACATTTACTGAATCTTGTATGATAAATAAGGATCTGTGTGGAGTACAACTTACAAGGGAAGCTATTGGAACTGGAAAGCTTCGATCCATCACATCGCATCCCTTCGTGTGTGCAACAAAATGAATCAACAATTATTTATAAATTTCCTAAAAATATCATTCTTAAAATAATTCTTGTAAATCTCATATTTGAGTACTTACTCATTTCCCTTTACCACTTGCAGCCAAACTATGGCCACTTGAAGTGGTCCTAGTGCTTCTATATAATTCTTCGACTTAGATTTAAGTGAGCCAGCAGATGGAAAGGCCACTTCTTGTGCTTCACTGGAGCAAGCTTTTGCTTTGCTCGTTCATTTTTCTACTCTCGACTTCAGCATTGTTCATGATTTAGCAAACGCTAACGCTGCCTTCCTGTGACGCCTCTCTACTACCGAACTAGTGGCGCCTCCACTACCCACTTGCCTTTTGCCACTTGCCACGGCCAACGTTTGCCTCACGCGCTGCTACTTTTGTGCAAGCTAATTACAAAAAGTGAAAACACAATTCATTTTGCTTGTGGTTTATGCGTTTTCCATTTTGTTCTCTCTCTCTCTTTACCCACTTCACTACCTGCCACAGGCTTACCACCGCCTGCTCCTACGCTGCCATAGGTTCTCGAGGGGGGGGGGCAAAACAGGCGCGTCTTGCAGCGTTATAAAAATGTTTATGGCTGACGTTTGTTGCCGTAAACTGCCAAGTTGGCCCACACTACGGCTGAAAGGGCTACTCCGTGGCAAATGCGATTACAGACGAGAAAAGGTCACTTAGACGGTGGCATTGTGTTATGCTCCCCCTCCCCCTTCTCACCGCTCTATTGCTTCAAAGGAGCAGCACGTGTGTATGTGTGTTGTATTTATGGCCCCGTGTTTGTTAATGCCATTTGCAGCGAATGCATTCCGTCTCTGACGTAATTCCCACATCTATATCCCCGCACAGACAGGTGGTGATGGAGCATGGTGTCCGTGTCCGTGTCCTAGTAATACGAACACTTGCAAGAACACCATACCCTATTGATACATATGTGAGGCTCAGCAGGGTATATAGGCTGATACTTCATTAGCTTGGCAGACGGATCTATTAAGTTAAATTAAAAAAATATCAGACAACTTATACTAGTCAATGGATGCATGGGAGGTTATATTCATTATATAGTAGTTCGATCAAGAACAAACTCGGCCAATGAACTTTTAAGTACACTCTGAAATATCTTTTTTATATATAAAACTCTGCATATCTGCCTAAACTATGGGACTGATCGCCATGGCAGGTATGGTTATATAGGAGGGTGTTACGGAAATCTCTAGAGATTTTGAGAAATGAATGTATAAACACATGAATTTATAGGTTCAGCTGCTACTGAAGAGTGTCTGAGGGTTCAAAAAACTCTACTGCTGATTGCTGCGAGATTTGAAACCAGCGATATTTCAGCATTTGATGCATCTGAAATCTAGTATGCCATGAATTCGTCCTTGAAAGGAAGCTAAGTACTACAATGTTTGAACATGAAAATCTGAAAAAAAAAATGTAAGGTTTTCCGTGAAACTCCCATAGAATAACCTTATTCAAACCTTACCACAAACATAATATTAACTTACTACAACAACTTTTATGATACTAAACTCTTCGAGAATATTCAAGGAACCGCTCTTAAAGCACACCTTTCCCTGCCATTCGAATAAAACATCTACATTAATTTGAATTTTCAGGGTTTTCCGATATACATTTCTTGCCCGATTGTAATTAATTTAAGTCTAAAGCAAAGCATTGCCTCGTACACTTTTTCTAACATTTTTCTGTTCTTGTTTCTTTGCAGTTCCTTGCGAGGCAATTAGACAAAATGCGGATGCCATTTAAGTAAGAGGCGAAAACCCGAAAGTTAAACAGCAGTTGAAATATCAGTTTGGCAATAAAACAACACCAAGGCTACTGAAGTTGCTCGACGCCGCGAAGTCAACGCGCCAATGAGATATGGAGCTAATGCAGGCGCTGTGCTGCACGTTCCTGTTGCTTTTGGCGAGGATGCAAGGTGAGTCTGTTATTGAATATGCCCCCACTTCCACCCTGCCACAAACGTAACGGCTACGAGCGGCCCTCTAGGGTCAGTGTCAGGCGTGTGTCAACGATATGCGAAATTGTTATGCAAATGTTTAGCAACAACTGACACGCTCCAGACTAGGAGCAACTACTGCCGCTGCAGCAGGCCATGTGAATGCCCCTTGATAAGTTGCAAGTTAGAGTTTGGTTTATTTGGCTTTGGGAGTGGTTATCAGCGGCAACGATCTGACCCGCTCCGTCTCCGAGCACCATAAATTCTACATTAATTATGGCCAAGTTACAGGCACTCCCGGCCCCCTCTCAGATAAAACAAAAATAAATAAATAAATTGCGACAAGAATAGTGAAATAAAAGTACACACTAGTCCCAAGCCTGGCATGATCGAACGAAGATTATATACACTATCATATCATACGAGTTGGTAATGGCAATGCTAAAAGTGACCTAGGAAGGATAAAGTGTTATTGAATTTGCTATAAATTTTGATGACAGTAGAGGTATATGGGTGGGGTAAAGTGTTCTCTTATATTTTAGAAACTTCGATTGATAAGAGACAAGAGGAAATTAATGCTCTCTAGACCACATATATAAACAGGGGAGCTCACTTTCATTTGGGTGAACTTCTAAAGGACTACGATTTTTTCCCAGTTGTTCTCTATGAAAAACTTAATATACCCCAGCTTCTGCAATTTTTCTGCCAAAAAAAAAGGAAAACAACAATTGGCTGAGGAAGCCAAAGCTGCACCAGAAATGCTAAAAGCGGATGCAAGTGACCAAAAGTTTGGCCATTAATCGAGGCTACTTAGCGGCAAGTTGTGCATGGTGTGCAAGGTGAGAGAGAGGGCAGGTTGACGGAGTCCAAGTAGCACCGTCCAAATATGGGGTTGTGATCATCACCAGAGTAGTTTAGCGAAACTTGAAAAAAAGTTAATGAACTAAAATAAAATCGATTGTTGATACGCAGGCATAAGAATTAGCCAAGACATTTGAAGCGTAATAAATGGCATTTCATTTTTAAAACTTTCACCTTTTTTTCATGAAAATGAAATGAAAATGAAATATCAACAAAAACAGCCGCAGCTTTCTCATTTAACATGTTTTTTTTCTATATAATTCGAAAACAAATTTAAACTGTAAAGAAGTTCCTTAGCCGGGGTACATCTTTCATTCCCTCTCAGAAAATTGTAAGGTACCAAGACAGCTTAGGCGAGAGTGGCAGAAGAATGAGCCCAGGCATTGTGAAACACAAAAAGAAGAAAGTTGACATGACTTTGGTATAACATCAGCTTTATTCTCTAACTTTTACCCAAATTCTTAAGGTAACCAGCTTCACTGCTAATCGAGCGCGATCCCTTAACACTATGTACGGATAAACATCGCTTACTTTTTAATCAAATCCATTTAAGTATTTCTATTTAACTTTTTCATCATCATATGATCGCAGTAAAAGCTTTCAAGCTAAGGAAAGCCATCGCATACAAGTTGATGCTGATAAAATGTGTTCGCACTGTTTGGCCTCGAAGTAATATTTATGCCAGAATAAAAGTTATCAAATCTACAAACGAACAACAATGCCAGATATCGAAATTCATGCATTGAAGCTAACGTCCATACACACACTTGCTCAGACCATTCCACCGCTTCTAGCATATTTGCAGAGCGCCGCAAAGTATGCAATGTTTGCGCTGGCGGCCAACTTTAAGGTGATAGATAACGTTGCATACTCACATACACATACATACACATACATACACATATACATGTGTCTATGTGTATGCAGTTATGTAGCCAGTGGCCACATCTATACATACAAATTATATAGTTTCTATATGTATGTGTGTGAAAATAAGTAGAAGCGCACTAAAATAAGGCAAAAACGCTGAAGAACTAGAAAAAATAAGAAAGGTTGAATAAAAAACTGCTGGGCAATAAATTCACGTTGAAATTTTGCAATAGTTGCGTCTCCGACGACGTCTGGGCTGCATTTGGAGTAGCATCAAAGAAATAAAACAGGCAACAGCGTCGCCTGCTCCGACTGCTGAGTGGCTGCTTTAGCTCCTGCTCCTTTCCACATCAGCCGCCAGCTCCTGCTGCCTGCTTAATTTTGCAGCACCTCGGCTAAGTAAACTTTTTTGTTGGAGGCCATGTAAAGAAGGCACTCGTTTCGTTCTCTGCGTCCTACTCGTCCTGCTGCTGCTGCTGTCCGACGATAAGCTGCTCTCGGGCCTTTGTTTGTGCCCAGAAGGAGTCTGAGCGCGCCTTTCGATTAAACTAAACATAAATTTTATGGACGATAAATCAGCCGTGAGCGTCGGAGACTTGGACTTGCCATTGCCCAGCTCCAACTCCAGTTTCAGCTCTAGCTGCAGGTAGGTGCAATGCCAGTGCCACTGCCAGTGCAAGCAGTTGGTGGCCAACCGGCGCACGTGTGGGAAATCAAAAGAGTGCCAGATCCTAAAAACCTCCGTTCACAACCTCTTCCAGATGCAGGCACAGGCTTAATAAATTAATACATTTCGGTTTCGGACAGCGGCAAATGGCATTAAATAGAGCTTAAGTCAGCTTAGCCCAGCTGGAGCCCAGTTCAGCCCCAATTACTGTTATTGAAAATTTGAATTTATAAATAATGTGTGAAGAATGTCCAAGCGTTGGTCCCCATCCAGCAGTTTGAGTGCCCATAGACAATATGCTGACAGACAGACGGAAGAACACAATCCTTTGGACAACAGACAAATTTTTATTATTACTGAATTAGCAACAGAAGATATTTTGTTTATGAACAGCACTGCCTCTTCCTCAGCACTTGTCTTGTTAAGTTTCACTTTCTTCCTTTTCAATCACACGAGACAGCTCTCTCAAGAGTACCTTCTCTCAGTTAAGGCACAGCTCGTCCTTGATAATATTCAACATTCGATCACACTGAAGGGCGCAAAGGGCTGCTGCGTTGGTCCTACCTATGGCTTAACATTAGTTGGTATTTGGGTGCTCCGATCACATCATATATAAAAGTTAAACATGAACCTTGGTTCAATGGCTTTTAAAGCGTTGCGCTCAACTGTCTGGCATATGTGTCGGCTACGTAATGTGGCACGTAGCACAGCACAGAACAGCAGTTGTTTACTGAGAGACAGGATGTTAGCCTTCGATGTGTCTAGATATCTGCTTGTTTGGGCTTGAGAAACAAAAGCCTGGTCTGCCATTTGGCCTGAGCTCAGGTTAATGCAAAATTAAATTGCTGCAGCCTCGGTTTTTCTTGTGTGGGCAGGCCAGGGCTTAGTCGCGGCGGCAGCACATTGATTTTCGCTTTTCCTCGGCCATTAAACATTTGTGTGTTGTTTTGTTGTGTAAATGAAAGTTCAATTTGAAATGGAAATTATTCCATTCTTTAGCTCTTTTTCAATTTTTGTGGTTTCTTTGCGGCTTGCATTTGGAATCGCTCGGATTTCTGTATATTTGTGCCTACGAGCATCATCATGGACGCCTGGAATTGTTTACAGCTGTTGCATCAAGTTGAAACACAAAATATGGAAATTGTTATTTGCAAATTTCTGCCAATTCATTCAATTAGAATCACGTTTACGAATTTCACTTCAGAATCAATCAGACCCAAAATTGTTAACAGATTTGTAAATCCTCAAAACGGAAAGTTCAGGCATGGAATTGTCCAGGCAAAAACATGCATGAAGAATTCTTAGAAATGTTGTCTGATTTTTACAAACATTTCAAGGAGATTTCCACAGTGTTGTTGCTTCAACAAATAGCTGAAACAGTTGCTGAAATTCTGGCATATGAGAAGTTCGAGAAGGCTAACGAATTTCTCCTGTCATATATCAATCTGAATGCGAAAGTATGAAAACGGTTCAGCCTTTAGCCATACCAAGAATTTGAATATCATCTATCCAGAACAGGATTAAACAAAGTAAAGAAAACCACAAACAGTTTACAGTTAAAGGCTTAATATAATGCCTGCTTACCCCCTTACCACTGCACAGTGGTTGCGTCCATTGGCCAAATATCCAAATATCGAAGAAATTGTCTCTTAAATAAAATTACTGGCATTGATGAAGAATTGATAACCCGATGCGCAACGCTATTGCAAGCCTTATCATCTGGGTACACCCATTATTGAAAATATATCCATGGTATTATCTTCCAGCAACAGCACCTAAATTTTGATTCCATAAACCGAAGACAATAGAGCACGCGTTGGTGTCGATTGGAGAGCTCTCAGAGGACGGGGCAGAGTGACACCATAAGGAACTAACCCAGTTCCGGCTGCAACATAGTCAGATTTAATGAAAGCATTTCCTTTGAGACGAGACCAAAGACAACTACCAAAGCTAGACAAATCGACATTTTGATTAGAAGATATTTGTTTTTGCCATTCGTATTATTTTTGGCCTCCGTCGCAACCACTGTGCACTGCCACACCCACCCTCGACTACAGCAATCCGCCCCAGCTCCCCAGCGGTTTGTTTCTGTCTACAAATGTTCAATAATTTGTTTGGGTTTTGGAAAATTCAAAGCGTAAATTTGTTGAGCCCATTTTGAGTGATTTGCTTGTTTCTTAACTGACATTCCCCTCGACAGCAGGGTGAGAGTGGGGGTGTTGATGATGGTAATGGTAATGGTGAGCTAAGCTGTCAGACATCAGACAAAGCCATCCCATACCTGCCCCCCGCCGCCTGCAATCAAGTTAAATTAGGTAAACAAGTGCAAAAGGTAATTGACATTGTGACTCGTCGTCAGACCAGAAAAATGTTTTAACCCCACTTAAGGCCGCCCAAACCGAATGTGTGGATGAGCGGGGCAGGGTGGGGTATTGTGGGTCAGCCGTACATAACAATTAAATAGCAACAAATGCTCAAAAGCACTGTTCATTTGGGAATACTCGTGCATATTTATTATGCCACATTGGCAAAATCTATATATAAATTGGTATATATATATATATATATATAGTACATATATATGGCACATTTAACAATTTGTTGCGATTGTAAATACACAATGGAAGTTGAAAATTTTAATTTTCATACTCCATAATTTAATTAATTAATAATTCATTAAGCCAGGGCATAAATTACATGGGAATCAGCTAAGCTCTAGCCTGCGCCAGCTGGAAAAATGCAAACCAATTTAAAACACATATAAAAATTGTTGTTACAATTACAATAAGAACACGTAGGAACACGCTATAGTCGATATTCCGACTATAAGATACTCGTACTCAGCATTTATTCACTCAAAAGTATGTCACTTGCTGCACTAAGAGTTCAACTCGATAGGTCTAAAACTGAGGAAACAGACAGACAGACGGACATGGCTATACCGCCTCGGCTTATCATGCTGATGCGAATGCACCAACTCATCCAAAGCTAAAGTATAGGTATAAGTATATGTATAAGTATATTAGTAAAACATACGTAGAATATTCTACTCTACGTCAGCTCGCAGACTGTGATAAGAATTACGCCGTAAGAATCGTAAGCATAGTCAAAGCGCAGAGCCAACGCCAAAAGCGCGATATGGTGATAACGCTGATATTGTGTTCTCACTCTTATCATCTCTCGTTGTTCTATTAGGCAATCAGTCGAGCTCATCATCATGAGCGTGCTGCTGCTGCTGTATATTCTGCTATTATGAAATGTCGAAGCAAGCATACAAGCCGAAAAGTTTGTATCACCGATCATCGACAGTGGCACAACACAGCTGAGGAGGATGTGCTTTAAGAGGCTGGACGAACATTTCTACAAATGCTGCCTGAAGAAACGCAAACGCAATCCCTTAACCAATTGTCTGCAATGTCAAAAGAGAGCAGATAGCTGTGGATATACTGGAGATGGTGAATTGTAGACACACCTTTGAAGAACGCTGTGATGATGAGGATATGCAGCAGATGTCAGGTATAAGGCAAAAAGGGAGAAAGAGAAATGTGAGATAGAGATAGAGAAGACAGAAAGGAGAGGCTAGAGATTGATCAGAGCGAAGGAGAAGTGGCAGGAAGAAAACTGGAAGTGACTAAGTCAGCAAGTTGAGCAAGAGCTCCAAATTTCAATGATACAAATGATCCAAACCCATACGTACATTCGACGACACATTAGCTTGGAAGAAATCCTTAGTAAAGCAGCTTATCCTGGCTGACCGCACTTCTCACACTGGTACTTCTTCTTGTCCCAGTGCATGCGCATGTGACGCAGCGTGTGGATGGCGCGAGAGAATTTCTTTGGGCACTAGCGGCGTTGCTTCTCTATCTTGCCCTCGTGAATGTTCATGGTGGAGCTCCAAATACTCCTCATCACGACGTGCGACACCACATATGGGGCAGACATGGTTTGCGGCTTGGTGTGCTCCTCTCTGATATGCAGCTGCAACTGATATTTGAATTTGAAAATTTTCCAAGTTTCCAAATCGTCCAAGTTGCCCGATTGGGAACTCAGATTGCTGCATGCTGATCAAAACTATAATACCCTCTGCAAGGGCATAGAAACTACACCAAATGCCAAACTGCATATGGAGTGTGTACACTCATTTGGGGGGCAATTGTCGAGTTCGAGAACTGCCCTCTCTGGTTGAGCAAGGTCAAAGCACACATGGTCGGCAGTTGGGCGTGTCGCCGATGCAATGTGGCGGGCGGCAAGGCAAGTGTGTGCTCGAGCGTGTGTGTGGTTGAGTTTGTGTTTGTGTTGGCATTGTCAGGTTAATCACTCGTTTTGTTGGCAATTACCGTTATGACCCCCAAACAATGGCCACACAGCACACTGGCGCTGACAATAAAAGTACACGTCCGTCGCTACGTCCAAGAGTCTAGATTTAGTCCTCTGCTCGCTTTAACCTCTCGCAGGCCCGCACCGTTCCTGCTCGCTCCTGCTCCACTCTCTGCAGAGCAGAACAACAACAAGTCAGCCAGTCACTTGGCCTTTTTGCTGTTGTTGTTGTTGTGTTGTTGTTGCTGCGAATATCAATGAGTCCATTATGTATGAATGTCAATGATTATGGCCGCCTGACATGACAGCAGCCACACAGCCAGCCACTAAGAGGAGTTGGTGTTGCTGATGGGCCCGAGGGCATAAAAAGGGAGCTGGTTGGATGGGGTGGGGGGGTTGACAGTTGACAGCATTTGGCATTTTGGCACCCTGGCGAACTGAAGCCGCAGTCGGAGTGGAAGCCGTTGCCGGAATCCTGACAATAACAGCATCAATTTAACGTCACCTGCGTGCAACATTCGGCAAATGCTTGAGGCAAATGCTTGGGGAAATATGTTTACCTTTTTCTATGTGTGTGTGTGTGTGTGTGTGTGTGTGTGTGTGTGTGTGTAAGTGTGTGGGTGAGGGGCATAAAATTTTACCAGCACGCACTCACACAAAGGTATCAATGTCAAGTTTTTTATTTGTTGTCAGATTTTTTTTTGCCTCTGCCCAAGCACAGTGGTATGAAATGGACAGATTGGGCAAAGTAAAATAAACAGGGTGAAAGCCGGGCCTGTCTTGCATGCTTCTGTTTGACGACAGCCCCGATACGTTCAGCTCGTCTATTTGCAACGCAAGCAATGGCAGTGCCACAGCCAACACACACATGGGACTTCGTGTGTAACCCGACCCTGCCCGAGCACTTTCAAGCAACGGAAAATCAATCGAATGACATTTCAAAGAATCCACTTTTATTTCCTAATACTGTTGTGAGTGCTATACCAATCCAGCGGTATGGCAAAGAGCTCCTCATTGTAGATGTGGGGACGGAAGATGCTGTTTAGGCCGCCAATTTCCGCCTCTTCCTTTTCAGCTTGACACAAATTTAGTACAATTTGGAAGATTTTGAAAGCATTATTCTGCATCATCGTAACTCCAATAAGCTCAAATATTTTATAAAATTTATAATAACTTGAAGTAACTTAAAGTCGTCGAATATATTGTTCCAATCACCATCAGAGCTATTGAGGGTATTATCAAACATGCCATGATCCTTGGGATCCGCTTCTTCGCCTTCGAAGCAAATGCTTGGAGCAAATGCAGTTCGGTCTTATGGGCCAGTATGGGCCGCTTTCCTCCTTGTAAACTCCATCCAACGCATCCAGAGCATTTACATGCTTGAAGGTGAAACTATTTTCTGTCCTTGCACTCCACGTCAATAAGGACATAGACCAAGTCATTGGCTGATGTCGAAATCGTTTAATACTAATTCATTTATAGTTGAGCTATGTGAAGACCTGTTTAGGAGTCTAGATGGGAAGGCACTATATGCTGGGGATTGTATATCGCCATAGAGGCCCACTGGCTTACCTGTTCCTGTTCCTGCCTTTATGGCATGCCTTGGTCCCACTGTCCCACTAAGGCATTCCTGTGCTCTTGCTCGCTTTCTAAATATTTTTACACACCATTTTTCTTTTCTTTTCGCTTCTGCTTTTTGTTATGATTATTGTTATTATTGTTGTTGGGTGCGTCTGAAGTGCTTTTGTGCTGTGTTGAAAATGTGCTCTTAGGGGTCGATGCCATACAACAGGTGTTTGATGTCTTCCAGTCCCAGTCCCAGTCCCAGCGTTTCGAAGGGGAGGCGCAAAATGTTATCAATGCCAAATTAAGCGTAAAATGCTGTCACACTTTAAAGGCAAATTAGCTGGGGAATGGCTGGCGAAGGCTGCCCAAAATATACCCCACAAATGAGCCGTGAATAATGCACTCACACACACACACACATGAAACACACACACACACACATGAAGCACACGCATGAAGCAATTTATGCAGAAAACAAAAAAGCAACAAACATTTTTGTGCTCTGCCATTTTGCACATTAATGCAAAAACTGACTGCCAAATGGCCTCAAACAAAGCCAGATGCTGCAGAGGAAACAATGAAAAACAGGAGAGGGGAAGGGCAACGAAGGGCCTAGAAAAAAGGGGACATAGAAAAGAAATTTGTATGTCTGGCCAGGCCATTTATTAGCAAAGTTTGCATCGATGAGCGAAGCGAGAGCTCAAAAGAATTATGCAAGTGGCCAACCATTTCCATTTCCATTTTCATCTCCATCTACATTTCCTATTTCCATGGGCATTGCCATTTTGCCATTGCCATTGCCATTTCCCTGGCCATTGTTTCAGCCAGTTGGGAACAATTAAGAGAGCTTAGGAACTCTGAACTGAACTGAACTGAACTGAACTCAACTCCAACTCCGACTGCCAATTGCAGCTGCCATTCAATAAAATTTAAACGTCAAACGCCTGGCCAATTATTTGTGACCACATTGAAGAAAATGTGAAAATGTGGGCAAAGAAAAAACAACAGAAATATCACAGAAAAAAGGAAAATCAAGATCCGTTGATGGGGCGTAGCGAATGGAGACGCTGCTTGCCCGGCGAGAGCCTTTGTCTCTGATTTTCTTTTGTTTCTTTGGAAATGAAAACTGCACTGGATTATTTGTGCTGCTAATTTTCATTGTGCGCGGTCCAAAAGGAGCAAAACAACATGAAAAAGGAAAGGCAGAAATCCAAAGCAGAGAGTTAGCTAGCAGAGAAATGAAAACTTGCCACAGACCGACTGGGCAAGCTCCTTTTGCTGGTTAGAATTCTTTTGAATTCTGTGTGAATTCTCTTGAAGATGCAAGTTTGTATCTCAAGCGACCTCAAAGTAGACCTTAAGTTCACTAGAAATGTTCAAGATATTCAAGATATAGATGATTTTGTTGCTGTTGCTAATTTTGACTCTCCTCTTTAAGGACTGAGGTTGGAATAGCGACAGGTAGTTGTCGGGCAGCTCGAAGATAGACCGAAGTGAACTTATCAACTTGTGCTCAATGGTGGCCTTGGTGTTGCTTGTCGAGATGCCTTTCCACCAGCTGAGAGCCGTTCAACTTGCCCACAAATCATCCAGGATGGCATCCTACACAGCGTTTCAGCGGACAACGACACGCTTGCCCGAGAGCTTCTTAGCCGGTTCGAGCAACAGCATGATTTGGATTTTCTGGAACATCTTCTGCTGTGAAATGGACAGCCTTTTTGCTGCTGAACTCAACCTTGCAGGTGCACTTAATATACAGGTGGCATAGGTATCGCTTCAGGTCGCTGTTGGCCTCCAGCTCGACTTCTCAAACTCAACTGGTCTGGTAATCTTGGATCCGCTAGCCATCTTTGAATGAATCTCAGTAATATTCCAGTTAAAAAAGAGGCTTCATTCAAAGAGTCTTTCCATTCGATTTCCAAATCCAAACTTCATAGAGAAACTGAAATGCCCATTACTTGTAGGGGCAATACAACAATAAACAACAACAACAAAAACAACTAAAGGCAACTTTTCATTAGCGCGCGACAGGCGGTCAACTTAAAACCCAGCGAGGTGCGAGGGGGTTGCGCCACCCCACACTTTTTCTTGCCCTTTTTTTTTATCAATTCTGGCCGCAAATTGAAAGCAAAATGCCAACAATCATGATGATGCTGATGACCGAACCAAAGCCAAGCAACAACAATAACAACAACGTTTTGGCAACAATGAAACAAAGCGCAAGTTAGAGAAAGAAAGGGCCAAAGAAAGAAAAGCTATTGAAAAGATCGAAAAGACAGCAAAAACAGATTGAAATCAGTTTCAAAAAAACAAACCAAGCGTAAAAATGCATGGCTCTGCCTGGCCTGACAGCAGTGAGTGTGTGTGTGTGTGTGGGGTAGGTGGGCGGAGGGGGGTGTCTATGGAGTTGCAGGATAAAGTGTCGCACTGAGCTGCACACAATTACTGTACCCTTGGCCATGGTTAAGTGATGGGAAATTATGTTATGCTCGTCATTGTTTTATGTGTCCAGCGAGAGTTGTTGAGCATGGTCATCCTCATCCTCATCCTCATGCTCATCCTCATCCTCATCCTCATCCTCATCCTCATCCTCATCCTCATCCTCATCCTCATCCTCATCCTCATCCTCATCCTCATCCTCATCCTCTTGGATGACTGTATGTGTAAATGGGCGCGTCCCATGTCTGGCTGTCCAAAGAAATGAATTGGTCAAAATGAACACAAAAGCGAGCTAGTCCGTCTACTAAACAGGCGACCAGCTTTACGGCTTCATCGAAAATTCATTGGAAAATGCAAGGGAAAAAAGCAAAGGATGTATTTTTTATATATGCGGCCTCTTTTTGCTTATAGAAACCTTACGATACTTGACTTCGGGTAGGCTCTTTAAAGAAAAGGCTCTTGTGTAAAATGAGTCTACTTGGGATAAGTCCACACTTTATCTCGATCGGGCTACTATATCTTATGACAATTTGCTTCTTGCATGGTGTTTACCTGTCGAGCTAGCTTGCTGTCAAGGTCGACCATCTCTATGACTAAAATTTGGAGATTTCATACATATAAAGAGTCTTTCACCATTAACTTAAAAGATTCATTATATTTTTTTTCAAGTTCCCCTTCATATTTATTTATTCCCCCCTCACTTTTATTAATTGAGAGTACATCCATATTTTTCCTTATCAAAAATTTATTTACTAAATGAATTTCTTTGGAAAATCAAAGAAAATACCAATGGAAAACCTCAACGTTGCTTGTTCTTTTTGCTGTTGTTGTTGTTGTTGGCATTCCACAGCAGGAGAACATAAAGCAGAACAAGCAGAGCAAGCCGGTTCGTGCGTGTCGAAGGCAAGTAAAGTCAAAGCTTGGCAAGCATAACACACACACCGCCGCTTCGTGTTGCACTTGCAACAATTTCAACTGATGCGTTTACTCAAGTGTTTGTGTGTCCCTCCATGGAAGGGTCCCTACGGCTTTATGATCCAGCTTACAGGGCTGAGCAGTCGATTTTTATTGGATAATGAATGTATATAGTGAAATATGCAAGGACTTCTAGAGATTTGATAGATTTTAGTCTTGCAGTTGCTCGCATAACCAAGGGGCGCCACAAATTCGACGGAGCTGGGTTTTGGTAGGGCGTATCTAAAGACAGATACCGAATCTACCTATTTAAATTACTTCAGCATATCATATCAATTCAACATCTTAGATCTCACATATTTCTTCCAGTGTATCTAAACTTCGGCTAGCCAAGACTTAACTTTGCTTTCATGTTTTTCTTTGTACTTGCGTTTTTTTGTCTGTGGCTTTTCAACGCCTTGAATTGGTTCCATTTGCTATCTCTTTCTGTTTGCCTGTACCCCGCATCACCCCCCGCTCTAAGGCGTCCTTTACCTGTGTCTTTTTGTGCAACTGAAAGCTAAATTAAAATTACAACTTTTGACTGCATGTTGGCGATATTGTTGCTGTTGCTGTTGTTGTTGCTGTTGTTGTTGCTTTGCGTGCTAGCTGCAGTTGTTGTTGTTGAGCCGCTGCCACTGCTATATACCCCTCCCTAAGCCTCTCTCTCATCGCCTCGCCTCTAACTCTTTACGTATTGCTAATAAAATTGCCCAAGTACGTTTTGTAAAAATGCCAAAAATTTGCTTGAGAAAATTTTCAACTTCCGGCACGAACAAGTCAAGATGTTGTTGTTGTTATTATTATTGTTGTTGCTGCTTCAACTGCCGAACTGCCGCTGCGCTGCTGTTTGTTTGTCCGCTCTAACGGTAAGTTTCGCATGCAAAACATGTGTAGAATTGAAGCGTCCAAAAAAAAAGGGTTTGCTTCGTTGATTTTCGTGTTTCTTTTACAGTTATTGTGGGCTGACATGTATGTGCATGTGTGTGTGCGTGTGTGTTTGGGTGGAGGAGGTGGTTTTTGGGTAGCTATAGGAATGGTTTAGCTTGGTATGTACGTGCCATCGTCTTGGTCTTTGGAACCAAAAGTGGCTTGGCTTGGCCAGTTATGCTTCGTTGGCTAAATTTAATAGCAATGCGATTTGATTTCAAGTGTGTTTGTTTGTGTGTGTATGTGTGTGTGTCTGCATGTGTGAGTTGATGTCTGTGATAACCGAATGGAAATTTTGCATATACCTTGGCTAACTAATTTGCCAGGATTTCAACGTGTGTTCGATATCTGTGATATCTAGATAACGGCAGGATTTAAGCTTATGCTCTTCCTGCCAGGCGATCACTTTCCTTATAAGTGAAGCCTTCTTCTTCTTCTTCTGTGGCTTATCAGCGGAGTGACTTTCAGCTAGCATCAACAGAGTTTTGCAGAGAGCGAAACAAATCGTAATCAAAGGGTGCAAGATCCGAGCTATATGTGTGGTCTGGCACTGTCATGATGGAAGATAACTCACTTCCTGTTAACCAATCTGGTTGCTCTTTCTCGAATTGAGCTTTTCGAAACGATCCATCAAGTCAAAATATGCAATTCCTTTTCAATCGCACCAAACACTCAATCCAGGCTTTAAAGTCGTTTGTAGAAGGTCACCGGTCTTCTGATCCAGATCGCTTGCGTTGAATATTCCCGTACTAATCCATTTTTCATCACCTGGAATGATTCGCTTCAAAAGTCTTTCCGTTTCGTTACGTTTCAGCAGCGTTTCACTGATGGTTATTAGGTCAGTTAAATTTATCTGCGTTAATTCATTTGGCACCGAAACATCGCGTTTCCTTGACTAGCCTGCTCTTTTTTTAGATGATTCCAAACTGCCCTCCACTATCTCCTGAGAGCTACCGTGACGGACTTGCTTTATTATTTGCAAAATTTCCTCGACTTTTCATTGACAGGCCGATCAGTGTGAGGTGCATCTTTTACATCGTAATTTGCGGAACGAAATCATGTAAACCACTCCTGTGCCTAACCTTCACTCACAACATTCTCCACGAAAACTACTCAAATTTTATGGCATGTCGATGTCATATAACAGACAGATTTAGAATGAACATTTAGTACAGCCAAATTGGTTGTTTTTTATCCAAATTCAACCACATTTTGGTAAATGTCGGTTTTAGTAGCCTCCACGTCGTCTGACGACAGTTGATTCGCAGAATTGAACCAAATTTGTCAGTCTAATAAGCCTACACACGTGTGCTGACCAAATTTCTACCGGGACACAGCTTGTACGTTTATGATAGTGCCAATCTGCAACGGTATGTTAGCCCTCCTCTCTCGTTTATAATAAGCCAGAAAAAGTAACTTCCCTTCAAATATGAAGTATTTCTATACATAATCTTTATAAAAACTTATATGCATTTTCTATATTTGGATAATTTCAATGTTTTTCCAACGCATTGTGGCTTGTGGCCGCTGGTGTTGG
Source organism: Hirtodrosophila duncani (assembly GCA_037043425.1). Classification (NCBI taxonomy): domain Eukaryota; kingdom Metazoa; phylum Arthropoda; class Insecta; order Diptera; family Drosophilidae; genus Hirtodrosophila; species Hirtodrosophila duncani. The sequence goes on along the minus strand of JBAMBM010000823.1, from coordinate 1,655,619 downwards.
CGCTGGCGTCTAAAGGCTCAAACTTTTGACGTCAGGAGATCAACAGCGGTCGCGGGTTCGATCCCCGCGCTTGGGCTGGGTGTTCCGTGTTGTATATATATATGTTTGTTTGTGCTCGCCCCGTCCCTGTCAATTGTGTGTACCCCTCATCTCTTCACCACCTCACCTACTTTCACCCCTCCTCAACAACTCGACACAAGTTAATGTACTGTAATTGCTAATGTAAATGCCACACAATATACTGATTGTCCACATAATAGGACAGATTGTATATAAAGATAATGATATAAATTTTTTATTATGGCTTGTATAACGGCTGCCTTAGGTCGGCAATAAAAACAGAGACTTAAAATTGCAAATATCCTAAACCCTATACTGTGTGCTGGCGTATAAAAGACCATATCATTGGAAGACTAAGTTAACAGACGGAAGCCTACCAGGAATCGCTTATTACTTCGAGCAATTTAAAACTCCAGATGCAATCCAAAATTTTGAATAAAATAAAATACAATGCAAAAAATCAAGGTGTTTTTTTTTTCATGTTTTGTTTATTACTTTACAAAAATATATAGCTTACTGTTACTAATTTTAACAACTTATACTATAGGATAGCAAAAAATCAAGAAACTAAATAAAAAATCAAACCTTAATGAATGAATAATTCTGCCATGACGACTAGTTAAATGCAAATTTTGAGAATCGAAGAGAGAGGTAACAGAAAACTAGTTTGCAGAAGCGTTGAAGAAAAATATTGAGAAGCGTGGAGAAGGGTAGCAGAAAACTAGTTTGCAGAAGCGCTGAAGAAAAATATTGAGAAGCGTGGAGAAAGGTAGCAGAAAATTGTTATTGATTTGTACATTTGAAAGGACGAAACGTTCAACATTAAAAAGCCGAGCGAGGCTAATAAGGCATTACGTGATCCTATGACAGCTATATAGCTTAGTAGTCCGATTCTATTCAGATTTGGTTAGTTTTAGTCTGTTTCTATGCGAACTTGTTTCCCAGTTTGAACTTTCAAACATCGACTTCTCTACTGTAACCTGGTCATATGTCAAAATCATAGGGATCGGCTTATCATAAGATATATCTCCCACATAACCAACCGCTTTGGAATGAACTCTCAGTACAGCCAAATTGGTTGTTTTTTATCCAAATTGAACTAGAAGTCAGTCGGAGAGCGTAATTAGAGAAGCAACAAGCCCTTTAGCCACAGGACAAATAACAAAAAAACATTCTTCAGATATTTCATTCTTACTCACATCATTATCACTTCGAACACCAGCACCCCAGTGTCAAACTTGTGTACGATTTCAGATAAAAATCAGATTAGTGTTTAAAGATATATGGACTCCTTCACCACATAGCGAAACATTCCTCCACAAACACACTGAAAATAACACTCCAGAAAGTTTTATCAGCTGAACATTGGAACTGCTCTTTGATTCACCGTATTACAGTATTGGCCCAGCCCATGTGCCACGTCTCTTTGGAAGCTTCCCACAATTTACTTGAAAATATTTGCTGCTTTAGTTTCTTTACAATTTCTGAAACGATTTCTCATAATTTCTTTGTAAATTTTTCGAGTAAAGCTTACAAATATTTTCCATGGCCTGAAAAACTTTAGGATTGCAGCGAAAACTTTAAATCAACTCATCGGAACCGCAGGCCTCTGTCTCTGTGCGAAACCTTCAGCCGCAAGGTCGCAAAAATTAAAAAAAAAGATCTGAAAATGGAAAATATTTTCCACACAAGAGCACTCGCATGCACATAGGCAGCGAGGCTGATTTGGGAACCCAACGAAATGGCAAAAAATTGGCATAATTTCCGTGGCAAAGCAAACAAATCAGGAATTTTCAAGGTGCTCGACACACATTAGCGCCACCTGTGTGCGCTTAGGCGAACTAGTCTATCTGCCACACACCTACACTTCCCCTCAGCCAGCATTCCACACAGCCAGGGCAATCCTAATGTAATTTTCAGTGGCTGAAAAATCAGCAAACATCGATTTCTTGTGAACCAAAAATAAAAAAAGGAAAAACCAAATGAAACTGAAACGAAAATAAATGCCAATGGCTCATTTATCATGAACTCACACACACACACACACACACACACACATTAATGCTAATGCCTACGCTGCTAGCAAAAGCTGTGTTGTGTCTTGGCCTTGTCCTGGGGCAAGCGTATGTAGCATACTTTCCAGCGCCAAGAAAAATGTGCCAGCGGCTAATGAAGAATGTGTGTTGAAGGCGTCTTGCTAATGATGGGGTTAGCCCCAGCTCAGTTTGACCATGTCAAGGGTATTGAAGGTGTCCAAGCATGCAGAAGCGATTGCTACTGGAGAAGGACCCACAATAGCACCTAAGTTGTGTCATGTCTACCTGCTAGTGCTAAGATATATGTCAATCAGCTCACTTTTCCAATTAAGGGCTTTACAAGAGGGTGCACTCAGACTGGCCCTATGAAGCTACGAAGATAACGGAGCCCTTGACAAGGACATCTGCAAATATTTAGGCTCAATTTCATTGCACAGACACGAGAATCGCCTGTGCGCTATGGGAAACACATCCAATATTTTGGCCTATATACAATTTTTGTCCACATTTGGCTTGAAAACAGGAGGACGTCCTTAAGATCATGTCCAATTTCAGGTGTCTAGGTCTTTATATAGAGCTTCTGCCAAAATATTGAACTTTTTTCCCATAGTCCAATGGAGTTCAGAATTGCTTCTTTATAAAACTGTAAATTTTAATTCAAAAATGATACCTAAAAATCCGCTTAAAAAATATATATATATATATAAAGCTAAGCTGTATTTTATAATCCACTTAAGCTTGATTCCTTCTTGGCAACCTGGTGAGGAGGCCTGGCCTTTTGTTTGCAAATATCCCCTCCAAACACTTGAGCGTCTTTTGGGGTCCACTTGAGTTCAGAATTCAGTAGCTTCTCTCCCACTTCGTTCCAGGCTCGTTCAGCTTGAGCTTCAGCGTCAGCTTGAAATGCTCAGCCGCAACACGCTGAATGCCCTTTTCACAGAAAGTGACCATAGAAAGTGAACAGCAATTGGGGCTGACAAAACGCAAAACGCTTCAAAAATGAAAATGGAACGGACGCGGCCTGAGCTGAGCTGAGCTGAGCTGGTGGTGAAGTGCTGGATGGGCCAAAGAGTGAAAGTTGCAATGGCAGGGCCAACAATGAGTGGTAGGTATATAGTGCGGTACAGTGTGCTCGAAAAGTTTGTGCACCATTTCCACTTAGACTAATTAACTGCGCCGTCACTTGAGGCTCAGGTGCTCTGATGCTGAAGTTGGGGCTAAGACTGTACGCTTGACAATGTCCGTCTCTGCCAGTGAGTCCGAGTCAACAGAGTCCGAGTTCTGTTTGCTGGTCGACAGCGGCGAAGACAGGGGTGTGCTTCCAAGAATGTTAAGATTTGGATAGTTTTTCTATGAGATTTAGGGTTATGAATTTTATACATATATCAAAATCTATTTGATCAAGTTATTGTTCTTATATAAAGTCATGGAGAATGACTCAAAGACTGAAAGAGTTTCACAAACGAAAACAAAGATCGCGTTGCCATAGCTTTTCATCTTGCATATCTAAGGAAAAGCAGATGAATGGCTGAGACATGTGACTGATCATACTTAACCGGTTCTGTTCTGGCCGACATGGGCGCTCTAGTGGATAAATGATTGGTGTGAAGGAGCAGCTGGCACGAGCGGATGACTTGCTTAATCGGCATTCCACAGTGCGCACGTGAGCATCTAAACCTCTTGATGGAGATGGTATGACTTCCCGTTGCTATGCGCACCGCTGTTTTCTCTGACCGCTGCAGGTTCCCCCACTGTCTTTCGCTGAAAGTCGGAGTCCATACTGGTGAGGCGTAGTCGATAAGGTGACCTCAGATGCTCCCAACCTCAGCTTTGAGCACCTCATTTCTACCCCTTACTCGCTTAGCCACATCTTCTGCGTGCTTTGCAAAGACAAAGAGGCTGCGTTCTTCTCGGTGGGGACACTCTGGCCTCTAATGTGGATATCAAGTACCCGGGTCACTTCCTTCGTCCACGTTGTCAGAAGTTTGGCAGACTGCTGTTGCTACTACTGCCTGGTTTGGTCATACGGCGGTTGTCTAGTCGTCCAGTCATCCGTTCATAGCAACATCATTTTAAAATCTTTGGCTCTTAGAGCAGCTTCAGTTGCAGCTCCAAAATGGGGTCCTGCTTAACTTTTCACTGTTTGCACTTTCGGTCACTTTTAGCCGCAACATTCGCAACAACAAAGCAGTTTGACACTTGAGCATGATGGGAAATGGCTCTCTTGCTCACCGACTTGGGTTACTTTCTGTTGGGCCAAAGAGCATTGTCTGCCAAAAGTCCATTACAAGATGGCGAGACACACACCTGCCAGCCAGGGCAAGCAATTATAAATGTTTGGCTGCTGGAGATGGCACTCGCCATATGGGCAGGGGCGCCGTCAGAGAGGGATAGATCTCAAGGGATGTCTGAAGAGACTGATTAAAGGTTGATGGGGCCTTAAGCACATTTGTTGGATTTCCTGTCTATTAGAAAAAGAGGGTTTAGTGTATTATAGAAGCAGTCCATCACAAGGATACTCGTTGGCGTGACTTACGTGAGTGTCCTTGGGGCAACTCTAAGCTGTTCACTTCAAATTTTTGGCAGTGTTTTGCTAATGTTTTGTACAATTTTCGACTCTTGAGGTAGTTGTTCTACTGCTCGCTGCTGTTTGTGTCCTGGGGCCAGGACAGGGGCTTGTAATGCTGCCATTGTGCAACCCAAATGAGTAGAATGTGTAAAAGCAACTTGACAATAATGAGTGCAGCAACAACAGCAACAACAGTAACCACACTGTTGCAAACTTCAAATGGCACACAAGTGCAAGAAATAAAGCAACTCTGAAGCTGAAGCTGAAGCTGAAGAAGCCGCATAGAGTTGTGCCACTCCAAAGGAAAGCAACAAGCAGACAGTCACTCTGTCAGTCAGCCAGTGCTTCCCTCAGTCATTCAGCTCTTCATTCAGTCAGTACTTCAGCTGGCATACAAAAGGTGGGCTTGCCTTGCGCCTGTCGCTCGACAATGGGGCAACAAATCAGTGTCAGTGCAAAATTTACGCTTAAACCTGACATTCTCAGTTGCCCAGCGAAGAAGAAGAGAGAGAGAGAGTTGTTTAGAGAGCGTAACTTCACAGTCGACGTTTGCTAATATATAAGTGCATCTTTTTTTGTGTTTGCTTCTGGAGCAGGAAGTTGGTTCGCCTTCTCCGCAGTTGTTGTTTGCTCTGTCTCGAAGTTGGTCTCCCTCTCCCCGTTTTTGTTTGTCTCAACTTGTTGTTTATGTTTGAAAAAATGTCATCGTTTATTTGTTGGATGCAATTTAGCAAAGCAGTGGCAGGATACGAATCCTCTATGGGCATAACATTTTGTTTAATGTTAGCTAAAAATTTACAGAGAAATGTGAAAGGTGAAAGTCGAGTGAATAAAAATCACATCTACACCAAATGCCTTGCAGCGCATCACCTAAAGAGCCACACTTGTCAGCGAAAACAGAATGGAGAAGGCTGGCGAGAATCATCCAATCAGTGGGGTGAGAATATTGTTCTCGCACATGCTGATGATCTTTACATACTATCGGATGAGTCAGTGAAGGTCCAGCAAATGATTAACCGACTAGAACAGTATTGCTACGACTGGGGAATGGAAGTTAACCTACACAAAATCACAGATAATGATCTTCTAGAAAGGAGACGGCGGAACAGTGGATGTATAAAGGTGTACATATAAAAACATATATTTTTACAATGTATATAAAGAAGATGTTCTCCTTTTTCATTTTCAACACATTTCCAACCTTTGGCATAGATTTTCATAAATTTTGGCATTATTCTATTGAAAAATAATTCAAAATCTCTTGCAGGCTCGTTTTGAAATCTGGAAAGGTTCTTTGAGGCTCATTTCCTAGATTTCTTTTCATTATTCTCCATATGTTTTCGAGCTGTAGCGAAGCTGTAGCTAATTTTTCGTTCTTTTGGCAGAGTGATATGCTGCTGAAATCACCAAAGTCACCAAGCTTTCTTCTAATATATCAATGAATTTGTCAGCCATGACATGGTGGACACTAGAGCGCTTGCTGGAAGCTTTACTGTCTTTTTAGGGCCATAAAGTAAGATGACTTCATGGCTTTATCGATAAATATGATAGTGCTCCATAGCCCTTGAGTCCAAGACACCCTTTCTCGCTTCTTCTTTTAACGAAGCTTAAGCAATGATCTTCCTCTTCCTGCAAAGTAAATTAAGCTTTTACGAATGTAAAACCTGCAGGCGCGTCCATTCACCATTGTTTCCAGTTAGATTAGAAGTCAGCTCTAGTGACAAGATGTGAAATTCTACATAAGACAGGCAACATCTGCTCTCTAAGCGTGCATGTCCTTTTTGCTAATCACACCTAAGCTCAGCTGCAGAATTTTGGCTTTTACTTATCTTTTACTTTTGCTTTTACTTATCTGAATACAATTTTCATTAAATTGATTTCAGCACTACATCTTGTTGTTATTAAAACGTTTTTAAAACGAAATTTTGTATCCTTTGAATACGTCAAAGCAACACCTCTACTGACCCCATCAGACCACCTGCCAAACCGAAAAAGGAAACCAAAAAGAAAACATTTCGTTCACAAAACTTGTAAGCCAGAGTCTCGCATTTATTGTGCCAGTTGTGGCAACTGTTCGTTTTTTGCACTTTACATTTTCCGTTTCTCTGTTTCATGTTTCGTGTTTCGAGTTGCCAATAAGAGCTTCAAATTCAACTGTGACGACAAGTCAAAAAAAAAACAAAAAAGAAAAAGAGAAAAACAAGAATTGTGTGAAAAAGGTGGAACAGAAAGCGTGACTCGTCAGCTACGAATTTGGAACAAAAACAGAGGCATTGACTTAAGCCGGGGCAATGGCACTGAGCTGCTTGATCTGGATCTGCCTGAGCCCCATCGCCATCGCCATCCCCATCCCCAGCACTCTGAGCAGTGTCAATGGCATCCAGACAGGTGGAGAGCAGAGCCAACTGCAGCCACTTTGGCTTTGCATTTTTTGGCCAGGCTTTTGGTCACATGACGCATCCGTGTGCCTTCATGGGCACCAGCTTAACCCAAAAAACTGCTGATTCGAAAATTAGCAAGCGGCAACATGAACGGCTTTGGAAAAGTAAGCTGGGATACATCAATTGCAACAGGTTTGCAGTGGGAATATATATTTTTAGGCTTGAGCCAAGACCATATAAGGAAACGATCTTCAGATGGATCATGGCAAATATATGGGTGACAACTTTATATGAAATTTACTTACGCAAAGCTGGGAAATCTTGCAGCTTAAAAAATGTTGATGCAACTTTCCTACAAGCCTTTAGCTTTAGGGTAAACCAACTTCAGCATACGGATAGGAATTACTCGGAGTATTGTTAATTCTGCTGACCAACTTTTGATGGGAATCGTGCAACTACAAGATATAGACCTCATGTAACTTCTTATTTGAGAATAAAAGTGGGAAAACACTTGTTTATTTTTCATCCAATTGAAGTCAAATTTGGTTTGCTGTTCCCTCGCACTCAATTGCCAGCATGCATCTCTCAGATTTGCAACTGACTTGAAGAAAAGCAAAAATGTAAGCGAGATACCCAATCATTCATTCCGCATTAAACGCATCGCAGTGATTTATCCAGAAAACTCAGTTAGAATAAAGGATCTACATCTAATGGCTTTATCCATAAATAAAGCTAGACTAACACCTCCTCTCTTGCCACTTAATGTCGCAATTACTTTTCCGTTCTTTTGCTTGAAATGTCTGTTTCTGTAAATAGGGCAGCTTCCCAATAATATGGTCTCTACCTCGTCGCCTCCTTAGATTTGCTTTAAGGAACAGAGTATCAGCTCCATGAAATATCGCAGCATTTGCAGATGTCATTACAATATGACGGTACAACATGTAGGTCAAGACTTCTGGTTCGGCTTTTTCTAGCGTGTTAAAGTGTGTTAAAGTCAAGTAAAATGTCTGTTCTCTATTTCTGTGTATAGAGTTTTTAAGGAATTTGGTGTTTTTTGTGTTTTAACACATGTTTGATTTGAGTATGATCATATGAACTCGCTCAGCGCTGCCCCTGCCTCTGCGTGTTTCTAGTACAGAAAGTATTGCTTGGTGGGGAAAACTTCTTCATTTTTCATCCAAATCAAAGCGAATTCGGTTTGTATATGGTTTAGGAGTCCCCACTTCTGCTGATCAAATTTGAACCAGATCGAACGACTATATCTCATAGCCCACTTATCCAGAATTAAGTCTTAGAATGGAAATCTCTTTTATGTTTTAACGAAATTGTATCAAATTTGGTATTTAGGCATTATAGATGCCTCCACATCACTCAGCGAAATGGTATCTGGATCAGACTACCTTTTTATATATCTGTCGCCTTTGTCGCCTTTTTCAGGGCGTCTGTTTATATGACATAAGAATGCACACAGATTATAAACCAGGTTAATTGTTCCAATTGCACGATTACAATTACGAAATTTGTGTAGAAATTCATTGATCCGCCTTTCCATATCAATAAGTTCGTCATGCATTTTCCATGCATGCTTAAGCTCCATTCCTCAAAGGACTTCAGCTATATAGGTATGACTCCTGCATCTGATATATGTAGAGTTTGTTTTGCAATGCCATTTCAATTTGCTAGCCGAAGCCAATCCCCAGCCATCATGGTGTTGCGCACCTCTCTAGTAAATTTCCACCTCCCCTTCCCCACCTCCTAAGCCCCTTTGGCCAATTCATTTGCCTTAGTTTATTAGTTTTCATTGCGCGACTTGCCCTTACAGCCAGCCAGCCACCACTAGGCAAATGCAAATTACCAAACATGGCAGGGGCATAGAGGGGTTGCACACACGCACACTAACGCACACACACTCACACACACACACACGCAGAGCCGTGCCACCCAAAAGCGCAAACAAGTGAAAGCTTTCAATCAATGTCGCCTGGTCGTCAGGCAATGCCCATTCGAAACGCACACTCACCCCCATGCCCCCCTCCATCATCTACACGCCTCTGTGTTCTTGTTTTTTTTGTAGTTCTGGTTTTGGTTTGGCTTGGCTTTTAATTTCTATCGCCAAGCATTTGCCATTTCCCCCCCTTTCCACTACATTTTCATTTCCATTGCCGTCGGGCCACACCTCGTTCTTTGATTTTTATTAAGTTTTCGGTTTTGTTTCGTTTCGTGTGGCCACGCCTATGTTTGACTCGCGTCTGCCCCCGCCCTCCGCCAACACCTCTCTCCGGCTATCATCATCATCAGGCACTACGTCCATGTCCGCTGGCTAATGGTAAATGCCATTTCAATTACGTACACAGTACTAAAATTTTATGCGGCCTGTCGCCGTTTGCCGTTGCCGTTGCCGTTGCCTTTCTGCTTCTTTTGCTTCGCTTTTTTCGTTTGCTTTTTGCTTTTCGATATCCATTTGGCGCTTTAAGTGCATTTGCACAATGGGCGAACAAAAAATTCAGCAACAGCAACAGCAACAACAACAACAACCACAACGGTAACGACAATAACAAGAAGACAAACAATTAGACAGGTTGAGGACACACTGGGGCTTTCGGACAGGATCTGGTTGTACAAATAATATACAAATATTAAATTAACTTGGACTGGAATGGGATTGCCATTGGCTTTGATATTTCTTGAACAATTTCATATTATATCGATTACAAATGCGTTGGAGTAAAGCTAACGAAGTTGAGACGAATTCATTCAGAGACTTTAGACATTAGTGCTAGAAGTTGTTCAAAATGAAATCGAGGAAAAACAGGCAAGGAAATGGCGGAACATGTCAGCTGAAAGCTGTCAGTGCAAGAGAGTGGGCAAATATGCCATTGTCCATTTTCTGTAATGCTTAAAAGTCTTCAAATATAGTTTGAAAATGCTTATGTACCATTCACACAGTAAATATATAACCGATCTAGAGGGATTCTAGAATTCGTTTTGATTTGCATGAAAAACAGAATAGTTCATTATGTGGGAGCTGTATGATATAGTTGACCGATCTTGACTAGATCTAGTCAGCGAACAACTGGATACAATCTGAATTTGGTACGGTTTGAATGAAAAACACAAAAGTTATGCTTCTAAATGAAACGAGTAATCTTTCCAACTCCAGTTGGCAATCAAGAAATTGTTAAATTAAAACGTTTTAACCTGGGAATACAATTATATGTTTTGAGACTAAAATTAAATTTCGCCCCAAATTTGAAGCTGCCTTCGTTGCATGGGAAGTGGAAGTGCAACTGCATTTTCAGAACAAACCAATGCGTGTGATCAGTCTAAGCCTCTGGAACAGCAAGGGAGTGAGTGAATCAAGATGCAAAACAATCCCAGTCCACAGTTGCCATGCAAGGGCATTCTGAAGACCTCACGCAGTTTGGACAAGTCCGGCCCCAGTTTACGCAACAGTGCCAAGTTCGATGAGCTGAATGTGTTGCAAACACTTCATCCGGCCAATAAGGATTATGGACACATGGAAATCGATGAGCCGAACACACCATACGAGTATACAGAGGGCTCCGAAGGGCCATTACAAGAAAGTCTTCCCTAATCTTTGATGACGATGAGCAGCTAGAAAGCGAAGAGGAGCAACAACGGCGCCGTGCATTTGAACGACGTCGCAAGGCTCAACATCGCGAATTTGAGGCGGTGAAATTGGCACGAAAGCTAATACAAGTGAAGGACGATGATGATGATGATGGGCAGGCTAAGGCAGCTGGTTGTTCGGGTAGCAGGCCCGCTGGTTCACCATAAGGTCCCGCTGGCGGCACCAGCAGCAGCTCATCCCAAAAGTCCATATTTTTTTCAACGCAAGAAATAAATAACGAAGAGAGCAAAAACTTCAATAGGCTTGCCGCTCCACAATAGCAACGAGAAGAAGACTAAGTGCATTACATGACGTATACGCACGACTGTGAGAGTGTGTTTGTGCGTACACGTTTGCTTTCTTTTCTTCTAGCGCTCGCACAAAAGTAGGCAATGAAAATTTGCATATGACAAGCGGCTGAAGTTGGTTGACTTGCGCTGCGTTGGGTTGTAGTGGGGTGGGGTGGGGTGGGGTGGGTGGTGTTGGGTTATTGTGATAGTGATAGATATAATCAAGTTAGGCAAACATAAACAAAATATTATGTTACCCACAAGGCAACAAAACGCTGATATATATGCTGATGTCCTCGGTGATATGGCGCGTGTGTATCTGTGCCTGTGTGTGTGTGTGTGTGTGTGTGTATTCTCAGCAAAGGACAACAAAAACAATCAAGCTAAAATGGCAAAAGGCAAAACTCGCGACAGCGTGACTAAAATGCGCACGTCAATCCTTTTCTGCCCTGACTTTGGGTGCGCCCAGCCAGGCCCAGGCCCAGGCCCAAGCCCAAGCCCAGGCACAGGTCCTGTGGCAATGCGAAGGCAGCCAGGAACTAGCTTTCCGTGCTTTTAAATACGACAACAGGCAAACAAAATGGCTACAAATATACAACAACAACAGAGACAACAAAAAGTAAACAAAAACAAAAAATAAGCAAAAAATATTGAGCGCAACTAAAGTGTCACCATTAATTTCCGGCAGTTGTAAAGAAGATTCCACCTTGGCACCTTTTCAGCTACATCAACAACAAAAATTATATATATATACATATATACAATAGATGTATCACATCAATATGTCATTGCCATATTTTCCATATTCAGTTGGCTCTTAGTATAATTTTGATCACCCCCATATCATATCGTACAGACTTCGCTTAACCTGGAAGCAGAATAAGCAGGTCTGGGAACAATATTCAGAAGATAAGTCGACTATGAGGCCGACCACGGTGGATAGTGTGACATAAATCCACGATCTTGTATTTGCAGATAGATAAGACACGGTCAAAAGACCGTGTCTGAAAAGACCCTGCAACAGTGAGACCACTTCAGAGCAGTGTTTGACGCTGTTAAAGCGCAATTCAAAGGAGTGTCTGCTTCATTTCCTGACCGTCGGCGAAACAGGCATCCACTGGTTCACACCAAAGAGCAAGGAACATTCAAAACAGTGGACTTCACCCGGCGAAAGTGCTTCAAAGAAGGCGATAGGTGATGACCATCGCTGTCTGGGATTCACAAGGTGTATGGACTACCTGGAGAAGGGCAAACGTAGAACTCTACTTTGCCAAAGTATTGGGCCGAATTGCCAAAAAATGGCCCTACTTGGCGTAGACATAACAGCGGCTCATACCTCCACCGTCACCACAGCCAAGTTGGAAGCGAAGGAGAACAAATCTGCTCTCTTTCCTCTGGTAAAATCAACCCATTAATATCTTATCAAATCGTAGTCCATTACAGTTTACCATTCATATTTATTTCTCACTGTGTAGCATATTCAATCGCCACCAAAAGATATTGAATATTGCAACTTTTGAGGCGAGAGAGAGGCTTTAGCTACGAGCTAACACAATTAGCACGCAGATCCAATAACCATAAACGCCTAAGCCCCTCAACAAAAAGAAAAACAACAATTGTCAACAACAACAACAACAACAACAGTATAAGTAACAGCTACACCCCTACACCCTCTCCCTGTTTGGGCTATAAACTGACAGAGGCCAATGGCCCAGACACAGACACAGAATTCCAGCAGACAGAAAGTTGTCAATGGCAACAAATGATAAGAAATTTCATTTGTAATTAATAGTTAAAGGCGCGACTGGCAGTAGCAATTACAGCAGGAGCGGGACTAACTACAACAACAACAGCAACCACGTATACAGTGAAGCAGCCACAAAAGCGACAACCACAAACCGAAGCCCGGCAAAGGCTTTGCCCGCTGTACAGGTAGCAGCAGAACAAAGACAGACGGCTGCCATGACAGTGTCCTTTGGAATTGCGCAGGTCCTGGGGGCTGGTGCTGGTGTCCCGACCACTTCAGTCCAGTACTGTACCGTCCAGTCCAGTCCAGTCCAATTCAGTACAGTTCAGTTTCAGTTGTCCTGGCGCTATTTGTTCCTCGTGTTGCTCTTGTGCAGCCATAAAAATTTGTTAAACATTTTGTTGCTTTTTATGATTACCAAAGGAAGCTACCGAAATAGAGTGAGAAAGAGGGGGAGGGAGAAGGACAGAATAGCCGACTAAGCTGGCCAATTTGTAAGTTGAAACTCATAGGAACTTGCCTTGACTTGTTGGCTGGATCTCATTACCACCTCGTGCTAATTATAGTAAGATCTCTTTCTCTCATTCTCTCTCTTGTGAAAGTCTTGTATAGTTTTTGAGAATATTTTTCTTGTGTTGACATGATCGGTCATTAAACATAGGCCTTGATAGTATTGATAATGCATGTATAGGATCCCTTCCAAGGAATGCAGTGATACTGCTGAATGCCATCATACAAATCGACCATACAATGAGGGATTTCACATGCTTTTCATATCAGCTACTACTTCCATAACCTACACAATTAGAAACACCAGTTGGATCTGCTTAAAAGTCGTGTTGGAGGTGTGATTGGTGGAGAGCCATCTGCCATGCGTGATGTAGTAGTTTTTGGCATCAAATACGAATGCGAGTACTTATAATAGCGTCCTTGAAGAAGCCTTTCCCTAGTTCAAAACTATACTTGGCGATTTGCCATAGAATTTTTCACTGATTCACACGGCCCGGCTGGCTGCGGGAATGGCTGATTCGTCACTTCAACGATTGCGAAACGCAATACTCCAATACAACAAATCTGAACATTTTTAAGATATTTATATGGACTATAATGAAAGTTTGTACCCGCAGATCCTTTATGGAGGCCATGGGGCCATTCTTGGATTAACAAACTACACTGATGACGCAAACATATAAAAACCTGATCGAAAACGGCTTTTGTCTGAAGAGCTTGGCGAATCCTTTCATGGAATTGTGGTGGTGCGCTGCTTAAATTTGAAAGTCAGAGAGAGTTTCCAGGGAATTGGCCGCCGCATGCCCTCTTGCGTGTCATTAATTTCCGCTTAACTATTTAACAGAAAACTAAATGCATTTGTTGCTCCTCCGACTCTCAAAACTCTTGCGCTAATAACTTTCAAATGTTTGCCCCGAAAACTTTTTTCGCTTCTCCTCTTTCATTTTGTTGTTGTTGTTGTTGTTCGAGTCAAAGACACACAACGAATGGCAGAGACACAACACAGCATAAAAAGTGCGGCTAAACGAGCCAAAAATGCAGGCAAGCGCTAATGGGTGCCCAGCCACGAGGCAGGGGCAAGGGCAGGGCTCAGCCAGAGAGGCAGGCTACAGGACACTACTGGCACATTGCAGCTCAATGGATTTCCACAATAACATTAAAATGAAATTAAACTTGAAGCATGGCGGCAACCCAAAAAGCAAAAAACCCGCAGAAAAATATAAAATAAAAAGCAGAAAACCGAAAACCGAAAACAGAAAAAGCAAAAGACAGAAACAAAAGCGAGGTCATGTAAATATTTTGCAACGCAACAATTTGTCGGTTAGCAGGAAATCCAGTAAGTAAAGGCAAGGGGTAAAAGCCAAGGGCAACGCCGCCAAGGGAAAGGACGGGCAAAACTCTTGAACCGAACCGAACTGAGCACTTGGCGCTGCAATGACTTCGAGCATTTAGAAATCCATTAATTTCAATCATTGCCCATGACTTTGCAGCCTTCTGCAGCGTGTTATTATCACGAGCTTTAATTATTATTATTATTATTATTATTATTATTTTTATTATAACTGAAAGCTTGGCCAACAAGTAGCACCACAATCCGCCAGGCTTTTACTAAAAAATATATTTCAACATCCATAAAAGATGTAAAGAAACACAAATGAAATTCAATTTTTCAGCGAGCTTGTTGTACTCTCACAGTTTTGTTTGCTAGTGACGAAAGCCTTAAATGAGTGGGCACACAATTGTGCTATCTTTAAGGACATAAGAGCGCAGTTCACAAATGTGAACAAAGTAAATATTAAACAAAAAAACCAAATCAAAACATGGGCGATTCATTGGTAAGAGAGGAAGGCTAACTTCGGGTAATCGAACCTTATATACGAGGAGTACTATATATATTTCGGGAATATCAAGGAATAATAAATAATTGTACATGAAAATGGCCTCAAAATATTCCCCTAGATGTTCAATACACTTTTGCATTCATTGAAACCATTTGCCATAGCAGTTTTTTAAATCCTCTTGAGACACCTTCAAACGCTTCAGCTTCAAACCGAGTGTAGACTCCGTCAGGAAGACGATGGAAAGCCATTCTACGCCTCAAGCTCTTTCGAATCGCTTTCCTAAGCCCACAATTCGAGATGATACACCTTCCAGAAATGTTTTCGATTCATTTCGACAAAGTGTATCATTTCCTGCTTGAAGGTAATAGAGGCACTTCTGTCGTAGAAGGGCATATGAGGCACAAAAGCTCAACATTGGTCGGCCTCTCCCAACCTCATCTATCTATTATTATCTATTATTGTGATCCCGGTATTACTATTAGTTTTAGAGAATGATAAGGTCCCTGATTTGAGATATTCAAAAGTTGGTATAGTTTGGGGATTTCGATTGACTTCATCGAAGAAAGGCTATCAAAGCAAATGTGTGGTCTGAGCAGGATACAAATTCTTACTGCATAGCAAAAATCTCCCTGTCACTTTAAGAAACCCCGAACGGACGCTGTCATATCATCTCTCATTGCTTCAAATTTCGCACTTCTTCTACATATAGTAAACTTTGTAGTAAAACATTTGCTCTGATTTCTTGTTTAATAAAAACTGCGGCCGCAATTGTAAGCGATTCAAGTCTCCACATGGCCATAACTCAACCAGCACATTAAATGCCAAATATCCTTTGCCTAGAGCCTTGCAAACCGAATGATGAATTTATAATGCCCTCAGCATGATTATGATTCTTTCCTTCTGCGACTCCTTCTCCTTCTCCTCCTCCTACTCCGTCGCCATCTGCGTCTACCACTTTAGGGCATTGCATTTGGCCCGGGTTGGCTTTGGTGGCGCTGCTGCACTTTTGTGTGGGCGCGTGGGGCATTCTCGTGCTGGAAGTGGGCAACGCTTTTTAATGACTCGGCACTTCTTGACTTTGATTTGAGTTTGGGGGCAGTCGGTGCCCGCTTGGAGGTGGACTCCGGGGCCACTGTGTTCTTCTTGTGCTTGTTCCGAGGAAAAGGCGTGGGTGTTGGCGTTGCCGTTCGCCTTGCCTTTTTGTCGGCTGTCAAAATAACAAAGTGCTTCAGCTTGGCAGGCCAAAGCGAAAGCTGGAGCCAAAGCCAAAGCCAAAGGCTAAGGCGAAAAAGTGTCGATGAATGTTAAAGTTAACAAGTGACGGAAGTAAATTTACAACGCGAAATGTGAAAAGAACAAAAAACCAGCAAAGCAAAAAGAAGCTGAAAAATTAAAAGGCAAGTAAGCAAAAATCATTTCAAGTGTTTCGTGTGTGCAAAGGAAAAAAAGACCACAACAACAGCGAGGGGGAAGGAAGAGCAGGGGAAACTTGGCTTGCGAAATGCTTGAGGCAACACGGCATGGCACACAAAAAGGCATAAAAAGCAATGACGATGACGATGACTGTGTTGGAATTTCATTCTTCTCCTTTTTTTATTTGTGTGCGGGCTGCGTTTTTGTGGGCGCGCCTGAAAGTAGGCAAGGCTTCTGAATGCGACGCCGAAGCCTTTACCAAACTGTAAGACAATGCATTCGGTGCAAGTTGTTGTTTGTGGTGGTGTTGAGTGTGTCAGCCGGGAGGAAGGGGAAGCTGGTGGTGATTGTTGTTCTTGTTGTTGTAGGAAATTATGCACTTCATGTAGATATAAGCCAAATATGCAGACAGAGAGGAGAGAGAGGGGAAAGTAGGCACAAGAGCGAGTCAATTGCAAAACTTGTATTAAGATGAAACACTTGCATATCAAATGGAAATCACTTCATGGAGATAATAACCCAAATTTGTGTAGAACATCTTGATCAGCAAAGGCAAGAATGAGCTCAAATTTCGGACTGATCCAGATAAAGTTATTAAAGGTCCATTGAACGTCACAGCAGCAAGCCAGTTCCTCAAATCAGATGGATAAAGGATTATTAAGGCAGAATATAAGTTAGTATGAGTTAACATGCATGTGAATAGACTTTGTGTGAGTCTTGAAACATCTTCTATAAAATCAATAGATAAGTTATCGATACCTATCGACAAATTGGGATTTTTTACACCACAACATAGCTCTTGGTCATCCCCTGGCCAATATTAGCTTGCCTAAAATAATTCGAAAACAATGACTGCCTTGTTAATCGATTAATTTACTCTTCAAACGATATATATTGATACATCGGGGTCTCCATATATCGATTTACTCTATTAATTTTATCGATATGCCGAATGAATAGTATCTGGATCCAAGTCCAATCCAATCTTTATCTCAAAATATGACAGGGCAGGCAGACTTCAATGACATGTACCTCTCCTTGGAAGACAGTGGGTAAGTCTTCCGTTGCAATGGATATACTGGTGTTGGGACCATGTATCCTTCGTCTGTCCTTGAGCCATCCGTAAACCATGTGTTCATTCTAGGCCATCCTCACAGTCATCTTTCATTCTGCTTTGTACGTAATTGCAACTGTCCAATTGTTTCTTTGTTTTCTTGTTTCTTCTCATAGTCAAAGAGCTGTCAGAGCTGTAAGAGCCACTGGCTGCCCACCAATGCTTTCCAGACAAAGAACTTACAATATTGAATAGATCTTAAGCTCGTTGAATCTATATAACAATTTACTTACATCCTTATTTTACCCCTTCTTATGACCTATTAATCAAACCATAGATCATCTACATTATATAAGGACATCCGCAATTATTTAAATTTTACTTAACTGTTTATTTATATATCTGTTTTCCTTTTCAATCGTTGCAGTTCTTTATGCTGTTAGTTGGGAGGAATGGTGGACATATGACGGAATATCTGGTAAGTGCAACAGTCACAGAGTCAAAAGCCTTCTCTCTGCATAGTCCTTGCACCCTCTTTGCCCAATCACCATCCCCATCCCAACCCCCTCCCTACACGTATCCGCATCCGTATCCCCCAATTTCCATTTAACGCCATACCCATTTACTTCGATGCACTTGTGCTTTCACTCTGTTCATAAATGCCAAACAACAAAGTAAATTTTAATCAAAGCTTGCCAAACGACAACAACAACAATTACAACGTACACACACACACACTCAGTCACATACACACAAACAAGGTGCATGCGCCGCCAATGCAAGGTCCTGGTCCTACCTCTGCCTGTGCCGCAACAAAGTTGAAAGCGCGTGAAATAAACGTAGCATACTTTTTGGCATTAAGAAAAATTGGTGTAGCACCTGTGTGTGTTGGCTGGGGACGAGGATGATGTGGATGTGTTGGTGTTGGTGTAAAACGATTTTCCCAGCGAGTGAACGCTGCTGCACGCGAGGAAACTCGGAAACGAGATGAAGATGGAACGCTGGCGATGCTGGCGTTCAAGATGAAGATGAAGCCGAAGCCGATTTGCAGCTGTCGAATGGCAAATGGTAGACAAAGTATGCTGAAACTTAGCCGAGGGGGGGTCAACAAGGGCCAGGCCATTGTCTGGCTGTGAAACGTGATAAGCAAAAGCAGAGCAGAACAAGAGCCTGGAGCTGATACTGAAGATGGAGCTGCAGTGGCACAAAAATCGCAATGTGTCACAAGTCGAAGTCGAAGTCGAACTCCAGCTGTCCGTGGAGATTATGTAGAGAGACACTCAGAGCCAGCACGAATGTACAGGCGGGCCCGATCCCGATCCCGGCCGGGCAGTTGTCTTTGTCCTAGACTCAACAGGATGGCAGACGCCAGACGGTAGATAAGCGCTGCCATCCTTGCCTGGCCGTTGTGTTGAGCTCCAGCTGCTTTGTCTACTTCTGCGTCTCCCGTTTGTCTTAATCTCATTAGAGACAACAGCCAGGACATGGAAGATGGCGACGGACGATGGCAACGCCATTTGCACAAGACAAATGCATAAATAAGTTCAAGTGCTTTGAATTTTGAATTGGATTTGCTGCCTGAGAAAAATAGTAAGAAGAGACAGGGAAAACACACAAAGGAAACCAGGCAAAAGACGAACTGTAGATGCTCTATACATCATTCGAGGTAACTGTAAGGGTTTAAAAATATATGAGATATTTCTATAGGGAAAGGAAAGAAAGTAATCTACAGTTGATTTGACCAAGGAAAACATAGTTCGAAGAGTAAAGCAATGAAAAGTAAACCAAGACAGAATACTCTGAAGGGTAATCTTGATTTCAAAACTGGCTTATCGAATGATTTGGGTTCATTATTGGAATCACATCAAGAGCAACTCAAGATCATCTTTGAACCTCACAGGTCTGGATATAAGAACAATTTGGTTACATTCTCAGAACGGTTAGGTTGACACACTCTATGAAGCAGTGGAGCTTGTTTCCTGCGTGGCCAAAATGATAGTGTGCTCACACACCTGGCGTAAGTAGACTCTCCGGTAAGCTAGACTGGATGGAGCACAGCCTGGAGTTGTAACACGTGTTGTCAACAAATTGCAACCAAATCCAGACAAACTTTGTGTCTCTTTGGCATAAATAAATTTGCATAAGCATTGCATACATGAGCGGAAGAAAGAGCAGAAGTGCAGTAGCAGCAGCGGCAGCTACTTTGGCCATGATTCTCTTCTTTTCTAGTTTTTCATTTTTCATTTTTCAGTTTTTATTTTATTTTATGTTTTATAAGCGCATCTAATGCGAAAAGCAGCTTCCGCGAGTGTGAGAGAGAGCTCAGCTGGTGCTGGTGCTGGTGCAGCTGGAGATGTAGCCAGACATGGCGACGGTGGCATTTTTGCCGACGTGCTGCTTGTTTAACGTGATTTGCACGCCCAACGAGCCAAATAAAATGCCAGAGAAACGAGCGAGACGAAGCGTTGCGTTGCATACCTCAAGGCGCCCAGCCAAGCCAAGCCACTAATGTTGTTAATGGCTGCTAAAATCGTTTGGCAATTGCCTCATTGACTCGACTGCAAACCAAACTTAACTTAGCCGGCGGTTTAATAGACTTACCCCTTGCCCTTTGCTCCCTGCATCGCTCCCTGCACTCTGAGGTTGCAGTTGAGGTCAACAAACGCTTAAACGCCCGTACGTGGCATATCTATGATTGAGGCTTCTGATTGCGTCCGCTAAAACGTGTTGATTTCATAGTCTAGGATGCAGCAGCAGGATGCACTAGGAGCAGCTGTCAAATATGTATGTGGAAAGCCAAACACTTTTGCTAGACATGTACACATGGGCGTAGCCTAATATATATGCATGCTGTAACAAGTGTCCAGGCCACTCTGTGTGTGTGTGTGTGTGTGTGTGTGCGGCTAAATGTGTGCCATAAACATGATTACAAGTGAATTGCTGAGCAAATCAAGTGAATGGCTGAATGGCATAGATACTCGTATCAAGCGAGTGAGGCATAATTGTTGTTGATCTAAATGGATTAAGTAATGGCCACTGAAGTGTTTCCATGAGGATTACCTTAACAATGGCTAGAAAACCTGCTCTCTCTCTCTCCCCAAAGGACAAACCTTTGCCTGAACCTACAAATGAGCATTTCGAGATGTGTGTTCAGGTAGCTCTTCTAGTCTGCCTTTATAATGGAGTGCTTAGTTGCAAATTCAACTGCATTGATTAAGACGAGCAAGTCGCTTAGAAATCAACGACGAGGCATTTCCTTGCTTTAGCCAAGTAGTGCCTGGCAAAGGTCCAGCAAGAATGAGGCTTTGCAATTCTATTGGCTCTCTTTAAAACTTGTAGGCCACATCTGAAGATATCAGCAGATCATATTGTAATTCAGATAATGCATGGAATTACATCACCTAAGATTAGCAAGCCTGCGACAATTTATATGATCTTATCCTCCTCCCTTGAGAGTCCTACTTACACATAAGGCTGTGAAGTTATTAGTGGCCCTCGCAGTGTTCTGAGATATTCATGATTGCCGAACAAGAAAGCCTTCTTTCTGTCACTTAAAGAACTGTGCAATAACTTTTCTTTCATATACGACTACGAACGCATGGTATCTTTTGACTTGGTTTCTGTATTTGCTGGAATTCCAACTGATTTAGCCATTGAGGTAGTGCAAAGGAATTGGGACAAAAGCAAGTAGCAAACAAGCATTCCCAAGAGATTCTTAATGGAGATCCTGACCGCCTGCATCACAGGAAATATGCATAATTACCAATGGGATCGCCAGCATCACCAATCATCGCTAACATTATAAAGGAGGAGGTTTTGACAAGAGTAAATTCTGTCCGACTGTCATATTTGCCATAGTTAAGAAAGACGAACTCCTTCCATAAGGACATAAAGTTTACATTGGATCTGGAAAGGGTCGTTTGACTACCATTTCTTGACCCTATTGAAGGTCAACTTGTATTAAAAACCACTGGAAACAGGTAGAGATATAAATTACTTCTCAAGACACCCAAAAAAGTATGACGATAAACACTGCTGAGTGACCCAATCATTCAAGATGAGGACAAAAACTAATGACTTTCCAATCAAGATAGATGATACATACTCTTCTAAGCTCTTATGGGCACTCAAATCGGATTGCTACAACATAGAGAACACGATAATGGCACACAAGACACTCAGAACAAATTCAATATTTTTCAATAACATAAAAAAGCCATGTAATATGTTTAGAATTCTGTGGGCAGGGATGGGGCCAATATAGGCAAAAAGTATACGTTATATATCGGGACGTTGCCCTGCACGTTCAAGTAGACCTAGGCTAAACCCAGGCTAGAAGCTTCCATCTCCCGCCCAACCAGCCGAAAGGCTGGACTCGCTCGCTCACTTTCAATGATAGTAAAAATCAACAAAACATAAACAATCTTGTTTTCACATCTCCTCGCCAAAACCAGCTTCTAATTTATCTTTCAGTAAAATGCAGTTCTTTCTCTCTCACCAATTCAAAGTTGGACTGGAGTCCCTTGTCGAAAAGTTCATCTACCTGGCAGGCCACACAAAATTCCAATAACTAATTCATTTCACATTGAATTACAACGAACACATCAAATTCTATATATCTACAAATATTTCTGACAATATTTCATTTAAAGAATTTGCTTAGTTTTGCTTTTAACGAAAAAAATTACAAAATTCACAAAACAAAGCCTGCAGAAGGGCTTCGATTTCATGTTTCTTTTGGGTGCCCTGGCTGCCTGCACAGGAGGGAATTGTTTATTTTGGCTCAACTTGATTTCATTTTGCCATAAATTTAGATAGAGAAGCACAGATAAAGATGGGGTCAGGGATGGGCTACGTTTTCCTGTCTGCCTTGGCAAAAACCGCATGAAATTAAAGCCAGTGGAGTCCAGTTTACAGCAGTCCAGTGCAGAGTCCACTCTAGGGCAGTTCTGACTTTGGTTTTTTCCAAAATCAAACGCATAGCCAACACCTATTCTGGGCAACAGCTCAGCCCAGTCCAGCCGCTCGGTCTCCGGCTCTGGAGTCAAATTCAGATGCGAATGCACACAAATATTGTAATGGCCACATTTTGAGTGCAAAGAGGCAAAAACTCCGACACTTTTGTGGCAATTTCACCGCAAGTTTTTCTGGCACACACTTTTAAAAAGGTGCTGGCGGGGATGGGGGAGGTGAAGGCTGTTGCAAAACTTTTGGTACAGTTACAGTTGCTGCTGCGTCCAGCGGCGGGGTGAAAATTGTTCATAAATCTTGCAACTCTGGACAGGCTCGATTTGACACTAAAACAATAACTGCAATAGGAGCAGCTGGCAAAGGAGGAGGCAGACGAAGAGTAAGAGGACGAACTGAGCTACGGCTGAGCTGTGAATTGTTTGCAACGCCGCCTCCCTGGCTAATGAAGTGCAGTCTGGTCAGCCACATAATGCCCATTCTCTAGCAGTTAGCTTCGCACTCGCTCTCTCATGGTTTTTCCTTTGTTCTTCTTTCTTTTTGCAGGACCTGCTTTCTGGGGTCTCATTAATCCAGAATGGTCGCTCTGCAACAAGGGACGTCGACAGTCGCCGGTGAATTTGGAGCCGCAACGTTTGCTCTTCGATCCGAATTTGCGACCCATGCACATTGACAAGCACAGGGTAAGTACGAAAGCCGCGAAGGATGCCTTGAAGGAAGGCCACTTTGGTGACTTCAAGTAGTCGCATATATATATATATATATATACTATAAACATCATACATATATATTTTCCAGATAAGCGGATTGATCAGCAATACGGGTCACAGCGTCATCTTTACGGCTGGCAATGACACGGTGGCCAACTATGATGGCAATCAGACGCCAGTGAACATATCGGGCGGACCGTTGTCCTATCGATATCGCTTCCATGAGATACACATGCACTATGGCCTCAACGATCAGTTTGGGTCCGAGCACAGCGTCGAGGGCTATACATTCCCAGCGGAGGTGAGTCCAGACATTTGGCCATCCCCCAAGTACCTTTGCCGCCAGTCAATTTCAATTTCATTCTCTTTGCCTAAATTCAGCCTTAGACATTTTGACACTTGCCAAAGATTCGGACGCTGTTTTTGCTTCCGCTGTCAACAGATATTGTGTGTGTGTGGGTGTGTGTGTGTGTCTCTTTAACAATTCAATTGTGTGCGAGCGTGTGTGTGTGTGTGTACTGTTGCTGGTGCTCGATGGGGCTGGTTGGTTTGTCAACTTTTTCAACTTGCCCTGCTTGATTTCTTTCGCTCGCATTCCCATCCCCATCCATTTCCCTGTCCCTGGCATCTGTGCTCTGACGTCGTCTCATTGTTGTACTTGCTGTAAACTTGTTAGCTCGCCTGCTCAAATATTTACGCAGATAAACGAGCGGAAGTGTATTTGATCAGCATTTAACGTGGCAAATGTCGATTTGTCGCTTGCCGTTTGCTGGCACAAGTCTCCCCCTCATCCTCATACTCATACTCATCCTCATTCTGAGCAACTCTCAAACTTTACAAAAATCTTGGGATCTCCCGCACTACCCCTCCCCCACTCATACACACACACACGCACACGCACACACAATGTTATCATCAACGTTGGCCCTGTCTTCGGTTTCAACAATCTGTTGGCGTTTGTCTTTTGTCTACAGCTTTATGCCCTTAAATCATTCACACAGACTCTTGGTTGAAATTGGCAAAAAAAACAAGAAGGCTTTTGAAGCGGCAGCAGCACAGAAACCACGTCTAGCTGAATTGAGAGACTGTGAGAATCATAAGGAGCTCTTTTTCAGTCGTCCTCTTAGAGTTCCTTACTGAGAGAGAAGCCAAAACGATTGCACATCGTTCTCAAAACTGTACTGCCAACAGTTAATTTTTCCATATAATCTCGTAAATCATTCAGAAAGTTTGTTCTGTGTTCTCAGATAATGTCTTTGAAGAGAGAAGCTCTCAGCTCAAATCTGTTCAGCCCTCGGGGTGCTGCGGATGACAAATTCTGCTCTGGCTCTTACTTTGCTTGAGCTTATGTAGCTTGTACTAATGCTAAGTCGTTCCTGTGGATGCTATGCGTTGAATTCTTTCTTCAATTTGGTCCTTCGAGCCGGTGAAAAATTTATATGTTAGGTTTTTAGTGTAGAGTAGCTTTGGACTCACATTTATGTGAAATTTCGAGTTAAAATCTCAGGGAATTTGTCGCTGCTTTTGTAAATTCTCCAGTGGGAATGATATGCGTATATTCATCTAGCCGAGATGAATATTTTGGCGTTTTGAAATGAGAAATTTATTGTATTACTTGTACATTGTTTTAACATCGCCAGGCATAAGTATTTATGTGTCATATGGCAGGCGGCGGTGCAAACATCTTCACCTTGTCAGGCCTCTGTCTGGAAGAGCAAAAGCATTCGAGGACGACTCCTCAGTGGCAGGCAAAGTGTACACATGCGTGCTTCCTGGTTCATGTTTTTCTCTTTCTTATGTTGATTTCGCTTCTTGGCCTTGTTTGTTGTTTGGCAAATATGATTTTTGCCCTTTTTCATTTTGATGTCAAGTTCAGAGGCACACACACACACTAATACACACACACACACACTCACGCTTGAGTTGATTTGCGAGCAGTTTATTAAAAATGTGTAAATACGCGACTTGGCTGCAAGCTAACAAGGCTACCAGCGCAGTTTGAAGATGCCAGATTGAGATGTTTTTGTTATCTTTGGCTTCGTTTTATTAATTTTATTTTGCGCTAATTTCTTATGGAATTGATGCGATTTGTAACAAGCTCAAGCAGCTGTCACTGATTGCACTTTGGGGCTGGTGTTGGGTCTAATGATCCTCATTGATTGTTATTGCCCAACGGCAGACAATGTCTTCTGCCCTGGCCAACCTCTCAGCCATCCCATCCCCACAGCTTCGGCTCGGCATCTGTCTGAATCTCAATTAATAGCCGGACATTTCTTTTCTCTAAGCCCCCCTCTCGAAGCCCGCCTGCTGCTGCTGTTGTTGTTGCTGTTGGTATTTGTGCCGCACATAATGTCCAGCTGTTGGCAATTTGTTGGTTTTGGCCTCAATGTGCTGTGACTTTTGGCTGCATGTGCAGCTTATGCTCTCTAATTAGTAAATGCCAATCTTAATTAACTCATATTTTCACCACGTGGTTGCCCGACAACTGCAAGTTCCGAGAGAGAATGGAGAAAAAATGTGGCCATAAATAATGCCCACCGTGTGACCACTTTGTCCAAAATAACAATGAGAATTTCATTTGATTTATTTGAAGTGGAAATTTCAGTAGACTACATATTTGGCTGGCATTTTATGTGGTTATCGGTTTGGTTTGTATATTTCCAAGTGTTCTTTTAGGTGAAAGGAAAAACTGGAAAGGCACATGCATATGGAGCAAACATCAGAGCAACGTTGTGATAACATTAAACATGCACGTTTACGAGTATTTTGATCGCCTTTAGTAACTTCATTGACTGCGAAAGGGAGAAAGGGAGAAGGGGAGGACAAAACCAGGTGACAGAAAAAGGAGTCCGAGTACAGGAAGAATAGAGCAAGATTACAAAAGGCAAAAGAGGAAAGTCTGAATAAACAGAGGAGATTACAGAGACAGAGAAGTTTAGGCAGAGGGAGATGACTGACTGACTTAGCATCAAGGCACAGATCAAACGGAAATAGCTAGGATGCTGCTATTTATACAGAAGGTATAATTCATGGAATGGGCGCACACTAACAAGCGATGTTGGCATAGTCCAACTAAAATAGGGTCAAAATGAAGGCTAAAAGTTGTATGAAGCCAGGCGTCGCACTTTTCTTTTCTTGGCACCTAAACTATGGGACCGATTGCCATGCAAGTTTAACAGTATATTAACAGTGCCCAGGAGAAGATTAAGGGCTGCATGTTGGTATATCGATATATCGATAATTATCGATACACACTGTTTTCTATAAATGTTTAAAATGTTCTAACATCGCCCAACAGAAGGTTGTCGATATAAGGACAAGCTGATATATCGTTATATATATTTTATTTCCTTTTGTTTTATTTCATTTACTTTCTTTGCGAATTTCATTGAACTTTAGTGCTTTTTAGTGCGTTTTCCTTCAACCATTTTCAAGCACTGCAGCTCAGTTTTTGCTCCAGTGTCAAATGGTTAAACTCTGGCAGACTGTTTAGATCCCTTGTCTCAACTATTCCTCATCCCCTCCCCCACCCAACTCCACCAACCCTCTGCCACTTCTTCTGCTGACTGCTGAGTGATATGCGACACACTTTTCGTTTTCATTTTCATTCTCTTCCTTGGCATTTTCATTTTCATCGTCTGCTGTGCTGAGCTGCGCCATGCCGTGCTTTTGTTGCTGCCCCCTTTAGCACCGCCACCCTGCCACTGCTCCACACAGGCAATCAAAGTGAGCCACAACAACAGCTGCAGCAAGTGCAGCTGCAACAGCAGCAGCGGCAACAACATTGCAAATAACGTTATAAATCTGTTGCATGTCAGCAGTTCGCCAAATGGCGACTTTTGACTAGCGACTACCGACTGCCACATGCCGCCTCTCTTTCGCTTCTCTCTCTCTCTCTCTCTCGACTCTTGACTCGCCATTTTCCTGAGACTGACTTTTGACTAGCTCCAGCCAATGTCAACGCAAATTAATTAGAAACTCGGCAAGAGCTGCCATTGCCATCGCCGTTGCCGTTGTCCAGTGTGACGTTGAATGCCTTATCCTTTTTGATACGAGGATACTTTTTCATTTTCAAACACGGAAAGGAGACAACTAAGAATGCTGCAGTCGAGCGAATGACTGACAGTGAGATACTCTGTGTCCTGTTGACAAATCATTGCCAAGTACTCAGGGCGGAAGGAAGATTGAATCGGAGTTAGGAAAGATAATCGCTATAATGCCAGTTCAAGGGCAGTTTCACTAAGGTTTCTGTACCTAAAGTTAGCCTTTCTCTCTTGTCTTGAATTAAGTTTAGACTGTCCTATGTATTATCGTAATTCTCAAAGTATACTTTTGGTTATCCAGGGTTATAATGTATACTCAGCAGTTCCAGAATGTTTTATCAGCCTGCTGTTCTCATAAGGCTTAACCTATCACTGTCCTCTTATTAAAGTTGTTCATCAATTGAATCTCAACTGCCCTACATTTCCACATAAACTACTTGTTTTGGCCAAGTTTTTGGTTAGCCGAAAATGTGTCTCTTTAATTGCCAGGCCAGGCCAGGCTAAAATTTCATGCTTCTTAATGAATTCGTAATTGGCAATTTTAATTAATCCAAACAAAATCCGCAACGAGATTGCAGACAGTTGGAGCCGGCATGTCTTCGATTTCAGCTGGAAGCGTTGTTGTTCTTGAATGGCAACGCGTTGCGTTGGACTGAGGGGGATTGAGATTGGGCGAAGGGCGGCAAACATAGAGGCAGGGGCTTCTAATAGGTGGTTACACTTGACGAAAAACTTGCTAAGCCAAATGTTGAACAACAAGTTAAACAAGTTAAAATTAGAATAGCAAATCTTTGTATTACCTCTCCATAAGCATGGCCACGTTGTTGAGATTCAACATACAAAGCACATCCTTTTTTGACGGAATCTTCCGGCTGGCCATACCAGAAGGTGCCCAACTAATCGGTACAAAAACATCATCAACATCCTCAACAGAGTAGGAGGATCCTACTGTCCAACGTGACAAGATCGACATTGCTATAGCCAGCTCCAGTCTGGCTAAATGCGCTCCACTCGACCAGCTATAATCGAAGAGGAAGATAGCGGCCGAACGAACCACTATAATAGAAATTACACAGGTGAGACGCTTCGCGGTCCTTTAAAAAGGACACACGCGAGAGTGCAGAGAAGACAAGAATGGTGGGATAGCTCTACCCAGGGCCGGTGGACACACCGCCTCACCCCCAATCTTCAAGCATGGCTCTGTAGAAAGCACGGCCAGCAGGTGCTGGCCAGGAACCTGCAGCGGAATGCACATGGTGTAGCCGAGAAGTGGTGGAAGATGCCGAACATGACATGTTCAGTTGCGCAGAATTCTCTTCTCAGCGACGAGAACTGGAACAAGAATTGGAATCTGAGATCTCGGTGGCGAGCTTATCCCATCTATGCTGGGGAGCGCGGAGAACTGGCAGGCCGTCAGCAACTTTGCCATGGACGCAATGGATTGGCCTGCGGAGGGCTGAGCGCGGCGGCACCGAATCTTCTGCAAAGCAATGCTACACGGCCTTACCGCAGAAGGAAAGCCTCGCTTCATATAAAAATATATATATATATAGCTTTCATTCTGAGCAATTTTGAGCAGTCAAACTTTGGATCTAGATTACATTGTTGGCGAAGGTGCAAGGGCTCGTAATGTATATGTTTTTCCCTCGTCCTTTCCTTCTTGGCCCTACTTCTGTGTGTTGGTGAAATCATTATTATAAGAAAGATGCCCTAATCTATTTCATTCATTGACTTCTTAAATTCTGTATTATATTTCTACTATAATCCTGCCCTCTTTGAACCCCACCAAGTTACCCAAGATCTTCTTCAAACTGCATATGCAATTCTTAATTTAGTTCGGAATTGCAGTTTTGATACGAATCTGCAGCAAAACTGAGCGTATAAAAAGTAAAAATTATCAAAGAAAATATAAAGGAAATACGCTCAACATATATTACGTAGATGATTTAAAACCAAGTAATACAAATAAAAATATTAAAAATTAAATAACTTCGAGTTATCGCCTCGAATCTACAGCAGACCAAATATAGACTTCAAACGAAGGGAAGTAGCTCGTTTTCGATTTAAAACCAAGTAAAGAATAAGAATAAGTAAAAACAACATATATTACGTAGATGATTTAAAACCAAGTAATACAAATAAAAATATTAAAAATTAAATAACTTCGAGTTATCGCCTCGAATCTACAGCAGACCAAATATAGACTTCAAACGAAGGGAAGTAGCTCGTTTTCGATTTAAAACCAAGTAAAGAATAAGAATAAGTAAAAAGAAAAGAAGAAAAGAAAATAATAAAAATATAATAAAAAGTGAATTCGAGTAGCTCTGCACGGCTTGAGCTACCGAAGACGAATGACTTCAAATGCTGGTGGCCAAACAGAGGACACAATTGTAATCCTGGTCAAGGCCTACTGTGATAATTTGAAAACTGGATAAAAAATTCAAAAGCCAAAGCCAACTAGATTTCCTTAGAGGCATGTCAATGCTCTCACACACACACACACACACACATATTTTGGCCATAAAGATGAATTCTAATTTCTTGATTTCGATTTTTTCTTATATTTCTTAGAGTGTACTTTTCCTTTACCCATTTTTTCGACTCTTAATCCTTGAGCAAAGGCTCAATCATATCTATTTTCACTGGTGTATTTTGATTTGTGTATGTATTTGTGAATGTGCGTATGTCTGTGTGTGCCAATCTGTGTGGCAATTTAGCACTTGTCTTGTGGGTAAAATTTAATCACCTGGCGCACTCAATGGCCTGACCAGGCAGGGAGTGGACACGGGCAAAGTCTTCTAACTACCACATCCATCCGCCTAATGGGCTCACGCAGTTCACCCTTTCAGCTGGCCGCTGCTGCGGTCGCCATCCATCCCAGTCCCGTGGCAATGGCCCGTTGGCAACCAAAGACCAACCAGCCAACGGACGAACGCTCTGACAACCGAGGATGGCTTAACCATTAATTTACGCGCTAACCATGAAGTACTTAAATATACAAATGTATTTGTATCTGTGCACTGCACTTAAACACACACACACACGCACACACACAGGCAGCACACTCACACTCGCTGCTAATGAGGTCGTGTTGTAATTTTCGGATGTTTATCCCTTTGGCCCCGCTCCCGTTCCCGTTTCCGTTCCCGCTTCCGTCCTTTTAAAGGCAAAAACAAGCGATTAAAGCTGTGCGGGAAATCGCTCTAAAACCCACGATTGAGACGATTATGCGGCTTGGAGCTGTTTGCAGGCAAACCGGATGTTAACATTTAACGCTCAGCTGGTAATTAGTTTTAGTTTTTCGAGGTAACTTTTAGTTAAGCCAACCAATTTAGACGGTCACCAGTTTTTTTTTCGTTGTTGTTGCTACACATGTGTGGGATATGTATGTGTTAGTATATAGGATAGCTTATGGGGGTATTATTCACACAGCTGCTATAAGTTTCATTTGTAAACTGATTTGGCGTCGTATAGCGATGGCTGTGCAGCGGAGAAAAGTAGGATTAGATCAACTGTGAGAAACTAAGCTTCACCTAGACCAGAGACTGTTGTCCAGATGTATACATAAGAGACCTGCATGGTGGTAATCTAAATGAATCAGTAGCTCAAACGCTACTTCAGTTTATTTGAATAAAAAAGGACAAATTTTCGGGTAACCGAAAATTACATATCCTTGCAGAATCGGTTGAAATTCAGTCAGCATCTTAAACTGACATCTACCAAATTTGGTTCAATTCGGTTAAAATGTAACCAATTTTTCTGTACTAAGAGTTCAGTCCGAATCGGTCAGATATATGGGGGCTATGTGATATAGTAGTCCGATCTTGACGATTTGTACATATGAGAAGCTTACAGCAGAAAGCAGCCTATGGTGAATTTCAACGCGATAGTTAGACTAGTTTGCATAGAAACAGACGGACATGCTCTTATCGGCTTGTCATGCTGATCTAGAATATATCTACTTAATGGGGTCGCAGATTTTTCCTTTATATTGCCCTCCTATATTGTTATAAGGGATTTCGACTGTACAACATTTCATAGGTTTGAGACTTAACTTATACATACGGGAAGTAATCCTATATGTTCATTCTCGTACATTTAACATATGAACGGATATTATTTATTTTCAAATTTTTCAGCTTTGTATAAATTTCTCAAAAGCGTCTATGGCCACTAAATTAAATGAACAGAAATATATTCGACTTACTTACTTACATTTACTTAATCGATGGTCCACAGATGCTTCACAAATTATTCATATAAAGTTATGGAATTTGCCATGTTGGGTCGTTCAGACGACCTGAACGTATTTTTATATTACACTCCATAGATTGGTGGGAATAGTTCAACCTGCATGCAACCCGCGATCAATTTTGTCTTATTCTCAATATGAAATTGCACAGTAACTTGAGACGATTTCGGTCTTTCATAAAGCAAATTAAACAATGCCAGGTAAATGCAAATTCTTTGGCTTAACTTCCATTACACTCTCCATCGTCGATAAGGCCATCTTTTCAGTCAAACATAGACAAACTGATAATTCAAATGCTCTTGACATTCCGTGGCCACTTTGCCTCTCTTCAAAATGTTTATATGACACAGCACCATTGGTCTTTCAATAAGTCTTTCAATAGGTAAGTTTCCCACGGAATTCCAAAAATGCCGTTAGTTAACATTTTGGCAAATCCTCTCCTAGTTGATGGTCTACTATTGTAGTTTATCAATGAAGTAAATTTATACTGCTTGCGATCAGAAATCACGTGAAATGCAAAAGCTCATCTTTAAGTGCTTCGCAAGACACAGCAAAGACACTGCCTGTCGTCCAACGGTAAAACAAAATCTCGAGAGCGTTGCAGCTGAATACCAGAACAAAACAAGAACGATAACTGAGCAGTCAATAAGCGTCTCTCTGAGCATCGACATACTCTCGCAAATGGAAACTCTCTCGCGCATTTGGTTGTTGTAACCGATGCAAAAAGCAAATAATAATTTTATCTGATTTGTCTTTGTAAGCGATGCAGCAGTAGGCGCTATGGACTGTGAGGGCGAAAAATCATGAAAAATCGCAATTTGGTTGCTATAACCGGTATGCTGTTGTAAGCGGTGTTGTTATAAGTGATTTCGATGGTACAGATGTTAACGAGTGAGTCGTTTATTTCTTCTTTGTAATAGAGACAGAGTCTAAAAGCTATTTCAGCTATGTCTGAAAGACGTCGTAGTTAGAAGAAAGATTGTAGTAAGCCATAAGCATATTGCATTTGATCCACAAGTGTTCATACGTTGAGTTTGTTAAACCCAACAAGTGTTATTTACATGTGCATAAAGCTTTGTGGCTCACAATACGTTTTCACGATGAGAGCCAAATTATGCTGACCGAGCGAGCTTATGCATATGCATATGAACACAGCTGACTGCCGCCCAAATTTAAGTACGAAAGACAAGCAATTACCAATAAGGAATCAGAATTAAAGCAAAAGAGTGAATTTGATAAGAAAGGGAGAACCAACAGAGTTGATCGTGATGCTCGAATTAGTGTAAGCCGGGATAGGCACAGATTTCAAACAGCCAGTTAATTGTCCGTACGGAAGTGTAGACGCATAAAACCAAAGAGTGAAATCTACCGTGTGAAGCCTGAGTCGTGGAAGAAATCATAAATCTATTTGAAACTCCCGTCGAAGCCGTAGTCTACATGAACGTATGAGATAGGAAGGGAAAGGAAGCCTACTTGTGTTACGGAAGACCTGTTATCCAAAGACTCACTCACCACTCACCGCTCACTCTCTCGCAAAAACCAAACAGCACAAGCCATACCAGCTCAGATCTTTACTCTAAGAGAGCTAAACAGCTTTTACTACAATGATTAGCTCTTCTACAATGTGCAAAGCGTTTATTTAGTAAACAAGTATGAGAGGATTAGTAGTCATTTGTATGACTAATACCAATTTATGCAGTCATGATTTGGTGGAAGTGAATGCAATTACTGTGGAACTCCACTATTGATGTTAGTTGTTAAATAACTATTTTTGCAGTCAGGTTACCATTTCTTGGTAATTATACAACCGAAATAGTTAAACTACTTATGAAAGTTAAAGATTTTACTATGAGCCATAGGTATGATTAACTATAGAGGAAGTTTGATTTGACCGTGCTCATGGGCTGGCCCATTTCAGCTCACTAAACGAGTGATTTAATCCATGGATCTGCTATTAGTATTACGTTTTGATAACATCTAACTACAACTATCTATCCACAACTATCGCTCCATAAAGTGGTTTCTGAATTATGTAAGCGTTTCAATCGGCCTCCCGATTCGTTTGTTAACACAACCAATTTATGGGCATATAATTTTACCGCTTGTCAGCTGATAGAATTCGAATTCTATCGATTAGCCATTTGTATGGCATTAGCAGACACCCTCGTTTCGACAGCCAGCAATTATGGGCAATTCCTGCTCCTGCCTCTGCAGTGCCGCTCCAGTGTGGCACAATAGAGGCTCAACTAATTGGCAGCCACTTCAGCTTCAGCTCCAGTCTGGGAAAGTTATTCCCTATGCAATATGTATATAAATAGTGTACTTCTAGACTATTTCATTCAACCATTCAGGATTCAACGATTAAAACATAAAGTATGCCAGGCCCACGTCCACATCCACGTCCACGTCCAGGTCCTGGTTGCGTTCCAGTTTCAGTTTCTCATTCTCATTCGCTTTGCCTCGTGCTGGTGTGGTGTGCTGTGGCAATGTGTGCGTAAAAAATTATACAATATTTACCGCAAACTAAAATGTTATACTTCCGTTTCATTAAACAGCAAAGCGTGCGGCAGCAAATAAACACGAACAACAATAGCAACAGCAGCAGCAACAACAACAACAGCAAGTACCAGCAAATAGCCGGACAACAAGCCGTGAAAGGCTCTCAGTGTGTTTGTCTGTCTGTTTGCCTATCTGTTTGTTTGAGGTAGGACGATGGAGCCAGGGACAGGAACGTATAGGGAGGCTTGACACACACACACACACACACACACACACAAAGCACAAAGTCCTGGCATATTTCTTGCCGGAGAGGCTAAATAGAGAAACACAGTCGGAGTCGGAGTCGGCACGCTGTGTAGATAAGCGGAGTGGAGCGGTGTGGAGAGGCAAAGGCAACTTAATCAGATCAATTACACATGTTTTCACTGCATGGATTCCAGGCCGAGGACCAGCACCAGGACCACAACTAACCAAAGGACAAAGGAAGAACAAGAGACAGCGGGTAGCTGGCAGTTGCTCGAAAGGCAAGGCAAGAGACGGAGAGAAAGAGAGAAAAAACGGCCAACGTCATGCCAGCTGCAAACTTTGCCTTGGCTTGGCTTAGGCCATCGTAGGCAAACTAACCCCTCCCTTTCGCCCCCCCCCTTGTGGGTGTTCTGGGTGAATCAAAGCAATAACAGTGGGCGAAATTGAAAGTAGTTCATCTCAAATCGAGATAGAATGTTCTCTGAAATATGAAGTTGAAACGTTTTCACAAACAATAGATGAGAGTGCGGCATATTTATGGTTGACAGAGGAAAGGAATTCTACCTTCGGCTTGCCGCAGCTTGTATACGACTCACATTGCAAATATAGAACCGATCTAGATGAAACCTGTCAGCGGATGCAAAGATATGTTTTGATTTGGATGAAAAACAGAAAAGTTATGGTTATGATATAGTTCTTCGATCTTGATGAGATCATGATCATCATGGACAATTCTGAAGTTGTTTCTTAACCAAAGCTATTAGATAGTTTCATTCATACATATATGATCTTAGTTACATACCGAAATCTATAAAGTTGTATGACATAATAATACTTTTGAAGGCCAAATAGATCTGAAGCCGCCACTAGGGGAATCTTGAGATCTGATTTGGTGTCTCTTTGAAGAAGAAGAAACACTTCTTCTAGCTGTTATAAACATCTACTCGAATTCAATATACTCTGCACTCCCTAGAGCATCAGCTATACAGAAGTGTAAAGATATCTCAGCCTAATTTGAAGTTTCCTTTGTCTTTGACATCCACTGTGCCTCTCCCTCTCTCTCTCTCTGTCTTTGACCACATGATGCCTCATTGTCTTGTGTGTGCTTTAGCTGGTTGACTTGGCTTTCGTGTTGCACTGACCGGACGGGCGGTCACGTTAGCGTGTCCGGGGCAAGGGGAGGCACAGCAGCAGCAGCCGCAGCGGCGGACTCTGTTAAAGGCTGCCTAGTCCTAGATCTAAACTAGGCCCGAGAACACGGCCTCATGTCAACACTTTGCCGCCTATGTAGACCGTTGTTATTATGTAACTGTGTGTGTGTGTGTGTGTGTCTGTGTGTGTGTCTCTGTATGTGCGTCAGCTTTCTAGACAAATGAAGCAAATTAGCTTAACAACGCACTGGGGACATTGTCAAACACGCAGTGATAGCGGGGTGCGGGGGGGACATATAGGAGGCTGAGGTATGGCTTGAGGCTTCAGGATGCGGCTGCGGTGCGATGCCCGGCTCTGGCTAGCCACATGCTACCGGACATGGACCACTCATGATGGCCTCAGCTCTCTCCCTGTGTCTGCGTGTTTGCTGATGCACTTGTAGGCAGCACTTGGCTCCTAATTATGCGCTACACAAACAACAACAGCAACAACAACAAGAGCAACTAGAATGTCAGCAACCCCTTTTCCTAGCAAGACAGCTTTATGTGTTCTGTGAGATTTGCCCTGCTGGCAGTTTCTAAGGGTTTGCTAAATGTTGAAAATAACTTCATCAGCGAGAACTGTGATCTCAGATTATAGTTTTCTTTTCGAAAGCTTCTCCCTGAACATATTTCCGAAAGGAGTTTCAATGATTCTAGAGATCCCTTGGGGAAACCTCTTCCTTACTGTGGAAACTGTGGCAGCTGTTGGTAGTTAGCACAGGTTTTACAGTTAAGTCATGATGTTCCTTAGCAAGATCAGAAATGGGTATTGATATTAACCACAAGTACGTTAGAGACCAAGTCTCAGGGTTCGTTTCAAAATTTCAAAATTTCACTGAGCTCGCACAGATCGAGGCCAAGGCTCAGCGTTAAGGCGGTGCTTCAAGGAGAAGGCTGTGTTGGTGCTGCTATACATGGAGGACAAGTTCAACACACAGCATTTGAGCACGCTGCAGGCATCGTTTGTGACGAAGTAGGTAATACTACCCGACGAGCGACGTGCTCAGCTCAACATATGGGACACAGACAGCCATGGGCCCTATATACTATCGCGGTTCGGATGGTGCTCTGCTGATGTACAATATCACCTACATGGACTCCTTAAAATCGTGGGTGCGCGAACTAAAGCAGATGCGCGGCAGTGAAATCGGCAACAAGACTGATCTAGAGAAGCATCGTGGCATTACCTATGCCAAGGTACGCAGTATGTAGAAACGTCTGCCAAGGAAAATGAAGGCGTGTGTGAGGTCTTTGAGATGCTCAACCAGCTGATGCTGGAGAACTATGGTCCGATGATGCCGAGTTGGACACCCATCGCTACTGCTGCGGCACCTGCGACACTGAGGCCTGTGTCTGCGTATCCGAAGTGTGTGTCTGGTCATTTCAATGAAGCATCTTGCATCTGTTGACTTCATATTCAGCTTGGGCTTATTTAAACATGAACTGTAAAAGAAGCAATTGACAAAACGAAGTCGTTTCATTTATTTATCTGAATTTAATAATCACTTATGGCTTCTTCCTCGCAGACACGCATCCATCTTGTTCTTTGTTAAACATTTTGTATTCATTCAAAATGTTTTGCAACTTTTATGCGTGCTTGAATATTTCATTATGCTCTGCTTGTTGCGTTTGCATTGTCCCTTGTACTCCGGCTAGGCTTGCCACAGAAACGAATACTGAGACAGCTTCTGTGTGTGAATTAGTTACTCGCAGCATAGCCACTTTTCCCTGCCCCTCCCTGTTGCACTCCCTGCCACACCTACTGACTGCAGCCGCCTTCAATTCGTTCCTTGCCAACTGCAATTTACTCGTCACAATTTCATTTGCATTTACGTTTTCATTTTGTGTGTTTGCCTCTCTTCATTTCGTTTTTCTTTTTTTCTCCTTGCCGACTTTAGAAATTTTAATTTAATTTAATTTTTATTTGCTTTACTGGGCACACATTAAAATTGCAACATCCAGCTTTTAATATTTAAAATGTATTTTTACTTTTCCTTGCTTTTTTGTTTTCCCATTTTTATTTTCTGATATATTTCAAGTTTTATTTTTGTGGCTGAAAACTTGCCAGCAAATGGAAATGGAGAATGCGAGCATGCTAGCCGGACGGCGATTAACTGCCGAGCGCCTACAGCTGCCAGTGCCACGCCCCCCATGCCACATGCATGCATATGTGTGCGTGTGTGTGTATGCGTGTGTGTGTGTGTATCCAGCCCAGCTCTCTCTACTATTATTATTATTATTTTCACTATTGTCTGCAGCATTTCCTGCCGCCCCTTTGCGTCTGGTCAACCAATGAATGCACTCACACTCACTCACACACTCACACACACACACACACACACAGAGACTCATACCCACTTACAATCCATATAATCCTACAAATCTATGTACACATGGAAGCTTCAATCGTTTGCGAGAGTGGTTCTTGAGATAATTAAGATTTCATCAAATTTCTAGATCAAATTTGCAAATTTAAATAACGATCAACGCACAGGATAAACGAAAATAGCTAGGAGGTTGAAATGTGCACACAAGGTACAAGGTGCAAAGGATCTGCCTTTGACAAATTCCAAATGCAAGTGTGTCAAAATTGAGGTGAAAAGTTATATGTCTCGATCGATTTCAATCGATCCAGAAAAGTGACAACGCAGGAATGAAATGACTAACTAACTGACAAACGATGCCCAGCTCAAATGGTAAAAGCTAGAAGGCAGAACGTTTTGCCAAGCTGTGGGTGAACACTAAGTAAGCGCTTTGAAAAATTCCACCTGCAATCAAGTTAAGCAAGGCCTTGAAGTTTTAATGGGAGTGGGAGATTCGCCATAGCTCTGTGACTTATCAATATATATATAATGAGAGTTTTCATATAGATACTCTGGACCTTGGAAAGTAATATTCTTAAAGAAAAGTGGAAAAGCTAAAGAAATTTGTGAGCTCTTTTTATTATTTCTGGAAGTAGATTTTATGAACACATTTGCTGATGCGTTTTCCACATGTTGAAAATATTCAAAATTATATGTTCCTTCTTCAGCAAGCTCGAGGTCAACTGAGTGGGAAACGCCCATATAATTTGTAGGTTCAAACTCATTTTATATGGAAGTCCTATGGACAACCAAGCTGGATGCTTGATGGCCATATATAGAGCTCTGTTACTGGCTGGCTCCCCTTCATCAGTGACCTTTAGCATATAACACAAGTCCTAATAGTTAACATATTTTACTTTATCTTTTGGGAAAACTTTTCAAGTGCATCTCGCTTAACAATTACTGCTTCTTCTTTGCTTTTTTGCTCTGCTCTTTGCTATGTGGGGGATGGAGACAGCCCTTTAGTTCTTTGGGTGGTTCCCCTTGGTAGGCGTTTTTGGTTGTCGACGACGTGAAACAAAAGTGCAAATGCATATTTATTGTGAGCACATGTGAGTGTGTGTGTGTGTGTGTGTTTGTGTGTGTGTGTGTGTGTGTGTGTGTGTTTGTGACGTAGAGGAAGTAAACAGGCGGCATCTTTGTCTGATGTCCATTGCCCTGCCCTGGCCGCAGCAACTACCATTTCCATGTCCCTTTTGGCTAAAAGCAAAATACATATTTGTTGTTGCGGCGCTTGATCTCGCCTCTGTATACATATGTGTGTCTGTCTGGGTGTGTGTGTGTGTGTGTGTGTTTGTATGTTTGCCAACGTGTATTTGTATTTGTCTGCATTTTGTTGATAGTTGGGATTATTTTGTGGCAATTTATGCGAAACAAGGCGAAAGCTTTTGCCATGGACCAGTGCCTCAAGCCCCCCTCCCTCCCTGCCTCCCTTTCCTCCTTACATCTTCACACCAGCCTTTCTCTGGCCGGGGCCATCTCTTACACACCTCCTTGCCTGGTCACGCCCCTGCCTCTGCCTCTGCGTCTTGCCGGTGTCGCCAAGCTTTTGTATGCATTTGGGCTTAAATTGAGCAACAATAAAGTTTTTGGCCAAAAGCACACACACACACACACAGGCATACACAGGAGCCATGTCTTTCAATTCCCCAACTTATCTTTATCTCTAATTCTATTTCTATTTCCATCTTTATTGCTATTTGCATCTCTGTCTCGTTGCAGATACAAATATTTGGCTACAATTCTCAGTTATATGCAAATTTCTCTGATGCCTTAAATCGAGCCCAGGGCATTGTCGGCGTCTCCATTTTGCTGCAGGTAGGACTTCACATTCCATAGATCGTATCTATCTGGTTGATCTCAACTAATCTGTAACTGTTGACATTCGTTGTGCAGCTGGGCGATCTGTCCAATCCGGAACTGCGCATGCTGACGGATCAGTTGGAACGCATACGCTATGGCGGCGATGAGGCATTTGTGAAGCGTCTCTCGATACGCGGACTGCTGCCCGATACGGATCACTATATGACCTATGATGGTTCCACAACGGCGCCAGCTTGCCATGAGACCGTCACATGGGTGGTGCTAAATAAGCCCATCTATATAACCAAACAGCAGGTGAGTGTCACATACATAGGCAGAATCGATTGAGTCAGCTTAAAAAGGCAATCAAAATTGATGCTCAAACTTATGATAAATCCTAATCAACTTATGGCAAAGTAAAGAGGAATCCAATGATATCCTAATCAGATGATGACAAATACTATAAGCCTCCTTCTAGCTGCCGGCATCGGCTTTGAAATTGTAGGCTTTGATGAAAAATGAATGAAAAATATAAACAGAAAAAACAATTAAGAACGGGAGAGGGAAGTGCCAACATGATTGTAATAGCCACATGTATGGCTATGCTAATGCAACTATGGCGCTGTTGGCTGCTTTACTATCATTACTTTTTTCTTCATCTCCAAAAAAGACTTGTTTGAATGTGTCCTTATGAACATTTAGATCACAGATAATGACTTAGAACATTCAGAAAGTTCGCAGTAGATTCAAAAAAGATCTTTGAAAAACATCGGCTGTCATGACTGAGTGCACTATGGCTCTACCTGACAACTCTATGGAATAGATCTTCCAAATGTTGAGTATGACAACATTTTGAATAACATTTGAGCTGCATATTGTACGAGTGCAGTTTTGATAGCAGAATATACTAATCTCTGGTTTAGGAAAGAATGCAATTGAGACGCAAGAAAAGTAATCAAGTAGTGGAGGAATGAGAGATATTAAAATCTTTGGACCATCTCTTTAGGTATCCTAAGATACTCTTGGTTTCTGTTAATGATAGTGGAAATATGCATGCTGAAACATAAGTTGTGGAAGAGGTGCTATCTAATTGATCATTTGCAATGATATAAGATGCCATACTGAAATTAGCAAGATAGAACGACATCACTTTGCAGTTCCTGTGATCGGGGTATAACATGTTGGTGGAGCACCACTTACTCATCAGATGAATGTCTTGCTGCAACATAAGCTGATAGCAGTTTTCATCAGACGTCACACTTTTGAGTATTTGGAAGCTTGTGGGAGGTCATTTAGGAGAAGGTTGAACAGAAGAAGACCCAGATGACACCCCCTTGCGGTAAAATCACCCCCTGCGATCTATTTTGTAAATAGTCGGCAATCCATAAGGATAGCGCAGTGGATGAAGTCCAAAAAGGTTCAGACGGTCTTTCCTGTGGAGAACATTGCCTAGGTTTGGTCTCTTCTAAATCACAGTGTTCATTCACATGGCTTAAAATTACTTTTCTAATTAAACAGATTTGCATTCTAAGGTTATCCTTAATTATTTCAAATGAATTTAAGGTCTGAAACCTCTATGAAGAAGAACATTCTTCAGCCATTTCCACAATTTTATTGCTGCTAAAGCATAGATTTTGTTTGTCTCAATTCACACACAATACTTTCCCCTCTGCCATTCACCACCCCGCCCCGCTGAAGACTTGATTTTGACTGATGACCGCCTAATGTTTAATTAGTGTCCCCCAGTTGGCCATGTAAGCTGCTGCCAGCCGTCCATTTGGGTTGTCTACTTCGCTTCCGTTTTCCGTGTTCTCCCTTTTTATTAGCTAATTTCATTTAAGTTTTAAATTAAGTTGCTCGGACAACAAGAACAAACATCTGCAAAGTGGGATGGCGCCGTCCATAATTCAAAGCCAGCAACCAAAAAAGAAACGCTGGAAAAAATGTTAACGCAAATGTTTATTAAGTGCAGCGCTGTAATAAAGACGCCAAGATGCCTGTGCAAGAGACTGGTTGAGGGGGAGTGCGTGGGGAAGGATAGAAGTGGCCAGCGGCATACGTGTAAACAATGTAAACAGTGGCAGCACACACACACACACACACATACTCATACTTGCACATGAGTGCATCCTACAACTACAGCAACGATGACGACGTCGAGCAGACTCGGAATCGGAATCCAACGTAGCCGATGTAGAGGCAGACTCATAAAAACTTCAACAAGCTCAATGGCACCCATGGGCACATGATTACAACTTGTGGCAGCCATGCAGCAGCAGCAGCAGCAGGAAGGAGCAGGAAGGAGCAGGCAGGAGCACCAGAACCAGAACCAGGACCAGGACTACAGCCAGACAACGCGACAGCAATGTAATTTAGTGCTGGCAAAAGCGGCTAAGGGGAGCGAGAGAGAGGTAGAGAGAGAGAGTGGTAGGGAAAAGGTGGAAGTGGAAGAGGAAATACTACCTGAACCTTTGCCGGCGAAACATAATTTACCAAATTAAAGTAACACCGGCAAATGAAACACAGAGTGCTGCTAACGGAGGCTCAAAGAGAGAGAGAGAGGGAG
This sequence comes from Hirtodrosophila duncani, assembly GCA_037043425.1. Lineage (NCBI taxonomy): Eukaryota > Metazoa > Arthropoda > Insecta > Diptera > Drosophilidae > Hirtodrosophila > Hirtodrosophila duncani. The sequence goes on along the minus strand of JBAMBM010000823.1, from coordinate 1,613,444 downwards.
ATGGCAGTAGGAGCAGTGTGGTGCGGTGAGGTTGAGATAGAGGAGACGTAGATGTCGACTGGCTGCTAGGCGACATGAACTGAAATTGCAATTAACCCATTAACGTTCACCCCCCGACCAAAGCAGTTTCCACCCGCACACCCTTCCCATAAACTGTAAAAAACAGTGCAAGTTTCACAAATAATGCAGAATTGATTAAACAAAAATTTAGAAATATATATAAATTGCAACAATGATTTCGGAAATTCACAATGAAATTTTTGTGAAAGGTCTTAACGACGATGTTAAGAGAAGGACCCCCATTAGCCGGGTCTGTCCATGTAATACTTTATACCAAGCAATAGGAAAATGGATATATTCTGTAACCTATATGAATGTCGTATACAATTTCTTGGATCGGACTCAATTAGTTAAAGTTTTATTAAGAAATTGTTTGAATTTATGAATTTTATAGCATTCCATTGCATATTTACATTATGTTATTTACATTTGACTCTCATTGATCAGCACTGTTATGTGCTCTTGCTTTCACTCACATATGCTACCTGCTTTAACCTTCTGCTGACCAAGACTCGATAAGACTGTAATCGCTGCTCAGTCAAGCTGTGCAAAACTCTGCTCCGACCGAGAGGGAGTTGCTTGCTAAATTCCAATTGATATGTAGAATTTCCTTAAATTTTAACTAACAGAAAATGTTAAAATTCCACTTACTGAAAGGGATGTCAAACAAAGTGCAAAGCAGAGTTGAGGGTCTATATATAGTTTGTCTATGATTCCTCTGGCTGCGACCAGAACAAGTAAACATTCCTCATTGGAAATCTGGATATTACCAGCCAAACCAAAGATCTGCTGAACCAGCGTCTACAAAATTATTGGTGTTCCCATGGATTTCCACAAATATCATGGAAGTCTTAGAAGACATTGTCTAAAGTGCCCTCTTCGCCAATGACAACACCAAACAATACCTGATAATGCCTAAAAAAAGAGACCATTCGTTCTAATTAAATGTTATATGAGAATTATGCCGTATTCTTAAAATATGCAGGACTACGAATGGATACTTATGCCTGCAGTGTTCTACTCTTTTCGAGGGTTTTGTTGAAATATCTGAAGATCAGGCAAAGTTATGGGCGGAAGTTCTCCTAAAATTACAGGATATGATATAAAGCAGACCCGTGCCATCGTCACTTCTCAATTTAGTTGACCAATGTTGATTTCACAAAACATATTCAAGATATCAAATAAAGACAATCATCAGATCTAAAGTCTTTCATTTATAAGTAAAATTATCAGATGGATGAATATTTATACTATTACTAGTACCAGAAGAAGTCTTACTACTAGAATACGGCCCATGTTTGAGTCCTGTAAGAGGAGTATCAGTATCATATGTTGCTGGAACAAAGCTAACCGCTGCCTAGTTTCTGCGACAGATTAACGCCCGCAGACGGGCCGCAGTAACCGAGCACTTTACACTCACACGCACACACACACACATAAGCAAACAACTTAATTTACACTTGAGCGGGCACACACACTCGCACATCCTCCCACAGCCCGCCCGCTGCCGCTCCCATATCATGATGTCTCATGAAAAGCGCTTTTGACGGAAGTCAATTGATAAACAGATTGAGTAGATTAAGTGTTATTGACTCGATGCTATCGATGTTGTTGTTGTTGTTGTTGTTATTGTTGCTGTTCTGTGTGTGTGTGTGTGTGTGTGTTGTAGTTGGGTTTACTTTTATAAAAAATCTGCTGTGCGTGTGAATAAATGTGTTTATTTTTTCTGCCACTAAAGCATATTTTTAGGACTAGAAATTTTCAGTTTTTTTTTACTTGTTTGAAGTATGTTTAACGAGTTTGCTTGTTTGCTTTCTGTGTTAATGTCGGCTTCTGTTGTTGTTGTTGCTGTTGTAAAAAGTTTATAATTATGCACATTAAATGCTGTGCAAAGATGAGCTGGGCTTGGGAGCTTATCTACATCAGCTGCAGCATGGTTGGGGCAGGAATTGTATCTATGCTGTGGCTGGTCAAGTGTCGACTCGGGGATCAAGAGTTGGAGAAACTTGCTTAGGGCAATTAAACAGACGTTAGTTTGCCGTAGTTCCGTAGTTTATATGGTGTTAAAATGAGTAAGAATTTCTATATATGTCTTGAGTAAGAGTAAACAATAACATATTGGACCTAAAACAGCGATGGGCAGAGAGTGGCTAACAGAGCTCCCAGAGTGCTTAAGCTATGTTGCGGAGAAACTCACAAAGCAGAATATAAAAATAAGCAACAACAAATGCATATGCATATGATTCTAACGGTAGTTTTAGCTATAGATGTTGTTGAAGTGCTTCAGATTGAAAATTTGCTGCCCATCTCTGATCTACATATATGAAAGTAAACGGTGCCTGGAGACAGACAAAAAGAGAGAACTCGGGCAACTCCTGGTACATCTGATAGTATACTCATATGTCTATTCGAAATAGTTTGTTCAATAACGGCAATGAGGAAATGTTAATATAAAACTAATGAAAAGCTTTGATATCCTTAAAAGACAAGTTTTTATTTCCTATTCCATTGCAGTTGCACGCCCTGCGCCGCCTAATGCAGGGCAGTCCCGATCACCCAAAGGCGCCGCTTGGCAATAATTATCGACCGCCGCAACCACTTCTGCATCGACCCATTCGCACCAACATTGACTTCAAGACGGCGAAAACAAACGGCAAGGCCGCCTGTCCCACCATGTACCGCGAGGTCTACTACAAAGGTGAGCGGGGAACCTAAAGCTAAAACAAGGATTTATAGTTGCTTTTTATAAATATGAAAAAATTTGAACATTTTCATGTGAGCAGCATGAGAAGGGTACTCCATATTGCCATGTCCGTCCGTTTGTTTGTGCATGAATTCTGATAGACAAACAGATAAGCTTCATATACTTATACACCTTCGCATTCCAAGAAATCTGTCTGTGAGTGAGAGAGACAGAGCACAGGGCTACTTGGCTTGCTTTGTTAGCGGCATCTATTGTACGAGGTTGTCATTAAAATGTTTTTATATGTAAGCTATAAGTTATAGTGGTCCGATCTGTATGTTTCTAAGGTAAAATGACAAGAAAGAAAAGCTAACGTCTTGTAACAGAAACTTACATACCCCTGCAGATTCGGTTGAAACTCCGTCAGCAGACGTGAGACCTTCCAAAGGAGGTTTAGTTTAGTAAATAAGGTATACTAAGAGTTCATTTCGAACGCTTCCATCTACTTATGAATTTCCCGATTTTCACTAACCCTTTTACTTGTTGCATTTCCCTCATCTTCATCTACAGCAACCAGTTGGAAACAAAACTAAGAGTCCATGCCCCTTTCAAAGACGTAATTGTGACGTAACGTAATATAACGTAAGACGTTTGTGACGTAAGTAGCGTGCGGCGTGCAACAGGAGCTTCCACTAAACATATATACACACACACACATGCACATGCACATGCACATGCAGCAGTATGTGGGTGCAAGGCGATTGAGAGGATCAGCAGGAGCAAATGATGTCAAGTTGTTGCAGAGCATTTGGCCAAAGGAAAAGAAGGGCAAAGAGCAAAAGCAGAATAAAACAAAATCAACTAACTATAATTATTAATAATAATCAATTTTTTTGTGTGTGTGTGAGTGTGGAAACTAAGCTGGGAGAAATTCGTAAATTTCTCTATAAAGTTTAATATTTTTTTTTTCCAGCATAAAAAATATATATAAAATTTAAATAATATGTAAGTATAATGTTAATATCAAGCGATAACGATTAACCATAATCATAATCATAAACATAAACATAGCATATTGTATATGGGGATATAGACAGCGTTTTTCTAGGTGAACAAAAAAGAACAAAAACAAAAACAGCAGAAAAAAAAATATAACAAAATATGATATGAAACTATAAAAACTATTTAAAATGTCAAAACTAGAAAAAAAAACAAATAAAAAAAATTAAGCCCACCCAAGCTATAAATATATACGTACATATACATGTGTAGATGTGTCTCGCTTTATCTATATATATATATATATATGGTGAATATGTGTATGCCACATGAATGTGTATGTAGATAGAAGGACAGCATATACATAGGCTATGCATATATGATACAATTATATACATATGTAGTATATAGTATATATATATATATGATAGTTGATTGTGACCTAGGGTCTAGGAGCTGTGTGTAAAATAGATGAAACTAAATGAATATGAAATTTACAAAAATATATATGCAAGCAATTCATTACAAGATTTATATGCATTATAACAATGATTAAAAGATGATCACAGATGGCTTATAAGGTGTGTCTCAAATACTTAAGAAAAGCTGATTCTAATCATACAAATATGACAATTTTAAAGCTGATCAGAAGGGTTAATTATTTAAGCACTTTCAGTTTGTTAGAAAAGGCTCAAGGTCAAAGTGTATCAGGAGATAAGTTCCTTTGCGTGCTCTAAAATATTAAGTATAGAGATTATCCATATTATCCCAGTGAGTAACAAGGCAAGCCAGGGAGGCAAAGTCATCCGGGTGTGTTTTGGTAATTCTCAGTTAATTCCAAATTAAAAACTCATCAGTGGCTAAGAAGAGTTCTGAAAGCTAAGGATTTCGTCAGGGTTCAGATACATCTCATAGCAATAGGCCATCTACTTGACTCAGCGGCAGGTGTGACTATTAGTACTCCAAAAAAGTCTGCTTTTATACAAATTTTGTTCTTCAAATCTGTGTGTGTACATGTGGTAATATAAATCCTATATTTACGATCTGCACATTTGTTAGCTATATAAAAAGGTTGCTCAGGTGTAATTATAGCTTGAGCATGGTCAACTACATAATTTGGTTCTTTCTGACCTGACATCTGGTATGCAAACAGAATGCAACTTTTCACTTCAAGCGATGCCTGTGTTTTGTATATCTTTTTCAAGCATCTCTCTTATGATTCCTTGGTGTCTTCTTAGAGTATCATTGTATCTACTGGTGTGCCTTCCAATAAGCTCCTCCACTGTATGCAGATTCAGGTCGCGATGATAGCGACATGGTGCTCCTTCTGTTGCTCAGCCACCGCAGTTGTTTTACAGTTGACCACATCTTCTAGCCGTAGCTTTCAAGTGAGGACTAAAAGTTAGACGTTTGTCACGGTTGATACCGAGATACTTAGCCTGCGATGGTGTGTCCACAGTTACGCCTTCTAAGTGTACAAGTTGGGTGTGGTCAATGAGGGCCTTCAAGGTGGAGCAGGAATTGACCTTAGATTCCATCTCTTGCACCAGGCAGCCAATGTGGTAAGGAATCCTTGTAACTTAATTTATAAGTAAAGTTTCAATCTTTCATAGGTTTGAAACTGAACTGTTCATTCTTGATCAGAAGGTGAATATGTAAACATGAACATTAGCTTTGTTCATTAAATTTGCTTGAATTAAGTTTCATGCGGGGCCCATTGAAATGGGAAAGCTCATTTGTATAAAATATTAGAAAATTAGACCACCACTTGAAGCCACCAGCTTCAGCAGCAGCAGCCCCCCCACATGCATATGGATAATGCCAGGCCATTCCATTTACATTCTATTAATGTGCCCAGGCAGTGCGCCTGCCGCAGATGCGTGCATTTTGCATTTTAAATGCATTTGACCACAGCAGCAGCAGCAGCATCCCCAGCAGCAGCAGCCCCAGCAGAAGAGCAAGTTGTGTAACAAAACCTTATCATTGAGTGCTGTGCCCCTGCTCCTATCCCTGCCCCACCATTCCCTTTGGCACACCCAAAATGCCCGAAAAACCGCTCGCTTATCGAACACCAAAATGCAACATGAAAACCACAAAATCTGTTGCGGTTATTTAAAATCACGTTGAAATGCAAAGTTCGGCCCTGCAAAATATCAACTTTTATGGTTGGCTAAAAAGGAAATTATTACGTATACGCCGCGTGGTAGGGCAGGTCCGAAAACTGGCTAAAGCCCAATAATAATATTTCTCTATTTTTTCTCTGTATTCACTATGAGGTCGCCCACACACACACACACACACACACACAAAATCACATAATAATTTGTACAAATATTTGCCCTATTTTTCCCCAGCTGACATTTTTGTTTTTCATATTTAACATTTTTTTGCTGCAACGCACAGGGGATTTGCCAGTGGAAAATTATGACTTAAATTAATATATTTCAAATGTAATTCATTTATGGAAAATTCATGGGCTTTAAAGGTATTTAAAATGCAGAGAGAGAGAGAGAGAGAGAGCTTTAATACCGCCGCACCTCCCTTCAGCCATCAGAAGAGGGCCAACATGAGCCTCGGTTATCCATGTTGGAGGCGATTTTGTACCCTGTAAAAGCAAAAGTTGATAGAGAATCAATGACTTAAGCTGATTTGGCGGCGACTTCTGCAAAAATTAGGCTACTTTTGTAGGGATAACTTGGCTTTGTAGATAAATAGATAAATGCAGCACAAATCTTAATAAGTGTAGACAAATTTGTTAGTACAAATTTTGTATATATTTCTTTGAGTTTTGTATAAAACTGCTCTACTCTTAGGTATTTCTTATATATATTTGTTTGTAACCAAAAATCTTCTTTATAAATTTTCTATTTTATGCAATTGTAGCTCTTTTCGGCATCTGATGTGGTATCATCTGATGAGTCTTATTCTACGTCGTTATTTCAAATAAGACTGAAAATATCTATATCTAAAGTGGTTCGTCGTATTGGAAGAGGATGCTAACATTGGAAAATTCCAGATTAAACATGAAATATTCCAAATATCTATCATCTCATATCCTTCCCTCTGCCAACAATCATTCCCAAGTCTGATTTCTGTTTGTCGAACTGTCACTTTCCTGACTTTTCCAGCAGATTTCATTCCATTCTAAGCCAATCTGTCTTTTGAAGTTTTCACAAATCAAATGTGAATCTGTATTACAGGGTACACATGTGCTCCATATTTGGCTACTTCTTTTGTGTGATCGATTTGCTGCTGGCCTTGTTTATTATAAATATTTTTGTACTTTATTTTCCCTTTTGGCCGCGCTGGCAAACTCAATTGCAACTTTGGCTGGCTCTCAATCAATCAAATGGTCATGGGGGGACGAGCCTAGGCAGGCGGTTGTGGGGGCAAACTGCAGCTGAAACTGATTTGCGGTATGCTGCGTACATGAGAGCGGAATGGAGAGAGTGAGGCAGTGGATGAACCAGGGGCAGGGCTAACCTGACATATTGGCAGGCCAGAGCCATGGCAACCACAGAGGCAAAGCTGCCCCTGCATTCAGTCTTGGCAATGGCAATGCAATGCCCACCAGCAATTTTCTGCCCTTGCTCCTCACGTTTAACCCAACGATATTTTAATCTCAATTGTTGTTGTTGTCTTTATGTCTGGCCTTTAATTTATTTGTTATTTATTTGCACCACTCCAGGCTCAGCCTCCAGTTCCCGCCTGTCCATTTGTGGCCATTACAACCGCTTTCCCAAACATAAGAGATGCAAAATGCACACATTATTCTGCTCTGCAAAGGATTACTTAAAGGATATGCAGGGCTTAAGCAAGTGTTTGATGAACTTTAATTGTGGAAAGGCCAATTTTTAAGATGTAAATTGTACAAACGGGTTGCAGGGGCTTGAAAAACGGCACTATGAAAAGTTCACAAAGAGCCAAATCCCGCACATTGTTCAAGTCGTTAGAAAATTATGAATCATCTAATTATTGTGAACGAAATGTTGAAGTTTTCTTACTTTTTGCATGATTTGTTTTATTGGTGAACCAGATTTTGTGTATTCAACTGAACCCTCATCGCTTCAAATGATCATCTCACAGATCTTCATCTATAACAAAAACTAGCTTTAGAATCTGCCAGCGCCACGAAATCTCTCACAATGAGGATGCATTTTGTTGCTGCTTAATTTTGTATTCTGCTTTGTGAGCTTCGCTTGCAGTTGCATATTTTTCTATTGCTTAGCTAAAGAGCTACGGGAGCCACTGCCTGCCCATCGCTGATCTGCATTATCAACTCATTGTGAACGCTGAATTACGACGTACAAAATTTTGACCACTCTAATGTTCATTTCTAGAACCGCCTACACAGTATCTTCCCAGACTTAGCTAACACATTTTTGCTGATGTTTCATATTTTTCACCAAGGCCAGATGCCAATTTTTCCACTGTTGCAAGAAAGTCATATCTACGCTCCGAAATATGTAGTCTTACATAACTCTGCTGGAAAAATGAGACATCTCCCCCTCAGTTTGGGTTTCTCTTTTCCGACCATTGGACAATTTTTGAAGCGATTATTTGTAATGTAGCCAACACATAGGATAGAGAGAGACAGGTTTGAAGGTGGGGGGCGGTGGTCACATAGCAAATACAAACTCATATTAACATTGTAAACGATCAGACATAGCAGCACAGGGCGGTCGCTCGGGGTGGGCCGTGAAGCACACACAAAAATGACAAATTCAGGCAAATTTATTGAAAATATATCAAAAAAAATATATTGCACAGCCAAAAAACTTGTTAAAAATTGTCAAAAAATGGGTGACAATGACAATGCTGATAACTTCAGATTAGCTACGATTTATATATATATATATACTATCACATTTGAAAAGCTAACTGCCTGCTATTAATCTGGTTGAGATTCTACTTTAAAGCTTTAAATATGAAATTTAGTTTCTAAAACAAATCCAAACTAAACAAATGAAAACAAGGAGAGTGGAAACTGTTGCTATATCTCCATATAAATCTGGGTAGGGGTACAGGACTCTTACAGAACATTCTCTTATTGTTAGATTGAAAGAATGCAAGGAACAGTTTACGGTGTGATTGAAAGACTTATTGATGGGTTGAAGAACAACGCCCTGGAGAAGCAATAATAGCCAAGTTCAATTTTATAACATATATGCTTATATGTGCCAAGTCCTTCCCTGCAATTGGCTGAAATTTGAGGTCAAAGTTGGTATGGAAAAGCATTTATAAGCTGCAAAGCTCGCTCTTAAGGTTGTTCAGACAATTCCCATATTGATCTGTGTGTAGTTTTTTCATATATGACATCTTCAACTACGCTCAGAAAAAAAATTGATCAAGGTTGAAAAAGTTGTGATTTAAGTTCGCAATTTCTTAATCCAAGAATGACTTAAGAATTTTGTACTTGAATCAAGATTTTATCGAACTTGATCAACTTTGTTCTCTGAGTGTAGTTTCTGAGGGATATTTTCACATCTGCCCAGTAAAAATACAACCTGAGGCTTTGATCAATTTGGAGAAGTATAGGTAGATATCCAGGATATATAATTATAATGAACTTCTTAGGGTTGGCAGACTCAAGGTTAATAATTTCCCATAGCCTTAGACTCCATGATTCTTCCAGCCTCTCACTATATCTGACAGCAGCGAGAAATATCAAAACTCCCCCAAAAATTATAATTGAAGTTTGGTAGAAAACCAATTAATATAGCTAGAGGTTGACTCTATATATGCTTCAAGTCCTGCCCGGCGTCCTTCTAATGTGTGTTGCTTGTACAATATGTTTAACAAAACAACGTACGACTTGAACTGCACATGGTAACAGCAAGAGGCAATACGTCCTAGGGTTCTACTACGGAGTTTTTGGGTAATTTGTATTTGGGAAAACGGTGTAAATATGACAACGGCGCTTTAATTTCAATTTCTTCCACGCAGATATCTGGCCTTGCCATTGTCGTTGTGTTTGGTGTTAAAATAACTATTTGTGCTTCTTAGTTTCTTAGTATTTAGTCGAAATGCCTCTCGAATATGGAAAAATTGTAATCGCCCTGGTTTTGCGTTTGTTTACAAGCTCTCTCGTAACGCTGACACTCAACAGATTGTTTCACAATGCCATCACAACTTCCTTTACATCATTTATATCAAATATTCAAGAAGCTTGTTTGGCTATGTGTGGACTTTTGTTAGTAACTGTACAATATTACATCACACAGCTCATTGACAAATATTCCACAATAATTGCCTCATTGTTGACTTCCAATGCAAATAATTGTGATTATGCAACCGCCAAAGAGCAGGTTTTGTTAGCTAATTTAAAATCTCACCCGCAATTCTACACAAAGATGAGTATTTTCTACTGAATTGCAAGTAGGGGAATTGCCCATGGCAATATAGATAGATATATAATCACGCCTGACTGGTTATGAAACGGGTTGTTTCCCCTTTTATTTTATGTTTTCTTGTTTCTTTTCAAAAACGAAAACTAGTTTTGAACCGTGAAGATGCAATTGGTGGCAATTCATATGAGAATCAATTGACAATTTGTGTTGCGCATTCGTGAGATACGTTTTGCAGCCTGAGATAAATATTTGATATCTTTGAAATATCTGTGAATTACTCTTGGAACTCCATCGCATTCCATGATTTTGGCCGCATCTCACTGTATTTAATAGGTTAGGTTAGGTTAAGTCGGACGACCCTCTTGGGTTCACGCATAGCCGTTAGTAGGAGCTTAGTTGAGCCGAAAAGTATTTGGATTAATTCAGAGTCTTGGTGTCCTTTGCAAAGACTAGTAGTTCCTTGTATATCCTCCAACTCGCTGTCTAGTTCTTGCTGGTGGCAAATAAGGTGTTCCAAGGTTTCCGGTGTCCCTGGTTCCTCATACTTCCATCAATTTGTGCAGTTTGCTGCATGCGTGGCAGCTAAACAGTGTCCTGTTGGAATCATTAATCTGCACTCCTGCCGGGAGAGCAGTAGTATAAAAAGACTAAGTTTGCCGCTAAACTCCTTGCACCTAATCTTGGAGATCCTACAAGTTGTGGTCGATAGCCATCTGCATTTGGTCTTTCTAAATGTGTGATTCTCTTTGGAGCGACCTCACATCCTCTGCTCTATCATTGGTCGGCCTGACGCCACTCCTTGGCAAGAGCAGCCGCCGTCTCGTTTCTTTCATTGGTTTGCATTGGTTCGTTTGGTGTGCGACTTCTGCAGCATTTCTTATGGCGAAGACCTTCCCCTGGAATATACTGCAGTGGCAGCCTAATCTATGGATCTGCCCTGTAGATCTGCACTGATGCACCCAAGCCTTCACACATCCTGGATTCGTTAGTAAATATGTTGAGATGCTGGCTTTGTTCCATTGCACCTTTTCAGCCATATGGGCCCATGTTTATTGTTGTTTTGGTATTGAGGCAGATTACGGGCTCAGAGATTCTGGTCGCTTTCCTACCCATGGAGCTGTGTCCGTAGCCTCGAAGACTTAGGCCGCCAGGCAGCCCTTGGCGAAGTTGTTTGCGCATGGATATCCAGGGGGTCGACACCCAGTTTTGTCTCTAGTTGCGGTTGATCTCAGCGCCCCACTGATGCAGATCCTTGCTTGCCGCGAGCGGCAAGAGCATGGATAGAAAAATGAAGTAAAAGTGTATTAAGATAAGTAAGAGATGAGAGTTTTGGGGGATTTCTGCCTACGTAAGTCTCAGGACTCAGAAAGTTATTATTAAAAACTCTTTTTCTAAGCTTTTTATGGCTATATCAAGGGTGCTGCAGGGTAGCCATCTGGGTCCTCTTCTTTTCGTCCTCTTTAGCAATGATTTTCCTCAGGTACTGTCCCATTCTCTTGTACTCATGGACACCGACAACGGTAATCTTGGCTTGTATTATAAATCGGTATGAAAGTAGCTTTATCTAGGCGATGCTTTCCTAGAAGTATGAGATAGGACAGACTGCTCTAAAGAATGCAAAGGGCGAAGGAAGGAAAATGTAAAAGAGGCTGTCGAAATATATAAAGAAGAGAATAAAAGTTGGAGGAGAAAGTAAAAAACCGCTTCGTGATGAAATTTTAAATTTAATCCTTTAAAAAACTAAATAAATATTAAAGGTGGCCACGTTAATATCAACCACACAGACCTCTTTAGTTATTATAATAATTATTGCTGGTCCCTAGCCATATCATTCCCACGCCCTCACTTTCACCCCCTCTCTCTCTCTCTCTCTTCTGTTCGAGTACAATTGCCATCCAGACTAATTGAATTATGTAAATTGCATTGCATAGAGAGAGAGCGAGAGAGATAGAGAGAGAGGGAGAGAGAGAGAGAGCATATTTGTTCTGTGGTGAAGTTAATAAATTTTATGCCTAAAATGTCAAAATGTGGTGCCCACTTTTGGTTCGATTGTTAGTCTCCCCCTGCCCCCTCACCCACCTTTGGAGATTGCACACACAAAGCGATGATCATCGTGTAAATCATATTACAATGAAGTGCCGCAGCAGCAACAACAGCAACAGCAGCAGCAACAGCAGCAGCAACATTAACGGCAGCAACACACTTAATTATGACATCATTAATTTTTAATAATGACAATTTTGCGACAATAAATCACTTAACTAACACAAATGCATGACACATACAGGCGGCTCTGTATAACTATCGCAAGGGGGGGATGGGGTGGTGAATCGCAAAAACATCAGCTTGTATGAAATTAGTAAACTTTAACAATGCACATGGCATAGAGATGCATGTGTGTGTATCAGTGTGTTTGTATGAGTGTGTGTCCTCTGCATAGCATAAGCAAATAAACAGATTGACTGTCCCCCTCGTCCCCGTCCCTCCTGTAACAATATTCCTGTCGCTAGGCTTGTGCTGGCATTGAGTGATGTCCACGCAGCCAGGATATGTGTGGGCTGGCTGGTCATCGCTGGCAGTCAATGTTGCTGTTGCCTCTGCCTTGTTGATGATGTTGCACGAGCATGGGCACAGTGACCTCTGACCAGAGAATGTAAACACAAAACACTATATTGGAAGTGAATATAACTTATCTATTTTTTTCATTCATTTCAAATATCTAGAGGAGTGTCTTTGCTTAATGTCTTTTCCTTTAACTCCGCTTGTATCCCATTTCTAGGTAGAAATCTTTATAGAGCGCAGACCACTATGTATTTGGAGCTCTCTCAGTGTTCTCTCAGAGGTCTCTCTTTATCCCACAGCACAACATAACGAAAAGTGCAGACGCATATTCTCTGGCCTCAAAGCAAAAGTCAGTACGATTGTACAGATCTGTTCCCAGCAATCAGCAAACATTGCCAGCACAGTTTTAGTCATTCTGCATTATAGAGGGTATTATAATTTGGTCACGATATCTGTAACGCACAGAGGGAAGCATCTCCGACCCCACACAGTATATTCCTGATCAGCATGACAGACGAGTCGTTATAGCCATGCTCATTCTGTCTCTATCTGATTCAGTTTTCAAGCTATCGAAGTTTTAAAGCTTCTTGCTGCTGTAAGCAAATCGTTCACATCGCACCTCTCTATATATACCATATAGCTTCCATACAACAGAGCGACTCGTAACGAACTCTAGGGTTATTTTTTTCATCCAAATTGAACCAAATTTGGTACATTTGAGCTTTAGATTCCACCGCGTCTGCTGACCAACATTTCATCCGGATCGAACATCTATATCACATACCTCCCATATAAATACGCAAATACGTACTATCGTTTGTTCAGTGATCTGAATTAGTATGTATGTGCATGTGTGTACACAAGCCAGCTAGCAAGCGAATACATACGAGTGTGTGTTTATGAGCGAACTTTACCCTTAGTCATATTTATATAACTTTCTTGGTCTCGTCTGAATCTTGGACCTTCACACGGACATACAGATGAAAAGATAGTAAGACTGATCCAAATTCCAACAACAGGCACTTTTCCAGCACTCCTGTACCAGTGTGCGTGGGTGTGTGATTGACTGTGGCGATGACGATGGCGATGCGTGGTGTTGCGCGGTACTGGTGCTGCTGGTGCTGCTGATGCTACCGATGCTCCCGATGCTCTGTGCATGGATGAATTTAATTAATCTCGCTACCGTCAGTTGCACACAATTGCAATTAACTTGCAACACTCGCATAATTACAGGCGACCTCATGTTTTGCTACTTATCAGCATCAACACTGACCAACGTCAGCCGGACGGACAGCCAGACGGACGGCCAGACAGCCCTGTTGCCAGCCGTGTGTCACGTGTGTGAGTGGACATGTGTGTGTGTGTGTGTGTGTGTGTGTGCGTGTGTGTATAGCGGTTGGCTCATTGGTCATTTGGTTGCTGCTCGGTTGGTGTTAGCGGTTGCTCGCCATCGTCCGTAGTTGTTGTTGATGTTGCTTGTTGTTGTAGTTGTTGTTGGTCGACGACTGATTGCAAATGTTGCTGCTGTTGTGCAAAATAGACAGCACAGAGTTGTTGTTGTTGTTGTTGTTAATGCCTGTGTGCTATATGGCAAAGCTGATGTTGCCTTGTGGTTGAGCCACCTGCTCTCGTTGCTCTTGTTGTTGTTGTTGCTGTTGATTTTGTTGTTGTTGTTGTTGTTGCCATCGCAGCAAATTAACATTTTGCAAAGCGCGTTCCGCTTGCCATTGCCGTTCATTTCACACTCGGAAAGTGTGTGCGTGTCTGTGACATGCATTTGACACGACAACTGTCCATTGCGCTGTCCTGCCTCCCCCATCCCACCACCCACCGCACTTGCCACCACGACTCGCGCGCTTTTGTGGCAAATTGTTGTATTTGCGCTTGATTGGCAAATCAAATATTTGTTGCACATGACACACGGACAAGGCGGTGCGGTGCGGTGGCGGAGGGGCTGCATCGCTTGGTCGGCGAGGATTTGGCCAGCTCAGAGTAACGTTTCACTCTTGCCTCACACAGATGGACAAATGAATAAAACAAATATTAGCCAGCGCATTTAACTTTAAATTGTTGAAAACGAAACAACATTTTCTACGGCAAAGTTGAAGTGAAAAATAATAATTTATAGGAAATTGTTTTAGGACATTTGGAAGAGGAGAGAAAGGCAGATATATATATATACTATAATAGGGAAGGATAACTTTCTAAGTAGAGATATTTACCTTCAGTTCTAATTCATAAAATTATAATAAAAATGTGATTATTTTCTTCTTGAAATTAAACACCTTCAATTTGGAGAATTCCACCTCATAATACCAAGAAATCATTCTGAAAAGTCGGCTTTAAATTCAGTTTATTTGGTATGAAAAACACACAAAGTGTTCAGGGCAAATAGTCATTCTTAAGAGCTAAATGAAAGAAATGTACGATCCTAACAATTTAAGCATTAAATTACTAGAGATATTTTGAGAGCTTTCTTGAGAGATCTCTAATTCCTTTGAGCCAATTATAATATCCCCTGGAATAGCTGTTAGATGATTGTTCGCTTAATTAGATACTCCAAATACTCGAAAACCATCTCAAACGAACCAATATGTGAGACAGAGCATTATCATGGTTCAGGCTAAGCTCTCCCTGGTCTCTGGCTTTCCTTGCTCAAACTTCTTATGGAAAATTCTTATGGAAAATACTCCCAGATATAATATGGAACCTTAAACACATTGAATCTGCCATCCTTCAAATAAAACACAGAATGTTATAAGATGCAGAAATTTATTTCAATATATTTTCTTTCGTTTAAAGATCTTATCTTAAAGTTTTCAAGACCATTTTCTCTAATTTGATAATCATCTAAAAATTTCATTAACATTTAAACAGAGCCTAAGGAAAATCAAAGAAAATCGTGACAAACAACATTTAGATATATTCATAGAAAATTCATTTCTATAAATGTTTATAGATGGGCCAAAAATATCAAACAATTCTCTTACATTCTTCATTGTTTGCTTTAAGAAAATGTAAACCCTAACTATTTTTTTTATGAGAAATAAAAATTATATATAAATAAAGTTAAAATAAAATAGCTGAACAAAAGTCAAATTAATAAGTTCTTAATTTAAAGTGTAAAAAAACAGAGCTCGCAAATAACAGTTGACTATTTTTTTTCTGTTACGGTCTCCTCACAATTATAAGCGAAAAACTAAGCACACTCTCTCTCTCTCTCTCTCTCTCTTTCTGAGCAGCAGACTTCATTTCTTTTGGTTTTGGTTTTGGTTTTCTGTTGAGCGCTCTTAATTGAGCGATTCTTGTGAAGGTCTTTTAGTAAATGGCAAATCAGCAGATAAACTAAAGACTCAAAGACCTGAAAAGACTCTTTGCTTTATTGAACACGACCAAACGGTCCGAGAATGATCAGAGCAAAAGAGAACACAAACAATTGGTAGTTGGTTGAGTGAAGACCCCTTTTATAAAGAGCCGTTGTGAAGGGTTGCTCTTTGTCTCTTTGCTCAAGCTGCCACTTATTTACGGACAACGAGAAAAGATCAAACGTTATTTGCGAGCTCTGAAATATTATAAATATTTGTATGGAAAATAAAACCAAAAGAAAAAAGGAAAACACATTTAATTGCTTAATGAAAAATTGCAGAAAAATATCAAGTATATCAAGCATTTGCTAGAGCAAAATTCTCTGTCAATTTGAAAGTGAGCAAAACTTGCTAAATTTATACAGAAATCTGCCCTATATAATCTAATAATTATAGCATATAAATATATCACTTGGTGAATATTGAAAAAGATAAATATAAAAACCAAATAAAGCTTTGTATGTTTTTTTTAGTAATTTAAGTAGCAAATATTATGTAAAAAAGCAGAATAATAAATAAAGAATCATTATATACCATATATAGTATAATATATATAACTAGATATTGAACGGAAATCGCTTGCAATTGTGTTGTTTTGTGTCCGGCAATTTCATATAGGAACTATAATTATAGCTTAAGCATGTGTAAAAAGGTTTGCAGCAAATTATATAGACATGCATATATATAAACGATATGATTATATATGAGAATAAAATTATACGATGAATATATATATATATATACGTATAGAGATATATATATATATACACAAAGAAATAACAATGGTCTCCCATCTTCTTCTGCTTTGGCTTACACGGCGTGCTCTCCCTCGAGGCGTTAATCCTCGAGCTGAAGGAAATTACCTGTAACAGCATAACAATTACTTATTTCCGAAAGCTTTCTCCTTACACACACACACACACAATCACACACAAACACAGACGCACAGCGCGGCGCGTTTTAATGACAATACTGCAAAAAGTAGGTCGTCGTCGTCGCCTGGAACAACAGGAGGAAGGAGAAGGAACACTCCAACGCAAAAAGAAACTAATTTCCGCCACGCCCTCACAAGGCAGCATAAACGACAATAACGGGGCGGGCGCTATGGAAACACACCAAAAATAAAAAAATGGATGCAAAGATATATAAAGCAAACATATACCGAAATATGATATTAAGGCAAACACCCAGATATATGATGTTCGACATGCGAAGGCACAGCCAAGGCTAAGCCAAGGCCAAGGCGTACCCTAGAAGATGAGAAAAAGTAAGAGTCACACCGGCCCAAATTTGATGGGACATCGTGTGATGTCATTGTTCTCGATTATTCTCGATTTTGGAACAGGCTTTTGGTTGTACTTCTCGCACGCCTTGGGCTTATTATAGGAACGCTCTTTGGTCACATCAAGAACGATTTGTGCTAATTTTGGTCTCATTTTTGTGAAGAAAATAACTCTGGTCTAATTTGCAGTACCATTTGGTATCGTTCACAGAACCATTTGATTACATTTTCAGAAACATTTGGTATCGTTTTTAGATTCATTTGATTACATTTTCAGACTCTTTTTCAACCCCTTGTTCACATTTTCAGAACCATTCGGTTACATTTTTAGAACCGTTTGGTCTCAAAATTGTATTTGTCATATCTAAAAACCAAATTTATTAAACATATTTTACTTAGAATCATAACTTTCCTGTATAAAATGGATGAACTTAAAGAAAATCCCAAGTTTTCCTTTCTTCTTTGGACCATCTCAGTCTTGTGAAGCGATGGCTTGCTTGGGCTCCTGAGTAGAGCAATTTTGTCGTAAACGAGAGAACGAATCCTTCTGCCTAGAAAGTAATTGCACAACTATCACCGTGCCTTCAAAGTAATACTTGATTTAGACGATGGCTCTGACACGGATGAGCAAGTTGAAGCCAAAAAACTGTATGGGTTTATAAACGGCCGCTTCGTATTGACCAAGCGAGGCATTGCCTTGATGAAGGCGAAATATCAGAGGAGCAAGTTGGGTTTTTGGAGCAACCAGTGCTGCCCATTGGACTGAGCGACCTTCCGGGTAACAAAACGGTGCGTGTCTATTGCCCGATGTATAAAGATGACTATAATACGCTTAATAAGCCCCATATGGGGATGCGAAACCGGATTCCCGCATATGTTTTTCATAGAGAGCCCCGAGAAACATCCCAGAGAGGCAAGCAGAGAGTATGTGGGAAGGTGGGTAAAGCTAATAGATATATATATCTAATTTTCGTAAGTTTCATTTGATTTTTGCATATACATATAGATTGTATGGCTTACAAGTACATCCAGCTTTCGCAAGATGAAGAATCCGACTCAGACGCAGAGAGTCCTTAAATGTGGCGCAATAACTTTAACCTCTCTTTCGGAGTCTTTCTTATCTGGTTTTTGGCAGAGATGTTCTAGCTCACTTCGTATATCCAGTACAGATAAGATTCATCCCATCCTGCTCAACTGCATTGATCAGCTACCAAGGTGCATAGGTCTGATATCATCAGTACATTCTGTGACTTGGGTAGAATCATATGACATCGGTATCACAACAGTTTTCAGAGCTAGAATTTTGTTCATGAAGTTTCTCAATCATCTTTAGTGGCATTTGCCTAACTTCTTTTATATAATATTTTACTTTGCAAATGACAAACTAGATAAGTATGAGATTGAAGCTGAGAAATCAACTGTTATCCGAAGAACTGTCTCTGCTTAAGGTGGATATATTCGCTGCTGACTTCTGCAAGTTGAGACAGATATTTCTGCTGCTATTCTAGTCCACTAACCTGTCAATAAATCCGTAACAGGCGACTATGCATTTAGAGTCATACTGGGAAGATCAACATACGATGTGAACAGAGTCTCCTTCCATATTTACGTAGGTACAGGATAGGTACAGGATCGGCCTTGCCTCTCTTCTTACCTTTCTTGGCCTTTAGAAGGTGGAAGTAGGCGACGTTGATGTGCTCGGACACCTTGAACGCGCCGAGATCTACTCGCGAGGAGGTGCCAATGGCGTAGCGCTGAGAAAGGCAACGCAGCGGGCACGAGTTGATGGCGAAGGGTCCAGAGCTCATGGTCTTGAGCAGAATGGCACGCTTGCCCAGGTGACGGCTAGCCAGCAGAATGAGCACGGTGCCGAGTTTCAGGTTGCGGCGCGTGTTGCGCTTGCGCTCGCTGAAGTTGGCCTATCCCGGGACGAACATCTTCGTAGAATAGTTAGCCGTGGACTTGCCCAGGTCGCTGTTGAGGCCACCGATCTTCTTTACCTTCCTGATGGGCACCTTTGCCTTTTGCACAACGGGACTCTTATTGTCCTTCAGGCGATACAGCGCAGACTGTCTTCCAGACTGTCATAACTCCAGCATCTTATCAATTATACATTTTCTTGCTCAACGGCCACACATTTATAGTGTCTCTTATAAAAGCCAATGGCAGGAGCTTAGCTTTTTGCTGTGGTCCTTCTCTTTAATAGCAGGACCAGAAATCCAAACAAACAAATGCTCCATTTTCATAGTTGGCCATATTTGCCGCCTCTGCGACGGCGACTGCACGGAAGCAAAAAATAAATAAATATAATAAGATGATAAAATGGATTTTGGTGTTTTTGGTGTTGCCAGGACCAGAAGGAGCAGCAGAGGATATACCTAAAAAAAACAAGTTTATGTGTCGTCGGGCTGAACGATAAAAATCTCTTTCATTTCCCATTTGAATTTGCTGGCTGCTGCCTGCCGTATGTTGCTGTTGCCGTAGGGGGGCTGGGTCGGAATCCGGATCTGGTTGTGGACCAAGGCGGACGCCACTTATCGCCGTGCTGGTGCTGCCAAAAGACGGCGGCTGTAACGAAATAAATGCCGGATATCCTGCTCCTTCTGTTACCGTTATTCTGGGCCTGCAGGCATGAGCCGCCACGGTGTTAATAGGCGCACGACACCAAGCACCAACAACAAATACAACAACATTTGTTCAACAAATGCCCCCACCCCCCTTTGGGGCACGCAGTCCAGTGTGCCAGAGGCTCAGAGCTTTAATAGATTTGGCGGCTTTTAGGCATTAAGTTTTGCCTCCGTTCTTCTTCTTGTTTTTGCTGTTGTTTCTATTGTTGCTTGTTTTTCTCTTCATGTTTTTTATGCGAGTTCAATGTCCGTTTGGCCAAACTTGACATTCGACTTGCTCTTATTGATTTTGCTGCTCGCTGGCCGAAGCCATCCTCATCCTTCTCTAATTTGTGGCCGTCGATTTCCATTTCATATACAAATCCCGTCGAAAGCGTCGAAAAAACTGCAGCGGATTTGAATACGACGACAGATGCAGATGCAGATGCCGAATCAGAGACAGATGATGATGATACTCATGATGATGTTGCAGATATGCCGCAAAATTATACTTTCGAGCAGAAAAACTTTATATACACTTTACCAGCGGGCTTTTCCCTCAATCAATATTTTCGCAGATCAAGTCACAGAATATGAATCCATATATAGAAAACTTCTTGTCCCGACTGGCGAGGGTGTGTTTATGAGCGAATTTTTGTGTGTGCGTTTTGCCTTCAGTCACATTTATATAAGTTTCTAGGTCTGTTCTGAATCTTGGTCCTTTACACAGGCATACGGATGAGACGGACAACGCTGCTGTTGAAGAAAGTTCAATTGGATCCTGTTAAGTACATCTACACAAATTCAGTATACACTTTACTTTTCTATATTTCTCTATAAACAGAGTATAACAGCCTCGACTAGTTGGGGAAATATTTTCTTTCTTATTGGCTTTTATTTTGATTTTCTCACATAGTTTTGTCATTGCAATCGGATTCCACATGTAGCCACAGCGGCACACAAAAACTGACTGACTGTTTGCCAGGGAAGCGGGTGGGGTGCGGGGTAGCAACGTTTTTGCGCTAAGGCGGCGGTGGATATGGCGTTAAAGTTGGAAAACCAAACGTTGCTGCATTTTCAATTTCGAAACTAAAATTTTCACAAAATCAAATTGAAACCAGAATTGGCAAAATCAAACCAAATTCTCTAGTCGAAATCTGTATGCTCTGCTTGAGGAAGTTTTCACAATGTTTTCCACAGCATTTCCATAGTAGTTATGGCCATAAAACTGAATCTTCCTTAAATTTGATTACTGATGACTTGCCAATCCCAATCAGAGGCTCAATGATGACTTGTGTCCTGCCCAATGATAAAGTCAATGTGCCTGCAGTGTGGTTGACATCGAGGGACAAGGAGCAAATTGGAAATATGAAAACTGCAAGCTGGGCAACAAATCAACAAACAGATCGGTTGGCCGGACAAGCGTGCGACAGCGACAAGGCTTCCTTCGATTCTGTGCGGTTCCAATTCCAACCTGCTCTGCACATTGCACATTGTCCATGTCCAGGTGTCGTGCCAGATAGGTGCTCCGGGTCCGGGTCCGGGTCCGGGTCCGATGTGGGCTTTAGGTTACTTCGGAAGCCGGATGTTAACAGCAGCGGCAGCAGCAGCAGCAGCAGCAGCAGCTGGAGCAGGATGCAACCTCTGCAGCGGCACAAAAGAGGAAATTAAAATATGCAGACACAAAACCGCGCGTTTTGAATTTTGGCGCGATTTTTGGTTATGGTTTTGCATAAATTTCGCCCAAGTCAGTGCCAGCAGAGGCAGGGGACGAGGGCGAGGGCTAACCCGGGGTCATGTATCATCAAAATATGCAAATCTCAGTGCCCGCTACGTGAACTCCTTCTCGGCTGGGCTGGCATGTGTGTGTTGGTTCGTCCATTTGTTTGTTTGTTTGCTCGTGTGGGTCAGCTATGAAATTAGTAGCAGTAAATAAGGAGCACAGCATTGCGGAGGGAGAGCAGAGCAGAAATCAGAACTGGAGCTGAAGCTGGAAGAGGGGCCAAAAGTCATTGCCGATGGCTGCTGGAATTTGTACTTAACGTGAGCCAACAATGAAGCCTCCCACTCCCAGCCAGTTTTCATATCCATGTCCAAATGCCACCAGTGGCAGCAGTAGCACAGGCATGCGGAGGAGGAGTAGGAGCACGCCCATCATAGCCACCCAGGGGCAGCACGGAGCACGCCACGTAAGAGCAACGACAGTTAGCTAGCTGCGGTGCATGTGGCAAAACGATTTATGCTCTGCCAGATAGAAATCGATTGAACTCTGGACCCCGCATCCGGCATTCAAAGTCGGAGCCCAGTTGGACAGATGGGCAAATGGGGATGAGCCGTGGCAGGCGGTGAGTGTTTAGATTGAATGTAAACTGCACTTATGACAATGAACAAGTGACCCAACACAAGCAGCAGAACATCACGATAGCGAGAGACCCACAGCGCAGTTGTGCTAAGGAAATGTTGCAAGTTGGCATTGCTTGAACAGTGGCATGAAATGTGAAAATTCACAGTGATAAAGTGCTTTACTCAGATGGATCTTGCCAAGAGAGAATATGCAAACAACGAAGAAGTAAGAGCAAATACTTACATATGTAAATGCAAACAATTTCGGCTGCCTCTTGTAAAAGCAAAACAGATCTTATCTGAAAGCGCAACAGCAAAAGAGAGTCAATATCGTTATTGAGAGGGGCTAAATTGTAATATGAACTGCAATGAGAAAGCGTGCTGTTTTCAACTAGTGTACTTATCTGCTTGTACTGATAGCAGCAGCACAGCAGCCGCGTGAGTTCATATCTATTTTGTGTAACGGTAACTCTCAATTTCTTGTATGCATGTTCTCTATTGCAATTTACGGTTATACGCTTGAGTTTAGGCAACGTCTAAGGCGAAGTCTGTGAGTATCAATTCTCAGTGAGAGGTGTTCACAGAGCTAAACTGTAATCTGAACTGCAATGAGAGAGCGAGCTCTTTTCAACTAGTAAACTTATTTGCTTGTACTGACAGCAGCAGCAGCCGCATGAGTTCATATCTATTTTGTGTAACGGTAACTCTCAATTTCTTTTATGTTCTGTATTGCAATTTACAGTTGCATACATGAGCTAAGGCAACGTCTAAGACGAACTCTGTGAGTGTCAACTCTCAGTCAATTTGATTAGCTGCTTTTTCTATGCCTCTCAAACTGCTGATGGCAATTTTTTGTATAAACTTCGTTCCACTGTCCAACAGCTGCTTTTGGTTCAGTTGAGGGTCGTGTTCGGTTTGCTAGTTTCTTCAGAACTGCATGACAAACAGCAGAGGGTAGCCCTCTCATGCTCACCTCCTCCACCACGTCCAGGTCACCTGGCAAGCTATTTCTATTTTAGCCGCTTGTTTCCCAACCCCCCAGTCGGTGGCGGTAGCAAGTGTGTGTTGGGGTCTCTGCAGGCATTTCTATTCCATTTTATGATTTATGGCGCTGAAATATTAGTTTTGCTTATTTCATATAGACGCTGGCCGCCGCCGTTCCCCAAGCGAACGTTGCAGCGCATGTGCCAGTGTGCAGGTCCTGCAGCTTCGGCCATACCACGGCGGGCCACGTCTAAGTTGCATAGCTCATTTTATGTGCCTGGCGAGGGCGTTTATAATAATCATAAAGGTGCAACACGAAGGAAAATCGAAGCAAACGTTGGCCAAGAAAGCAGCTCGAGGCAGCTGCCTGCCAGATAGAGCTCAGATGGGATTCAAACAACTATGCCGGTGTGTGTATCGTGTGTGTGTGTGAGTTGTACCACATAAAATTGCTGCTGTTTCGATTCGGTTCGATTCGCTTCGGTTGCAAGCATTCAGTTGCCACAAATCGTATGAGAATGAGAATGTATATGTATATGCGTTGGCTTCTAATAAATTGCCACTTGCAGCTATTCTGCAGTCGTGGCAAATTGGCTTCAATGCCGGCACCAGCAACCAGGACAGTGCCAAAGTCCTTGTACGTCTTCAAGTGTTTGCCATAATATTTGATTATGTACTCTACTCGCTCCCCTCCACCACCCTTTCACCTTCTTTTTTTTGCACCGCCTTCTTCTATTTGTACGCATTCTGTACGCAAATTGTCGCCTGACAATTGACTGAGAAAACATTACACAGATGGGCACAAAACAAAGCTCAAGATTGTCAGCCATATAAGCAGGGGGTTACACTTTGAGAAAAAATTGCAAATAAAGCTGGTTGGCTTGCTTTATGAAGATTGTGTGGCTTGGAATTCCTTAAAATGCATTAATTGAAAATGGAAGTCTGAAATCAGTATTCCATATTGAAAAATGTGATAATATATCACTAGTGTAGTGAAGTCAACCCTGCCTACGACGTTCTACCACATCTAAGCAAGCTGGGCTGACTTAACAGACTTACCAGGGTCACTCATCAGAAGTCTTCCAGGCGAAGACGGTCCAGGGGCTATCCTCAAGTTCTCGGGTTCGCACTAAATAGATACGGTGGAGATAAGCAACCACTCAGCTCAGTCAACTACACGTATGCTGCGAAACCTTTCTCAGATTTGGCAAGCTGAAGTCGTAAGCAAAGATAGCTTGGAGTTTATAAGAGACATACAAGTGAACCTCAAGGCTATCAACGGCATCCCCATATTCACACAAAGAACACACATTCACAGATCTATTAGTTTATAATGTTTTTAATGCTTATTGAGCTATTTTATGAAATCTGAGCTTTTGCTTGCTCACACACTCTCACTCTCTCTTTGTTGTCATAGATGTTGAGCAAGTAGTGAGTAGGCAGGGCTACAGCACAGCGACCAAGAGATGCAGGGTCATCGGGTGCATAGACCAGCTATTGATATTAAATGCTATTAAATGTTAACTAACAGAAAATGTTAAATTTCCGTGGGCAACTTTCCATTTCTTCGCACTCATTGAAAGATCAATTGTGCTGCCCTAGTTAAAGAGAGGCAAAGTGGAATGTCAAAGAGCATTCGTATAAGAAGCAAGGTTGAGTATAGTTTTCTATGGCGATCAGAACCAGCCCTGCTTCTGTTTGCACTAAAACTACTGCATTACTCACTCAATAACTCACACCACCGATCACTCATACATCGCATGCACTGCCAGCGCACTAGTAGTCGCTGCAGTACTCTGCTCTGTCTCTATTTTGACATATTTCTAGAGCTAGAATATGAAAATTGTATTTTGAGAACATTTCCATTTCATAAGCACAATATTTCTCTCAGTGTAGTAAGCTGAATGGGTGTTTGCACTCGCATGTTGCATGTCAATTGTAGCTTTGCGCATTTCTTCACGCTGTTTTTGGCGGCGGCTCATTAAAAACATAGCAAAGGCAAAAGTCGCTGGTGAAGCCAACACGCAACGGACTGGGGCTGGAGCTTTGGCTTTAGCTTTAGCTGGAGCTGGAGATGGGTCTGTGGATGGGACTGGTGTTGGTAAGGGCGGTGCCAGGCGCAGTTTACATATTCATTTTGTCACACCTCGAAACAAAACTCAAGTCAAAAATTGTCGACGACCTTAACCCAAGGCCCGCCCTCGCCTGTCCCTCATCAACACTCCGCTCCCCTTGTGTCGCCTGTGCGTGTCAATCGTTTGATGTGTTTATTTGCCAAAAGCATCATCAGCCCCTCCAAAAGCCATCGTCGTCATCATCAACTGCTCCTCGATAATCGATGTGTATGACAATTAGGTGGCTAAAGCGGAGCACAACATACCAAGTGGAAGTGGAACACCACCGCCATGGCTCATTGTTGTGTGCATTGTCGTGGTGTTCGTGTTGTGTTCTCCAAGCTAAGTGGGCACAAAGCTGCTTGAAGTTGACTCATATTGTTGAGTGGGTGGCTGGATGGTGGAAGGGGTAGAGCAGGTACATAGGTACACACACTTCAGCCTGGTGTTATTGTACTCGAAAGCCACTGGAGTGGATGAATCTCTCTCATGTTAACTGACGCTGTGGCGTAAAAGTGCGAGAAGACTACAAAAATTTGGGAAATTCACGTAAATTTGATGAATTCTATGCATGATTTGATTACTTTCTGTTGGCGGACAACCAAATTTGACTCGCTTCTCGCAATGTTACAGTGATTAGCATGTAACAGCATGTTCAGATGTTAGGATGCAGACCACCACTGGGTAGTCAGAAATTCCATTTCATCAGTGACCTTTATCATACATAACAGCTTTTGGTTGGATTAGGAATGGGGAAAGAAAACCAGAAAGGAAGGCTAGTTTCGACTTGCCGGGGCTTATATACCAATCACATTGTAAATATACAATCGATCTAGATTAAATCTGTGCAGGGGATACAAGACGTATTTCTTTTGATTTGGATGAAAAACAGAAAAGTTTTGCTACTAAATAAAACGAGTAGTCTTTCGAACACCAGTTGGCAGTCAAAAAATTGTTAAATTCAAATAAATAAATGTTTTAGCCTGGAAAATAAAAGTAAAAATCCGATAAAACCTCGCATATTTTGGGACTAAATTCAATGTTTGCATATTGAGCTGAAAATAAATTTCGCCCCAAATTTGAAGCTGCCTTCGTTGCATGGGAAGTGGAAGTGCAATTGCATTTTCAGAACAAACCAATGCGTGTGATCAGTCTAAGCCTCTGAAACAGCAAGGGAGTGAGTGAATCAAGATGCAAAACAATCGCAGTCCACAGTTGCCATGCAAGGGCATTCTGAAGACCTCGCGCAGTTTGGACAAGTCCGGCTCCAGTTTACGCAAAAGTGCCAAGTTCGATGAGCTGAATGTGTTGCAAACACTTCATCCGGCCGATAAGGATTATGGACACATGGAAATCGATGAGCCGAAGACACCATTCAACTATACAGAGGGCTCCGAGGAGAACAGAGACGAGCTAGACACCGAGCTGCTGGTAGAAAAGCTACGTACTCTGGCCATTACAAGAAAGCCTTCCCTAAGCTTTGATGGCGAAGGTTCTTCCGACGATGAACAGACCGAGAGCGAAGAAGGGCGACAACGGCGGCTTGAATTTGAACGACGTCGCAAGGCGCATTATCGTGAATTTGAGGCGGTGAAATTGGCACGAAAGCTGATGCAAGAGGACGACTATGATGATGACGATGGGCATGCTGAAGCAGCTGGCTGTTCGGGTACAAGGCCCGCTGGTTCATCAGAAGGTGCCGCTTAATGCAGTGACTTTGGCCGGCTGAGGTTCATCGGTTTCATCAGTCAATAAATAAATAAATCATGGCAGCAGCGGCAGCACCCCTCGGCCTGATCTTTAGGCTTGGTGTCGCTGCATGCTTTCAATATTATTAATTACATCTAGTGTTCTCTCTATGCCTCTCTCTATCTCATCATCTCCATCTTTCCCACTTGACTTGAGCTTGAAGCATAAACTCCCTAGTGCAGCTACAGACTCGTCATTATCGACCTCATCCACATCATCATCATCATTGATGGTCGTCGTATAATCAAGGTTGTTCTTCCTCTGTTTGCGAATGGAATTAAATTTTATGACTCATTATTTTACTCTCATCCAGAGCAGACATAAAGAGAGAGAGAGAGCGTGAAAGATGGGGGGGAACAGGCAATATAGGTAAGGGATATTCACACGCATATGGAGAGCACATAAATTTTTTGTATTTTGGCCAAGGGGGGGGCGGGCTTTAAATGAGCCCTGTGACACTTTCAGCTACGCTTTCCGTAACTTTTTCCGTCCGTTTCATTGTTGGCAACACAAAAAGGAAGAAAAAAAACAGGCGCCCCCTCACCCCCTACCCCTGCCGCAGTCCATGAAGAGCCTGGTTTATTTGGCTTATTTATTTGCCGTCGTTTTAACTTTCACTTTCTATACAATTGCCGTTTGCCGTGTGCCAAAGACACTCTCCTGTGCGCGGCATTTGCTGGTGGTGAATGTGGTGGTGGTGGTGATGGTGCTGCTGAACCTTGGGGGTTCATGTCTATTTAAATCGAGGCGAAATCAATTTTGCGATTCGCGTTTTATGCACAGCGCAAACATAAAATGCGCGCATGAAGTGCGATTCCTGCTACTTAAAGATGGGGATTGTGGGCAGGGGCAGCAGCGAGAGCGGGAGCGGGAGCGGGAGCGGGAGCACGAGTGTGAGGTGAGGTGAGGTGAGAGGTGGTGTAGCCTGATGCATTCACATTAGGCACATTGTGCCAGCCCAAAAATATTGTTGACAATTGAAATGTGCGTTGTGTTTCGTGTATGAAAACTTGCCCAGGCACACAGAGGCGTCTCTTGAAAAGGGTGTGACTTGAGCATATCTGAGACAATTGAGGACTTACAACTAAACTATAAAGTTTACAATGCCACCTTCTTAAATGGAATTCCGAGATCCTTAATCTCAGAACTCAGAAAGTTATTTTTAAAGACTCGTACTCTAACCCCCTTATGGTTACATCAGGGGTACGACAGAGTAGCCACCTTGGTGCCCTTCTCTTCACCTTATTTATCAACGAACTGCCGCAGGTTCTATCCCCTTCTCGTATATTAATGTACGCCGACGACGTTAAACTTAGCTTATCCTTCAACGACTCTTCCTCTTGTGGGTGTTCAGCGATGTATCAAGCGATCCTCGAAGGAATTTGATGAACCTTATACAACTAAACTACTGTAGACTTCTCTGGTCCGACCTATTTTGGAGTAGGCATCGTGTGTTTGGTGTCCACAATACAGGAATCACGAAGACGGCATTGAGTCTGTTCAAAAGAAATTTTTACTGTTTGCTCTCGGTGGGTTGAATTGGGTTGTGGCTCGTTATGTGGATGCGCCCCTCGGCCGGCTGGCGGGAGCTTCTAGCCTGTGCTTTATGGGGTCGGAAGGGCTTTCTAGATATTACCAAAGCAAAGTTTTATAAGCCCTGGAGTAGGAAGAGCCGCGCATTGACTATGATATTGTCGCTCGCTTGACGTCTTGACCTGACCGCTCATGTACGTTTTTCATCTATTTATATATTATAGTCTTACTCAAACTGAACTTTAGTGCTGTGTGTTCCAATGAACAAAAAACTATTATATCATTATGAAGCTGTAAAAGGTTAACTAAAAATAAAATATTTTAAACAATTGCTAAAAATTATACATGGTTTTTTTTTATAACACAACAACAACAACTGATCCATAATCGAATAGTACGTTGCCAGCGAAACTGGAAGAGTCTCCTTACTTCTTGGACACACCTCGTATATATGATATATTTGAAGGCAATAAACACATTTGTTGAGCCCGGAAACTCGCTTAAAGAAGTCCTTTAGCTGGTTCAGGTGACCCCCCCTAAAGCCACAGCCTCTGCCTAAACTTGGCTGTGCTTTCTCTTTGCTATCTGTGTGTGTGTGCTTGCGAAGGTGTACGTGTATGTGCGTGTGTGTGTGTCTGTGTGTGCAGAAATAATCGCATTTCCGATTTGCGATTAGCTTAACGATAAGCATTTTCTACTTGATGCTGTTGTTGTGCCTTCTGAATCGGCATTCCTCCTGTTACTCTCTCTACTCTCATTGTTCTTGTTGTTGTTGTTGCTGGTTAACCCTGACTGTTGTTGTTATTGTTGTTGTTGTTATGGTGGGGTTTTCTGCTTGCTTACACATTTCTACCAAATATTTATTTGCTTGCCGCCGCCGCCTTTGTGCATTTGAGCATAAATACGGCACGTTTACTTCGAGTGAAACGGAAAACTTTTATTTATTTACTTTTCGCATTTCGACTTTACGCTTTTTTATACTCAGCTCAGCCGGTGATAAAAATAAATATGTTGCCCCCCACCCCCCCTCCCTCAGCTACCGCCGTTGACTTGACAACAACTGCTTGAGTTTTCAATTAAAAACTGCAAACGTTTTGCTCTGTGTCGTCAGAGTTGAGAGGGTTTAAAATATTTCAAACGTTATTCACAAACACGTTGTCCGGCCGGGCATGAATCAATGCAGAAAGTACCAAAGTCCCCACCAGTTTGTATGGCAGAGGGGGCATGAAGAGAGGGGCCCGCATGGGGGGCTGCCATTGTAACAGAAATTATAGTACGGGCATATTATCAGCAAACACTGGACTTGGACTTTCGACTTTTGCGCCACAATGATGATGATGAGGTAGGATGAGGTTCGGGTCAGGGTTTCGGCGGGGCTCATGTTGCTGATGAAGGCGGCAACATTATCGCCAGCAACATTATTCATTATCGTTTGCCAGCTGCCCTTTCCTCTCGCCTTCCTGCTGCCACACCGCTATCCACTTTTCAAGTTGGTGACATTGCAACAGATACTTCTGTGTGCTGTGTCCTGCTGCAAGTTTGTGCTTCCTGCTCCACACCCATACCATAGACCCCCTCTCTCTCTTCAAGAAGTCAATGAAGCTGCATCACGTTAGTCTTGCCTGCCCCCCGCAGCTCCGCCCTTTGAGCCACATGAAAGTCAAACTCTGGACAAAGTTTTCCACTGGCGAAAATAAAATGAAATAAAAAACGAAACAAGGCAACAGGAAAGCAAGGCAACATTGCGAGTTGCAGTCGCAGTCAGCGCCTCAGTCGGCAGACAGTCGGGGCTGGAAAACTTCCGTTTCAACTTGTGCTCTGGCAATTGCTGTCGCCTGTTGTTGAGTTGAGTTTTACCCAGATACAGATGCATATATACCCTGATCTACAAACGTATGAAAGGATCACACAATGCAGTCATCTGGTTGAAATGTAAGGAAAGTATATGAGATAATAAGTATGTATGAATAGCAATGCTTTGACCTAACACAGATGGAGTTGGTAAGGCATCGCTTCTGCCACAGGAGATCAAAAGAAAAGGGCAGTTTGATGAGCTGATGAGTTTATAAATTGACCGCGTGGCAATTCGCTTGCTGACCAAGGAAAACTATATATTTTGTATATCAACGTGAATCCCTTCATAGGTGGATCCAAATGTGATATTCAAGTCAAACTTTGTAAACATTAAAAACTAAAAAATTGATGGGCATAATAGTTTATGATAAGGAGTGAGTTGGCTATCGTCTTCAGTCTATTTTACAAATGGTATTCACATGGGGTTCACATATGATGTTAAGCAGAAAGGCTTCTGATGATTGACTTTGGCAGGTCATAAAACTGTTTTTTGTATCGATTTTGTGCTGTTGTTCAAAGCAGTGAGATAGTCCGACAGACTCCTAAAAGTATTTCAATGGCAGCTGAAAAATTCCAATCCCAACGTTTTCTTTCGCTCACTCATGACCTTGCGCCCGCTAACCCAAACACTTAAGCATTCTCTTGTAATTGTAGCAATAAAAATTTGAATATTATCAGTAATATTTATCAGAATATCAATAATGATCAGTTCATATCAATGAATGCCTGTTTTTCAGTTTGTTTGTCTATCTGTCCTTTATAGGCTCCTTAGCTATTGAACCGATTGGTATGAAATTCATACTATGTACAAATACGAGTCAGGGGAAGGGGCTACATATTGTTTTTGACATATAAGCAATAATAAAAATTCGTCAAATCTTTGCACCCTTATATATATCGATACATTTAGTTATCGATATATGTATATCAATGTGTTATGTGTATATCGATATATTAAGTTATCGGGATTCTTATGTTAATATATCGGGTTATCGATGTCAACATATCGATATATTGAGTTATCTTGAGTTAACGATAATGGTATATCGATATCATTCTGTCTACATAAACATATCGATAGACCAATGAATATTTATATCGGTATATATCGATACATTCTATCGAAGTTCCACCGCCACTCAAAAAGAACTTCTCGAATACCACAGAAACTTCTTTTAGTTCATCAAGCAACAAAAACTATTAAAACAAACCCTGAGCCTGCCAAATATTTCGATGCCATAAAACACGTCTTTGTTATCAGAAGTTTAAGATGAACAGGAAGGAACTGCTGGCATAGGGACAGTTATCTTTTCATACCGTAGGTTCTACTAACTGCTATGCCGATATGTGTGATCCATGATGACGTATTACTAAGATGAATACTGAGGCTTACGGCCTGGTTAACATATGTCGTGAGTATGCCATCAATTCGTAGTTTGGGTAAGGTTGTCAAATCTAGGGCCTACATATAAATTAGCACTGTATATAAAACTTAATTGCATTGAACAACACAATCCGCAATCTGACTTAACGGACGACTAACACAAATCTGAACGAACTTTACAGTTGGACAAAGCATTCGGAAGCTCATTTACCTACAGAGTGAATAAAAGAGGTGCCAGGATATAACCTTGAGTAACGCCCTGTTTAAGCGGAAGAACTTCACAGCTCGCGGTAGGTCATTTATCGAAATGTTCAACAACAGAGGTCGTAGATGTCTCCCCTGTGGCATATGCATATTATGTAATTTAAAGATGATCTGTTGTCATTTCTCCCGTTAATTATGGAATTGCAGAGAGTTTACTAATACCATGATAATTCTCATCCCCGAATTTACTTAAACGAATTTCACTACACCTTTGGAAAAGATCCCAAAACCATAGACTTGTTAAAAATGATATGGAGAGGATTGACAATGACACATAGTCAGGTACACCTTCAGGTCATATAAAAGGGGGCAGCGTTAGTCCTAGCGGGTATGGTACTGGTCTGTGACTTGGTCAACGAGTCGAAAATAGCCTACAGAGCTACATCAGGAAGACCTCTAGAAGCTACCTCCTCGGGAAGTCTGCGCGCAGTAGGAATCCAACTGAGCATCGAAAGATAACAGCAGCAGTGCGACCGTTCATCCAAAGGGCGTTGGACATACCACCTCATACCAACTGACAACGTGGCTAGGCTGAGCTCAACTTCCACATAACGCAGCTCCTGTCTGGGCATGGCGGTTTTCGGAGCTACTTGAAGTAGTTTGGTCATGATATTTTTGTACCACGTTATTTTTGAGTATGGACGAAGTCATAGCAAGAAGTCATAGGTGGCCCGATCACTATGAACAATCTAGCCGCGGACATGCTGAACTACAACTACAAGTGGGAAGCAGCCAGCGCCTTTGCAGCGTCAGTCACTATTAAGCTACGACGAGAAGAGAGAGAAAACGGGCTTCGACAGCATCATGAGCTCTGACACATGATCAAGGCTGAGAATACGAGCAAAGATGAACACGATTCATTGATAGTCAAGGGTTAGGATCACATTTTTGTATCGAATTCGTGCCTTTCATTCCGTTGAAGTCACTTCTAAGGCTGCAGCTTTGTATAATGAGAAGGTGGGCCGATACGAATCAAATTTGGCTGGCTTGGACATGGATGTTTCTTCAATTTGTCTAGAAAACAATCGGCGTACTTTGATTTGCAAATCGAAAATATCAAACTTAATCTATGAGTGCTTGAAAGTGTATTCAAGATTTCGTTTTTCATTTTCCATCATTTTGCCATTTATATATTTCCTAGCCATTTGGTTGTTGTTGATGTTGTTGTTAGTTTTGTAGTGACCATGCAGCTGCAGCATTTCAAAATTTCGTATCCTGCGTGAGAACAGATCGCCCGGCATACTGCCCATTGACTACAACTGCAATCCCCAAGCCCCCGTCCCTGGCGCCCTTTTGTATGCCCCCGCCTGGCCAACATTTCCAGACAGTTGTTTTCAGTTGGCTTCAGATTTTCATAGCCCCTGAACAGTTTCAGCCTCTTGCATATTTTGCATTTATGCAAAAGGCGATGGCGACGGCAACGGCGATGCTGTCCTGTCCTGTCCTGGCCTGGCCTGGCCGCACACAAAAAACTAAATGGAGCGCAGCTTGCCGTCATCCAGCGAACCAGTCCTTGGCCTCCTTCGGCTACTGCTCCTCCTTTCACTCAGCTCAAATGAAGAAGAAGCTGCTAAAGAAACAGGCAGGCAGGCAGGCGGCAGGCAGGCAGCGGCAGAGGCAGGAGCAGGGGGCAGCCAGGCAGTCAAGCAACACCATCTGCCACGCCCCCTTTTGCAAAAGTTCAAACTTTTGTGTTGCGTGCGGTTTTTCTGTGACATTTTCGTAGATTTTGCCTTGGGGGTTTTCGCTTTTGAGCGCCGTAGGGGCTGCATGCTGAACGTTGCCACCTTCCCCACCTTACCCCCGCCATGTCTCGACCTCAACAGGCAGTCTCGTGCGGCAGAAATTTATGAAACTCCTAGCCTGGCTGTCATCTTTTCGTTCTTCTATTTTCTTTTTTAATTTTTTATTTTCATCTTCTGTGCCCGCACAACTTGCCGCACATCCATGTTTAATGAATATCCTCCTCCTTGAAAGCCAAACGCAAACTCCAAATTTCTGATAGTTTGCGCCGCATTTTTCAAGGCGTTCGGCCGCTCTCTGATAAGTTGAAATGCAGGGCAGGAGCTGCAGCAGCAGCGGAATGGAATGAAGGACAAAAATACTTCGCAAGGAAGCAAACGATTTAAAAGAATGCAAAACTATGGATAGATCGGGCGAAGAATTTGTTTATCTTTTTTTTGTTAATTTAATTAAATTAAAACAACAAAATTATTTTCTGTTTTTTACCCATCAGCAACCAAAGTTTGTCACGATATTTGTAACGCATAGCAGGAAACATCTGCGACCCCATGAATTATATATATTATTTATCATGCATGATAAGCAGAGTCGATATAGCCGTCTCTTTCTATGCAAATTCTCACCATGGGCTTCTCTCTGCTGTAAGCTCCTCATATGTAAAAATCTTTAAGATCGGATTACTATATCATATAGCTCCCATATAACCGATCGATACCGAATGAACTCTTCGTAGAGCAAAATTTGTTGCTTTCATCCAAATTGAACCAAATTCGGTAAACCGCAGACTTAAAAGCCTGTACGTATGCTGACTAAAATTAAACCAGATCGGACTACTATATCATATGGCTCCCATATAAGCGATTGTTCCGGAATGAGCACTTAAGAGCAAAACTTTCTGTTTTTCATCCAAATCAAAACAAATGAGTCAGGTATCCCTTGCAGCCACTGTATCCCCACGCCCACCGACCAGATTTCATCTAGATCGGTTATATATTTAGAACGTGAATGGTATCTAAGCTTCGGCAAGCCAAACCCAGCCGTCGTTTCTTGTTCTTGTGGCACATACATAAATACTTGATCATATATGGCTTTGCGATTCGCAAAAACCTAAGTGAGCTTTGCCTTATACTTCGCCGTAAGGCATGGCGCCTTTCTATGTGATTCTCAAAATTTGGACATCAGCGTCCCGATAGCATACATTCCTCATTCATTTATCTTTGGTTCATTAATTTTTCATTATTTCTTGCTTGGTTTTCTTCCTTTGCCTATTTCGTCTGCCGGTGGGAGTTTAATCAAAATTATCTACGTTATCATGGTCCATTGTAACTTCGGCTATCATTGCTAACAATCTTACGTTTGGTAAACATTCGTTCTTTTATTCCTGCCGTTTCAAAATGGTTCTTATATTAGAAAGTTAGCGTCGCTTTTATCACCATTTAATTATACACAGTTCTATTATCAAACTTTCCTTCGTTGATGCCATGGCCCATGTAATGGATTCAAACTAAACGATTCTTTTTCTTAGGAATCGTTCAAAAAGTACAAAAATCATTACGATATCATTATTTTCGTTTTCAATAGTTCGGTAATCCTGTTTTGCTATCGCTTCTCGCTTTGGAATTATTATAAGAACCTTCTGAATTACATCAAGAACGATATGTTCCCATTTTAAGCAGTTAAAGAACGTCTATTCATATAAATCTTGAGTCAACACCCCAGAACAAAGCTGTTGGCCGAAGAGAGCCCGATGTGTATCTGTCGCCACAGTAGCCACCGTTGGCTGTGGCAGGGCAGCATTGCCATTCCTTGTGTGGCGAACAGATGCAGAGAACACATCGGAGGTTTGCCTGCGACCAAGATTGTGTTTGTTCTTGTGCGTTTCATTATTTTGTCTCTAATTCTCTTTAATTAGCGAAGTTTAGATATGCCCTCTCAGATGTGCACCCATAATTATCTTGTAAGGGTATACAAATCCGTACTGCGTCAATGCATGAAAAGAATGAGCATGGGTGTCTTCAAGCAGAGGCATAGACGACAGGCCTAGCGAGGAGGTAGCGAGACCAGAGAAATCGTTATGGTTATGAAAAATCGAAATAAGTGTGTAATTGAGTGTAATCGAATCAAATTGTTTCAAATTAATTTAGAACAGTTACACCACCGATCCTTAACGAATAACCATAGAGCAGGCATGTGTTGCACAAACTACTTTTTTTTATATTTGTCAAGGAAATAAATATTTAACATTTAAAATGTCAACGTTTTAGTGTTTCCATCGTAACCAGTTTGTTATCGCACTCGTTGAAGTTGATTTCCAAACGCAGACGATGGCGAAAATCGTTTGTCATCGCTTTGATTTCGCCATGGCTCAGCTGCAAATAATTGAAGTCCTCGTTCAGAAAATCACAGCAGCGCTGGCTCTGCGACGTGTTGCGCACGCGCATCATGCGGCTCTTCGAGTTGATCATGAATTTGCCAAAGGCAGTCAATGATGCATACAATGGCTTCACGAGTTCCGAAGCCAAGGTCCAAAACACATATATGTCATCCTCGTCACATAACCCGCCTTCGTCATCTGCACCCATGAAAGCGGCCCAGGAAGTTCGGCATGCCATGAGCATAACAGGCGAGTGGTTGCAGTACTCCGACCAATCTCTAAAGAGTTTTAAGTTGGGGAGCGCCAAATTGCGACTAATTAGCGATTGACGTCGCTTGCCTTTTTGCCCACCATAGGCATATAGGCTTAGCACAACATTTTCACCTTTTCCCATTGAGAGCGGTGACACGAACGCAATGTTTTTCTGGCACTCATACAGTGCTGCAAAGCGGATATGTCCGGGCTCGATATGATGAGACATAAAGTGCTGCATGATATCAGTCGGGCATATAATACTATTACACTGAGGACAGTGAATGGGCGATTGAGATATTTCCTGTACACAGCAGGGCTCCCGCTTGGGAACGACTCCAACATGACAATTGGACTTTAGGATTATGGGCTTATCTTTTGTAGGGTGCTTCTCCTTCGGAAGGTTCTTCACTTTTTCATCTTTCTTCTGAGGATTGCTTAGGCGTCGTCCTGGAAGATCAAAAAGCATTCGATGAATTCGAAACACACTAGGAACACACTCACCCTTGTATTCAGAGCCTTTCGAAAAGTAATTACTATATGACTTTGGTAAGTCCATCTCTCCATTATTTCGGGGATCTGCAGGCATAATCGGAAGCGGAGAATACATTGTATATTTGAGATGCACAAAGTTCGATAAACTTGCCACACACAAGGAACTGAAGAGTTGCTACACTTACCCCTGTATGCAGAGGTCCTAAAGAAGTGATAAGGATATACATTTTGAGAATCCATCTTCTTGTTACAAAGTAAATCTGTAGCCATAATAGGTAAAGGAGAATATATTGTACATTAGAGGTATACCAAATACGTTAAACTCGAAACACACAAGGAACCAAAGAGGTGCTACACTTACCTATGTATTCCGAGTCGTCTGACAGGTAACCCATCTCTCTTTTGTTTCGGGAATCTCTATTCATATTCACTGATGGAGAATACGAAGTACATTAGAGACGTACGAAACTCGATAAATTCGCCACACGCAAGGAACCGAAGAGGTGCTACACTTACCCTCGCCTTCACAGTCACTGGCAGTGTCATTAGGTAATGAATTTGAATTATCCATCTCGTCTTTATTTCGTTGATCTACATAAACTATAATCGGTAGCGGGGAACATTAGAGATATACAAAACTAATCTAGAAATACAATTTCTTAGTTTGGGGGGGCAATGTCTTGTGGTCTATATTGTTATCTAAACTTTTTGTTAATTGAAGGACTTGAAAATAATTTTGTTAAAATAGTTTTATAGTTTTATGTTCATCACGCGTTTGTTGTTTCAATGAAACTGAATATGAAAGTCAGTGGAAGAGTTGCTTTGCTTTGAATAAGAGAGAATGGCTAGCTTCGATCATATTTTGGAACATATTTCGACTCAGCATTTATTTAATATTTGGCACACTCAAAAGAATGCAAGACTTGTAGATTGTTTTCAAATTTTGCCACGCCCTTTACAGCCTCAGCATATCAAAAAGTCTTAATTTCTATTTTAATTTCAAAGATATCAGTGTGTAATTAAAATGATTATAAATTTAACTATTCTCCATGAACAAAACAAAGTTTCGTTAAAATCGGTTGAGAAACAATATCACGATTAGTATTAACATTTACTATTTCTGCTTGCGTTGTTGTTGTATATCTTAGCAAGTTGAAGGGGGATATAAACAGCTGACATTCACTCATTCGTTTACTGATATGAACACCTACATATAAGCAAGCCATGTCAATGCATGCGCGAATAAGCATGTGTATGGGTGGAAAGGGTAGTGTAACTCTTCGATACGGCTGCTGCTGCAGACAAGAGCTTTGTGCCTGCTCAACCAAATGGTCATAGTGCGAGAAAAGCCAATTTTGAGTCAATGGTTGTATCTGTATTAAAAGGATGAGGGAATAAGGAGCCTGACCGAATTGCAACCGAATCTGCAAGGGTATCTAAGCTTCGGTTAGCCTTCTTCTCATGTTTTCTATTGGAGTTTATTTTCGGCCACTGCATAAATCATCATATGAAGCATTATCTAACGTGAGTTCTAAACATTTAAGACGCGACGATCAGCAACACGCTTGCACTCAATTTTTCTGGAAGAGATAACGTTTGCCAGTGCAAAATCGGGAGACCAGTTTAAACGTCTTCGGAAGGCTGTGTTTTATTTATTTCTGGAAGAAGGCATAAAAATTGTGTAAAAGCTTCAGAGTGTGCTACAAATGCAAAAGATTTATTTGGACAGAATTTGAAATTTAAGGCTTTCCGAAAGCAAAATGCTATATAGAGCAGTGATCGGGAGCTCTGAGAAAACTATCGTTGAAGTCGCAGACTAATCCGAATGTGTCTTTGTCAAAGAGCTGTCATAGCTCTGGGGGGCTGCCAATGCTCTATTTCATCCTTATTTCTCAAGGAATAGCGTCAAAGGGAGTGCATTTAAGCAGGTTGACTGTGCCGTGTGTGTGTCTCATTAAAATCAAGTCGGATTTTAAAAAATTACAAGAATTTTTAAATCAATCGATATCGCCGCCACTCAAAATGTATATGGAAGAGAGAGAGAGAGAGAGAGGTATTAACTTTATGTATAGACTTCCGATTCTATGCAAGACTGACTACTAAGGATAATGATATATATGATATATATGATATATATGGCTTAACTGCTTTAGATCGAAATCATTGAAGCTGATGGAGCCACAGCGGTATGAAAATGTCCTAAAGTAAGATTTGCCGATTTTGTTGATCTTTATGATTTGCTTGCGGTGTTTTTTCTTAGGAATGTTTATAATCCAACTATTGAATGTAATTGTTTATCATCAAATAAAATGAATCATGAATCATATATTCAGTATTTAGAGACAATTATATGAATATGAAATTATATGGAAATGTTTGTTCATATGTTGAGGTTGTGTAGGGGCGCTGTCTTTGCGCAGATGCTGGGGATTCGTATCTTAGTACTTGTTTGTTTATTCATTTGAAGGGGGTAGAGGTGTACGGGTAGGTTTAAAATAAACAAAGCAATTTCAAAGAACTGCTGTTTGGAGGTTCTTGGCCCACTGTGCAAGAGTAGATGTTACTTCTCACTCCGTTGGCTTGTTGTTGCTGCTGTCGCTGCACGTGTTCTCACCGTATATACACGTAGAACAATTGGCGGGGGCACGGGTGTAGTTGCTTATTTGAAGAAAGCAAGGCCCATATCATCCTCAGATTCGGACCCTTGCTTCTCCTCCTCCTTCTTGGCCTCCTTCTTGTCACCGCCATCAGCAGCAGCAGCAGCAGCACCGCCTCCCAAACGCATGGAAGGCAGCTTCTCGCTTCCCTCGCTGATCAATACCGAAGGAGCTGAAGATCTTCTCCAAACCGGCATTCTTGGGGCTCTCTTGTCCGCCAAGGGCAGCCAATGCATGCTTAAGTCTTTGGACGATGACACGAAACGGGGAGATGCACAAAAGACAACTTTCGATTGAAGACGTCAAAACGAAGAGGAGGTGTGTTCAAATCGAGGGGAGGGAGACTTTTCAAGTTTCGTGGGCAACGAACTGAAATTTATTTGGGGGGAATAATTTGAAGGGGACATTATGAATGTCGATGAAGAAGTAAACACTTTTCCATTTCAAACACACGTCGTATACCCCGATTGCGAATAGTGTAGGAAAAATATAATAAATTTATGATCTTTTGTTCATTATTATGTCTATATATACTTGTCCGACCTCAACAGAAAATTGCAGCCAAGTCAAGAGACTCCCTTCAAAGGGTTGTCATAATCACATCAAAATCGATTTGTTTTATTGCCTGCCTGCCTGGCCGCACCCCCCTAGATGCATGGTATTGATTGCCTCCCGCCAAGTTTTGCTTCAGCCTTATGGCCTGATAACCAAATGGCTGTTGTACATATATACATATATATATATATAGGTATATATAGGTATATATATAGAAAACAACAACAAGCAACAAGTGCCTAGGCTGGGCGCTTATTAGAGACTCCGAGCATTATATAGCCCCATAATGTACAGACTTATAGACACACACACACATATATCTATAATTATATTTCTGTACGTTAACGTTTTCAAACTGGAAATGAGAGTGGCGTCGGCGACTTGGGCGGGTTTTTTATAATTCAAACACAAACAAACACACAAACACCCATAGAAACGTAGGCATGTTCAATGTGAGTATAGTTTTGATCTTGGATTTCCCTCGGATCAGCGTCGCGTTATGCTAATCAATTTGCTGTGTGGAAATGCCAAACAGAGCCAGATAGATCTATAGCTATAGCTTGAGCTGATATTGCGGGTTCGTTGCAATTGCGAGGCCGTTGAGAAGCTCAGTTGAGAAAATTGCATTGGCTTGATAACACTCAATTGCATTCAATTCCGTCTCAGATTCAAAACCACATTCAGATTCCCATACCATACCATATAGCCTTGTATTGGCACAACTTCGAATAAAGCTAGTAATGTGGCTGCTTCTCATTCTGGGTCTGGCTCAACTCAGCCTTCAGCAGGGTAAGTGTTCAGGGGCATCAATCCAAGTGATTTCGTTTTGTACATGGATTACGATTGGCCTTGGCAGGTGCCCTAACACATTTCGGCAACTGCTTCACGGAGGATTATGGTTCGGGACGGTGTATGAATCGAGCTGATTGCGACTTCTATGATGTCGAAGTTTTGGATACGTCGAGCAAGCGATACTGCTACTCGCTGCAGCGACCGGAATTGGTAAGACCCAGGCATGAATGTGAAAGTGTTCTGTGATCTGTGTAAATCAAGCAAGGAAAACCTACTTCAGGCTAACTGATGAAGGTGCGAAAATTTGAATAGGAAATCGCATTTGAACGCAAATGAACCACGACGATGCTTTAGCAAAACCACAAGCATAATACAAACACAGATATGTCAGAGTTTCTAATTATATAGTTGCCATATTCATAGTGATTTTTATACGTTTCCCCGCTCTTTCTATCTCTCGCTCTGTCATTATGCAAGATCTCTTTGTGCTTTGATCTGTAATTTGTATGAAGATTTTATCATGAAATGTACAACGCAGAGCCTTTCCGACTAAATAGAGTATATATATTCGTGATCAGCATGATCTGTCCGTCCGATAAAAACTTTTGTAGGAGCATGATAGCGAGAACTAAAGCTACTTTTTCTTATCTTTTCATCAGAACAATGTCCCGCTAAAGATCACACCCAAGTCAAGGAAAGGCAGAGAGAAGTCATGGAGAAGACAGGAATAGATAAAGAAGAGACATAGAAAACAGAGGATAGAAATTTGTAAAGAAGGAGTAGACGAAAGGATAGTATAGTTAGAGTAAAGGAGATGAAAAGAGACAACAGTAAAGGGACAAAAGGGTCAATTAGAGAAAAAAGCCAAAGTTAAAGGCCGTTGGAGAGGACAGAGAGCGGCGAGGCAAGCGAATGAGCACTTTAAAGGTTTGGGAGAATTAGGGGAAGCAATTTCCCCCTAATTACAAAAGGTTGCCTCCTCCGTTGCCATATGAAAACCCAAAATATTGACAAACACTAAACAAATTGAGTGATTGATGAATCTATGAAATACGAATGCCAATTCGAGCGCCAAGCTGAACTTGATAAAACTGAATGAGTTATTTGACATATGTATTATGATCGATCCGCTTTGCCAGCGGGATGGTCCCCACCCTACCTCTGCTCTGCTTCTGTCTCTGTCTCCGCTCCACTCACCAATCACTTATCGTCTGCTGCAATTTCAGGTCTGCTGTCCGCGCGAAAAGAATGCTTTGCCCGCGCTCTCCGCTCGCATCCATAACAGCACAAGCACAACTACAACTACCACTGCTGCGCCGCGAACGAATGGATTGAGGTCACAATGGGCACAGCTGAACCACCCGCTCCCTGAACCACCCTCGACGCCCGATGAGCTGCCCCGATACCCGCACTGCGGCACTGCCTTCGCCTTCAAGGTGTATGGCGGCAACAGAACGGGCATTCTGGAGTTCCCTTGGACCACGTTGCTGGAGTACACCCTGCCCAGGGGCGTCAAGGAGCACATATGCGGTGCGGCCTTCATTGCCCAGCGCTGGCTCCTGACGGCTGCCCATTGTGCCCACAAACACTTTCTGGGCAATCAGCGGCGACTCACTGGCGCCCGGCTGGGCGATTGGAATAAGACCAGTGATCCGGACTGCATCCAGAACTGGCGCGGGGACTGGGAGTGTGTCCCGCGCTTCATACAGGCCAGCATCGACCGCATCCTACTTCATCCGCAGTTCGATGTGGCCAACCTGACCAACGACATTGCTCTGCTGAGATTATCCCAGCCGGTGGACTGGCGCTCGCTGCAGCATGTGGAGGCCGTGTGCCTGCCACCGCGCCGTGGTGCCAGGGCCGATCAGCTGGTGGGCAGCGCCGTGGACGTCTCCGGCTGGGGTCGCACTGAGAATGGCAACCAGCTGAGCGATGTGAAGCGGAAGGCTATGCTACACGTGCAGCCGTTGGACGAGTGCCAGGATGCCTACCGCAGCCAGGGATATGTGCTCAATGAGGGCCAGCTGTGCGCCACTGGCGGCGTGGGCGTCGATTCGTGCAGCGGCGACTCCGGCGGCCCGCTCACCGTGGAGGCGTACACGGATCAGCGCGACCGCTTTGTCTACCTCGCCGGGATCGTGTCATATGGGAAGCAGGCGTGCGGC
Organism: Hirtodrosophila duncani; assembly: GCA_037043425.1. Lineage (NCBI taxonomy): Eukaryota > Metazoa > Arthropoda > Insecta > Diptera > Drosophilidae > Hirtodrosophila > Hirtodrosophila duncani. The sequence continues at coordinate 1,570,279 of JBAMBM010000823.1, read as the reverse complement.
AGAACAGACACGCCCGGCGTCTACACCCGAGTGAGCAGCTACATGGACTGGATCGAGCAGACAATCAGGGATTCCCGAAACGAAGGGCCGGTTCGCAGTACCAAGGTGTTCCCCATCTTTACTTGAATGATGGCCAATGCCGGTTTCCGGGGTTTCTGTTAGCGACTTCAAGTACACTCAAAGTTGACGTCATGCTTGTGCTGTCATGGCCCTCTTCCACCTGGCCATCGATACCAGAACCAGTGGCAGCAATCTGACTAGATTAAGTATCGCTCTTTCGACCCAGTTCTGACATGGACAATTTACTGTCCGCCGTCGCTGATGGACAAGTTGACAACTGCGAGGGGACTTTCCACTCAGCCAATTAATTCGTATGATATTTCTTTTAGTATAGACAGTTTTTTTTGTTTTTTTTTTAGCTAAAGTTGGATTTGGAACAACTGGAAGCGCATTTAATATTAATTTAAAGAATTTTTGTTTTTAATATAGAAAATATTTTAAATATTTGTAAATAAATCTATATAATAAATCGTAGTAGTAGAAAACACTGCAGACGTTTAGCTAAAACACTTGAGAGACAATATACATTTCGAGGCAGCAAGCGATCATGCGCGTGTAAGCGAGCTTGTATATGGATTTTCTTTCATCGTCAGAGAGCGAGAGCAAATGGTGACAAATGGTGGCATAAGCAAATGGAATTGATCAGCCCTGTTCCAGTTTCCAGTGGATTTGAATTCCACATAGAAACGTGGATATGATGTGGAGACCATAAAGACCATAAAGAACAAGATAAGGAAAAGAGGAGGAAACGAAAAAGGAATTATGAAAAAACAAAACAGTTGTAAAAATTGCTCAAAAAGTAGGCTAGCCATATGGCAGTCATATGATACAGTGGCTCGATCTCAACCAAATTAAGTCAGCGGTTGTGGGGGCTTCCTCTAATAGATACACACCAAGTTATGTTATATTTGGATGAAGAACAGACACGTTATAGTGCCACGTTTTCATTCCGGAACAGTCAGCTATGTGGGATCTATGTGTTATAGTATTCCGTTCTGGAAGAAGTCGAAATTATCCTGCGTGCAGGCAAACGAAGCAACTAGGGGAATATTTCAGCTCTGTAGCTCTTTAAACATACTGACCAACAGATGGATATGGTTATATTGATTCCTCTTGTGATGCTGATCAAGAATATATGCACTTTATATAGTCGGAAACGGAAAGTTGCATCGATTTGTTCCTGATGTGCATGCTAAGTTTTACCTTTCCATTAAGTTTGATTATTTTGATTTGTTTTCGCACTTTAGGGTAAAGACTTGGTCAGCTCTCTCTCTCCCTCTCTGTCTCTCTGTCTCTCTGTTTCTCTCTCTATCTCTCCCTATCTCTCCCTTTGCCAAATTGGAATTTCCTTATTAAAATCTACAAAATACTTTTGGTCTTTTGGTAAATTTTTGCTTAGTAAACATTTTCGTTTTTTATATTTGTAACAACTAAAATCGCCAGAATAAATATTACAATAAATATTAAACAGTAAATTATGCAATTCGCTTAAAATTAAACAATAAATTAGCACTTATAAGCTACACAAAAAAATGTTAATAGTGAGAGGGGGGATAGCACTGGGCGTTCGTATTTCAGCAGTCGGGGTGCTTCGCACTGGCTGCTCCCATTCACTTGTTCCGCCCAAAGATGACAGCGCGGCGACAACGATCGCGATGATCCCGCATCCGGCCCTGGGGGCAGGGCTTCGAGAGGCGTCTGGAGACGAGTAGCTGGCTTTTCAGCGGCATGCTCTGCGGATTGTAGAAGATGAGGCGACGCGCCTCCGTCGTTTCGCCGCACAGCGACAGCAGCAGGATGACTGTGAGGCACAGGAGGCTCAGCAAGCGCAGGAGTTTCATTCTCAGCAATGAAAGTGTGGGTAAAAGTTGGCTTTCTTTATTTCTTTCCGCTTTTTCTTGTTTCGAGACGGCACGCGCTGTATTTGAATGTGGCTGTTGGGCTGCGACACGGTGCGCTTTGCTTTTATGACTGGCTGAGCTGGAAAATGTTGTTGGCGTAGTCGTTCGCTCGCCGTGGACGTCCCTGTGTCGATATTGGCGATAAGCGAAGACTGCGGGCAGTCCAGATAAGATAAGCCCTAGCCATACCAAGCCAAGAAATTCCATGGGCGATAAGATATATATATATACATTTATATGTACGAAATAGCCCGCCGCACGCCGATCGACCCAACCGAAACCGATCGCATCACTGTGTAAATATACCCCGGGCCTTGGACAAAAGGTGCGAATCTATGCATCGGTGTGTGTGTGTGGCGAGTGTGGATCTTAGGGGGGTTTCTATTTTCGTGCCTTACAGGTAGTAATTCCATTCCCGCTTCTGACGAAAGCTACTCGGAATTCTTGACAAAATTCCGCGGCCATGCGTTGCCTGCGCACTTTTGGCTTTGTCATCGTCGTCCGCTGGCGTCATCGTGGATGTGGATCAGTGACCAGCGCCGGCACCAGCACCAGCACCAGCACCTCCTTATCTTTATCAGTGACGACGACGACGACGGCTGCGCTTCCGGTCTGAGCTTTCAGGCTGGCGCCTGAAATTATGCTACACAAGTTATGCCAAAGCTTCCTGCCAATGCCTAAGGCTGCTCACTCTCTCTCTCTCTTAGCACGAGTGAAAGAGGTGGGCAAAGATATGCCTCTGGCTCTGCTTCAGTTTTTTCATTCAGCATTTAGAATGCCAATGACACTTCGATAAAGCCCCCGCAAAACTGATGAATGTAATTCTAATGGGAATGGGAATGGGGTCTTAGAAAACAACTGAATCACAGTGTCGGCGTGTTGTGTGCATTGGGAACCCTCTGCCTGGTGATAGCCGTAGCCGCACAGCCAAATATGTTCAAGATTACATTGTTAACTCAGTGAGCCCTGCTCTGACGTAGCCGCCCCGCAAATGGGGCCATTAAGTGGGTACAAAGATCAGACGGAACACATGTCAAAGGCGGTCGTTTCTTGTTCGGCAATTTCAAATTTCATGTTGACATTCTCAAGTGAGCGATGAATAATCGATGTCTGGAAAATGGCTCTGGAAGTTGTACTTAGCCAAGGTTAGGTACAGCAGGAAGGTGATATCTATCTACCTCCAGGAAGTGTGAGCAGAGGTCTCCAGCAAGTCCAGCCAGGAAAGGGGTGGGTTGTGTTGCCAGCCTTTGGAGCATTCAACTATTTATATAGTGCTGGGAAAGCTTCTTCTATTTCACTTAACTGTAAATTCGTCAACTGTAAATTCGTCAACTGTAAATTCTAATAACTACAGTCATTCTTTCAATAGTCCAACAATGACACCATATCAGTGCCAATATTTCATTCGTTCGCAATCGGAACGGGTTGCTAATCATACTCATAAATATAGTGTGGAAGTAATTATGTGAATTATGGTCAAAATACCATCAAAATCTGTTGGGTAGCTCAAGAGATCTAAGTATACATAAGGATGGACAGATTTTCACGACCAAATGTTCATTTCTGGCTCCCAGCGAACATAAGCCTAAAATAAATATGTTAAAGGAGGAGTTTTCTTGTTTTCTATGTTTTCCCACCCGTTTAACACGCTAAGCGCTAACCCACTGTTTCCAATACAAAAAGTTAGTTTGGAAAACCTTTTTATTTTTCATCCTAGTCAATCGAAACTTGGTTTGCATGTGTCTTAGGAGTCCCCACGTCTGCTGACCAAATTTGAACCGAATCGAAACACTATATCTTATAGCCGACATATACAGAATGAAGTTGAATGTAAACCTTCACATCACTTAGCCAAATGGTATTCAGATCGGACTAATAAATCATATATCTGTCATAGAGGCAGTCCTTCGTCAGGGACAAACCCCTTCTTTCGACTGTAACTTTTGTTTTGGGTTCATAAACATAGATTCATGATTCATCAAGAACTTCATAAGCAGAGATTCATGATTCATCAAGAACTTCATGTTTATATATGAGAAACTACTTTTGTCCTTAAACAGAAAATCTCAAATAAAAAACAAAATTTATGCAGGAATCATTTCCGTTTCCCTTGCAAAAAGTTAAAGTAAATCGAAATGGAATTCCACTTCGAAAAGTTTAAGGTTTTCGATTTTATGTCCGAAACGTGCTGTGACGCCAGTGGACAGAACGAGACAGAACGATGAACATCAACAAACCCAAGTGGATTCAATCCACGCTCATAGTTTTCTTAAGCAATCTAGAAATGGTTTACATATTTGTAAAAAATATTCTTAAGTGAATTTACACTTGGGGTATATCAATTAACACTTGGATATCTTCCCAATGAATCAGAAATTGACACTAAAATATATGTCCGATTGAATTACTTTTGGTTCCGTGTGAAGCAGCAGATTTTAATCGGATTCAGACATTTACAACACTAACAGAAAAGTAAGCCACATGATTCAAGTGGAAGTGGAAGCGCGAACAGGCCTGATAATCCATATCGATATAGCTATTGTCCTGGCTAGTGATTTGGGAACAACATACTAAGCAAGCCATAAGACCCAAAGACTGAAATTTATAAATTTTGCAAATCCAACTGAATTGTGCTGTGAAAAATATAAGAAAAACTACAATTTCACAATCGTAAGAATTGAGGTCCAGCACGAAACCAGCTAAATCGGACTTAAGTCCTTGTAACTGAAATCCCTACCAAATCCTAGAGCCAAATGATGAATTGCGAGAACGGAAGGCACTCAAAGAAACGAGTGAAACACCACTCTCAGCACTTCCATGTAAGCTACTCAATGCAGAGTGTTTACACTCGCAGCTTATGCAGTTGGATCAGGGTCTGATAAAGCTAAAACAACCATCTATATATATCATCTATATATCATACCCTACATCTATATTCATACCCTTATAAAGTCAAGCATAGGCTCTACTCCCAACTCTTCCATATAAGCTATTGAACGCAGAGTTTCAAAACTGTGTCCCCTGCAGTTGGATCAGGGTCCGATAAGGCCCAAGCCTTCATCTATATTCATACCCAACGTTTCCAAGATCAGAACCAAAGATGGACCTTATAAAGCCAAGGATAGGTTCCACTCCCAACTCTTCCATGTAAGCTCTTCAATGTATGGTGTTACGTTCACTTCACAGCTGTGTCCCAAACCGCCATCTATACTCATACCCAACATTTCCACAATCAAACCTTGGATAGACCTTATAAAGTCAGCCATAGATTCTACTCCCAACTCTGCCATATAAGCTCTTGAACGCACAGTGTTATGTTCGCTTCAAAACTGTGTCCCCTGCAGTTGGATCATTGTCCGATAAAGCCCAAGCTGTCATCCATATCCATTGCTATCGTTACCAAAATCAAAGCCTTATAAAGTCAAGTACATTTTCCACTCCCAACTCTTCCATGTAAGCTTGGTGTTGTGTTCGTAACCGAGTCCCTTGCGGTTGGAGCCAAAGAATCCGGATGATTTAGCAATTAATCTGCCAAACGAAATTGTAGCAAGCTGGCGAGTCGCAACTGTATTCCATTTCCACATCGATTTCCCAGCCAGTTTATTGCACTGCAAGCGCCACAGCTGTCCAAAGATAATGTCACATCCATGTCAATTATTTGAATTTGTATTTTCATTATGATTACGTTATTTTTTTGTCAAGTTGGCATTACAATTGCAATGGACACATATAGTGGATACCAAGCAGGCCCCCCTACGTATGCATATTTATTGTTTTGATAATTCGCTTGGACTATATTCATCATCATCGTCGAATGGAAACTGGACTTGGTTGAGGCAAACTTGAATGGCAATTTCGAAATATTTCTAGAATTTAGTAGATTCCAATTTGGGACTTGGCCCGTTTTTAATTAACTGGCAAAAATGACAAGAAAAGACGAATTGAAAATGCCTTTGTAATATTTATGTGGAAATTGCTTTGGCAAACTTCCATAGTTTATTCTGGGAGATAGAACCAGTGGGTGGGGTGAAACAAACACAGAATATGGCATAGATATGCATATATGTAATAAATAGAGCGTGTTGATGTCGATGGTTTTTCTGAGAGAGTTGAGAGATTCTGAGAGGTTGAAGGAGTCCAAGTGGAAGTGGCTGGATGATTGTCTCCGATTCACTCAAACGTCAGCACTGTATGCCATCTGCAGAAGAGCAAGAAACAAACAAAAACAAAAAATAAATAACATTAACACTTGGCATTCGTTTAACACACACGTTTAAACACGGGTTCACGGGACAACACGATGCGTATACTCAATGCATTACCTGCACTGTAGGCAATGATGCGGCGACAGTTGCCGCGATGATCACGCATGTGACACTTGGGACAGGGAGCGTTGATGCCGTGCGTGGCCAATATCTGACCACGCGATATGCCATTGGGGGCCAGGAAGATCACGCGACGCGATTCACTCGGTGCCGGCGCACAGAACACAACCAACGCGAACAGGCACAGCGCGTACAGCAGCAACTGATGGCAGCGTTGCAGCAACATGTGGCAATGATTATTTGGGGGCTTCTCGAACTTCTCAGTTACAGTTGCGTTCCAATGTGAAATTGTGTAACCCAGCTGATGTATGGCGGCGTCGTTGCTCTGGCTTTAACTGCTCTGGTTTGCACAAATGCCGGCATTTAACTGATTATATATGATTTGGGCAAGCGGTTCTTAAGTAAACGGTGCTCTCTGCCTGTTATTGATAAACTATACAGGGTGCCTGGGGACGCCAACGGCCATCGAATTGGTTAGAGAAACACCCTCTACACACAATACATATGGGAAATCTTATCTAGGCCTGCCTGCGACTTCTATGTCAACCGTTGTCTCCTCTGTAATTGAGTGTTTTGGTTTGCCGTTGCCGTTGCCGTTGCCCTTGCCATTGCCTTAGCAGTGATTTTGCCAGCCCCAACCCCTTCGGCATTGTCATCGCCATCGCCATCGCTGTCGTACGTCACCATGCCACACATGGAAAAAAGTATACAAATGTATAATAATAAATTGAAAAGCAAACAAAACATAAACGAAATCTGATTAAACTGCAATTTCTGTGATTTTCTTTCTTTCGGGCGATTAGTAATGCTCTGCAAACGTTGCTTAAATGCGGCACGCTTTGACGCACTTTGAATTCACAAAATCCCAAATGGTGAGGTTTCTCTTGGTGGATAGGTAAATTTTGGTCTGGAATGATATGGAAGTAGTTTCAGAGATAGACACCGCAGGCAAGAAGAAAGTCTGGCTCTATCTTTACTTAACATCTTATGCAAATATCTGCATTTTCCAACACAAATCCTTATAAAAAAAACTACTCTTATGTTCATTTCGATACCTAAGAATAGTTTTTCAAAGAAATGATGCAGTTAAAGGTAAAAGTTTCCATTCGAAAGGGCGTTGAATGGTTGTGGATCTTCGACTTAAAGAAACTTCATCATTCTTATGTTAAAATTCTTTCAAGGTTCGAAATGCCTTCCCATTTTCTTGCAGTGCCTTTGGGAAATATCCATTAGCCACTGAAAACAGCTTTGGGTGTTAGCGTTGGACGTGGAGCTGCTCACATGTTGAGCGTGCTGCCAAACATTCACATTCATGACCTAACACTAAAAAAGAAGGCAACAAAACAACAAACAAATTATATAGAATATACTCGGCATGATGTTTCCTAAGTACAATCACGTTTTTCAGATATTTTGCCATTACCTAGGGGGCTTTTTTGGGTTTTCCTGGTAAGATAAAAACATAATAAATGGTTTTGTTTTGCAGCAGAAGAATGAACGTATTCTTATTTAATTAAATTATGACTGCCTTAGATGTATATATATATGTTTTAGGGGTAATCTGTTTTAGCTTGGTCTTTATGGCTTGATAACTTTGATGTTGCTTAGACCAACTGAGACTCCTTTTAGTCTAACAAAAGCAGTTGAAGAGCCAACGAGGCAGCGGTTACAAGGCACAGAATCTTACAAGGAATTTCCAAGTGGATTGAAGCATGTAGAGATGCCAGGCAGATGCCACAGATGAGGAAACTTTTCCTATACGTGATTATAGTCAAGCAAGGTGAATTCTTCCCAGGAAACTAAAATGTGTTTTAGCAATTTCTTAAGATTTCAAGAAATATTCTACTATAACGAAATTGTGATGATCAAAATTTCACTTCTTAAAATTTAAATAAGTAATATGAATTGAAGCTGACACAACGTTTAATATCATTTATCCTCAAGTCTATCGAAGCCATATGATAGCAGATTCTACCTTGAGTTCAAACAACATTTAGAAAGTTAAGCAAAAGCTTGGTTCACCTTCCAAAGAGAACTCTACCATAGATAGTAGCTTGCTGGACAGTAAAATACCCTCCACCTGATAAACTGCTACATAATATAGCAGACAGATCTTGGTCAACTTTGGTGAATCCATTTGATTCCTTCTAAGATGGATACAAACCAAATTTGGTCCGCCTGGGATGAAAAACAAACAATTTGTGTGAAATAATCAGTTCTTTGGGGGCTATATGATATAGTTGATCGATCTGTATGCAATTTACTCTGCAGACTAAAGACTCTCCAAACCAAATTTGGCTAGATTTAGATGAAGAACAAACGAAATTTCCAGATCTACTCAGCTTGGCATACTGATCGAGACTATATATACATTAGGGTCGCCGAAACGTTTCCTTCTGCTTGTTACATAGCCAATGCAGTTGGAATTCGATAAAGACAGCTGCCTAGTGTGCACCAAGATCATGAAATCTAAAATGTGTGAAAGTTGCAGCACGCTAGCTATGATCGTTTGATCTGTGCATTGTTTCCAAGTCAGAATAAAAAGTTCTATATATTTATAATTGTGTTTTTTTTTCACTTTGAATGCGTGCTAATGTCGCATTCGACATTAGAGAACTACCCATATATAAAATTTGATATAAATTTTTAAAATTTTCATTTCTGAACAATTTACAATATATTTTACAAGATCAGTAAAAATCATGAACTTAATATATATAATATTTTTTTTAAATTTACAAAAATATAATTTTATATTTTATATTAATTTGCCACAATATGAATTGGAATTGGGAATTGTATTTCGATCTGCAATGAATAATATACATGATGAGGTCACAACTATAATAATAATATAGCTCGCAATCTGACATTACTTTTGCGAAATAAATATTCGAAAGTCATATATAAGATATAGTAGATTTGCTGTTCGAAATGTTTTCAACATAATCGATCATATCTGGTCGAATCTGGTAATTACTTTCAGTCGCCTTGGCAAAAAGTGCAATCAAAGTCCAATGTCCACATTGCGTGGGAGTATATGGAGTAAATGAATGACAAGGAGTAGACTTATCTAGTCTAAACATTTGCCCTAGATATATGGAGTCTCAACTCTAGCCCTATTCCATCTCCCTTGTATTTTGTTGAAGCTCAAGGTTCGCTTAGTAATACTTTTTGTGAGCCATTCAAAGTTCTCAGTAAAGTAAATAGACATTTGCTTGGGCGAGGGCTGTATGAAAATTATGTCAATTCATTGCAGGGGGATTGCCAAATTGCCTATGCCATAAGTGTTCTCTGTATATATGGGTGTGTGTGTCTGTGTGTGTCTCTCTGTGTGTGTGTGGACAATTGGATTGAATAGCACGCGCTGGGCAACGTTAGCAATTAACAATTATTTGCGACTGTCTCATGACGTTTCTTAGGAAGCCCGCTGTTAAAAGTGGAACGTCACAGATATAAAAGCTAAGAACTGCTGATAGATAGAAAGGAAGGAAGGTTCGGGATCGGCCTGGGGGCCATGTGCTTGAAGTTGAAATTACCAAAACCAAAGAAACAAAAAAAAACAACAAAAACTGTAGTAAGAATGTGACCAATTGTGATGATACTAATGCTATGGCGTTCAAAATAACTAAATGAGTCAGAGTCCAGGCGCTCACACTGGCACTGGATGGCGCCTTTATCTTCACTGCCAGCTGCTGCTGCTGTCGCCGTCGTTTCGGGCAATTATTGTTGTGTATCATGTACGTTCCGTTGTCGTTTATTGCCGTAATGCCGTATCTTGTATCTTGTATCTGGTATCTGTTAGATACACGGAGACAGTCAATAGCTGCCGCTACGTTGGTTGCGTTACTTCGTGAAATCTTTTGTTGTGCATAATTTCATCATGACAGTGTGGGTTTACCTCAAGTTGCGGGTACGTAGACGAATATGGTTACGATACTGGGGTCTGAAGTTTGATATCTGATGTTGGGGCTACCCCAGCGCACATGCGCCGCGTCTATAAATAGGCTACGGCCTGGCCTCTGACAAACATAAGCCAAGTCTTCTGGTCTGCACACTCCTTACATGGTTTACACAACCTGCCAAACACACACAGACATATTTACATACATATGTAATATATTTATATATAACATTAACATTTTATAACCGCTTAAGACTTACCCGCCGACAGCGTCCATGACGATCGGCCATGAAGCCACGTCTACAAGAACTGCCTCTGATATCAAAGAGCATGCCTTTGCCCAATGGGGTTGTCTGATTCTTTTCCGCCTCCGATGTCTCGTTCTTGTAATATATTATACGTCCGGCACTGGACACGGACACAATCAGACCGATTAGAAGGCTAAGCACAGCCAGCACCAGCACATTAGTTGATGGCAATCGCATGGTCCCAGTCCCAAGTTAACACTCAGGCGTTTCGCTACTGTTTGGCTATGCCGCCACACTTGACAGATCAGCCATGTCGTCGGCGACGCTGCCCTGTTCCACAAGCACAAGCTTTTAAATATAATACAAATCTATATGTATGGTGTTGTTGTTATTGTTGTTGTTGTTGTTGTTGTTGTCATACCATGCCCCCATGTATATTTGTGTATGTTGTACCCGTGTGTCTGCACTGAACTTGTCTTAGTTCATCTTATCAGTTTATTGCTGTGCCCGTGTGCAGGTGTGTGTGTGCGTGTGCTGTATTTCTTTATATTTTTTTTACACAAATCGTTGTGTTGTTTATTTATACAAAATCCGCCACTTGTTGACGATGCGCAGTTGATAAATCATTTCTGTCTCTGGGGTTACGTCTGCCTCTCGAGCGACTGCATACTTTTCGGCGCAAACTGTTAAATGATAACAGCCAGCTGTTAGTGTAATTAACTTGCTTATGTTAGGCTTTTCACTTAACATTTGGATGTAGATTTTAGAGGCAGATATATATTTGACCACGATTAACAATCTCTTCGTCTATAGTTGATCAAATGAATATAAGATTCTTTTGTAATATAATTTTTCTATCGTTCGTAAGGATTACCATATAATTTTAGGCTCCCATTCATAGCCAAATGAAGACCAAAAACACGAAATATATATTTAGTAAATGTTCGTCGCTAAAGTTTGGACTAAAAATGTAGAGCCTTGAATTATTCTGTCTACATACTTCCGGGCCACAAATTTCTTATTTCATATCTCATCAAATGATAAAATACTACAAGTCTCTCTCCCAGCCAGTGGCAGGAAGTTTTTCCACCAATTTCAACATCAATTTCAAGACATTAATTGTACTAATTGTATACCAAGATATATCCACTTAATATTTGTTTCCTGATACGCATTGCCAACGTCATGGCAAAGTTCAAATATTTTTTCATGTAGGGTATAAATTTATAAATATCTCCACATACAAGGGTCGTTTGATAAGTCCGCGACTCTTTTGCACAAGGAAAACGCAATCTCTTAATAGTTTTATACACTTAGTCCAGCGTTTTTCTAATCCTGTTCATTCCTTCCAAATTACAGGCTTTCCCAAGGCGTTTGTTTCATCGATGATCTCTGCATTTGATGCACAACTCTTCAGGTACTTCTTTATAGTTCATAGTTAGAGGAGGCTTACTCTGTAGAATATGCTAGCTGAGATGGCAGTTAATGGACCAGTTTATGAAATCTTGCCAAGGTGGCCACACAGCATATCCTTTTCATTTAAAAACGTTCATGTAAAATGTGAGGAACCCGCTTAGTTGCCACACTTAAAACCTCCCCAACCTCAAAGACTCTCACTCTCCCATCGTTCCATATCATTCCAAGAATTTCATGGACGATATCTGTTGAGACGACCTCTTTTGAGCGACCCAAATGTTTCGCTTCATTTGCTCTGACGGTACACAATGGATCGCAATAAGCCACCTTTTAGCCATTCAAATTGATGGAGCAGGATCCTCAAAGTTTCCAACAAGGCTTCCCTTGGTCTTCCTAAATCTTTTCTTGTACAAAATCGTTTAATTATCTTAAGAAATTCGCTTAATTCCAATATTCATGAAAATTCACTAAGTTGTCTCCTTGCAAATAACTTAGCTTGCTCAAATTTCAACAGAGATTTCGAATCAACTTATCAAACGGCCCTCGTTGTTTTAATTTTTCCAATTATCAACAAACATTTGTTTCGCCAGTGAAAAGGTTGACAATGGCCCTTGACAAATGGCATTTGTTGTAAAATGAATTCGAAATAAAACTAAATTTTGAATCATAAAAATAGAAAATGTTTTGTTGTAAAACAGAAAAACAGAAAACAGCATTCATATGAGTACATATTATCTATGAGGCGTTACAATATATGATCATGGCTCTTCCTTTTCCTGGGTATTCAGTGTGTCGAGTTCGGGTCAGCCAAGAAATTTTCTGTTACATTTTTTTTTTTTTTTTTGATTTTCATCTATTTATTTTGGTTTTATGCTATTTTACACAGTTTTGATAATGTACACGGGTAGAGAGGGGAGGGGCGGGATAGGGGTAGACGCACAGCGATATATAGATATATTGGTATTGATAGATACAGGAGAGGGAGGCGTTGCAGGCAGAGATATATAGAGACATCACACATGAAGGCGGCGGCATCTTCGGAGATGCAAATGTGGCACCAACAATGTGGCAACAACTACAATTGCTAGTGGATGCGGATGATGATGATGTCATTAACGCGCTGTGGCTCCCGGCGCCGCACGATATACACAATTTCCCGGATCCACTTGGATGAGCTCTGGAATAAGACAGAAGTTAGTACTGCATTTCCTTATCAACAGTTCAATGTTCGAAGATCATGATCATAGAAAGAATCCTTTGGATTTCTTAAGGAGGCTTTCAAAAGATGAACCTGTGAAGTCTCTAAGCTGATTCAGCTTAAGTTTAATCCCAAATAGGATCACTGAAGCGGTTCCCTGAATCATTACTCCCAACCTACCCTGGGCCATATCCTTGCCGCAGCTGCGTTGCGCCCGCCTGCCCCTGGACGGTCTCGTGCGCTGCTGTTGCTGCTGTTGCTGTTGCTCCTCCTCGGAGGTGGACTGCTCCTGCTCCAGCTGCTGTTGTTGGCGGTGTGCCGTGGCCCGCACGGCACTGTGATATCTCGGCTCCCTCTCTTGCCTGGCCTCACGCTGTTCCTGTTGTAGGATGTTTTCGCTAGATGAGTGCCTGGGACGTCGCCGGCGCTGACGCAAGCGGCTGAAGCTCTCTTCTTTGATGACCAAAGTACCGGCCTTGCTGCTGCGCAGAAAGTAGCGCGGCGCATGCTCCACATCCATTTCCTGGGCATATTCAGGCGACGAGTGCCTCCCACGGGACAGACTGAAGCGTTCGAGTATGGAACGCTGGCCGGAACTGTGCGAGCGGCGGTAGCGCCGCTTCTCGCGTGGCCCCGATGATGAGGAATTCGCTGTGGTGGTTAGCGTGGACGTTGAGGGCGGAGTGGGATATGTCACGGCTGCCTCTGCTGCTAGTGACGAAGCGCCGCTTCCAGTCATGACTGTGCTCTGGGTCTCCTCGAAACGGACGCCCTTCAGCGAACTGGAGCGGCGCGAGCTGCTCGTCTGCGGACTGGGCAGACGCCCGGGCTGCCAATCGGGCAGCTCGTGAGTGCTGAAGTCAATGCAACTGCCGCGCAGGCACTCCCTCTCCCTGGTCGGCGTCACACTGGGCGTGGCCTCTGCTATATGCAGGCCATCGAAATGCTGCGACAGACGCGCCTGCTGCAAACTCTGGGCGAGATTGGCAGTGGCGGCACGCTTGCGACGCGGCGGCGGTGGCCCGGCTGGACGATAGGTCTGCTCTGTCCGACCATCGGCATCCACCAGCAGAGCTCCCGTGTGATCGTAGAGCAAAATGCGGGGCAAGGCAATGTTGCTGCAGCTCCTCGAGGTGCTCAGCTCCCAGTTCCAGTGCTGTGGCTTGCGCAGCTGCAGACTCAACAGGTTGGCCAAGGGATCCGGCTGCTCCTCGCCCTCCTCCTCGTCATCGGGGTTATCCAGGGACATGGTGAATCACAGCTCATCGGCTGATCTTTGCCTTGCTTTGGCTTTTGGCTTTGGCTTTGACTTCGACGACCCACCTGTTGGTTGTCCGTTCCCCGTCTGTCTCTCACGGTTGCTCTGTGTCTTTCCCGCTGCCGTTGGCCCTGAGCCAAGTTATTGTTTACCCCAACTATGTCGCTACGCTTGATATATGCACATATGCTCCTATCTATACCTATATGTATATATCTTCTGTATATTTCGTTGAAATTCTGTTGTTGTTTGCCCTGACTCTGCCCACGCTTTGTGTCTCTCTTGTGTCTTTCTATTTATAAGATGACAATTCCCGTTGGTTTGCCGTTCCCCCCTTATCGCATTTGGCTACGCCACAGTCACACTGTTTCCCCCTTACGACATTCACTTTGAATGTTTTATGTTTGCCAAACACGAAAAATTTCCAATTGAATTTGTTGCACGAATAGTTTTTACACCCACTTTTCCACACAACCATTCACTCAAGCGCAAGCTCACTCTCACTTTCGCTCTTTATCTCTGCCTCTCTCTGTCTCTTTCTTTTTTGTGCGATCAGCTGGTCTTCTGCTCTATTCCGTTCCGTATCTGTCGCTGTGCTCTATCTCAACTTGTCCCTGTCCAAGTTTCTATACACGTCCGCCCGCCAATATGCGCCGTTGCCAACTGTTTCTTGGCTTCAGATTTTCCCCCAATACAAGATTTCCACATACAGCTGCTGCTGCTGCTGCTGCTGCTGCTTCTTCTAGGCACTATCTTCTTCTGCCACCTTTACCACCTCTACCACCACCACCACCAGTCGCTGCCCATACTCTTCCGTTTGGGCATTTAATTTCATGGCGCGGCAACTTTTGCATATTTCACGCTCTCCCACAGCAGTTTTCCCACACGCACACACGCACACACAGCATTATTTGTTTATCTTTTCCCACAGTCATATGAAATTCTCTCAGCTCTCTGTCCCTCTCGCTATCTGTCTCTGCATCTCTTGTTTGTACTTGGCTAAAACATATGTGCGCTTTTCGTTTGGCTTTGGCTAATTTGCTTCGTTCGCCATTTGCCACTGAAATACTAAATGCCAAAAAACAACAACACAAAATAGAAAAACACTTTTCCAATATATATCTCGTGCACCTAGCTACGATTGGGTCGAGCTTATCAGCTTGCCTAATTTTTTAATAATTTTATTAAGCAGGCTTGAGGTCAGCAGGGAGTGCAACATATCGATTGTTTCTCAGCTGAGCTTGCTTTTATAGTAAAAGTCCACAGGACGGACGACTTGTTTATGATCCGCTGCTCATTATGAAACAGCAAATACACTGGAAAAAACAGGAAAGGAGGGCGAACTTATATGATATAGTAATCTGATCTGGATCAAGTTAGGTCAGCAGATGTAGAGGCTTTTAAGAGTAAGCTCTACTAAAATTGGTTCAACTTGGATAAAAAGAAAACCTTTTTGGGTGTACTCTCAGTTCATTCCGAATAGGTCGATTATATGGGAGCTATATGATATAGTGATCCGATCAAAATCAACTTTGCCCAGCAAATGTAGTCGCCTCTAAAACTGACATCTACCAATCTTTGTTCTATTTGAATAGGAAACAACCAGTTTTGATGTACTAAGAGATTATTCCAAATCTGTCAGTTATATGGGGGATATAAGATATAGTGATCCGATCCAAATGAAATTGGATCAGCGCATGTGGATGGATCTAAAACTGACATCTGCCAAATTTGGTTTTATTCGGATGAAAAACAAACAAGTCCTGTGTACTAACAGTTCAGTGCAAATCGGTCAGTTATATGGGGGATATAAGATATAGTGATCCGATCTTATCGATTTTTACATATGAGCAGCTTACAGTACGAAGAATCCTACGGTGCAAAATTTCAACGCGATAACTTTAAAGCTGAGCGACTAGTTCGCATAGAAACAGACAGACGGACATGGCTTTATCGACTCGGCTTGCCATGCTGATCAAGAATATATCTACTTTATGCGGTCGTAGATGCTTCCTTCTATGCGTGACAGACATCGTGATAAGACTATATTGCCCTAATCCGACTTCTTTCCTTCGATTATGTGGTTCATGCCATCTTGTTCATTGGATCAATATCAACTAGAATGCTAAACTATATCTGTCTGTGTGACCATTTGTACGCTTTTATCTCTCATGCATTTTTCGCTAACATTTAGATATAATTCAGAATGGCTTATAGGTGTAATACATCCAGGCAATATTTGCAGAAAATATACAAATTTTCAGAATTTCGATTCAAAAAATAACATTATTTTGAGGTGATTATGTACGCATTATATTCTTCTATTTGTTTTGACTGAAATAGATATTTAGATAAACTTGTTTCCAAAATCGATGGCAATTTTTTGTTACCACTTTTTTGTTAATAAGTTTTATTGCGATTTTTAAAATTGGTCTTAGAAAATATAGTTTCTGTCTGGCTGATTCGCTGAGGCCTCCTCTTGTGTGTAGGGTAATATCAGTTTCAGCTGCCAACTCAACTACAGCAACAACAACAACGACAGCATGGCATATGTCAATTATATGGTTTGCGACTAATTTGTCAAACAAAATATGTTAAAAAAGCATGGGGAAAAAATGCGATAAAACATATGAAAGCATCATAATTATAATTTATGTTTTTGCACTTAGCCTAGACATTGGGATGTGCTGATGACATGCGTCTTGGTCAGGTATAGAGGGGATGGATGTGGGAATTGCGGACAGAGACTATAGTGGCACCCAATTAACAGTGTCCGCCGCTGTACAATTAACAGCGTGCACAGCCTGAAAGTATGCAATGGCCAGAGTCGGCGCTTCAACTGCAGCCTTCAATTATTGCGCAGCCAAGGCGAAAAAAGTGTCAGCAGAGGTTATCTATAGTAAGTAAGTGTGTGTGTGCGTGTGTGTGTGTGTGATAAGCATTGGCGAACCAAAATAGCGCCAGAGGCGATGCTGTCGAGGAACTGTCATCAGTCATTAGTGGTCAGTACAGTGTGTCAAGCGCCGACGAGATGAAGAATTCTGCGCTACATTTGGGTCTTGCTGTGTTGGCTTTGCTCTGCGGCGAGCTGCTGGAGGAGGTCGCCGCCACGCCGACCGGATTTGTGCCCGCCAATTATGTCTCCTACAAGCGCTACCATCGCCGGCGTCCCTCGCTCCACAATCCCGACCTGGAGGTGTACGAAGTGCGCGATGTTTACTTTCTGCGGCGCACAACGACCACGAAGCCGCCGACTTTGAAGCGGCTGAGCGATGAGGAAATGGATAGACGCATCCGATGCGATTTCGACCCCAGCCTGCCAGAGTGTGAGTAGCACATGGCCATATAATGTGCAGAGCACAATTAAACCACCTTTTTTTAGGCGGTTCGGTTAGCCCCACCACTGCCAGCACCAGCACCAGCACCACCAGTACCACAACAACCACAACGACCACAACGACCACTCCAGCACCAACCACAAGTCCGACCACCAGCACCAGTACGACCACCACAGATTTGCCTCTGCTGCCGACACTTGAAACAGAATCTGAAGAAGAACAGACTACTGAAACCGTTACTGAGACTGAGGCCTTGGTTACTGAGCCTTCTACGACAGGCGAAGATGATAGAGATTTCCCACTGAACGAGAGCGAGGACTATAATGATGATGATAACGAAAATCAAGGGGACCTGATAGAGGTTGATGAGGAGGACTCTGAGGACTATGATGGAGGCTACATTGGCGATTCGGAGCCACAAATAGTGAATATTTAGTTATCGTTGAACTGTTGATGAACTCAATAAAAGGTGACCAATGGCTCTGATTCTACAGCAGAAAATGAAAATTTATCATTATCGGAGTGGAATATATATATATATATATATATATATATATATTAAATATTTTTTAGGATTAGAATTATGTAAATGTAGATTGCCAGATTCTGACCCTGTCGAAAGAGGCAGCTCTCTGGCACGATCATCACACTATTTCTGACTTTTCTTCCTCAACCTTGAATCGGCTGACTTGGCAAAATCAGATTCAAAGGAATGGCGGATCGACAACGGTGCAATTATGCACGTCACAAGATCAGCAGAGTCTTTCGAAGTGTCTCACAGATATGAGAGTCCAAGCTGGATCAAAGCAGCAAGAGAGAAAATCTATCAGCTATTGGACAAGGAACTAAAAGATTTTAGTTAAATACGCAAGCTGGAGAGTTATTTCTAGAGCATGTTTTTCATGTTCCAACAGTTTCTATTTAGAAGATAAGCACAAAAAAAGAACAAGAAAGGAAGGTTAATGGCTTGCTTATAAGTATGTGTTCGTATCAATAAACGAATAAGTGCCTCTCAGCTGCCTTCTCAAACTACACAACAACAACGCAAGCAGAACCAGAAAATGTTAATGCTTGTCCTGACATTGTTTCCTAACCGATTTTAACAACATTTTGTGTTGTTCATAGAGAATGGATAAATTTATAACCATATTAATTACACACTGATATCTTTGAAATTAAAATAGATATTAAGTCTTTGTGTTCTGCGGCGTTACCACAAAGAGAACCCGTGCGAAGAAGATTTCAGAAGTCAACATATAAACGTTGTTTTGCAAGTTAGCTTTGATTGATCGAAGCTAGCCATTCTCTCTTATTCAAAGCAAAGCAACTGTTCCACTGACTTTCATATTCAGTTTCATTGAAACAACAAACGCGTGCTGAACATAAAACTATAAAACTATTTTAACAAAATTATTTTCAAGTTCTTCAATTAACAAAAAGTTTAGATAACAATATAGACCACAAGACATTGCGCCCCAAACTAAGAAATTGTATTTCTAGATTAGTTTTGTATATCTCTAATGTTCCCCGCTACCGATTATAGTTTATGTAGATTAACGAAATAAAGACGAGATGGATAATTCAAATTCATTACCTAATGACACTGCCAGTGACTGTGAAGGCGAGGGTAAGTGTAGCACCTCTTTGGTTCCTTGCGGGTGGCGAATTTATCGAGTTTCGTACGTCTCTAATGTACTTTGTATTCTCCACCAGTGAATATGAATAGAGATTCCCGAAAGAAAAGAGAGATGGGTTACCTCTCAGACGACTCGGAATACATAGGTAAGTGTAGCACCTCTCTGGTTCCTTGCGTGTGGCGAATTTATCGAGTTTCGTACGTCTCTAATGTACTTTAATCCACCAGTGAATATGAATAAAGATTCCCGAAAGAAAAGAGAGATGGGTTACCTGTCAGACGACTCGGAATACATAGGTAAGTGTAGCACCTCTCTGGTTCCTTGTGTGTTTCGAGTTGAACGTATTTGGTATACCTCTAATGTACAATGTATTCTGCTATACCTATTATGACTACAGATTTACTTTGTAACAAGAAGATGGATTCTCAAAATGTATATCCTTATCACTTCTTTAGGGGCTCTGCATACAGGGGTAAGTGTAGCAACTCTTCAGTTCCTTGTGTGTGGCAAGTTTATCGAACTTTGTGCATCTCAAATATACAATGTATTCTCCGCTTCCGATCATGCCTGCAGATCCCCGAAATAATGGAGAGATGGACTTACCAAAGTCATATAGTAATTACTTTTCGAAAGGCTCTGATTACAGGGGTGAGTGTGTTCCTAGTGTGTGGCGAATTCATCGAATGCACTTTGATCTTCCAGGACGACGCCTAAGCAATCCTCAGAAGAAAGATGAAAAAGTGAAGAACCTTCCGAAGGAGAAGCACCCTACAAAAGATAAACCCATAATCCTAAAGTCCAATTGTCATGTTGGAGTCGTTCCCAAGCGGGAGCCATGCTGTGTACAGGAAATATCTCAAGCGCCCATTCACTGTCCTCAGTGTAATAGTATCATATGTCCGTCTGATATCATGCAGCACTTTATGTCTCATCACATCGAGCCCGGACATATCCGCTTTGCTGCACTGTATGAGGGCCAGAAATACCTTGCGTTCGTGTCACCGCTCTCAATGGGAAAAGGTGAAAATGTTGTGCTAAGCCTATATGCCTATGGTGGGCAAAAAGGCAAGCGACGTCAATCGCTAATTAGTCGCAACTTGGCGCTCCCCAACTTAAAACTCTTTGGAGATTGGTCGGAGTACTGCAACCACTCGCCTGTTATGCTCATGGCATGCCGAACTTCCTGGGCCGCTTTCATGGGTGCAGATGACGAAGGCGGGTTATGTGACGAGGATGACATATATGTGTTTTGGACCTTGGCTTCGGAACTCGTGAAGCCATTGTATGCATCATTGAGACTGCCTTTGGCAAATTCATGATCAACTCGAAGAGCCGCATGATGCGCGTGCGCAACACGTCGCAAAGCCAGCGCTGCTGTGATTTTCTGAACGAGGACTTCAATTATTTGCAGCTGAGCCATGGCGAAATCAAAGCGATGACAAACGATTTTCGCCATCGTCTGCGTTTGGAAATCAACTTCAACGAGTGCGATAACAAACTGGTTACAATGGAAACACTAAAACGTTGACATTTTAAATGTTAAATATTTATTTCATCTTGACTAAACTTCGCTAATTAAAGAGAATTAGAGACAAAATAATGAAACGCACAAGAACAAACACAATCTTGGTCGCAGGCAAACCTCCGATGTGTTCTCTGCATCTGTTCGCCACACAATGAATGGCAATGCTGCCCTGCCACAGCCAACGGTGGCTACTGTGGCGACAGATACACATCGGGCTCTCTTCGGCCAACAGCTTTGTTCTGGGGTGTTGACTCAAGACTTATATGAATAGACGTTCTTTAACTGCTTGAAATGGGAACATATCGTTCTTGATGCAATTCAGAAGGTTCTTATAATAATTCCAAAGCGAGAAGCGATAGCAAAAGGCCCTTCTGAAATCGTGAACACCATTCACGATATAAGAAAAAAAAACGGGATTACCGACCTATTGAGAACGAAAATAATGATTTCGTAATGATTTTTGTACTTTTTGAACGATTCCTAAGAAAAAGAATCGTTTAGTTTGAATCCATTACATGGGCCATGGCATCAACGAAGGAAAGGTTGATAATAGAATTGTGTATAATTGAATGGTGATAAAAGCGACGCTAACTTTCTAATATAAGAACCATTTTGAAACAACAGGAATAAAAGAACGAATGTTTACCAAACGTAAGATTGTTAGCAATGATAGCCGAAGTTACAATGGACCATGATAACGTAGATAATTTTGATTAAACTCCCACCGGCAGACGAAATAGGCAAAGGAAGAAAACCAAGCAAGAAATAATGAAAAATTAATGAACCAAAATAAATGAATGAGGAATGTATGCTATGGGGACACTGATGTCCAAATTTTGAGAATCACATAGAAAGGTGCCATGCCTTAGGGCGAAGTATAAGGCAAAGCTCACTTAGGTTTTTGCGAATCGCAAAGCCATATATGATCAAGCATTTATGTATGTGGCACAAGAACAAGAAACGACGGCTAGGTTCGGCTTGCCGAAGCTTAGATACCATTCACATTGTAAATATATAACCGATCTAGATGAAATCTGGTCGGTGGGCGTGGGGATACAGTGGCTGCAAAGTATACCCGACAAATCTGTTTTGAAAGTGTGTATTTCGGAAGAATCATTTATATGGTAGCTATATTATTTAGTAGTCCGATCTTGATCAGATCACTCCAGCGATCATGGTGCCGCCTTAAATTAATAGAAACCGAATTTGGTTTCATTTGGATGAATAACTGAAAAGTAATGGTACTAAGTGTTCATTCCTGAACAATCGGTTCTATGAGAGCTATATAATATAGTTGTTCTGTCTGGATGAAACTCGAACTTGACCAGCCTGTAGACAGAAGAAGCATCTGGTAAAAATTGCAGCTCTCTAGCTTTTAAGACTTCTGAGATCTTTGTGTTGCAAAAGACTGTCGGGCAGACGGATAGACGAACATGGCTATATGGATTTCCCTTGTCATGCTGATCAAGAATATATATACTTTATGTAGTCGAAAAGGCTTCCTTCTGTGCGTTGCGAACTTCCAAGAATGAAAGCTTTCAAATATTTGGAGAATCTGACCCACAAGCCGCACCAGACAGTGGTGCGAATATCGACCATAGCTTTCCTAATTCTTCTGTTTGTCTTCCGAATGGATTCAAATTTTCGAAAGCTCCACCTTTGCTGGCCAAATTTATTCCGGAGAAATGTCCTGATCAAATGACCAATACTATGGAGTTTCCCTGGGATGTTAGCAATCGTGCGGAATCAAAACAGCAGAGTGCTGTCTCCCTCTCTCACTCTCAATGCAAAAACACAGGCTGTACATATACATGGATGTGTGATTGTATATGTGAATGTATATATGTATGAATGCACGATATATGGATGCTATGTATGTACAAAGTATATGAAGAAGCCCTCGAAATAGCGAAGCAGTGCCGTAACCGTTGATTTGGATTGTGATTTTGATCGGCAGCGGAATACTAATTGATTCTCTCCTCTTGAAGGACACATTTCTGTAAGAGTATGCAAGCGTTGGGTTTATCTATTGCAATTTTTAGTATTTAAATAATTACGCTTAGACCCAAAGCATGGAAAACTGCTATGGCAAAATATGCAGCACGTGTCTAACCCTAAAAAGATGGCTTTGGACATGCATGCCCATTTGAGGAACGCCCCATTACACAGAGAGACACTTCCAATACGTCTGCTTCCTCCGTCAGATGTGTGATCTCAGCTGCACTTTGCAGTTGTGCTTATAATTTCAGTATTTACTATTACTTGGAAATATTTATTGCTCTTTTTTTTTGTTTTTATAAATTTCTTATCTGTTGTGGCCTTCTCTTTTCCCTGATTTTGTGATTGTACTTTGCAATTTGTCTCCGAAATGAAAACGAAAAACGCAATAAATAAGTAAGCTAAAGCTAAAGCTAAACTCAAAACTCACAATCGTACGATGGGGCTGCCATTTGTGTTTGTGTTTGGGTTGGCTGTGCTTCAGCTTCTGCTTCTGCTGCGTCTTAAATTGAATTAAGCAATAACAACAACAACAACAACAACAAGAAAAACAAGAACAACAAGAAGCAGCGAAGACAACGCAATTTGCCTCAAATATTCTATTTGTTATACGCATTTATTAATGCCGTCTGCCGTCTGATTTGGATTTGGCTGGCTGCATAAATGGCCGGAGCATTCGCTGGCCCAAGCTCAGTCTAGCGGATGTTGCGCACAGATTCACACGGAATCCGAGTCCACACTTCAAGTCAAGGAAAACAACGTCAAGATGCAACGTTTGCTGGGAACTATGCTGATCCTGCTCGTCCTGGGCGCAGCTCTCATCGAGGCCGGTGTGCTGGACTGCCCCAAAGAGCTGCCACCGGGCCTATCCGATATCAGGGACAAGATATCGGAGGCCACCGACAGCTCGGAGAGCGGCGTCCTGGGCTTCTTCAAGAACGTGGGCTGCTCCATACAGCGAGGGGCAGAGAACCTGGGCGAAAAGATTAAGGAAATTGGTTCCTAAACCAAATTTGCCAGCACTAACTGTACAGCAAGGATACCTGACAAGGACAAATAAAGATATGGATCCTTAAATACGATCCCATATTCAAAGAGTCCCAGCTTGTACTCAGTCCGGCAAGGGCTATCAACGAGCTTTATGTGTAGTTATATAAGCATTTTTTGTTGTTTTTTTTCTGTGTTTGCAGCACCCTAAAAGTTGGCAGTATTATGTGCGCACTTACGATATTCCTTGTCATATTTAAATTTATTGTAATAAAACTGCCTTTCGAAACTGAAACTGGACCGATCTTGTTTGGACCTGCAAAGCAAATCTGTTATAACCTTTAGCTGCAATTGTTTGACCTATAAACCAGTGTGATAACAAAGCGAGAGGGGGAGATAGTGGCAGAGAGAGAGAGAGAGAGAGAGAGAGAGCTGAGTTTAACACGTTTTGTCAAGATTATCATGATCAGGTTAAGCCCCATCTCAGATCATACAAAAGGAAACACTGCTGTAATTTTCGCACATCAGAATGAACAAGTCCACAACAGAGATAACCAATAAGAGAGAGAGCAGACGAATACCATTCACAGAAAGGTATATAAGCTTTGTATTGAACTTTGCAAATACAGAAGCCAATCATCTTACGAAGTGAGTCGATATAGTAGCCGCATTGATGTTTCTCTCTGCCAAACTGTGTTGAAATAAACACCTCTATAATCTGATTATCTACAGATTCAGAATGTTTACTTTTTATAACTTCACATATTTATAACTTCGTGTCTTTTTTGTGAAGTCTGGTCTGGATTTGGTGAAGAAGGCCATAGCTAGAAGGCCGAGGCAAGGCTATTTAGTCTACCAAAGACTTGATTCCTTTTCATACAAAAATGTTGCTAAGTGAGAAATTAGCATAAAGAAACTCAGGCGTAAAAGATGTGAAATTGTTGAATCAATGAAATGTTGGTTTAATCGAATTTGTTGCTAACAAATAATTAGAATTACTTTGGGGAAAACGTAGATTGTTCAAAATCGGATCTTTGCTTAGCTGAATATGTGTGTTCGTTTGTGGAATCATAATGTTGAACAATATCTATCTGTTGGGGGACCCATTGATGGCAGTTCCAGTTACTCCTTTTTGACACCTTTCTTTGCCTTCGTCTTTGGGAATCCTCTCACATATCCAACATATTCAAACTCATCTCATACGGATTGGATTATTTGACGTAAAACTTTACTGAAAACATCAGCTTGCTGGGCAAAGTTGGCCAGTTAGCCAGATTCCGCTCTTCTTCCGCAGTCTTGCGGATGGAATGGTTAAGAGTTGGCCCAGCAGTGGAAGCAGTTGAAGCAACACCTTCAGATCACTCCGACCGGAGTTGGGAAACATTTTTCATTACCTTCAATTTTTCACGGTCATTGGCCGACTTTAATAAGGCGGTGGTGCTGCTGAGGTCGTCACTCGATAAATGAAAATGAGGATCTTCATCCTTTTCTGGGTTAAGTCACAGCATGAGAGATGCCCCGCTGTTTTGGTGACATCACTGTATCATTCAGTTTGCTGCTTTCGATTAGGTTCAAGCGAACGACCGTTGCGAGCGGCTTTGGTTTCCTCATCCATTCTTATCCAGTCTTAGAAGCCTCTACACAAGCTGACCGAATTTCAACTGAAGCTGCAAGGGTATGCAAGCTTGGGTTACCCAAAGTTTGCTATGACTCGATCTTAGGATCCAAATTGCCCTGTAAGCTCAGATTCATTCAAGTGTGTGATCATGCCCTGACACTGTATCTTAGCAGCAACGCCATGGCCTGGCCAAGTCAAGCCTTGCGAGTCCTCAAAGAACTTACTTTTTTCCATAAAGACACAGACGTAAATGATGGATGATATTTATATCGATCTTCTTAGCCATTGTTAACAATACAGCTGTGTACCTCAGCGAGATGCAATGATTTACAAACTAAGCTTATATGGGCATTTCACAAGGACTCTGGCAAATGTGTTTATAAACTACCAAATCAGTCTCAAGCGACTCTGGCTCATATGGTCCCATAGATCTAGAGGGACAGACAGACAGACTGGGCTATTGATCTACATCGAGAATTTATATACTTTGTGGTGTTTGAAAACATTCCCCTTTGTGAAAATGAAATGAAAAGGCTGTCAGGAAGATGTGAAAACGGGCCGTAGTATGTCGTCCTAAAAATACATTCATATATATATGCCTGACTATATGCTGATGTTGATAGCATAAACTGCGTCTTTCTTAGCGAATGAACGCACAGTGCGTATGAGCTATAACTACTTAGTTTGGAATATACATATACATATACACACATATATACACATATATAAACACATGTTCGCATTTTCTTCTACACAGAATTTGTGCCGCTTTAAGTATCTTTTTACTGTACTCATGTGCGTGTGTGTGTGTGTGTGTGTGCGTGAATATAAGTTGCCCAGCTCACAATCAGCTCAAATTGGCATGATCGTCATTGTTGCTGTTGGTGTTGTTGTCCCCCCACCCCACCCCTCTTCAATTGAATTTATTTACTTGTGTATAAAAATTCAGAAATGCGAGCAAACGTCATCATCCTCAGCTGGGGGCAAATTGAATTAAGCAAAAAAAAGGCAGGCAACTTTGAACAAATCAACAAAAGGCAAGTAAATTTTGTCTCAAATAACGGTGCCTGGCATTGTTTATGCTGTTGCCATTGTTGCCATTGTTGCTGTTGTTGCTGTTGTCGCTGGGGTGCATAAATGCTTGAACATTGTCTGATCGAGGCTTAGTCAAGCGAAGTCATTCCGCAAGTTCAGTCTGGAGAGCCCCCCACCCAAGGCAGGCGCCAAAGGAACACTTCCCAAATCGAATCGAATCCAATCCAATCCAATACAATCCAAGTCAAGATGCACCGACTGCAGTGCTCATTGCTGCTGCTGCTCGTAGTTCTGGGCGCCGCAAGCAAAGCTGATTTGCTCAACTGCGAGGATTACCTGCCGGCTGGCATCTCGGACCTGGTCTCTGGCCCAGTCACCGATGCTATCGCTCTCCCTGGCACCGACATCGCCATCGACAGCAGCGAGCATGAGGTGAGGGATTTCTTCAAGAAGGTGGGCTGCCAGATCAAGAAGGGCGCCAAGAAGCTGGGCGAGAAGGCCAAGGATCTGGGCGTTGAGCTCAAGGAGGGCGCCAAGAAGCTGGGCGAGAAGGCCAAGCATCTGGGCAGCGACATCAAGGAGCGCTTCGACGACTTCCGCGAGAAGCTCTCCAAGGACTCCGTTGAGGAGCTGAGCAATGATCGCGGCTTCCTGGCCAATGTGGAGATCATCAACCCGGACATACTCAAGGGCGAGCAGCAGTGCGGGCACGGGCACATACTCGACGCCCTCGGCAACTGCAGCAAGTTGAGAAAGTGATTGTGACAAGTCCGAGTCCGGAGTCCTCACAACAAATCCCGTTTTTTTTTTTCAAAAATAATTTTAGTGTTTATTTTTATTATTTTTTGTTTATTTTATTTAATTTTTTTTTATAAATTAAAGAGAAATTGTGGTGAAAAATAAGGCAAATCGTGAGACTGATTCATTTCGTTGGCATAAAAAAAAATTATAAAATTTTGAATAAATTTTCATATTAAAATTGTGTTGAAAATAAAATTTAAAAATATTTGTAATAAAATTTACTCAATTTTTTCAATTTAGAATATGACATTAGAACAAATAGCTCAACTGCAGCCAAAGGAGAGAGGTAAGGGAGATAGAGAAATCACAAATCGTATAGGACGATCCATGGCGATCTCGAGGCGAGTTTTGTCAATGATCGAAAACGAATTCCGAAGCTAGCATTTTATACCCTTCACAAAGATCGTGATGGTATATTAGTTCGTCGGGAAGTTTGCAACGAACAGAAAGAAGCATTTCCGACTCGACAAAGTACATATATTCCGTCTCTTTCATAAACTTGCCGAGATCAGGTGCTAATCGCAAAACCACGCCCGCTGAAGACCGAATCCTTCTGAAGGAATACAAGAAAGATATTCCACTGCATCCTCAATCTGCTGCAGATCAATGGAATAAATCGGCCTAGATCCCAATCAGCGAGCATACTATTCGGCGACGCTTAAAGGATGAAGATTTATATAGCATAGAACATAATCTACATATCAAAAGTGAACAAGCTGAAAAGACAAACTGATTGGAGAATCTTTTTTCCTGCAGCAGGACTGGGGCATTGTTCTGCCACAAAAGCAAGATAATATACAAATTCTTGAAGGATGTTGGTGTGAATATTCTGGACTGGCCACCCCAAAGTCCAAAGGACTTGCATGTTATCGAACACGTGTGGGCTCTAATCCACGACTGAGGCAGGCGGCTGAAATTGTACTTTCAGGATCACAAAAATATACGGAGACAACAATGGACAACATTGCTGATGCCGCCGGCAGTGGCCACTCCTCGGACAGCGACGACATGGCTCCTCAGCCGTCTTCTGGCTTGGTGCCGCATGCTTTCAAGTAGTTGGCTGATATGGATAGATAAGGACTTGGCTTCTTTGGCCGTCGTTAAGGCTTCCGCTGGCGTTGCCGAAAGTTTCCGCGAGGATGGGTCATGCCCAACTGTAGTCTTTGTTGACGACGATGACGAGGACGACACTCTTGATGGTATAGACATCTGCCTTTTAGGCACGTTTGTCCTACGCTCTGAGGGCTTGCGCCTAGGCACCTTATGTGGGGCCTCTGTTACAACTCGAGCTCTTGCCTTCTCTTTCTCAGTTTCTTGTTTCTTTGCTCTCATCGCCTTGGCTATTTGGCTAGATAGTGGAACGTGAGTGTCTCTTTGGCCATCTGCCCGTTTCAGAGCCTGCGCGCCCTCTCTACGCTCACCAGTAGTGCTAGAAGTGCTAGTGGTGCTAGAACAAATCTGCTTATTACTATTCTTGTTCAAAGACTTAGAAGTTATAATGGCAAGACATATAAACCACTTTCTGAACAACGCTTTTCTGAGCAACTTTTCAATGACAACCAATCAGGCTATCGAAAGGGTAGCAGCTGCACGACAGCCATTATCAATCTCTCTTAAGGAAGCTCCAAGTATGTTGATGAACTTTAATTCTGATTCCGACCCCATAAACTATATGTGTTCTTAGTTGGAAACCAAATTTGGCACGTGCCGGGCTTAGAGCGGCGCAAAGACCCATCATGCGGAATCAAAGCGAACACTGTTAGACTGTGAACAGTGGTAAAAAATGTTAATACTCTTTTCGAAGTTTCCGGTTTCGGTGTTCGTGCTGCGTGTGTGTCGTTGCAGTTTCTGTCAGGAATGAATAATTGTACGATCTTTACTTCTCTTTCAATAAATGACAATATAATATTAAGCAAAATATACCTGTGTACATATTTGGGTTCAATAAGTAGACAACCTCTTCATACCCTTTACGTCCGTTCACCGAATTTGATTAGGCTCGGTCTGGTCTATGATATAGCAGCTTACTTGGTACAGGGTATTTTACTGTCGAGCAGGTAGCGTTCTTACTTGTAATTATAAGTGATATGAACTTCGGCGGGGCCTTGCTGTGCACTTTGAGCTTTGCTACAAAAATGACTTCACATTATATATATATATATATATATATATAATTGAAGATTTACATTATGTTTTGCTAATCGTAGAGATTGCCATTTCTCGAACTTTCTGTGCAGCTGCAGAACATTCTTTTGGCACCTTCGCCTCAGACCTTTAAAACTTTTCGTCAACCAATATCAAAATACAAACAAAAACCACGAAAGCAAGAAAACAAAAACAAGAAAAATTAAGAAAATGCACTCGCTCGACTACTTTCTCGAAGAGAGCGCCAGACAGAACTTGGTCAAGCGGGCGTCTTGGGTCTGTTTGGTCGGTCGTCGCCTTCGTCTTCCTCTTGGTCTACGCCAGCGACTGGTTAGTTGGTTGGCTGCAAACGGGTTTATGTTTCAGTCAGGTTTTGAGCCTCAGCCGCGACGCACACGACTTGGACGACGGAGACCAAGACCAAGTGAATTGCTATAACTATTATGATGATGAGTCATTCGTTGCTCCCAGTGGTAATGCTAATGACGCTGGCCCTGGCCATTGGCCAACTGGAGGCGGCGTCCATTCTATGTGGTGGCGAGGCAAAGTCCAGTGAGGGAGCAACGGCCACCGAAACCGCCACCAGCACCGTGGAGCAGGTGACTGCCAAGCCCAGCGAGGTGAATCAGTTCCTGCACAATGTGCAGTGCACACTGGAGAAGGCCAAGCCCTGGATCGAGGATATTGAAAAGGAGGCCAAGCGCTTGGAGGAGACGGCCAGGCGTGTGGGCTTGCGCATAGTGCATCGTTTCGGCGATCTTATGGACACGCTACTAGGAGCGGCTGTCAATAGGAAGCCGCCAGTTACGGAGCCAGTAGAAGCCGAAGCCGAAGGCGAAAGCCCAACAACAAGCCCACCCAGCTCCAGCTCCAGCCCAAGTTCCATTTACATTTCCTCAGATGCCTCAGATGACATAGTAAAGATGTCAGCATCCACAAGCACAGAGTCCCCACTGAGCGGCAGCTTGGCCAATGATGCCGACAATGAGATTGCCCTCAAATAAGCATAGCAATCGCAGCGCATCGTCATGTATCTGAAAGATACATTTCTGCCTACACATTCTATTGCTAAGCATTGTACTTTATTATTTATGCCTTTTAGTTGTAGTTAGAGAATAAAAGACACTCGAGCTTAAGCCAAGTCTTTGCCCCCGCCCCCGCACACCCCTCGGCCCATACAATATGGAGCATACACCAATTGTTTTGTTTTGCTTTTGCCTTTGTTTTTTTCAGTTGGCATTTCCAGGGAGGAAATTATAATCATGTGATGTGCCTCATCATCACCAGCACACTCACTTCTGCCGATCCAAGTGTGAGTCATCATACGCTAGTGTGTGTTTGTTTAAACGTGAAGTACAGTTAGTCAATTGCCTTTGTCAACATTTGTATCAACAAATGCGCTGGGGATAGTTAATTTGAGACGTGAAAGTATTTACTTAGCCACGCTCATGTCAAACTATTTGGATTAGTTGGAAAACAGTTTGAGCAATTTGTGATTTGAGAAGTGATGATCGGTGTGGAATTAAACTATATAGAAATATACTGAATGAATCACATGGATGATGAAAGAACTTTGTAAAAACAGAGACCAGATATGTTGACCATTCGAAGCGACGGATGAAGCCCGCCTATTGATCTCGAAAGAAGCCATCCAGGAAGCGATGAAATCGGCACAAGTATACGATTTTTGAACATAATCGCACTCTAAGGATCTGTATTTACCAAATTCCAACTGCAAGCGGGTAAAATTCAAGGTCAAGAGGTCAAGAGTACCCGAACACTTCTACAATGTTAGAAACTAGGGGGCGAATTGTAGCTAATGAGAATATGTGGCAATAGAAATCTCATATTTACGATTTGCACATGTGCTAACCTTACCTGATATCTGGTATACAAAATGGAGGCTTCACCCAAAGCGTGTGATCTTGTACTTCTTTTTCAACTATCTTTCTTATGGCTGTATGATGTTGTAGTGTAGATGTCTTATCAGTTACAAGTGTGTATTAGCTTTCCTTTCATGAGGAATGTATCTCATTTATATAAGCTTATATGTCAAATATATATCTTCGTGTGGGTACATGGATTGTGCTTAATTGTTGTACATTTCTTCGTTTGTGTGGACTGTAGTTCATAGGTTTGATAGTTTACTTATTTGTTATAGAATATTTCATAGGTTTGCTACTTTCCTGAAAAAGCATTTCATAGGTTTGAGACTCTATATTGTGCAAATAAGCCGTTGTTCATTCTTGAACAGGAAGTAAAGGTGATTTTAAGCTTAGAAGGAATAGTTCCCTATAAGTCAAGCATCTGCATCTGTGCTGTTTCCTAGTTTCTATAATTTATATTTCTCAATAAGCAAGATTTCCCCGTAACTGTTATATTTTCCGTCTAGACACAAAAAGCTGCAATCAGAAACGTAAACACAGCTCACCGTGCTTATGTTCATTGTTAGGGAGTTGTTGATTTTTTGTTTCTGTTTGGATTTAGAAAATGTTAAATATTGATAGTGAAATTTGGCCCCGCGAAGTGTGTCAACATTATTAATTTTGTCATCGTTGTCTTGGGCTCCGATCCATGACAATTTTCACTTGCTTAAGCAGCTAATTACTAAGCGGAAAGAAGAGCTATCAATAGATCGGGCTTCCTAAATGATTGATGGCGTTGTTGGGAATATCTTTAAGTGGCTGCTAATTATGATAAATAGGAAGCTAAAATGATAGTCTAGAGATGAGCTAGATGGAAATTCTGGAATTGGAGAAGTGGCCGAAAGCTAAATGTGAGTGTGTGTGTGTGTGCGTTTTTATGAGATCTTTAAGTTGTTGTGGGAGAAATGGATATGCAATATTATATAGATAGCTATTTGTTGATTTTCCCCGATTTCGTCTCACTGGATTCTTCAACTTTCTCTGTTTCTCATCAACATCCTCTTCTATGCTCTTTCTTCTTTTCATCTTCTTACTCTACCTAACCTAAGCGAAGAGGTCTTACAACACTGCATTCTCTTCCCTCACTCTTCTTCTTCGTTTGCTTTGTTCCCCCTGCCTTCTGTTGGTCTTCTCTCTAGATTCTCTGTGTAATTTCATGCTTTCTTCTAACATTATATAGCTCTGCTGTTTGCTCAGTATGCATTTAAGCCATTGCTTGTCTTGGCAGTTGCCCGTTCTTCCCAAATTTCATTTGGAATTACTTTTCGCTCTGTTGACTTTCCCTCAGATGGTCGCGTTAGATCTGATCTTCTTCCTGGCATTGTTTTGATAAAAAAAAGTTATGGCAATCTATATGATGTTGGCAGAAAGTACTCAACTCAGGCGAATTTGTGATCGGAATGAGAGTTTTTATGTCTTATAAGGTAACCCAGGGACATCCACTGATCCATATTATAATTCTGTAAAAACTTTATAGAGATCGATGAAATGGAAAGGCAGACGATTCAACTTTAGGTACATTTATATAGATTGAAGATTTTGTTACACAATTTGTAGGCTTAGTAAAATTTTTGTTTATTTTGTTTTAGTTGTTTCTGGTTTGAAATACATTTTCT
The DNA here is from genome assembly GCA_037043425.1 of Hirtodrosophila duncani. Classification (NCBI taxonomy): domain Eukaryota; kingdom Metazoa; phylum Arthropoda; class Insecta; order Diptera; family Drosophilidae; genus Hirtodrosophila; species Hirtodrosophila duncani. Next base: position 1,537,344 of record JBAMBM010000823.1, on the reverse strand, counting down.
ACCTTTGCCATGCATGTCTCGTTTTTTGTGGTTTCGCTTGACTTTCTCGTGCAAACCAAAACCATAATAAAAGGCATTGCTCGCACGTTACTCTTCACCAACATCTTCATCATCGTCATCATCATCATGATCATTGCCCAGCAGCAGCACAGCAGCCGGTTCGGCGGCCTCTTTGCTGTCATGTCAACAAACTTTTCCCTTTTGTGGGTGAACTTTTTGTGCGTCACAAAGTAAATTAACAAAAAAAAAAAACCCATACAAAGGAAGAGCATATTAACATGCTGCCTGAAATTGCATCTGCCTTTGCCTTAATGATGTTGGGTTCCAATTGCAACCTGTTTTCAGCCTGCGAACCGATTTTCGCCTCATTTGTACAAGAACACTCAAGGAAGATGCAACTGTCGCTCATCTGCCGGCTCATCATCATTGCCTGGTTGTGGTGCAGTCTAAGCGAGTCAGAGGCCCAGGTCTGGTCAGGAGCTGGCTGTTATGGGGGAGATCATCGTGGATGCTGTACGTTCTGGTTTGGACCCCAAATACCACGACCGCCTTGTCGGCTAAGGACTAAACCGAATCATTTATAAGGCCTTAAACAACTCCGACTGAAATTGTGGGACGTTTGTGCTTAAGAAATATTTAAAATTGTTCACAAATAGTTAAAGATAAATATTTATTTATAGCAATAAAGTAAATTATATTTTGAATAGGAAATTAAGAATATTTATAAACATCTTGATAAAGTTGATCTATTTGAGATGAGAATTGGTCTGTGATTCCTCAAGAGAGATCATACTTACATATATCGACTTGGTCAAAACTAATCATCGTCGCATCCATTGCTAGCCTCAATATGATATTATGCAAATTTTGACACACTTCCAATGTACTCGGTTTTCCAAGAAAGCTCCATCTTGATGATTTCAAAAATCAGGTTCTCCATCTGACTCTGAACTGTCGCAGCGAATAGATTTCAAGCATCGCCAGCGCACTGCAAGTGGTTCGTTCTCGTTCTCAAGTGATTCAAGTGCCCGCACATCATAGATTCAAACAGTTCTAGTTCGAATGGCATTGCAAATAAAACGCAGCTTCTCGTTGAGGACAGCGGAGCAGAGCTCGGGCAGCGGGCAGTGTGAATGTGACAAAACCGGTTCCAGAATTCTCAGCATTGTGTGCTCGCACGCTTCACCAAACCAAACGCTCAGTCTCATTTGCCAGCTCAAAGCGAACAGTCAAAGCTAAAAATCGAACGGTCCCAAGATGAAGTCCAAGTCAATGATTGCCTACACTGTGATGGGTCTGCTGTTCGTTCTGGTGGCGCAGAGTCAGGCCGCCGACTGCGAAGAGGTCAAGAATCCGGACGACAGCGATATCAGGAACTTCTTCAAGACCCTCGGCTGCAAGGTGAAGCACGGTGCGGAAGAGGTGGTCGATGCGGCCAAGCCCTATGCCGAAAAGATTGGCGAGGGCGCCAAGGAGTTTGGCAGTGGCGTGGCCCAGAAATACGAGGACATCAAGCACCGCCTGACCGACGATGCGTCCACGAACAAGCCGCCCAGCCCAGTGCCCTTCGATGCGCCCACCGAGCGTGTGCCGCTGGCGCCCATTCAGGGCTCGCCGGTGCCATTGCCCACCGCAGCCTCCGCTGCCTAATTGTTTTTATTATTTTTCTATATTTTTTTTAGTTTGAACTTTATGTGATTTTTATATACTATTTTGTTTTTTTTTCTGTGCGATCAATAAATTTAAAGTGATACGAAAATACCTTCTCATGTGTGTGTGTGTGTGTGTGTGTTTGTATTGCGATGGTTTTTTTTTTAATTAAAATTCAATGGCGCTGGAAACTTTGTGTGTCAGAGCAAGTAGAGGTCATTCTGTTAAGAAATGTTTAGCATAGAAATCTAGGTTCGCTGTGAATAATAAACTAGACTAAATATAGCTGATCTAAATGTTAAGCTCATACAGATTATATAACTATTTCGAAACTGACTCGATCTGTGTCTATAACCTTAACAAAAGGGTTTTGCGTGCAGCCAAAGTGTTATTATTATGGCCAATTTTCCTGATTTTGTAACAAAGTTAAATTCAAACAATAATTACAGCCTTGCGATACAAAATTTGTATAAATCTGATTATGGTTATTATCTGGATATGGCTATGATCTATAAAACTGTTCTGTGTGTGCTTGGATATATGTAGAGTTCCCCATCAGGTGACTGAGTTGTCATCAAAGCAACGTTAACCTGTCAATCCCATCAATCATTATCGATGAAACTGAATCTCAATATCGAAAGCTCATCTGGAAACGATCTGTTGATCATATAGCTTAAAGAGCCTAATCATACGAGTCTCCCAAGGCAGATTTGAAATACATATTCAAACGTTTTGTAACCAAGCTGGTTATATTGGTTTTCTTAAGATTTCAGATGAGGAGGCGAGGCGTGTGATCTTGTATATCTTTTTCAAGTATCTCTCTTATGGTTGTATGATGTTGTAGTGTGGACGTCTTATCAGTTACAAGTGTGTATTAGATTTCCTATCATGTGGATTGAATATCATTTGTTGTGTTTCATATGCTTGCTATGTAGTTCATAGGTTTGTAACTTGCCTTAAATATTATGCAAATATCCCGTAGTTCATTTTTGAGCACTTCTTTTTGATCAGCATTACCAATCGAGTCATTAAATTCGCATCCATCTCGTTGTATACGAGCGAGTCTCTCAGACTTCTCATTTCAGTAAGCTGGTATATATAAAAGTTATTAAGTAAGAACGCTATAGTCGATATTCCGACCATAAAGCACTCGTACTCAGCATTTATCCAACATTTGACATATTCAAATAGGCCCAACACTTTGTGATAGGCCTAGTCCGTTTGGCTCAGTAAATCTTCCTATTGGAGCAATCTCATCAATAGATAAACACGATTCCTATCCTCAGTTTGTGTTCTAAGATTCTCTTTATGCATGAAGATCTTGATTTCATAGAACGCAGAGAAGCATAGTCTGAATTGTGCTTTTTTGGAAGAATTTCATACTTAATTCTAAAACTAATCAAATCAATCAGAAATATACTTTATTTATTCAAAAACATTATTGTTTAATGAACTTTGGAATTAGGAGTTTCATCTTTGGTTGGCTTTTGATATGACTGGATAATATAATACATATAATCAGGCAATTCTTATATATACCCATACTATATAGTTCAAGAGTAGTATGTTAGCTTCTACTATGAGAAGTTAGTTTCCCATTCTCAATCTATATATAATATTTTATTATTAACTTCTGCCCAAACTATAATTAGTCAAAGTGCATATTATTTTAGCCCGATTTCGTTTTGAGCGCTGTCAGCCATTTCAGTGTTTACCCGGATTGTGTTACGTGTTCGTTATTTATTTTGGCATTTATTTATTATTCATTCATGTGCTTTGTCTACGTTAAAGCCTCCAACATACTCCTAGCATTTCGTGCGCTCAATGTCAGCTTGGGGAGGCCTGTATATAGACTGAATCTATACCTTACTTTCGACTCGACCTGTCTGTGTCATTCATATCAATTAAGTTCCTGATGTTTGTTCTATGCGGCGCTTAATAAGTGCAAAACGAGGCGAAGTTTAATTACGGGCTATGAAACATATACGTGAAATAAATATCAGCGGAAACAACCGCCAGATGAGGCTTAAATTAAGTGAGGGCAACGAATGTTTCAGACAAAAAGTTGTTAAAGCTTTAGAATATCGCTTAGATATACATATTCCAGGGCAAAATAAAGCTATAGGGCAATGTTTGTAGGCGATAGTTATCGATGAATTTGAGGAAGGCGGCAGAAACATCCTTAAGTCCAACTGTAGGATCTGTTGGCGGATTAACTTGACGCTATAATGGCAAAGCACAATCAGCTAGTTCCATAAGGACACCTTCCTTGATTCCCACCATGGGAGGGAGACCAACAGATGCAGACTAAGTGCCTGATCCTTGCCAAACACTTCTCTTCGGGCAATCTTATAAAGCAATGAGTAAGCACCCGCAACAACAATACAGATGATCCTCACAGCAGTCGGGTCTACGCTCCGGGATCGACGCTTGAATACTCCCGCCCAAGGACTTGTACGGGAAGTGCCTCTCTGCTCAGCAGCGGTGACTAATTCTACGATCAGCAGCCCAGTTACTTGCAGAAGGGTGACTCGCAGAAGCATTCCCATCCTCATCCTCAGCAATATCTCGTCCATCAGCAACAGCAACAGCAGCTGACATACCGTCATCAGTATCCAAAAGCCTTTGCCGATGCCCATCCGATGCGACTCAAGTGTGTTATGCCCGCGACTATGATCCTCTAACGTCCCTATCTAATACTCTTCCCCTCCATCCTCACTTGCATTCAAGTTTCCTCAGCCCACAATTTCCAGACTATCTGCTATGCTTTAGCTTTAGTAACTTGCGAAAGCTTAGTAATTTTATGTATTACAGCGTTATATGCGGATATATAGATAGATAAAGCTATATATATTTGTACTATTTATCGCAATCACGGTTGGTTTAGCTTTACAGTTGTACAGCCCGTGGCTAAGCCTGAGCCTAATCGATTACTAGAAATACTTAATGAAGCTGCTGTAACTTTTGACATAGCTCTGTCAATACATATACGAGCCCCAACCAACCACTATTAATTCGCACGGCTTGCCTGCTGAGCTTATGCAATGCTTAACATCTGATATTTGCAATGATAATGCGGATATCACATACAAATATATATTTTTCTGTAAGAGATTTGTATGCCCTGTTTTCGATAGAAGAAAAGTTTCTTGTAATTCCGATAATAATCTGCATTGCATTATTTTTTCCAGATAATAGCTACGTAGTGACTATGTTGCACTGTTTGGTTTTGTTTTGATGTTCTTAGGACTCTAAGCTAATCTTATGCAGTGTACGAATTAATAGTGGTTAGACTTTTCTTATCAGTTATCAGCTGAGCGAGGCAAGGACACCCCCTTGCTTATGCTTCGCCAACAGAAGAAGCGTTTTTTAGGGTCAGGCGCGAAGGGTGCTCGCAGAATATAAATATTATTGTTAAAATAAAGAAATTTATCTAGATGAAGTAATAGATATTTTACTGTGTTTCCAGGTCCTCTGAATAGTGTTGTTTCACAATTTGCAGAGTTAATTTTAAGGTGCCATGAGGCGATGCGTAAATTTGTATAACATTATCTTTCCAGGGCTAGAGAAGGAGGTAAAATTTGGCACTGATGCGAGGTACAATGGGAGCCTGTCTACTGCGTTCATAGTAGCAACGCATTGGCATTAGTAGCTTTTCCACTGGATTTCTTATTTTTGCCAAAGGTATGAAGCTAAGAAAGTGTTATCTCGAAAACGTTGGCTGAAAAAACGAGTGTTTCATCGAAGCAGTACAATTTGTTTGGTCAAAGGCTAGCCTGGAGGTGATAGAATTCATTTCAAGGGAATTTATGGTTTCCATTTGGTTTTGTTTGTTTTGCTTGCAGAGATCCAAAGTACACATAGTATAGACAAGTATTCCATGTATGTCTGAAAGGTATTTGGATTTTTTCATGTTTTACTTTAAAGCTCTTTGACCTGCCTTGATAGCACTATACCATATACGTTATATATTTTTTATATATATTTTTTTTTTGCTCATTAAAACATTTTGCTGGCAGATAAGAACTCGACTATTAAATAAAAAAATACTAAGAAAATGTAGACGTAATTTGTTTTTATTTTAATTACGTGCAAAAGTTCCCCACATAATAAAAAGGAAGCTCTAAAAAATCCCCACAAAATCTAAGCCTCTTGTTCGACTCCAAATAGCAATCAAATATGAATTAAATTATTGTCAAATTACTCTGAAAAAAAGTCAATAAAAACTTCCGTCTACATTTGCCATTTGTTGACTTTAAAAGCTGATGAATGTGTGACATTTCAGCCTTACCTTTTTTGTACACATATCTGTAAATTACTCATGATTGCTATATAATCATTGAGCATATGTCAAATAAAACTAATTGAAGGCAAACTCAGTAAGAGAGAGAGAGAGAGAGAGAGAGAGAGAGACAGAGAGGGAGAGAGAGAAAGACAGCAGCAGTGTGAAAAAAGAACAATTAAAGCAATCAGCAGCCTAAATCAGTTTTATAAACAAATCAACAACACCAACAACAACAACAACAGCATATTTATGCAATCAACAATAAATGCTCTACACACACAAACACACACACACAAGTCTATATATATATATATATATATTTGCTGAAACGTTCGTACAACTAAATCCAATTATCACTGTCTTAGTCTTTTGACTTTTGTCTGCCATCATTTTGAAATTCATTCAACTGAAGACATTCGAACAGGCAAAGCAAAAACCGAAAGAGTTCAAAGGTTATTCACACAGGCCTTAATTTGTGCTAGAGATGTGCGTGATTCGAACAAAATTCGCTAAGAAATTGTTTTTCTATAGGGAAACTTTCTTTTTGATAAAAGTATCCCAACTCCGGTCGGAGTCATCTCAAGGTGTTGCTGCATTTGCTTCCACTGCTGGACCAACTTCTAACCATTCCAACCGCAAGACTGCGGAAGACGAACGGAATCTGACGATGTCTTAATTAAAGTTTTACGTGAAATAATCCAATCTATGGAGATGATTTTTCATGGCTAATTTTTCATGGCTCCAACAATTCGACAATTCAATGCCTGAGTTCCTGTTAATTTCTTACACAGCAACTAAGGATCTACTTCGGCCTACAAGGTTCGTTCGATGTTGCCCAACCTAGTTTTATTCACCCCAATCAGATATATATATATATATATATATATACTTATTTAGTCACAATCGTCGTGCTGTGCCTTGATTTTAAACTTGCCAAGGAAAAAAGCACCCCCATATAAAACATTCAGGCCTGTTTCCCTCTACCAATCGATGCTATAACTCAAATCATCATCTCATTGTACAAACCGTGTTCCTGCTCAAGAGAAGCACGTGTCACAGGCCCGTCTCTAGTCCGCCTCTTGCTAATTGAATTTAATTCTCGTAGCCCAAAGCACTTGATGAATGCCAACGAAAACTGTAGCATACTTTCAGGCAGTTGCATATAAATTCTTGCAGTTGCACGAAGAAAATAAGCTGAATTTGAGAGAACAAATAAATGTTATAAGCTTCGTAGATAAACACTGCAGCCCTTCAATAAAGCTGAGCTCTGAAAGTCATGTTAAGTTCTGATTTGGCCAGAAACTGCCCATTTTCTGTCTTGCCTTCAATTGGGGAAACATTTTGTCTGCCTTTGATGCTGTTTTGTTGTTGTTGTTGTTGTTGTGTTCTTGGGTTTTGGTTTCAGTTGTGCAACTTTGCAGACAGCACCGGGAGGACATGCAGGACTTGACAGGCTGCGACAATGGATGTTTTGTTGCAGCGCCGCTGTCTAGCTGGAGTATGTTGGTCCGGGGGCCAGGTTACTCATACGCAGAGTGGTGCCGGCTGGGATGCACTCATTACCGCCGCAAAAGTTGAACGGGGGCCAACGTACTTGTACTTTGCGAGTCTGCCATCTCATGGGCATCGAATTATGACACTTTTAGTGGTTTTCTGCTAACTATGCGACTGCGACTGTGGCCGAGACGGAGCAGGCCATGGCCATGGCCATTGGAGCCAGGCATTTGTTGTCTCTGCTGGTTTTTTGGGGAACAACTTTACTTCGATTTCAGACAACTTCTGCGTGAGTGTGAATGTGTGTGTGTAAGTCGCCAACTTATTTTAGTTGAAAAACAATTTTATATATTGTACAAGTTCTTGCAAAAATTTCTACGGCAATTTGCTTTTTCTCTTCTTTTGCACTGATGCAGTTTGGGCTAGATGTATTTATGATGAAATCAGATTTCAAGATTATTGATTAGCCAGCAGGATGAGGAAAGAAAAACTTCTAAATTTGTAGGTTAGTTGAAAGTGATTTGAATTTGTTGGTGGTTTTTTATATACTTATTTTGCATAAGAAACATTTGGTTAAATTTTGATAAATAATAAAATAGTTTTCCATACTTAGAGTTCATTCAGAAAAAGCGCCTCTCTCTCCTTTAGGTGCTCTTATATCGCACATATATGGAATTATGTTTATTTTCGAAACATGACAAATGGTTTTTTGTAGTAGATTGCTATTCCCAGAAACTCAGTTGGAAGGTGTTTGGATTTGATTGGAAAAGAAAGAAGTTTTCATAAAAGAACTCTTCTATTGACTTGCTGCAGCATACGATCTGATCTTGTGACTGTTTTGAGTTAGTTAGAATCAATTTGAATTCAAAGGAAACGTAAGTATCAATAAGAATCAATATCCCTTGCATGGCAACTGTGGACTGCATGATTCACTCACTCGCTTGCTGCTAAGCCGGCTAGCTGGTTGGCTGAGACTGAGGCTGAGAGTGCAACTTCTGCTTTTCCTAGTTTTTTACTTTTATTCTCCAAATATATATTCTAATTCTTTAGCTCTCAAAACAGTAATACTAATATGGACTTAGAGCTGGGAGTGTGCCTTTTAGTATAACCAAGGGCTCACCTAGGACTCTCTCCTAAGTATTGACATTGCACAGTTTGTCGAATATAATTGTGGCCATGGTGCTAACCCGTGACCGATTTTCATCTAACTCTAGCAAGATGTTCACCAGGCCTGGTGCTTAGGCCGGCGGGTTCACTTGTGGGCCGGATAAAATGTTCTGCACCCTCTGTGAGGTGCAATCTGAGCCGTATGGGTCGTCTGAGTGCTGAAACCAGTTGCCATGTTTCCATGTTTCCTATGATTCCATGCTGTCCAAGAGGTCCTTCTAGTTGCATTTTTCAGAGCGGAGTATCACGGTAAGTGAAGGCAGATGAGATGGCCAAAGTAGGGCGGGTGAAAAGTGTGTCCGTAACACCTGGGTGTAACAATTGCTGGATTAACGCGATAAGCGAGATTTCCTTCTATAACTTCTAGTGTCCAATATAGTGTTTGTTCTCTTTCGGTTTTCTTTAGAGTTTTGCTAGTCGATTTAGCACACTCTCTTAAAATCATTATGATATGTATTCACCCATGTCTAGAGAGGCAGCCTACCCACCTATTTGCCAACTATCCACAGTCAGATGACCCCGCTCACACTGTGCACCTTGAAAATCGCAACATTTTTATTCACCCCATGACAATAAATGCCATTTCGAATGTTTTCTCATAAATATACACACATACGAATATCAACAATTAAACAATAATTTCATTAATTTAAATATTTTACAAACAAACAACAAAAAAAACGGTCTGCAGGCACAAATATACACATACATATTTAACCTATCACAGTGACAACTTGCTTTCAGGCACTAGAGGAATGTGTAGTTGTAGGCTAAGGTTGACGAAGGGAGGGGTCTGTTACCCATTGGACATCCCCCTGCCGGACTCCACTTGACTACAGCTTGAAACCTTTGAGACTCTTCAGTTGGTTCTTCTTCTCCACAGCCACGCTGTTTGCAAATTGTTGATCCGCCTCCGCCTTGTACTCCTTCAGATTTTGGTGAGTGGCCTAAAAAGTAGATGAAGGAAAGCAAATGCCGTCGGAAATTGGAAAACTGGAGCAACCGAAGGGTCTGCCTTACATTGAGTGCATCGTGGAACTCGATTTGGGCCAGCCGCTGAAGACCGCGGAAGTTGCGACCCAAGATGCGGCCCAGTTCATAGCGGGAAATGCTATAGGCCTCTGTGGTTGTGGTCTCCTCGCTGTCCTCGCCGCTGCTGGTCTATATGGATAAAGAAGATACAAGGAGAATATAACTTTATATATATTGTTGTAATTGAAGCCCTACCAGTTTCTCTGTGGTGACTCTGGGCTGGTTGGTGGGCTTCGCTGGGGCCGGATCGCTGAACTGCTCATTGATCGTGTTGTAAATGTCATTCAAGGTGTTCTTTGTGTCCGTATATTGCTATGGACATGGGAAAGATATATGAGAAAGTTTAAAAGTGTCCACATACATACTATATATATATGTATATGGTTTGCCTGCAACTCACATCCACAATCAGATTCTTGGTGATGAACATTTTCTGGAAAAAGTCCCAGAAGATGCCACGCTTGTGCCGCACATGAGGCACCTCACTGGCATTCGATTCCAGGCTCAGTTTACTCAGATTTGGCACAGCCTGGCTCACCTTCAATTGCAGCAGCAAAACAATGCTGGCCAACAGCAGAAGGCACATCAACTTACTAATTTTACACATTATCAGGCTGTAAATTTAAAAGGAGAGTTAAAATTTAGTTCATTTTCAGTTGGATTATCTGAAAAAAAGAGAATATGGAATACATAAAATGGCGCAGCAATCATATCAGTTCAGTGTGAACATAACCATTATGTTTTATGTACAATTATAAAATTATAAAATTGAGCCTTTTCAAATTTATGCAAGCGGCAAACACAAACATTTTATCACAGACAACATACGAAACACATGGCAAAGTTTTCACACACAACACTCAACACATACCGATTGCCCAGCCAACATTTTGTCACTGCGACAACAGCCAGCACTAGTTTTATGAAAAGATGGAGGAAAACTAAGTTTTCTTTGAAACTCAAAGTGTTCGAAGCTTCAAAATGTTTACAGGGCATCCTCTATGCGTATTTGTTCTGGCATATTTATATGTAATTAGCGCCTGGCAACTGCAGCGCATCGATCAAATGCAGCAACAAAATTCTATCAGCTAAAGTCGCCGCACTGGCTGGACATCCCCGCCCCCCACAACACCTGCTGCGTCCTGCCGCTTCACCAAAGAAATTCGCATAAATCATATTCAGCGACAGAGCGCGACAAATGAATAAAATAAATAAATAAACAGAGAATTCCCACACGCACACACACACACACACTCACACTCACACACAGGCAAGCAAATGAATTGCTATTAAGCCGCATAGCTGGTCATATGTTCAGGATAATATATAAATTTTCAAAATTTCAATGCATTTGAGGTGATTGACAGCAAATTTTAGACGATACCAAAAAATGCATGAGAACATGGTCTTCGGTTAGAGACATAGCTTGGGAACATATCACAATTTGGATGAAGCGAACAAGAAGATTAATGAAGCTTATATCTTGTCATAAAGTGAAAATAATGTCCTTCAAATGATACAAAATGCATTTCATATTGAACAATTTTTCGATCAAATTTTGTCACCAATTTTTCTAGATAAGATAATGGATAAGTAAGCCGAAGACGCTCGCAACGGTCATTCGTTTGACCCTAATCGAAAGCAGCAAGTACCAAAGGTAAGATTCTTAGAGAGAAATGTCACCAAAACAGCAAGATCTTCTGTCAACATCACACATGCTGTGACTCAACCAGAAAAGGAAGTGGATCTGAAGGTCAGCCAATCCCAACTCCAGTCGGAGTCATCTCAAGGTGTTGCTGCAACTGCTCCCACTGCTGGGCCAACTTCTAACCATTCGAACCGCAAGACTGCGGAAGACGAGCGGAATCTGCCGTTGTCTTTATTAAAGTTTTACGTGAAATAATCCTATCTTAAGAGATGACTTTGAATGTGTTGGATGTGCTGGAAGATCCCTTAAAGAAGAAGGCGAAGAAATGTGTCAAAAGAAGTAAAGAATCAGCCATCAAGGAACTGAATGGCTGCCCCAACAGATAGATATTGTTCACATTCAGCTAAGCTGGGTCCGATCTTAAGCAGTCTCCTTCTCCCGAAAGTAATTCTAATAATTTGTTAATAACAAATTCGATTAAACAAATTTTCCATTGCTTCAGCAATTTGACAACTTTTATGCCCGAGTTTCTTTATGTTAATTTCTCACACAGCGACATTTTTGCATTAAAAGGAGTGAAATGACAAGCGCAAAGTCCTTCTCAGACAAAATGCACGGAAAACAAAACGCAACAATTAAGGACGCTGAATCCCTGCTCATTTTTTTAATGCCACGCGTAATTAGGAAAATGGCAAAAGTAGCTTAATGCATTTTTACATTTTAATTGCGTTTTGCTGCCAACTTGCAGCAGCTCCTCATACATACATACACACAAACATATATATATATATATATATACATATTTATAAATGCGAAATGGTAATTGTTGTTTCTGCGAGTTTCATTTTCGTTTTTAAAGCCCTTTAAGCCGCCCGGGGCCAACAGTTAATAGAAATCAATTGCTCAGGGAAAGGCCGGGAAATGCCATTGCAATGGAAAAATAATTTAAATTACACGTATTTACACATATTTGTATTTGCCTGTGTATTTGTGTGTTCAAATGCGCATTTCATGGAGCGATATAGAAGCCGGAGCCGGAGCCGGCACAACAAATACGTAATGTCGAGTCAATAAAAGCATAAATAAAATCCCTTAACTGTGCGTAATTTTGTGCATAATAATTCGATATGATATGTAGGCCAGCGGGCGGTACAAGCGGGGTGCAGGGGGAGGCTGTATGCTGCTCTGTGCAATTTTAATGACTATTTAAAATACAATGACCTTTTGGCTAATTTGTTGGCTAATATAGCATGTGTATTTGTATGTGTGAATCGGCAGTAAATTATACTTCATTAGGAGCAGCAAAATATTTATGGAAACTCAATGAAATTTGAAATTGTTTAAAGTTATTTAAGATAGAACACTAAGAACAAGAGAGGAAGGCTAACTTTGAGTACGCGAAGGGTATATTCCTTGCAGATTTGTGCACTTTAATAGGAAGGCAAAACTAACCTTCAAAACTAATCATTAACCTTTCAAATCTGGTGAAACTGAAGATCTAATTGGTAGCTAGGCTAGCATCCCTTTACTCTCCACACTAATTTAAGTGCCTCCCTTCAAATTTCAGTGTAATCTGATTTGCTGGTTTGCAAAAACCCAAATGTGTAAATGGAAAATGAAGCACTTGCCGTCATTTGTACGCCTTCTCTTCGTGGCCGTGCCTGATGCATGCTTTTGCAAATTAAGCATACGCCTCATGTTACATCAATGGCACCATAATCATCCAACCATTGAGTTGGAGCAGAAGCTGATTAATTTGTTTAAATATGGTCACTGAGTGGAGGATGGTCAGTGGTTTGCAGTTGGCAAAAGTTTTTAGCCAGAGAACGCCACTCGAGGATGCGTTCTTCATATGAAATGTTTTGCGCTGCCATGGCATATGCTTTCCTCTCTCTCTCTCTCTCTCTCTTTGGCATTCGTTGGTTTTTCTCGCTTTCAATCAATATTTATATAATCTTTGATGTGTGCGCCTATATGTGTATGTGTGCGTGTGTGTGTGTGTGTGTGTGTGGACTCATTCAGCTATGCATTTGCATGCACAATGCACAATTTCAAATCAAAACTTTTCAAAATTACGCCAAACACAGAGGCAGGCAGCAAGGGTTATATGGGCTACCTAGCAACGTGCTTGCTTCTCCATGCCAGCGGATGATATGCATGCAAGCACACACCGCTGGTAATTTAATTAGAGCCAATGCACAAATTTCATTGACATTTTCAGATTGAGAAACTGTTGAAGGTGAAAAACTATACAAATTGAAATCAAAATATCTTGAATAATTTCAATGATATTTCCTTATATCATTAACCAAGCTATTTCTGTAGCAGATTCTGCCGGGTAAGTCGGGTAACTCAGCAAGATCAACGATAAGGAGCAAGAATATAGTGTTGTGTCATCAAGTAATTGCAGGGTTCATGTTTGGAATAGCTGCGATCCCAAACATAGGATGATAACAAGTTTCTTATCAAACTAGAGAAAGGTCACTTACGTATATCAATGGGTCAATGATAAAATCTACGATTACTAGAGACCTTTCAAAGACCTTGCTATAGTAATGGAGTTCGGCTGAATTGGGAGGAAAGTTTGAATAAAAGTCTTGAAGAATGGATCCTGAATTAGTGATCCTGAATTGGCATAATTTAGAATTCTTAGGGAGTTGCATTCAGATCAGGGCCAGCAACAAACATTTTGCGTTAATTTTGAAAAAATCCATTCTATGATGGAAATGCCTCCAGGATGCGTAGCTTCCAAATTTAATTTAATTCCAACGAAAAACAGAAATGTCATAAATTAAAACGGCTAAAATGGGCAGTAGTTTGTATAGGGGCCACCCTAAAATGTGGGCATGGTATACCTTGTGGTTCTTCTACCTTTTACATACATTTCACAAACCTGATATACCCTTGTACTATAGCTACAGGGTATAAACATGCCAATATATACAAACTATCTGCAAATTATCTGATAAAAAATTGAAATTGTAGACGCCATCAGCTTTGTTTGTTCTTATTGAACTGACCCGCACTGTGCCAATATATATATATATATATATATATATATACATATGGCAATTTGCTATCTAAACACATACATAGAAAGGCAGCAAAACACTTTGGTTCGATATTGCCTGCCCCAGCAGAGAGACCTAACGAGACAACGATAGACGCTGAAGCTCAAGATGGAACTGAAACTGGGAACGGGAACAGGAACGGGAACTGAAGCCGTAGCCGTGGCCATAACCAAGCCCAAGACCAAGCAGAAGCGGCTGCTGGAGCTGGAGATGGAGCAGAACGGCAGTTTGAATTTGCCTTTAGACAATCGCTGATGCTTTAATGCTACTCAAGTGCTCAACTGTTTGCCAAAACGAGTGAGAGATGTAACCGGCAACAACAACAATAACAGCAACAACAACAATAGCAATAGCAACAGCAACAACAAACAGTAGCAACCAAAACTAATACACCAAAGAAACCCAGAAAGCAAACGAAGCAAACGAAAAAAAAAAACAGATATTCTACTTCTTCATGTGAAAACTTTTGCTTTTTGGTAGATCAGGGAGGTTCTGGCGTTGGCGTTGGCTGGGAACTGAGGGCGGACAGGGGGAGATGTACACCCAATGCCCTGGCCGGTTGTAGCAGAAGAAACCAATCGCAGCATCAACACACATAAGAGCATAAATATGTATCATAAAAATATCAGAAAGGCTGAGTTTTGATTTGGCAGCTCAAATAAACTAACTACGAGCATCCTGCGTCCTTCCTAGACTTGGATTTTCCCATTTCCGGTTAGTCAATTCAATAGCTTGCCTTCACTAGTCTAGAATCGTCAACATATTGAATGGAATACCAGGAGTTTGGAAGGCCAAAGGAATGTCGCCGCACTGACAACCGCAAAGCCGAAAGCCAAAGCCAACATCATTCGGAGTTTCTCCTTCGTCTCATGCCTCAGCTCGTTGTAAGCGTTTCCGATGGCATTGGCAACTTTGTCATGGTTGTTTTTGTTCTGGCTCGGTTCTCACTCAGTTCTCATTATCAGCGTCTTCGTTGCAGTAGTTGTTTTTGTTGCAACTTGAGCATTTTAATTATGCCCTAATGGCGCATAATAGCTGCTCCAATCTCTTGGAGTCTATACGGTCTACTCCGACTATCCCTTCTATCCCTGCTCTAGATTTCAGTGGCTGCTCTTGCCAAGGCTCTTATTACGCCCCAACTAACTTCATCGGCATTGGCCTCCGTGTCCTGCAACTTTGGCCATTTTTCGACTAGCTATCTGTCTTGCTGTCTGTCTACCTCACTCTCTCTCTCATTTTCTCTCTCTCTCTCACTCTCTGACTCTTAATCTGTCTTTCGTTCTGTCTGTTTGTCTTCAGGTAAATTTGCGCTGGCCCGCAGCGTCGGGTAAACCCTTTACCAGCACTTGATTCTCTCTTTAGGGTACATCAAGGTATATCAACTAAGTGATAAAGTAAGAAAAAGCATACTAATATATATTCCAGGTGATATGCAGGGCTTAAATCTATGCCGTCACATCACAAAACAATCACTTGCAGCCACTCTGACTCTTTCTTGACAAAATCGACATATAAAGAGCTGTTAAAATTACGCAGGATCGGTGAAAGGCTACGAGAAGCCCACCCACGATCTATACCAGAGTGCTGCACAAAGTCAGAGCTTGCATCTGCTTGTCTATATCTATATCTGCTTGTATATCTTACAAACGTTGCATCTTATTAAGCTTTGAAATTGCCGCCTCTTTTGTATACAAATTTTGCAGCCAACAAATTTTGGTTTCTTACAAACTATGACCTAGATTTTGATGTTGATCTTGTTTGCTTGCCAATTAGATCCACAGTCAACGTTCTTCAATTGGTTATTAAGGAAATTATGAAGAACACATATATAAGACATCTTTGAGAAGCTTATGGAAAAGCAAATAGACAGCTCTGTGGATTCCAACAATAGTTTAAGCAGTATCAAATCTAGTGTATACTATTATTAAGATAGTTGAGGATATTCGCAGGAATATGGATAACTTTTTTGACTCTTCTTGACTTCAGTAAAGCATTTGATTAACACTTTCCTTGAAGGACCATGTTAATAAGAAAGGCATAAAACCATACTAAGTGATGGGAGAGATAGACCAGAGGACGATGGACGTATAAGCTTATTCCATATATAAAAACTTGGATTCATAAGGAAACATGGACAGACGACATACAAATTGGCGCAACTGTTGGCAGGAATCAACACTCAGACGACCCATACGGCTCAGATTGCACCTCACAGAGGGTCCCACATGACGCAGAACATATGGACCGGCGTACAAAAGTGTCATCTTGGGGATAAAACAGACGGAAGGACTCCCCTTGTCATGCTGATCAAGAATATATATACTTTATATAATCGGGAACGCTTCGTTCTATGCGTTGCAAACTTTCTGACCAAATCATTAATCCCCTTTGTGAATGGTATAAAAAGTTGCCACCGCATTTATATATCACATTCATTCCAGAGTATTTCTAATTCGATGAGAATTACCAAAACTTCCAATGAAAATCACCGTTTCCTTCCACTTTTCCTTTTGTTTTTTGGACTTTTTCTCCTGCTTTCTGCTATTCCGCTTACTTTTGTTACCAGTTTTTCGGCAATTCTCGTTGCACTTTTGTGCACGCTTTGATTATTTTATTGCCCATTCGCCTACTGCTTGCCTCCCGCCTCCCGACTCTCTAGGCAAACTTCATTTGAAATTAAAACTTTTTTAGGTGTCGGCGTAAAGGGTAGGTGGGATGGTTGGGGGGGTGCTGAAGAGAATGGCAATCGCATTCTTGATTATGTTTTCCAACTGGCTCATCAACTGGCCAACAAAACTTTGTAATTATATCAATGAGTGGTCGACGGACAGTTGTGGTCAGCAGCAGCAGGGGGGGTGGCACTTAAATTGAATGTGCAAGGGGTAGGCAGGGGATGATGGCAGGAATGATGGCCAAAAATCAATCAATTTTCGTACGCTTTCAAAATATTTTTGCATGGCATTTCAATTAAATTTGATTTGAAAAGGACTTCGAACTCTCAAGTGTGCGTGTGTGTGCGATGGTGTCGATTGCATATGTGTGTGTGTGTGTATTTTGTTTGCCTTGCTGTGGTGTGGCGTATGTGTGTGTGTGTGTGTGTGTGTGTTTACGAGTCTTCAACTGCAGAGGAATTGTAAAATTTGCAATAAAGCCAAAACAAAAATTCGTAAGCTACTAAAATTTTGCCCAACAAAACATTACAGCCAGAGACAGAGAGATGGAGATAGAGATAGAGACAGACAAAGTTACGGTCAGACAATGAGAGAGAGAATTTCTGCCTTTGTGTGTCACCTCATTTTGCATTTGCATGTTAAGAACCAATTAAATGGGGCTTAAGTGCGATTTAAATGTCCTGCGAAAGGCTCATATGGTCAGCCAAAGTGCAGCGACGCCATTAAAGTCCCTTAAAGCATTTATAATATGTTGTGTGTGTGTGTGTGTGTGCGTGTGTGTGTGTTGTCTAAAACAGGACTCGTCACCCAAAACCTCGGGGGGCCGAACTAACGTTCAAAGACGATTTCCGCTGTGAATTATCCTGACAGCACGGAGCAAACTTACTGAATAATTTGCGAATTTATATGGGAAAATTAAAATTGTTTAAGAAAATTTTGAAAACGATAAAGAAAAGTTATTTAGAAATCATAGTTTATTTCAAAATATGGAATTTGTGTTTGCCAATTCTGCGATAATTGAATATTTAACTTTGTCTTCGAATGCGAGAGCGAGCGTTGCTGATCATCCGCACTCATTTGCAAGCCTCAGGCTTCCAGGGCAGCTATCCAAAATGTGCGCGTTTGACTTGTGCAAACTCAGCTTGGGAGCAGTTAGTAAATGAGAGAATAAACTTAGAGAGAATAACTTATGAGAGAATAAACTTAGAGCCTCAGACGTGAGAGACGTGACAGAAACACAAATGTATGTGTAAAATAAGAAAAAACTACTAATTGCTTGCTAACAAGTTGAAATAGAGATGTCAGCGACGCTTATTGATCAATTGATGCTAGAAGTGCGAGATGTGTTAAAAAACTAAGCTGACATCAACATTTATATCGTCCAATTCAAAGTAATCCCCCCCAGATATAAGGCACTTGTGCCAAAGCCTTTTCCAATCTTCCAAGCACTTCTCATAAGCACTTTTTGGTAGAGCCTTGAGCTCCTCTAGCGAGGCAGTTTTTATGTCATGTTGCAAATGTCCGACCTTTCATAGGTCTTTTAAGTTTTGGGGAGCAGGAACTTGTCCCAGAGGGTGGAATCCGGTGAAAATGGTGACTGAATTTAAGAAGTTTCGAAACAAACTTTGCTGACAAATGTCTAATGGCTAAGATCTTCGTTAAAGATGCTTAACATCCATGCCAACATCCGCATCCTCAGCAAATTCTCTTATGTTAATTCGACAACTTTCAAAAACACTTTTCTTCACAGCTTCGACGATATCTTCTGTGTTTGATAGATTCTATAGAGCCGCCATCTAAGAAGAGTTTGTACCGCTTGGAAAAAAAAGTCTAAAAGTCTGATTCACTTTTCTTTTTTTTTGTTACATTTTTTTTTTCTATGATTCCCTAAGAAATTATTCGCTATATCAGATTTGTTCAGGCTATATAGTATCTCTGCTGGTTTTCCATTTTCACAGCCTTGACAATTTCCTCGAATTCAAATAAATTGTAGTCCAAGTAGGCCTTGACTTTTGACTTTTGATTTTTTAACCAGACCTTGACCACGTCTATCTGTGTGGACAGAATTCACTTCGTTCTGGGCTGGCGATGCGTCCACATCGTCAGCCCAGCTCCTTGATTTATAATTTCTTTATTATTATTTCTTACTTTTTCATTTTTCTAAAAGAAAATGGTCCCTTGGCATTCCTCGTGTATGATGGTTTACATTTTGCATGAATTGTATGAAATTGCTTGGTCTTGAAAACTTATTTTGAATTGAATTAAAAGAACAAATTTATACTCATTTAGTTATCAAGTTTGGAATGCATCCGAATTGAAGGAAAGGTAAAGCATATAGAATCATGTCTCTAAACTGCATTGGACATTGATATCAAACAGCTGCCGTGGAGCAGATTATTTCGGAATGAACGCTTTGATCCAGCTGGGGATAATATGCAGCTGTAATGTTGGGCGGCATAAATTATATGAATCGGTGGCGTCTTATCAGCATTTGTCATTCCGGTTTATGCAACCAGGCTGACACACACAAGCACACTCTTACTGGGACTTACATGCACGCACACTTGCACAAAGTCTGACATTTGCGGCACCTGCAAAATGCATTTAGCTCCTGGCCTGAATTCAATTGGCAATTTGATTTGCAGTCGCAGCGTTGGCTACTTTAGCATTTTGAGCTTCGGTCTCGATTTCGATTTTGATTTCGATGGCTCTGTTTCCATTTGTAGTTGCAGTGGCAGTTGCAGTTGCAGTGGCAGTGGCAAATTGGAGCTGTGGAAAATCAATGGCTTTGCATTTGCAATTCGTTGTTGATTACACACATTTCTGCAGCTCAGTTCTCCCAATTTACCATTTCGCTTACACTCAGAAAAAGGGGGAACAGAGTAAAGTTTGGTTGAATTTTCTACAAATTGCATCCCAAACATTATAGACTTCCTGTCTTGTTATCTTCCTCCACCTGTAACCTTACTTCTAAATCTCTTCTCTCACACTATTTCGCTTCTTTCCACATTCATTTGGCCCAGTGTAAAGTGTGCATTAATATAAATTCAAGGCAATGAGCTGGCTGCTTGCAAATTCTCAAAGTAATTACATTAGAAACTCGAGTTCATAAATCGACACAAAAAATAGGAAATGCGATAGCTCGAGTCATAAAGCTCGATTGTTGGGACGCCCAAGACCCAAACAGAGAAGTCATAAAACGTATTTTTATTTAAATTAAAACGCGCGCCCAAGTTCAAGTAGAAGTCGCCGGTGAAGGTGAAGGCGAGCCATGAGCTGAAGGCGGAAGCGATCATAAAACAACAAAACCAAAAAAAGACAAGAAAGGAAGGCTAGTTTTGGCTGGCTGAAGCTTATATACCATTCACAATGTATAACTGATCAGCAGAATTTCAAATTAGTTTGGAGATGATTTTCTTGGCAGACATTTTCAAATTAGAAATTAAGGAAACACAAAAGTAGATTTGTATAATCAAGAAATCGCAAACACTGCAATCCCTAGAGTTAAAAAGAAGGCACCTTTAGCCAACAAGATCTAACAGAGCTGGACCGAAGTCAAAACTTAGCTTACCAAAGACTAAGACAAACTAATATAGAGAAAAGTTAGCAAAGTAAAGATTAGTAAGAACGCTATTGTCCATATTCCGACCATAAGATACTCGTACTCAGCATTTATTCCATATTCGACACACTCAAAACTATGCAACACTTTGTGATAGGCCTATTCCGCCCCTTGGCAGGTAGAAATAACCCTTTTTGACAACCGCAGCATATGTCATGCTACCACAACCTGCAAATGAATGCCTCTAAAATTTTGGGATTTCTCTGTGTCAAAAGCAATGTGAAGAGACCCGCACAAGAACTAGTTAAAAAGAATATCAGTGTAATCCCAAAATCCATAGTGTTCCATATTATCAGATGGCAAAAACACCTTGGCAAATCCTGAAAAATATCACCGCTGACAAATATAACTAGATAAACCGACTCCAACTCAAATCACTGCTACAAAATATGAAAGTTGACAAGGGCGAAACGAAGAAAGGCAGAAGGAAGACTCCTTATATGCGTTGCAAACCTCCTCACAAAATGAATAGGGCATTTTGTGAATGGTATATTAAAACAACAACAAAACTTTGTACATGGACTTACTGACATCACTGACATTGGCCTGGCCATCATAGAGGGCCCCCTTGCATAATAAATGCTAATCAAGTTTACGGCTATGATGATGATGATAATGATGGGCCAAAAGGTACATATGGTATACCTTACTTTAACCCTACCCTAACCCAGCCAAACCTGGCTGCCAAGGACGTTTAGTGTCCGTGTGTGTGTCCGTATGTGTGTGGGTGTTGAGTGCTTTGACTTTGGACCAGAGCGTTGCCACGAAAAAGTTAAACAACACGAAATTCCATTACGCGAATGGCTTGCCATTCATAACTGTCGCAGTTTGTGTGTGTGTGTGTGTGTGTGTGTGTGAGTGTTTATATGTGGCTGAATAAACAACTATATTACAGGACTACATTATATACCATACATACCCTGTGAAAGCAATTGTTTAAAGATTCAAAATGCTCCTTAAAGAATTTGTAAAATTTTTAAAATATTTCACCATGGTCTTATAGGGATTTGGCTTGAGAACAAACAAGTTCTTTAATCGACTATTGAACTCTTTTCCATTCCGAACTGAAGAACCATTGGCCCAACCAGGTGTAGCTGAATCTCAACCTCAATTTGAAAGCCATAAAGTTTACTTTAATAACAATGTAGGGACTTACTTAAGCTTTACTTTAATAACAATGTAGGGACTTACTTAAGCTTAACTAAAACATAGCCAATATAATTTTTTGGAATTTTTCAGAATTTTTGTATTCAAGTATGCTGAGTTATCCCAGCTTTATCATGAGTAAAGTCAGTATTAGGTCGAAGCTTATTTATGAATTGAGAGAGTCGTAGGTGTATGCATAAGGGGTGCATAGATATATATTTACTCAGAAGGAGCACTGCGCTGAAGCTTATCCCGGGAATCTACAAGTCAGCAGTTTCCAATTTGAGAGTTTTCAACTGTGACAATTATAGCTAAGTTTAGTTCAAGACTAAATGTATCGTACCGAAAAATGTAGGCAAACACTTTCTAACGGAAGCTCCACGCTGCGTATGAGTGATTTGAATGTGGCAATACAACTTGTCTGTCTCCTTGTGTCGAAACAGGGAAAAATTTTGGCCAAACGAATTTTATAAATTTCATATATATTAAGCCATCGAGCTGGGGCAGGGGCGGTGGCAAAGAAATTGATTGTGCTGTTGCCAAATTCAATATAAAATAAAACCAAGATCAGCAAATTATATCAATTACGATGATTTTGTCCTGGAAATGTGCTAAGTCTATAGCAGGGCTTGTCAGCCATATCAATTCACCTGGCAGCCGAAGGAAGCCGCCGTCTGAGCTATTTTGCTGCTGACACACAACTATTAAAGAGGCTTGACTAAAATAATATAAAACGAAAGATTCCATTAATTTGTGGAGCGAAATAATTGAAGTGCAAAAAGGACCTAGGTAAGAGCTGCAGACTGGAGAGCAGTAGAATATTTAAAAAAAACCTGAATCTTTTGGAAAATTAGACTAGATTTCCGCTGCAGCTAAACGCCCTCTTAAAACTTTATTAGATTTTTCCATATTTCTCCAAAAATATTGCGTAAGCGATCATAGAGGCGTTCTCCTCGAAGTAGAATTGCATGCCAAACTGCACTGGCCACGAATGAAATGATAGAGTGAGCCCTAATTTAGGCTTAACTGCCTCCTAAACCAATAGAGCAATAGAGGGAGTAGGATCTCTTATGAAAAGAACAAGTTCTGGGTTGATGAATTCAAAACTCTGATATAAGCTGAAGAAACGAAGTTTAATTTAGTCGGTTCAGACCTGTCCAACAAATACTAGAGAGATTTGCCACATCCCCGGCAGACTTGCTGCACCTTTATTGCTAGTGGGAAGCCTGCAAGTTGCTTAATCCAGGACGTATGACTTCAATAATGTCAGCAAAATATCTATAAATTGAGCTGATACCATTGTGAGACTGATTCCATGGTCATTCCATGGACTTTTCAGCATCAGCAAGATAACGCTCATATACAAGTTGTACAGGGATAACATATGAACAGGGATAACATGGAAATGGAGGATACACACAATTGAGGAATATAGAGAGACGTCTCGATTACATCGATCCAGTCTGCCAGAGTGAGGTGGGTCGGGTAGAAGGGGCACCTGAAGAGGTGCGGCATGGTGTGGGGTTCGCTTAGGCAATGCAAGGGCTTACTTTGGCTAAGCAGCTGTAAATATACCTAGAGTACCCCGGTCTCAGCTGTGCCAATGTGACTCGGATGAGTCTAGGCTGTTCCGCTGTTCCGGTGTTGTAGTGACCGGTGTTACGACGAGATGGTAAGCCTAATTGAGAACTTGTGGAGCATCATTTCTGAGAACATGTTCGGGGTTGCAAGCCGTTTGAGGCTTTGAAAGAAGCCGCAAGAAGTCCCTGTGAAGCTGTGGGCACATGCAAAATTGTTCTTCTTAAAAAACTCGACAAATTCATTGGCCGGGCAGTTAAAGCTACTCCAAAAAGCAGGACAGCACAATTGTCTTAGAAATACATTTGACGCTGTAGAAAGTTATGCTCGAAAGTCATATGGTAGCTATATGATGTAGTTGTCCAATCTAAATGAAACTCGAACTCAACCAGTGTTCAGCATCTGGTGACAATTTCAGCTCTGTAAATCCTAACACTTGTGAGATCTTGGTGTGTAAACAGACTGCCCCCCATAACCTGTTGTAGTAAGTAAGTCAGCATAGCTCGAGTATAAAATTTAAGGTGAATAATTTAGTAAGAGCAAAGGGTATTTCAAACTATGCCAAATTGTTCACTCCACTTTCAACATATTTGTTCAAAGTTTGAAGTTTATATATTTGAGTTGGCCTGAGGTCGCAAGAACTTTTAGAAATTGCATATGGAATTACTCAACATTATTTGAAAAGTAGTTTATAAAATGTACTTGTTCATGGATCTTAGCCAGCTCGAGGTCTATTATAATACATATATTTGCTAAATACATATCGAATTGTGAATTTCATATAGTAAAAGCATTCCTAATTAAGCACTTTGTGCACTTTGCAGCACTGCACATGCTGACGCTCTCATGGATGGTAGCCAAGCCCTGAAACGAACTGAACCAAATTCATCACAAAGCAAAACTTTCATGGGGATTTCCAACAGCCAAAGCAATGCCCGCATAGTTTCTGCTGCACGTGCGTTTGTGTGCTTGTGTGTGTTTGTGTACATGTGTTCATGTTTACTTTACGGCCATCGCATAAAGGTGACCAGACTCTGTGATATGTCATTTATTTTCAGCACTAGGGAGCGACCGCCATTTGTAAACTCAACCGGAAAATTGCTTTTCTCGACGCGTAGACGCTACACCCCTCTCTTATGTGTATACCCTGATAAGACGGGTAATCCTAATATGTTGTTAAACAGGCATTATAATTATAATACTATATAGCTACCATAGAGAAAGGCCGGAAATCCCTTTCTGTAAAATGCAAATCTCCCATGACTGTGCAGAAAAAGAATATCCAAGCGTCGCATTCATCTCCTTTTTTAACTGTTAAGAAACCAACAAATAATATTTAAAAAACTACAATATAAATAAAAACTTGTCTTTGCCAGCTGCTTGCAATTCTCAAACTGTAATTAAATCTACTTCATGGAACGCTGGCATGACCCCTGGGAAGCCTCCTTCTATTTAATTGTTAACATTAACATTATTTCACTGCCGAGCTTGGGGGCGGGGGCGGAGTGGCAGCAGGGTGAAGGCAACTACGTGATCGGCCAGGCGCGTTCATAACTCATATTAGGTATACCTTATGTATAAGCTCGTCTCAGACATTTTATGCGGTCCTCCCACTCGCTCTCGTCCCTGCCAGAGCCAGAGGATACGTGCCAAACTGTCAGGAGCTGCAAGTCCAAGTCAGAGCCAAAGCAGAAAGTCAATAAATAATACATACGTAGCATATTGATATGAGTAAGGGTGTCGGAGGTGGCAGTGACGGCGGGGAGGGAGGTTTGTAAGATGGATAAGTTATATGTTACGAGCTGGGGGGCCCAAACTTAAGCTTTAAGTTATGCTCTCAGTTGTATTACAAGCAGAACATTATTTTTTATTGTATTTTGCAAAGTTTTATTCCTAATTCTTGAAATTTCGGCTTTGATATAGCTCGTTCGTATTCGCAGAAAGGCTATGGACATGAGCTGACTTCAGTAAGATGACATTCAATAGGCTAAACCTCGTAATACTCCTGGCAAGGCTATGTCTAATGAGCGGCTTCTTGGCAATATCAGCCCAAGGAATAACACAGATTAGTTGGGTAATTGGGAAGATGAGAGCTTTACCCATAGCTCAAGAGCTCCCATTTACTTAGCAGGATGGGATCTGCTATATCTAAAACTTTTGGCATTCCCACTTGAATCTGTGGTGTAGAAATATTTGGAAAATATTTGAATTTTAATTGAAAAAAGAAATCAAATTTTCTAAATCTTATAGACCTTGCCTCCCAGGCACCTTAGCCGATTATTATTAACAACTATCTGATTCTCGGTTTCTTTAATTTCATTACTTTTTCAAACAAATTTTTACAAATTCACTAAAAAAAACCCTAAAAGACGGCGAAAAAACCCAAACAAAAAAACGCATCAAATTAACCCAAACGCCCAATGGCTTTAAAGCGATATCAACAGACACACATCAATGACACATCAACATATATAAACTTATACACAAAACAATAACAACAACAACAACATCAAGCTTGCCCTTGACTTTCATGCAGCCATATCAGCCATCAACAACAACAACAACAACAACAACAAGGGTAAAGCAAAGGCTACTTTCTGACATCGACATCAACTTTGTTTGAAACGTCAAGGTCATGTGTATTTTTGTTGTTGTGGTTGTTGTTGTTGTGGTTGCGGCCTGGCCTAACTTTACATCAGCAACAGCGATAAAAACAGAAACGAAGAAAAAGTAAAAAATAAACATAAAATAAAAAACTATTGCCAAATTTTTGCGGCTGGCCAATTTCGATGGCGTTTTTTGGTTTGATTAAATTTTCCCCACGCTTTGAATTTGCAATTGCTTTATTTGTTTTTTTTTTGGCTTTTTATACCATTCACATAAAGGCATATTTACTTTGTTTAGAAGCCAGCAAATTGCAGAAGAAAGCGCAGAGTATAGATGGCAAGTGGCAAGATATAGTTATAGCCTTTAGTCTATGTCTCTGAGATTTCATACAGAATATAAATTTTAGAGTCTTCCTAGATCTGTCGTGCAAGAACTTTAGCATATAGCTGCCATATAATCGCCTTTGTTATTAATCCAAATATAAATCTAATTAAATTTGATGTCCGCTGAGATTCCTGCTATTGCGTCTACCATTTAGTTGCCATTACAATGTGTATGGTATATAAGTTTCATCAAGTCAACCAGCTACCTTTTCTTCTTGTCTTGTGTTGTTTTTGTTGTTGTTGTTGTTGTTGTTGCTGTACAATGGAAACCGGTTAAACCAAATTGACATTGACAAGTGGTAATTGATAAGCAATGTGTCAGGTCTGAGGGCCGCCAAAAGCGTCCGCTTATAACTTTTATTCGATTTCATGCCTTTTGGGTAACAGCTTGTGGCGCCATAATATTTAATTTGCTTAAAGTTTTTTTAATAGTTTTGCGAAGGCACTTTAGCGCAGGCACAGTGGTACACAAGTACAACTAATTTACAGTAATTGCAAAAGTAATTGACTTTCATTTGTGATATTTCTAGTCAAGCTGGAAGCTATCCCATCCTATCTTCATAAGTGGATCTCCACAGAAGGGGATCTCCAAAGTGGATCTCCTAAGAAGGAGTACAGCAGGACAGCCAACTCGGTCCCCTTCTCTTCACCTTGTTTATCAACGGTTCTATTCCACTCTGGTGTACTTATGTATGCCGGACGACATTAAACTTTATTTGTCCTTTGTTAGTCGTACCTTGTTCACGATATCCCCCTTTATCGGATCGACTCAGTTGATGAGTTAACTTTTTAAATTAACTTTTCATTCTTTGAACTTTGTTAACTTTTCGTTCTTTAAACTTTGGAATATCAGATTATTCTTCTTCTAGCTGAGTGAGCTTCCCTTTTTTCTCGCTTTTTTATACCCTCGCATAAAGTAGTATAATTTAGTCACGATATTTCTAAGAAATAGGTGTAGCCAACCCCATAAAGTATATAGTTTATTGATCAGCACGACAAGCAGAGTCGATACAGCCATGTCCGTCTGTCTGTCCTTCCGTTTCTTTGCGAACTACTCTCTCTGTTTTGAAGCTGTAAGCGGCTCATATGTAAAAATCATAAGGATCCGAAAACTATAACTTATAGCTAACTTATAAAGACATTTTAATGAAATCTTTGTAAAATTTATGACAGCTTTATTGTACATATGGCTAGCTCTGTCTCTCTCACTCACAAACAGATTGCTGGGAATGCGAATGTGTTGTACGTATGTACATGTATATGTATATGAATGTGTGTGTGATTGTATACCACAGTGCACGCACAAAATAGTTGAAGGTAATTAGAAAGAAGATGGCCTCGCTGCCTATTGCTGCAGCTGTAGGAAATACCTTTTAGATCACGAAGTTTTCTTTCCTTTTCATAGTTCTGCAAGGGTATATAAGGTTCGGGTGCCCGAAGTTAGCCTTCATCTTTTGTTTTACCCAGCGATTTTGGTTTCTCAAATTCAATGCATGCTTTGCTTTATACAAACTTTTGAGACAATATGGATGAATTAGCAACGCAGAATTGTCCTTTCTGTCTGAAATTTCTTGTGTCCCTTGCTAACTGACCTACTCGTTCTGTTCTCTAGGTTTCGACGTTGCAGTTCTTGCCCTCAAAGACACGATTTTGATCCGTGTTATAATGGCTTGCTTCTTCTCGTCAATAAACAACAATCTGATGGCATTATCATACAGCGCTCTCAAATGTTCACAAAATGCCTAAATAATGTTAATGAGAAGATCAGATAAGCTTGATAAACTTATCACCCAAACAACTGAGCTTTGCTTTATCTATAAGATGTAAAAGCAGGCTTAAAAGTTATGCAATGTTCTGGTTTTACCCGCTGCTTCAGCTTCTTTGCCTTTCTGATTGCGAAATCTGTGCAATGCCTGACTGAGCGAACCTACGCCATTATCCAATTTGCGCATAATGTCTGAAATCGTCTTAAGTATCATATTGTTTATTGTTTACCAGCGTTGCATAAGAGGGGCAGAGGCAGAGTCAGAGTCAGCTCAGCCGCATTCAGAGTGCAGGCAAATGCCTCAGACTCAAGCGAAGTGCTGCGGGCCAAGTGAAGCTTGGCAATTGGGTCATCATTGTTTACACGCTGCTCCGCTGCGCAGGCGCATGTGCACACGCCGATGCTAATGCCGATGCCGATGCGCAGGCGCAGACGCAGACGCAGTAAACAATAAATGCTGCGCAAGCTGAATATATATGCGGGCTCAACGATGTCGAAGCCGATATAAAAATCTCATAAAATTGACGTTGGCTGGGATTACTTGTTTACGGCATCTGTTCACGCTATGCCCCATGGACGTGTAACTGTTTCAAGGTCATCTGCGCGTTCGCACTTTGAAGGCTTTCAGCTTGAGCTGCACAATATTTACAAATAATAATTTCACTTGCCTTCAATTTTGTAAACAAATTTTCAGTTGCCAAAATTTAACTTTGGCCAACAATATTCTTATATAACATCAACTCTATTTGCACAATTTCCAGCACAAAACAAAAAATGAAATCAACTCGAGCACACTGGGGGTCAACTAGGGGTTAATGTTTACAACTCTTTCAAAAAAATGAAAACCAAAAAAAAATGCTTTTTAGTTCACAAATTAAACAACAATTAACATCAACTTTTACATCAACATCACACTTTCACACCTCGCTTCAACTCAATCAATTAGTTTTATCAGCAAATTTGCAATTGAAAAGTAACCGAAATTGAGTTTGAAATCCGTTTCCACAAAACGCACTCAACATGAAAATTGTATTTTCAGTTACTTGCTTTTGGCGCACGCCAGAGAGAACTAAACGGCGGCCAAATTGTTTAAACTTTATGCAGCCACTAAATACTAAAAAACAAAAAAAAAATATATATAAGAAATAATACACAAGAAAAAGAGGAAAAAACAATAACAGAAAAACGACGACGCCTCACAAGAGAGTGAGCCGACGCTAGGCGAACCGGACTGAAAACTTTGGCTTGGACACAGTGGGCAAAGCCACTACGAATTGGTGGTTCAAATTGTGGCTTTGCATTCGATCTGCATATACGATAAAGGTTAATATAACACGAAAGGGTAGCTGCATTTGGGGGAAGAAACCGCCCACTTTTCCAAATAACCTTCAATTTACTGCTAAAAATCTTCTGGGGGAGCTAATTCTAATTTGTAATTAAACAAGAAAGGAAGGCTAACCTCGGGTAACCGAAGCTTATATACTCTGGCAGATTCGGTTCAAATTCGGTCAGCCCACTTGGGGGCTTTTAACACTGACACGCTCCAAATTTGGTTTAATTGCGATAAAAAACAAAAAGAATCCGGTGTATAAGAGCTCCAATTCAGTCAGTTATATAAAAACTATATGAAATAGTGAACCGATCTAGATCAACTTTATTCAGCAGACGTAGAGGCATCCAAAGCTGACGTTCACCAATTTTGCTTAAATTTGGATGAAAAACAACTAATTTTGTTGTACTAAGAGTCCATTCCGAATCGGTCGGTTATATGGCAGCTATATGATATAGTGATCTGATCTGAATAAACTTTGGTCAGCAAGCGTAGAGACCTTTAGATCTGCCGTTCACAAAATTTGGTTCAATTTGGATAAATAGCAACCAATTTTTCTCTACAAAGAGTTTATTCCGAATCGATCAGTTATATAAGAGCTACATGATACAGTGATCCTATCCAAATGAAATTAGTGGGTTATATAATGGCAGCTGTATAATATAGTGGTCCAATCCGGATCAACTTTCGTCAGCCCACTTGGATTCTTCTAAAACTTAAACATACCAAATTTCGTTCCATTTTTGTTCATTTCGAATCGATCGGTTATATGGGAGCTATATAATATAGTGGTACATGTCTATGCTCACCCACACTATGAAATGTAAGTTATATGAATCTGTTATATATATATGAAGACTAGGAACATAACGGGATATCAACTGTTTTGGCTAGAGATCATATCATATTTCATATCATATCAACATTTGGAACCATAAAATATTTATACCTTTGACCACTGTGCAAAGTTAAGCTGCAGTTGCGCCTGCGCAGCTGCAGCAGCGTCGAAATCGTAACCGAAGTCGAAGCCGAAGCCGAAGACGCAAACGCTGTAAACGGCACAAGCTGCAAATGCTGCGTTGACACGAAGCTCAAGCCGAATTCGAGTTAGCTGAAGCCGAAGCCAAAGTGGCTTTTTATATTTTCTTGTTTTTTGTTGCATAACAGCGAGAAATAACGAAAATAATGTACATGTGCATGCACATGTAAATGTAAATGGAGATGTAGTTGGGGCTGTGGCTGTGGCCAGCTCTTGGGCTGGGCAAGCCTTAGCTCACAGCTAAGAGTTAGCAGTTACAGCTTGAAGTGATTCGCATTCGTGAATTATGAGCAAGAGCTTGCGCATGCCTGGGCTTCGGCAGCGGCTTCTGTCAGAGGTCAGAATTGGTTCACTTGGCCACCTTGACATCATGTGAAAATTGCTGGAAAATCGAGTTTAAGCATTCAACTTGAATGGCTTCCAATGAATAAGACTGATAATATAAACATGCGGGGAACTGCTGCACTGCTTCTGAGGTTCAATCATAACTTACCAAAGTGTTGGGTGATGGGATCAAAAGACCCATCTCAAGAACCTCGAAAGCAATGCCCTTCAATCAGAAATTCATATCAGCAGTAAGATTTTGGGAGAGAATATAAAACTCTTCAGATATTCAGCTCTTTTCTAATGGAAATTAGTGAGTTTCTTAAACCCCATCTGAACCATTCTATGGCGTCAGTTGAGTGTTCTTAAAAGTTCTCAAAGAGTCGCCTAGGAATTGCTTCTTAAGACAACTCTCAGCTCAGATAGCCAAAGGTGAATCTGGGTCACCAAAGAATTGGGCATCAGCTGAACAATTTCAAGTGAGGGCCAGCTCACAATCTGGAGATAATCCTCCATAAGCAATCTACTTTAATTTAAAAGGTAGCTGAAGCCTCTGCAGAAACCAAAGGTAGAATTTGGACACAAATTTAAAGTCTTTTTGAATTCCCAACAAAATTTTGCGAATAAAAATAACTACAATTTGTGGCAACACTTAAAAATATAAAATAATTACGGTCATAATGACAAAAGACCGCTATGAAAAGTTGCCAAAAAAAAGAGATATATATAAAGAGTGTGGAAAATTGTTATGGCCATTGTTGTGAGTGTTATTGTTATTGTTGTTTATGCAATAATCGCACTAATTGAAACGTTTTGTCCAGGCGAAAAGTCGACGAACCAAATGAATGTTTAAAGCAGAGCAAAAACAGGCAAAGAAAGTAAGCCGAAGGTTTCATACCCTGCTGAATATGTAGATGAAGCTGACGTTCAACGGAAGAACCAGAGAGAAGGAGAAAGAGAGAGCGATGGAGCATCGTTTAAGTCTCGAATAAAGAATGTCAGTTGTTGAGATTTCCTATTTGGTTCTTTGAAATTTTACCAATCTTCAATATATTGCTGCAGTTTAGTCCCCATTCCGTGATGGATTTTTTATATGTCCAATCAGAGCACTTCGAAGATAAAATATCTATGTGTACCGACTTCATGACGAAGCGTACATCCCCTCTTATGAAGGGCATACCAAATGCCAAAAAGATACAAAAAAATGGTAAAACTGCACGCAAACATAGGCTGGCCATGTGGTTTCTTTTATTTCATTTTTCATTTTCAACTTTTTACTTTAATTTCCACTATATTTTTTTTGGCAAAGAAAAAACTATTTGATATGCTTATCAATTTATGCCATTTGTGAAAACATTTTCGCTCCGGAAGCAAAAACGCTTAAACGCATTCAGCTTATGAATATGCAATTATTAATTCACTTCAATTAAGAAATAAACAACAAATTTGTATAAACTCCAATTGTGTTGAAATGAAAGTTTTCTTTGGCTGTTGAAACTTTACACTGGGCAGTGTAAGAAAATATAACAACAACAAAACAACCAGCACAAAATATTTCAAATTGTTTGAGCCGAGATAAAGTGTTCGCAAAATGTCCCGTAATTAAGTTCGTTGTGTGTAAACAATAAATTTATATTTAATTAAAATACTGAAAATAAAAGACCCATCATGGCACGAATACACATGCACACATGTGCAGGCCCAACCATTCCCAGGACACCCTGCCAGGGCAGGCGACACATTTGCAGATAAACTTTTACGGTGTTACGACGCCAATGGATGCCATAACGCCAACGGCAACAGCTTCAAATGAACTAACAAACCCCACTGTCACAATTGTGTACGGACTGCGTATGTCGGGTGAAAGTTTATTAATACATTACTTTATCAGTGGGGGCATTCACTAGCTATGATAAAATGATAATTGATAGCGACCCTTTTATGATTTGTTGTTGGAATTGCGAAAAGAAACACAACATTTCCTTTTGTCAAATCAACTTTAAATAAAAATATCCAAGCAAAGTTAAGATAAGAAATGAAGGCTAGTGTAGCTCTGCCGAAGCTTATGTACCATTCTCATTGTGAATATATAGCTGATCTAGATCGAATCGGTGGATACGGCGCCTCTTCAAATGGACACAAACCGAAGTTGGTTTGAGTTGGATGAGAAACAGAAAAGTTTTGCTACTAAATGTTCATTTCTAAACAATCGGTTATATGGTAGCTATATGATATAGTGATCCGATCTAGATCAAATCTTGTCAGCGCACGTGGGAACCAATCAAATGGATACAAACCAAGTTTGGTTTGATTTGGATGAAAAACGGAAAAGTTTTCATACTAAATGTTCTTTACGAAACAATCGGTTATATCGGAGCTATATGATGTAGTTGTCCTATGTTAATGAAACTTGAATTTAAGCAGCGCGCAAGCGAACGAACCATCTGTTAAAAATTTCAGCGTTGTAGCTCTTAAGACCTCTGAGATCTTAGGGTTGAAACAGACGGACGGATACACATGCCTATATCGACTCTCCTTGTCATGCTGATCAATAATATATATACCTGACTAAGCACTTCAGACATGTATCAGCTGGAGAAGCTTCGCTCTTAATCTTATCGATGACATCGTAATTAAGTTACTTAAGCAGCCTAAAAGGGATCATATGAACTAGTGGAAGCCTTCTTATGACATCAAAGGACAAGTTGTTAGAGAGTATGAGTTACCACGATGAACAGATATTTAAGAACTACAAGCTTTTCAAATATTATGATAAGCTCTTCAGCGGGTAAGATTGTATTGAAGGGGACTCAGTCAACTGTTTATCGAAATTTTTAATAATGAAAATAAAATTTCAAAATCTAAAAATATCGAAAAACGCAACACTTAAAAGGCTAATTCATCATTAATCTTTAAGCTTAGTCAAGGGCAGTTGTAATGTGATGAACCTTAACTTATGTGATAAAATTTTGAAGTTTACAATTTATCATTTATCACTTAATCACAGCTGGCAAAGACAGCACAGATAAATATTTATCACACACGAAAGGTATTTCTGCACTACTCAAGAACAATGGTGGATTCCATAAGGTATATATACTGTCAAGGGGTGCCAAAATCGAGAAACTTGGTATATCTTTGATCCTAATTATCAAAATATTTTGAATACTTTCTAAGCTCTTGTTAAGCCAGAAATTTGGAGTCGCATTTGCCTTAACTAAATGGCCCCCAAATAGTTCATATTGTAAATGATTGACCGAGCAATGCCGCGCACATCCTGTACCCCCCATGTGTGTAAGTGTGTGTAAGTGTTCTGAATGGTATTTGTTTTGGGGCAGAGAATAAAATATGCACAACGTAATATGGGAGTTGGTAAAATGCCGGCTTTTGCTATTTGTGAAAGTATTTTGTAGGTGTGTTTGCTGTTGTTGTTCCTTGTTTGTTTGTCTGTTGGTTTATTTGTAGCAACATTGGAAAATATATTGTATTAATTTGCACCATACAATAAAAAGTTATATATATAGAAAAGAATTTTATACGATGATAAAAATGGAAAGGCAAGTATTGCCCTAGATGTGTTTCCATCAATTTTATTACAAAAGTTTTCATATGGCAATATGTTTTTAGCAAAATTTACATTTTAAACAAATCTATAGGAGAAAACTGCAAAAAATATCCTTTGGCCTTGCTGGCACTTTGGATACGCTTTCCTTTCATTTTGTATTTAGAAACTCAAAACTGTTTGAGGCAATTCAACATTGATCTGCTTGAAACACAATATGATAAGGACATAAATATATAATAATGTTTTGTTTATGGCATTTAAATAATCCTTAAATACATTCAATTTGCTGCCTTATGCAATTTGCATGACAATATATATATATATGAAATAATTCATTTAGAATGCAAAATCCAATTGAAAAGCTTTGCTCCAAGCTATATAAAAACGATTTGCAATGGCAAGAAATTCAGCTCGAAAAACTTTTGCCACACACTAATACCTCTATATGTAAATATGTTGAAATGTGTGTGCGTGTGTGTGTGTGTGAGTGTCTGATTACTTGATGATTGCTTGCTCTACATAACAACAACAACAACAACAGCAGCAACAACAACAACAGCAGCAACAACAAGCAAACATGCAAAACATAAACCATAATGCCAAGCCAACAAATATTTGCAAACTTAATAAATCCGGCAACAAATATTTCAGTTTCTATTTAGTTTTGTTCAAGCGTTTTCCTTGTATTTAAATTATGAATATTTTTATGCAATTTTAACTTATATTTTACAACCGCAATTCTTGCTTGAGCTTAGACAAATTTAAGTTTAAAATTTATTTATGTAAAATTTAAAAGAAAATCATAAAAAGCACGGGCTTCTGTGTGTAATTAGAATGGAATGTTCAGGAGAGGATAAACCCATGAGAGGGTTACTCTGGCAGCTTATAAATCATCATATATAGATAGATATATATATATATATATATACAAGGAAATACTTAAGTTGTCCTGCCATTCCTATCTCTATGCCTTGGGTATGTCAGAGTAACTTATTATAGGGGCAAAAAACTCTTCAAGTTGAACTTCCTTGCTGATGGTGTCGCGGCTTAAGCTTAGTTCGTGGAAATTCGTTTAAATCTCTATTGTAAGTTGATCGTTTATAACAAGTGAGAACACTAAAGTCGAGCTTGATCGACATTTAAATACCCTGTACCTTATAAACATAACAACACAGGTATAATAATTAATAATTGCACTGGCAAATATTCGCGTTTTGCGAGGGGGAAATTGAAGTTGTCCAATAGTTTTGGAGAGTTCACCTGCTGCCTCATTCCTACATTTAGAGCTGTCAAGCAGGGCAATGTCATCAGCGTAAGTAGCAATGGCAGCCGTGCTGGGAACTTCCATATGATGCTCGCTAGGGCGGGGTAAGTCTGTAGTATATGTTAAGTAGAGCAGCGGGCCAAGGACACTGCCCTGAGAAACTCCAGCTCTCATATGATCTGGAGTCGAGTAGGTGTTCCTGACCCTGAGCATAAAACGTTCGTGTGATCGTTGAACTCCGTAGTATGGTGCTGGGAACAGCCTCTTGCTCAGTAGTCCGATATGCTAAGCTCTATCGAATGCTTGTTGCATATCAATGTGCTTTGCAAATCTGTGAACCTGCTCCACAGTGCTGTGTCTCTCTCGAAAGCCAAACTGGTGATGCGGCGGGAATAAACCGCTATTAAATATATAAAACCGCTCTTGATCAACTTCTTACAAACTCAAACAACAAATTCCGAGCAAATCGGTTCTACTGGGGGCTATATTATATAGTGCCCGATCTAAATCAAAGTTTGCCAGTGAATGTGGGGCCTTCTTAAATGAAAAAAAGCAAATTTGGTTCCGAAAAGTCAGTTCTATGGAGGCTGTTGCCGAAAATTCCATTGGGTCTGCAAGCTACAGATAACTGCCAAAATTTCCATTGAGTCTGCGAGCTAAAAATAACTCAAGAGCAGAGAGCAGCAAATTATTATGTAAAAGTAGATAACAAAACTAGCTGTAAGTCGAGCTTCCTCTCACTGCACTAAGACCAACAACAACAACAACAACGAATGTAAAGCAGCACTGCGTAAGCTAAGCTTTTGTTCTTATCTAAGCGCGTGGTGCGCTAGCTTTAGGTGTTACCTCTAGCTTTAGTTGTTTGTTGGCAGTCAAAGGCTAATGTTGTTGTACTTAAGTAAATTGCTCCGTTATTATGCGAAATCAACCAAATTGATTTACAGAATTTTAAAGCTGACCCAACCGGTCCAATCTGACTCACTAATATAGAAGAGCCAACCAATTGGAGCTGCTTTATTTTTGATGGTGGCTGCTAGGAAACTAGGCGGACGAGCAACGGGGGTTATATGATGTAGTTTAGCGATCTGGATCTGGATTTGGTGAATTGAAGTTGAGGCCTCCACGACACATATATCCCAAATTTGGTTAAATTTCAATCAAAAACAAAAACAAAATTGTATTTATTGTTCCCAGGCTAAAATGCCTCGAGGCAAGAGCAGGGATATATCATGGGCATACATGAAAGCGGCTCCAACATCTCCGATTTAGCAACCAGACACAATTGGCGTAGAAACTGTATTTCCAGAGTTCTGAAAAACCCACTGAATATGTTACAACTCAACGGAAGACTCACATCGACGAACGACGCCAACGAATGATTCGACGTCTAGCAGTGGAGGATGCGATGACCATTGCACAAATAAGGGCTCACATGGCTCTTATTTTTACTTTTATTCTGATGATGATGTGAATTAAAGGATGACAGGCGATTAGGAAAGCAGACGCCGTCGGCCGTCGTGATTCTAATGATGAGCCCGAAGCTTTTGGAGCGGCATATTAAGGCTCCTTTAGACTTTGCCAATAGATACCGATTCAGGGATGAAGAGTGGCACAAATTCGTCTTTACATGAGTCTGGACCTAAATCCTATCGGAGAACTTTTAGGGATTCTGTTGCCGTTGTAGATAGACATCAGTTAGTCCATCACAAACCACTAAAATCTAGACTTAGGAATCTTCTATATATCCATACATCCACTGCTGAGCCCCATAGAAACCTGTCATGCATGTTTAGGATTTTCATTATAAACAGCCCTGTTTTCCAACTAATTTGTAAGTTAAATTCCGTGTAATCCTTTTTTCATATTTTCAAAAATGAATTCATACATTTTCCCACACTTTCCACCTTGCCTGCTCAATTAGTCCCATTTGAAAGGCACAAAAGACTTTGGCAGGGAACTAAGTAGCAACAGTTTGTCGTCACCCACCACTTCTCCATCAATGGAAGTCCAAGGCCTTCCCATATTTCCAGCCAACCAACTGTTGCTTTCATTAAGCTCTCTCAATCCCTCTCACTTCCTCAGTTGGACCACAAATTTCACCACAAAATTCAACTTCAACTCGATTGCGCGGCAGCTCCCACAGTTTGGCTCAATGCTTCTTTGACAGCCACTCGGCCAGGATGTGGCCTTTCAGCAGTTAACCGTTAGGCGTATTACGAATTCGTTATCCTTTCCCCCACGCCCGATATCTCCATCACCGTTCGCATACATAACAATGAAAATATAATTTTAGTGCCTAGTAAAAATCCATGGCCATGGACAGGATTCCTCCGTTACGCTTCGCTTTGCTTTGCGTGCAGCCAAAGGGAACATAAAAGAATTTCCAAATAAAATATGAACAAAAAAATATGTAGTTTTTTCTTTTTTGGCTGGCTTCCTTGTGTGGTTCCTTGTCATTTTATTATTTTCAAAAAAAAAAATAGGAAAAAAGAAAAACTATGAAAATGATATTGAAGCGCCAGCAAAGTCAAATTTAATTTCACGCTTTGCAAATTTTTTGCCTCATAAAAAAAAGGAGAAAAAATAGATATTAATAAAAACGAAATTCTAATAAACCAAGGGGCAAGGATAAGCAAGCGTGAATGGCGTTTGCTTAGAACTCACATAAGCCTTCACACACCC
Organism: Hirtodrosophila duncani; assembly: GCA_037043425.1. Classification (NCBI taxonomy): domain Eukaryota; kingdom Metazoa; phylum Arthropoda; class Insecta; order Diptera; family Drosophilidae; genus Hirtodrosophila; species Hirtodrosophila duncani. Next base: position 1,499,020 of record JBAMBM010000823.1, on the reverse strand, counting down.
ATACAAGCAGCAAATGACATAAAAGTCAGCTTAAAGGTTGGTAGAAGTTCAAGTCTGAAACTGTGAAACTGAAATTGAACTGAAATTAGATTTTTAATGGATTTCTTAATTTATATAAATGTCCTGACTGGGGTACTATGTAGAGGTCAGCCAGAAAATGCTACTGAAACTTTAACACATATTTGTTCAAGAATAAAACAACATCATAATGTATAAGTAAAGTCTCAAACATATGAAAAACTGTATAAGTCTGAAACCTATGAAACAATGTAAAAGTAACTGCATGAACTACAGTCCACTCAAACGAAGAAATGTGTGTTGTACTTATATAAACATATGAAACACAATCCATACGATGAAATGCATAAAACATATAAGCTAATATATATAAGATGCATTCCACATGAAAGGAATTCTAATACACACTAAGTGATAAGACATCTACACGAAAACACCATGCAACCATAAGAGAGATGCTTGAAAAAGATCACACGCTTTGGCTGACGGCACAAAAGTCGCATCCCTTCTGTATACCAGATGTCAGGTTAAATAGAAACAATATATGTAGTTGACTATGCCTAGGCTATAATTAGACCTAGGCGACATATTTCTTATGGTTATCACATGGGCAGGTCGTAAATATGAGAGAGATTTCTATTACCACATGTACACTTTAGCTGTACTTGAGAAAGAAAATTGTATAAAAGTAGAGGTTCTTCACATAAAAATTCAGTTGCTTTTAGCTCTCAAACATATTAGATTTTTATACCCTTGCAGAGGTATTATTATAATATTATAGTCACGATATTTGTAACGCTTACAAGGAACCCATAAAGTACAGATATATAGCCATGTCCGTCTGTCCGTCATGCCCGTCTCTTTCTATGCAAACTAGTCTCTCAGTTTTAAAGCTAGCAATTGCTATCGATATTTTTGCCATAAGCTCCTTTTTGATCTAAACTGCTTATATGTAAAAATCGTCAAGATTGGACCACTATATCATTGTCACATTGTCCTTTATATTAAACTAGGTTTCCTTTTGGAATTTTCACTTTTTACAGCGTTTGTTAAACAACTTTCAATGGACTTACATATGCTTGCATATATCCGATATTTGCTCACTTAAGTTGCCAACTTTTCCAACTAGTCAAACATTCACAATAACGTGGTAAAGTGAAGAATGACAATGAGGAAGATTTCTGGTCCTGGTCCTGGTCCTGCTCCTGGCCGATTGTGAGGAAAGTGAAACTAATTTTTATTTATGAAAAGCGAGAAGCAAGGCCTAGGCTATGGCTGCGAAATTGCCCAGCATTATGGCAGGCAAATTGCACACACACACACACACACATGCATCTATATTATACACACACAGACGACACAAGGAGCATGTGTGAGTGGCAACATCTTCAGACAATGGAGCCCATGCATATCCGTATCCGGGTTTTTGGCCATAAACAATGAAATTTGTTGCTCACTTTTATGAGTTCCTTCCCTCAACACCAACAAGGCAATAGCAGCAGGAGCAGCCAGCCAGAGCTGCTGAGTCCTTTTAGCCAATTTTAGTGTCTTACAATTTTCCGCATTGTCTCCCGTTTTTCGTGCTTAGCCTGCCACCCGTCCCCCTGCAGGCCACTTTCACGCCGCTGTCATTTGCTAAGCTTAAGTTGTAGCGGCATTTGTTGCTGTTGTCCTTGTTGTCCTTGCTTGGTTAAAAGCATCTTAGTACACATTGTCAGAGAGGCAGGCAGGCAGGCAGGCAAAAAACCATATCAACTGCCAGGACACTAACACTTACGCACACAAACACATGCACGCGCGCGCAACAAACCAATCCAATCCTAGTAGCCAGCCTTGGCTCACTTTTCTTGCCCCCTGCTGCTGCCTCTGCCGTTGCCTCCCTCCCACACAGTGGCTCTTGGCCAGAGTCGTAATCTGCTGCGTTTAGTTTATGGCGAAGCATTTGTTAAAAACAAAAGCGCTGCCACTGTGTGGCAGAGGAGTTTATGATGCGCTTTGCTTAAAAGTTATTAACTAAATTGTATGCGCTTGAAATTGAATGCTTGGCCAGGTCAGGCTGGGATTGGGATGGAATAGGATAGGCTAAGATGCTTAATTGCTGGAGGGAAAAACAGCGCAGTTTCAGGTGTTGCAGGCAAAGGGCTCAAATGTTTATCATAATGCTAAGCTTGCAACACAATATTTTAGTAACAAGAGAGAGAGAGAGAGAGAGAGACAGAGAAGAGAGAGAGATAGAGAGATAGCGATCTAAAGTGCTTGCTGGGCTTGCAAATGAATTGTGAGCACAAAACAGAGACAGCGTAGAGATAAACTGTAAGTCAGGTCACCCGAGATTGTTTGCAATGAAACTAGAAATGAAAATGAAAATGGAAAATAAAATAATTGTGGAAATTTTCAATTAAAACATTTAAGAATGCTTCAGTTGAGCTTGCTGTGGCGTATAAACTGTCATATGATATAGTAGATCCATCCGGATCACAATTGCTGGCCTAAAAAAGAGGCTCTTATATCAAAATTGGTTCAATTTCAATGAGGTATTAAGTCTTCATTCTGAATCAATCGATTAATTAAACGATATAGTACCCTGCTGTGAAGCAAATTTGGTAAAGAAGTCATGTCTGAGATTGGTCTTCCTGCAAAGCTAACTCGGCTCTGCAGAATGACATTGATCAACACCATCAGCTCTGTTAAGGTAGAAAACGACCTCTGTGAAACCTTCACGAGCAAGCGAAGCCTCAGACAGGGAGACGCGCTCTCTTGTATGCTTCTTAATCTTTTGATGGAGACCATTATAAGAAGAGCCGGTGTGCTTCTTGGATATGTAAATGATAATGACATCATCAGTGTTACCAAGAGTGATGTTACTTTTGCTTTTGGAGCGATCGAAAGGTTATCAGTCAAAGTAGGTCTAGAGGTAAGTATGAGCAGAACGCAGCTTATGGTGTGCTCTAGCAGAGAATAGCGACGTCTTCATTCTCAGCTGATTGCAGGGAACTATAACTTTGAGTCCGGCTCTGCTCTCAACAACACCAATAATGTCAGCCTGAAGATTATGCAGAGAACTAATCCTTGTCAACATTTGCTACCATGGACTGAGTAGACAGCTGAGCAGCAGAGGTCTCTCTGGATACACGAAACTAACACTTTACAAGACGCCCATCTTTCTAGTGCTCTTATATGGTGCTGATGCCTGGACAGTAACACAATCAGATGCACCTGCTCTTGGGGTATTCGAGAGGAAAATTCTTCGTAGATCTTTGGTCCTTTTTGAGTTTTGGATACCTATCGTATTCGATGGAACGATGAGCTGTATGAGATGTGGATGAAGAAACTCCAGCTTGGAAAGTACTCAATGCGGTAGTTGGCGGACACTGGAGGAGCGAAGACCCCGGACACGTTGTTGTTGGTTGAGCGAAAATCGGTTTTCTAAAGAGCCGATGTGAAGGGTTGCTCTCTGTCTCTTTGCTCAAAGTGTCAGTAGAAAAAATGTATTTTCGGAAAACGAGAAAAGTTCAACTGTTATTTGCGAGCCCTTCAGGTACGTTATATCCATATGCGTAGATGTCATAGATTATACGTGATATATAAATATATAGGCTATAATGATCTGCCCGCCCAGGTGTTCTCCTGCCAAAGATTCACCCTTCGGGTGTGACATTTCGCGCGCTAAACCAAAACCATTCCCATTCTTAAAACGATGCCCACACTGACCACTTGGCCATTGGACTTCAATTCCAACTTAACACCAAACTCTGCATTCGTTGTCCTTGCATAACTTTGGTCATTCTGTCCCCTTTCCCTTTCCGCCCCATGTTGTTATTGTTGCAACTTGTATTACTGCTTCTTCACTTTTTTATACCACTTTTTTGTGTTGGTGTTCTCCTTTGTCTGACCCAAAAGTTGCTGGGTTTTTGGTGTTAGTTTCTGGCTTGCTGACTTCTCCAGTCCATGGCTCAGTTCGGTTCGGCGGATGTTCGCTCTTAGTGGAAATTGTATTTGGAAAATAAGTGCAGGACGATGGCACGATGGTGCGATGGCTGCCGGGCAAGGTTCACAGTTAAAGGCGACGCTTAATATTTCATCTTTCATGCTCATTTGCCCACACACACACACACACACACACACACATCTACATAAAGGACAAGCAACAATGGCCAGAGCCAGAGACCGCACGGCGTGCAATCAAAAACAGCATGGGGCAAAGGCTATCTTAAGGACAGCCAAAGTTTAAATACCCTACCAATCTGGAGTGATATGCTATATAATAAGCTGATTCACAGAATTTTATGTTCAATGAAAATTAATTTTTTAATCATTCAAAAAGAGGAACATTATTTGCTCGATCGGTCCTCGATCTTCTATCCCCATTTGGATACACGTTTGTATGGACGCACTGCCTAGGGGTATTCCGACGTCAGCAGGGTATTTAAAAATGAGATCTTTGGGTCGCTTTTATCCTATTCTGTCTTGTTTTGCCACTTCAATTACAGCCGTGCCCCCGTTTCACCCCCGCTGATGCAACTGGCCATCTGCATTGACGACGACGCGACGTCTTCGGTGTTCGGTGTTCGGTGTTCGGCATCGGCATAGGCGGCAGCACCTGCTGCGAGTTATTTACAGCCCCTAGGGGGCGTTATTGTGCACACACACAAACCCACACACATACACTAGAGTTGCAGTTGAGGCAGCGGCAGCGGCAGCTCGTCCTTGTGCAGCTATTACACATAGCCGGAAGCATTTGAATGTGTTTATGTGTAAGCGTCTATGGCTCAGCCAGGCAGGCAGGCAGAAGCCCAAGCCCAAGCCAGGGCTCTAGCAGCAACCAGCAACTAAAATGTTTCCGTTATTAAGCTAAAGAAACACTTAACTTTGCCCAGGATCACAGGACGATGCCAGGTGCAATGAATATGCAGCAGCAAGAGCAGCACGAGCTGGAGCAGGCGGTTGGCAGTTCTTAAAGCAAACGTTAATTTGCCGTAGATTTGTAACGAAGGGGCTGGCGCAGCCACCGCTACCCTCACCTGTGGATTCGTTTGCTTTGTGTGACTCATTTTCACATTAACGCTTGCCACTTGGGCGACAAAAAAAATTGAACAGAACCTGGCCCAGACCACCCGCTTTGATGGGCCACACTTTGTGGTGTGCCCTGGACTTGGTTTCGTGGCTGGCTGGCTTCATTCCAACTCAAAGTCAAACTGAAGCTGGTGCCAGTGCAAGTCTGGTGCCACTAAGAATACGCGGGCAAAATTGAAATCGAATCGCAAGGTGTGAAATGCGAACAAAATGTGCTGCATACTTTCAGGCTTTCTTTGGAAGTGCCAAATGTAAAATTACATAAAAACTACAAAGAATAAACACATAAATATAGAAATATGTAAATAATTAGATATAGCTAAAGATCATAAATGTTAGATCAAAGATGATCCAGAAAATTCATAGTATATCGACAATTGTTAACTTTCCAATAACAACAGCTAAAAGGCTCTTTGTCTGAATTGCGGAGGGAAATGCTATCTTTTTACATCTCCTGCAAACTGTATAGAAATTTGAAGTGTTTTATTATAACCTTAAATTGACACAAACGTCTAATTTTCGATCTTACATTTTATATATACTCTTCATTGTTAATAAAAGTAATTGGATTTTCATATTTAATTATTATCACCATGTCTGGTACGTGGATTTCTGTAGAGTACACTTGTAGAGTATCATTTGGACCGTTGAAAATGTTTGCCAGAAGGTAAGAAACTCATTCCGTCTATATAAATATATATTCTTGATCAGAACGACGGGGTCCACGGCCTTATATCGACTTGTGTCAACATCGAGATAGCAGAAGTCTTCTGCCTGCAGCCTATTTGTTGTTGTGATTCCTCTGTATTCAATTACTATATCTTATAGTTGCCATAGAATCGAACGGACCACATTGTTACCATGTGAATGGTATATAAGATTCGGCCACCTCAGTAGGGGCAATTTTAACACTGGCTTCGTCCAGAGTTTTCCTTCGAACAGAGAAAGAGAACGATGATTGAGTAAGTTCGTGTTGTGGCCCTTGGGCCCTTTTCAACGTTTCTGATATTTCTCTTCTTTTGCTATTAATTTTGAATTTAAATTTATTATCCTTAAGGATATCGAAAGACTACCACTGCTACGACGATTTGTTTAGTGGCTTTAATATTTATTATTATTTAATTTAACTGAATTTAAAGACTCGACGAACTAATAATTTAGTATGCATCCACTTGATATGGATATTAATCAAACGGTTGGACATCTTTATAAACTGAATATGTCGGGGATGAAATCCACACATCTCCACTCAAGCCAAGTCACGCTACGAATTAATTCTGTGAAGCATCTACGAAAATTCATTTCTCAAAACTTAATATGAACGAAGTTGGCTCTGCTCTGCTGTCATTATACGATTTTTCGTCCACCTCCACACAGCCGGACGAATTCATATCACAAACGAAAATTCAACTGAAACACGTCTGAAAAGTTAAATTTAAGCAAAAATATATAAAATTAAGAAAATATCGACTTATTTTTTCGAGTTAACATACATATTACCTATTACACCACTTGAATATGGCCAAGAATAAGGCAAACAGGCGCAAAAATGGCAATGGACCATCGAATGCGAAGAAACGTAAGCCGAAGAAGCAGCCGCTGAAGGTAACATGCCAGCAGTGCCTCCAACGAAGTCATCCGGAGATGACAGCCACACAGCTGAAAGAACTTGCAAAGCGCGGCATTTCTTACCAAGCTGTGTCGCAGGGCAACATACAGACTGGAGCTGGTTCCAGCACCGCGAGTGGCGATCTGACCCGCAACGCCCCCTCATTCAAGTCGGTGATATCGCGTCTCCAGTTGGAGATGAATGAAGAGCTATCCCAAGGGCAGGCCCAAGAATCGATCGACACTGCCGCGACTCCTGGCCCAACTCAGACTGCCATTCGCAAGACTGTGGCCGCGGCTACGAAGCAGGCTCGTGCACATGAAATATGGGCTCAGTCCAAAGCCAGCGAGGAGGCCTTTGAACAGGCTGCCCTTTGCGCCCTTCAGTGCGATCGAATTTTGAGTTACTATAAAAACGCGTTTTGCAGAAACTGCCAGAAGGTACTCTTGCGGGAGCTTTTCCGTTTAAAAGACAAATGTGAAATTGAAAGTTCATCCGAAGAAGAGTGACAGAGGCAAGAGGCAGAGCTGTCATACAAAAAAAAAAATCTTCTGTTGCAATAAAAATTCATCTGTTGACGAATGGTTAATGTTCTTCCGTCTGTTTGTCTGTCTGCATATTGTCTATAATGTGCACCCAAACAACTGGATAATTGAGAGTGAACGCAGTGATGATGAGGATATGCAGCTGACGTAAAATATAAATCAAATAGACAGTACAGACAATGAGATGTAATAAATTCGTGTTTTAAATTCTCAAAATATACAGTTGACTGGCGATGGGAGTATTTTATCTAAATAATCTTTTATAAATTGAAAAGAAGCCAATGATATTGCTAGTAAATCTTATATTATTAATAACAGCACGAAATCCCCTTTGAATGCAAGTAAAACCAACTAATTTTTGTAATTCTTTTGTATAAGTTATTAATTTTCAAGCAAATGTAAACTTTTCACTTCATTTTCTGGCTTTTCAATCAAATTCAACATGATTCGCTCTCTCTCTCTTATTTGCAATGTACTTTTACTGCTATATCCGCCGATATCTGGGCGTCGTGGCAGCATTAAGAATTAACAAATTTGTTTAGCAAGCGCTTGTTGTTGATATTGTTGTTGTTGTTGTTGCTGTTGTGGAGGCTGTAAGTATGTGTGACACTTATAAAATCCTCTCCACGCCTTACTCAGGGCCATTTTGGTTTTTTCTTTTGTTAAGGCTTTTATTGTTGTTGTTGTTTTTCAAATTGTTTATTTTTACTTTTGCTTTTTGTACTTGGGCAAGTGTTGTTTGTGTTTGCATTTAGTTGAAAATTTACATTTTCGAATTTGTATTGAATTTCAATCGACATTCAATGGAAATATACAGCCATATAGATTACAAATCACAGAGCATCTTTGTTGCCTTGGACGTTCGATTTTATGTTTTCTTCTTTCTCGAAACAGAAACTCTTGTTATATTAAAAGGATAGAATATGTCATATGTCAAACACATTGTTAAGGTGTTAGAAAACCCTGGTCCAATCTCTGTATAATTCTTTGAGGCCGCTTTCTAAATATTACATAGGATCATAAGCAATAATCTAAGTTGTTCAGGTTCAGGTCAGTTTCAGTCATCATGAAAGCAGGTGCAGTGCAAGTCAGCACTCCAATTCTATTGGTTGCGGTGGCGGACTATCAGCTCTTCAGGTTGGCTTCCCCATATATATATATATATATAATTTGTTAAACAACAAATGTCCTAAGAAATCTATATTTGGAAGAGCATAGCAAATGTTGAATTTGGCAACGATATTACCAAGTTAAGATACTTTATACACCTGGTTGCTGATGATGGTTCTAGTGTAGCGAGAAACTACTCTTACCCTATAAAACTTAACTTGTGTACAAATTTCGTGAAGGTGACTTTTTGAATGATCGTGAGCGACTGCTGGAGGGTCCAATTCCGCTGCCAGGATTTAGTTTTGTAGCGAAAATGTCGAAACTCATCGGTATGCTGTGGAGCCAGCATGGACACATATTGCTTGGGTTCGCAGAGTTCCGAAAATTGGCTGTAGAACTCCTTGTAGCCATTGTGCAGCTGATAAAGCTAAGGGTAGTCCAGTGAGGGATAGTTGTGGCTATGCAGATTGCGTAGGAAAAGCAAAAGCTGGGGGCCACGCTCCGACCTGAACTCACAGTGGAAGAGGTAGATGCGACGCTTGTGCGACTGGAAAGGCCAACTTGATGTGATGGCTAGTGTACAGATACCTCAAACTCCTAGGAATAGCTACAGTCTACGATATTATAGCTTTCCACTTCTTACTTATCACAGGCAATGGTCTTGAGATCAGAGAGCAGAACAGGCAATACACACGGCTTGCTGGGATCTCCTATCAAGTCGGGCTGAGTATGGCGGTCTCATTCATGGACACACTGCGGCGTTGCAAGGTCCCTTGTTGTGCCTTGTCTATTAACCACTCAGTGGGTCATCTAGAATCTACAGCATCTTATATATACAAAGCTATATATAAAATTGCTTTAGCAACCATCAACCTATAAAGCCTCGTTGTCAATATCAATTTGCTGATGCCTACGACTAATATTCGTAGTTTTTCTTTTGTGTACATAAATGTAGCTTTAATTTTCATGTTGCGCGCTGTGTTTTCTTCTCTTTTTCTTCATCTGTTTTCGTTTTTCCTGAGCAATTGAATGTTTCTGCGCTGGCAACTTGTAAATATTTCCGTTCAATTTGGCAGGCTTCGGAAATGCTTCCTCCAACTCGAATGCGACTACAAAAGGTGGCCCAAAATGGAAACTCACTCACACAAACACGCACACACACACACACGAGTGTGTGCACACATGCACATGCCGGCAAAGTCGTTGACTTGCAACAAACTTTTCGGGAGGGGCGGCAAGGCTGGGCGTATACGCAGCGTGCAGTTTACAGTTAATCGTAAAACACAAAATGAAAAGCGAAAAACAATAAACTGAAATTCAATTTTCGCATTGTAAAACATAATTTTCTACAACTTGACGTCAGCTTGGCCCTTCGGCTTCTGCTAAAAGGTAGTTAATATTTGCAGTATACATGCTACTGTTGCCCCACCCCGCCCCCGCCCACGCCACACCATACAGCCCTCCCAGCTCAATCACCAAGACTCCATACCTTGTTTTTGTACATTCCACTCGAGCTGTGAGCTGCTGTTTTTTCCTTCTTTTTTTGCTTTCTATTTTTGCCGGCTGCTTCCTGTTTTGTAGCTGTTTATGAAATTTATGGCGCCCGTCTTTGCCAGGGCAGCACAGCAGCAGGGCGAGCGAGATGGAGCGAGGGTGAGAGCGAGAAAAATGAGTGGAATTCGCAGCTCGCTTCACATAGACTACCTTCGTCGACGTCTCGCATGAGTTATGCACGTTTTATTTCAGGTCCTGGCCACGTTAAGTGTTAAATTGTTTTATGTTATGCAAGTGGGGGGTGCACAGCGCGTGGGGGGAGGGGTGTCTGATGTTAGGCTAGGTAAGGGCATGGACATTCTAAGGGCATTCGCCATTTAATTATGCACATTGATTTTTATAACATTTTAGAAGAATTCAAAATTTGTATACGGCTAATTCTCTAAAGTAAAAAAAAACATAAGCTAAAACATTATTTTATTGTGACAAAAGGCGAAACTTTTAGGTCTTGATTAGCACTATTCTTGGTGCTAAGGTGGATTGTTGTTATATATAAGGAACCCTCTGTATCCATATTAACCTTCCCTTTACACGTTTGGTTAAGCTCAGAAGGCACTGAACGATTCCAGCGTAGCCTACTTTCAGGCTTAACCCATTTGATAGCCTCACATAAGGTATAACAAGTTTGTCATTATGTATGTCGCGCAAGCTACACAGTATATATACATTCATGATCAGCGCGATAAACACAGTTGATATAGCCATGTCCGTCTGTCTGTTTCTATGCGAAATTCTCTCTCAGCTTTAAACAAAACGAAATTTTCCCCATAGACTTTTTTCTTCTGCAAATGTGTCACTATATCATTTAGCTCCCATATAAAAGACCGATTCGGAATAAACACTTAGTATGCTGAATTCACGCTAGATGGCGGTAATGAATGATTACTTAGTAAGAACTTTGCTTTTGCCTTGTTTTGCATGTCTGCATTTAAAGAGGTTTCTACCAGGATATCTTAGCTTTTGGATCCGAATGCCTAGCTGGCTTTCCTTCCTTGTCAAATTTGGTTTTCCTTTCTTTTATATTATTAACATTTACAACTAATAAGTCTAGGAACTAGCATCGTGCTCTGGCCGCTTGTCATTCTTGGAGACATCGTTCTCGAGCTCGATTACGTTTTCGCCAGTTGCGTGTCCAGAGGCGTCGCCTGCCCCTTGCCACTGCCACTGGGGCATCGTTCGCCTGCCTGGCAATGGTATTTATATAATTGGGAAGCCTACGCTGCCGCTGCACATAAGGCTGCTGGGACTCCGTGTTGAAGTAGAAACTTCCTTTAGCCTGACGCTTTGAATGGATGCCAAAGCGGGCACGCCGATTGTCCTGGCAATGGCCGGATGAAAACTCACGATACGAGCCACACAGATAGCCCACAAATGGGTATTGCGGATCCATGGATTGCCTGAAGAAAATGGCGGCCGCCGAGTGGCTACAGGCTATGGGATCTGTCGAGGAAGACAAGCGCTTGTATGGGGAACTCCGGGAAATGCCTGTGACTTACTTGTGTTCTGCATGTCGCTTAGGTTCATAAACATTCTGCAATTCCTTTGCGGAGCCTTGCCACCATTTGGATAGAAGTCAGCATGGCCGCACTTCAAGCTGGTGCCCAGTGTGCCGCCGGAGGTGTGCAGCACCTGGACGAACTGGGCGTCGCTGGGGTCCAAGCGATATTTGGGCGAAACAGCCGCCGGCAGCGTAAACAGCGGCCCAGCCGGATCCAGGCCAATGATTTGCTCCACCTGACCCTCGAGCACGGCTCCGGCATAGCCAGCCGCATGGGCGCCCAGACTATAGCCGGCCAAGGTGACATTGCGCCTATGGAAGTGTTGCGGTCGAAGTTCCTCCAGGGCCATGATGATGCCAGCCACAGTGAGGCCCACATCGAATATGGACATCGAGGCGCTCTTGTAATCATTCTGTGAGAGATTGCCCCAATCCACAACACAAACATTGTAGTTGGCATCAAAGAGAGTCCACGCTATAAAAGAAGCAAACATCAGGAGAGAGTTCCCTTTCAGAAATTCTATATATATATCTTACTAAGCAACAACTCCTGAACCCAATCCTTGCTGCCCTGATCATTCCAGCCGTGCAGAAAGAGGGCCAACTTCTTGTTGGCATCCAAGCGACGAAAGCCACGCAAATCGCCCAGCTGCAAATGGAAGTGCACCTCCTCGCCAAAGTCCATGTCAGAGCTGTGGGTTAATGGGCACGCTGGATGAATCATTCGGCATCAGAGGCTGATGGTCACTGGAGGACTTACATGGTGCGGCACTCGAAGACGATGCCATAGTTGAGATGCGCCCGCTCTAGGCTATTCCTCAGCATCGTCTCCTGCAGATAGCGGAAGGTGTTCATCATGATGTGCCACTTGTGCAAGGGGAGGTGGCCACTGGTCCGGGCGATGCCGGCCAGCAGCAGCAACATGAGGCAGCTGAGCACATGGACACTGTGGAGGCTATGCCGCCAGCTTGCGGTCTGCTTTGGCATGCAAACAAACACAGAGAAAAACACTCACAAACAAAAAATATGTAACAAAATTATAATAACAAAATCAACAAATTCTGACGAATTCGAAAGCCGCAGAGAGAACACAACGAAACGAAGTGAAACGAGATAAAAGTGAAGATGAAGATTGAACCGCTTGGCTTGCCCCGTGGCATGCTACTGAACGGTCGCAACCTCTTGTAACGGTCGTCCAATCATCCGAGATGATCATCACAACATAACACAAGCAACAACAACAACAACACCAAAACACAAAACAACAAGAAAACAAGCAACACGATCAACTCAATGAAGCTCGGCGTTCTTGGCCTGTGTTTGCACAAGTGAAAGTAAAGCTTGTAACAACTTCGTCGCCATCGACATCGACTTCGACTACGACTACGACTTTGAGTTGGATCTTTGGGATTGGCCCAGCAGCCGCATTAGCCACTCGTCGTCACTGATCTTGACATAGAAGCTGCAGTGGCTCTATCCGCTTGCTCAAGATTTTCCTCCAACCAGAATCGAACCAGAAACAACTGCTGAACAAACATTTCGAGCAGACTGATGGAAATTGAACCGAACTTAGCTCTCGATAACAGCAAATACTCGTCGTAAACTAAACCCATTGTGAAGACGATAACAAAAACAATAACAACAAAAACAAATATCAATATGAATATTCAACAAACGGGTAACTGCAGTTCTCTGAGAGCACACTTTGTTGCTGTTGTTTTTGCTGTTTGGGTGAGTATTTTTATGGGCTTAGAAAGAAGCTGCCCCATTGTCAACCGTGTGCACTGGGGAAAACTACGTTGAAAATGTTTGAGAACACAAATATCAAGCTGCTATCAGCCTCAGCCTCCTTCCATAAGCATAAGGTTGTCAAGAGATGGAAGGCTTATTAGCAGAAGCCTACTTGAATATGGGGGGAGGGGGTCCCAATTCAAGCCCCGCAGAGCAAACAGTAAAAATTTCTTTTGAACAGACTCAATGCGGTCCTGATGATTCCTGTTTTGTATCCAAAATAGGTCAGACCAGAGAAGTATACAATAATTTAGTCGGCGTACATAACGAGCAACATACACGAGAATGGGATAGTAAATGAGGCAAATCGTTGATAAATAAGGTGAAGAGAAGGGGACCAAAGTGGCTACTCTGTGGTACCTGTGATGTAACCCTAAGGGGCATTGAAAGAGAATTTTTTAAAAGAACTTCCAAGTTCTGAGATTAAGGTAGTCGGAAATCCACTAAAGAAGATAGACCGGGAAACCAAGGAGATCCAACTTATGAATAAGCAAGCAGTGTTTTAGCGAGTCAAAGCGAGAATTAAGTGGGTGATAATCGATTGCCTTTGAACAAATTTTATAATTTTCGCTTGTTTGAGAACTCACTGAAACAATTTGGTAACTTAAAACGAGTTGCTTCCCCGTTTCCACACCATAGTTTTTGGTCAGTGTACTTATTGATATCTATGACTATGTATGCTTTATGTGTGCTGCACAGTGAGGCACAACTGGCTTCAGTTGGGCATTGGATTTTTATGGCCTGGGCTCATAAAAATTGGCCAGATAAGATCGGCCACAAAAATTCGATCATAAATGTCTAAGACTGCCGACGTCGACCCTACAAATTATAAGGCGCCTAGTATCAGCATAAAAGTTTCATTTGGCTCTCTCACGGACTCTCTCCCTCTCTTCTCCGTCTCTCTCTCTCTATCCCTCTTGCCTTTGGCAAAGCTTTCTCATCATGATGTCTAATATCGAGCCGCGAAAGCGTGGCGGAAGACGAGCAAGAGCAGAGCTTAGCTTGCGCTTAATGATGACAAGCGGCAGCTTAAAAATTTATTTTTGATTATTTATGATAGTTTTTTGTTGTTGTTGCAATTAGCAGAAGTGCTGCAAAACCAAACATCAAACGCAAAGCTTCAAACTGTAATCCCAGACTGGTTTTCTTTTTATATTCTTATACCCTAACAGAGGGTAATATAACCTTGTTATGACTTTGAAATTATCGAAATGAAATGTTTGTCTTAAGTGTGTAGAAGGTATATAAGCTTCGTCAAGATCGGACTACTATATCATATAGCTACCATATCAGCGAGTTTATCATAGTGAATACTTAGAAGGCTGCAAGCCAGATTAGCATATTTCTTAAACATCGAACGATCATTTCATATTGATGCCATATAACCGACCTGGTTAGAATGAACACTAAGTGTGAACCACATTTTTATATCTTCCTAGCTACCGCCTCCTCCTGTTGATTTATATTCGTTGTTGTGCTGCTGATCTTCAATGTGTTTTTGTTGTCGTCTTGCCTTGCAAACTAGCAGAAGTTTCTTTTGTATTATACATGACCTTCATAAGTGGCGGTGGAACGTCGATAAAATATATCGAAATATACTGATATCACGACGAACTTTTATTATCACCTATGTGAGGAGGCTGTGCCACGTCGATTTCTCCACCCCGATATACAGATCTTGATCTTGGTCTACATTAGTATGCAGTAAAAATTTCATACCGATCGTCCCTATAAAGTACAAACGGACATACGATTAAGCAGACAAACAGACATTAATTTGCATGTATAGATTGAAATTCATATAAATTTGATAAATCCACTGAAAAAAATGCATCAAAATTGAATTGATAAGCTGCTGCTTTAAAAACCGAAGTTAATCCTTATCAGGATCTTCATTTTTTGTCTTTTTGC
The DNA here is from genome assembly GCA_037043425.1 of Hirtodrosophila duncani. NCBI lineage: Eukaryota > Metazoa > Arthropoda > Insecta > Diptera > Drosophilidae > Hirtodrosophila > Hirtodrosophila duncani. Next base: position 1,483,911 of record JBAMBM010000823.1, on the reverse strand, counting down.
TATAGCACATATTTCAGCAAGAGTATATTGACTTCACCTACTAGAATTTAGCCTTCTTCTCTTGTTTGCTTTTTATTTTAACCTTAGATTTGTTGCTGTTTGATTCGAAATGACAAAGATTTGCATATTCATTTATATGTCTAAAATTAGAAGAGAAGACCCAAATGTCAGAGAAGTATGTTTTTGGAGCTAAATGTTTAAATTAGAAACAAATCAATGCTAACCAGAATTTTGTCATTGAATTACATATTAAATGTGGCATTTGTCCAAATTTAGAATGTCTAAACTTAAAAAGAACTGACAACAGTTGACGATGCAAGGGCAGTGTCTTCTTGGAAGCGTTATCTGAAGGCACAATTTTGAGCTCTTAACGTTTTACTGTAGACTTTCAAGTTCAAAACTTGTGATGGCTTAAGCTGATTATATAAAATAATACAAGAAAACTCTTCAGAAGAGGCCTCAGGGACAGCAGATCTTCTGACCGCAGAAATTTTATTGCAATCAAATTATGGCTTAAAAGTTAATACTAACAATTTATAGAAGAGTATCTTTCTTTGCCTTGCAGAGACGCCAGTTGTTAGCTCTCTTCTGACCTATTTGCCTCGCCATTCCATCGACATTGATCTGCTTGCATTCGCAACTCTTCATTCAGCGAGGAACCTTGGAGGGTTGTCGCTGCGTTCACTCTCAATCATGCGGTCCTCATGCTAGTCACCATCCAGCTGTTTGGGTGCCCATTGTAGACAATATGCAGATAGAAGAAAAGACGGAAGAACATTAGCCTTGACAACAGATGAATTTTTATTAATTCAACAAAAGATATTTTCTTTTTGTGTGAGAGCACTGGCTCTTGCCTCTGTCACTCTTCTTCGGATGAACTTTCATTTTCACATTTGTCTTTTAAACGGAAAAGCTCCCGCAAGAGTACCTTCTGGCAGTTGGTGCAGAGTTCTTTTTTGAAGTAACTCAAAATTCGATCGCACTGAAGGGCGCAAAGGGCAGCCTGTTCAAAGGCCTCCTCGCTGGCCTTGGACTGAGCCCATATTTCATGTGCACGAGCCTGCTTCGTAGCCGCGGCCACAGTCTTGCGAATGGCAGTCTGAGTTGGGCCAGGAGTGGCGGCAGTGTCGATAGATTCTTGAGTCTGGGATAGCTCTTCATTCATCTCCAACTGGAGACGCGATATCACAGACTTGAATGAGGGGGCGTTGCGGGTCAGATCGCCACTCGCGGTGCTGGAACCAGCTCCAGTCTGTATGTTACCCTGCGACACAGCTTGGTAAGAAATGCCGCGCTTTGCAAGTTCCTTTAGTTGTGTCGCTGTCATCTCCGGATGACTTCGTTGGAGGCACTGCTGGCATGTTACCTTCGGCGGCTGCTTCTTCGGCTTACGTTTCTTCGCATTCGATGGTCCATTGCCATTTTTGCGCCTGTTTGCCTTATTCTTGGCCATATTCAAGTGGTGCAATAGGTAATATGTATGTTTACTCGAAAAAATAAGTCGATATTTTCTTAATTTTATATATTTTTGCTTAAATTTAACTTTTCAGGCGTGTTTCAGTTGAATTTTCGTTTGTGATATGAATTCGTCGGGCTGTGTGGAGGTGGACGAAAAATCGAGTAATGACAGCAGAGCAGAGCCAACTTCATTCACATTAAGTTGTGAGAAATGAGTTTTCGTAGATGCTTCACAGCATTAATTCGTAGCGTGACTTGGCTTGAGTGGAGATGTGTGGTTTTCATCCCCGACATATTCAGTTTATAAAGATGTCCAACCGTTTGATTAATATCCATATTAAGTGGATGCATACTAAATTATTAGTTCGCCGAGTCTTTAAATTCAGTTAAATTAAATAATAATAAATATTAAAGCTACTAAACAAATCGTCGTAGCAGTGGTAGCCTTTTGAAATCCTTAAGGATAATAAATTTAAATACAAAATTAATATCAAAAGAAAGAGAAATATCAGATACGTTGAAGAGGGCCCAAAGGCCACAACACGAACTGACTCAATCATCGTTCTCTTTCTCTATTCGAAGGAAAACTCTGGACGAAGCCAGTGTTAAAATTGCCCCTACTGAGCTGGCCGAATCTTATATACCATTCACATGGTAACAATGTAGTCCGTTCGATTCTATGGCAACTATAAGATATAGTAATTGAATCCACATGAATCAAATCTACAAACAGACTGCAGACATAAGACCATGGACCCCTTCGTGCAACGCACAAAAGGAAGTGCTTCCGACTTTATAAAGTATATATATTCTTGATCAGCATGACTCAAGGATTTGATATAACCACGTCTGTCCATCCTTCTGTAAGTCCGTCCGTCTATCTCAAAACTTATAAGAGCGACCGAGCTGACATTTTAATCAGATTCTTTTTCTGACCGTACGCAGGCTAAGTTCGAGCTTCATCCAGATTTTACAACTGTATCATATGGCTGCCATATAACTGATTGTTCATCAGATGCAGATTTCGCAACGTGTCTCTGACCTAAAATTATAAAAAATCTATCTTTTTCTCAAACTATGAAACTTTTTATTATTTAAAAATGTTTTTTCTTAAATTTAGAAAATATTTTCTCAAATTTTGTTCTAAAATCTATATCAGTTTTTCATAAATTCGACCAAAAATGTTCTCTAAATGTTAGGGCGTATTTTTCTTTGGTCATAGAAAAAAGAGCTGAAGTTATATTATTTGGAAATTTATTTATAGCTTTCAGCAAATGCTTTCTTTTTTATTCATCTTTTACAAAATCTTTATTTTTGAACATTTTTAATTAGATTTTTTTGTGTTTTATTTTGTTTTATTTTCAATATTAAAATTTACAATAGTTTTATTTGTTGTCTCTATTTTCATCATCATCTTCATTTTCAGGATCATCCTTAAACTCCATATTATACTCTCGCTTCAAAAATAACTTCAGATCGCAGCGGCCGCGCTTGTCATTCCTGTATTTGGCCAGATGAACAACTCCCTCTCACATATGAGTTGTGAAATCGTCCATTGTTTTGCAAGCAACTCTGCCTTAGCATTTGCATCAATTTCGTGTAAGCAGCAGCAGTAGTAGTATTAGTGTTGAGCAAAATGCATACACACATACACGATTGTTCCGGAATGAACATTTAGTGGGATAACTTCTATGTTTTTTATCCAAATCCAACCAAATTCGGTTCGTTTCCATTGGAGGAGCCATCATGCCCGCTGACCAAATTGTATCAGATCGCATTACCATAGCAGGCGGCTTGCTTAGAAGCGTCAAGCCGAAGCTACACGTCCTTTCTTTGGACATTTCGAAGACAATTTCTTTACACTGTGCCCAAATGGTTTGTGATAGATTTCTTTACATTTGGCCCATGGACGCAACCACTGCTAAAAAATCTGGTATGCAAGATGGCAGATGGATGTAGTATTTCCCGCTCACTGATATCATATAAATACGTTCAATTTAAATATTTAAGAAACTGGAACAACTTTCCTAATTATTATATCTGTGCGATTGTTCTACACTTTACAGGTATTCATCCGAGAAGGCGACATCGTTATGGCAAGCGATATCTTCGAAGGGGGGGTAACCTTTCTTTCCTTGCCTTAGCTTGTATCAGATGGCATTCTAGCATGGCAAGTCCCAAAGACTACTTTTCCCAAGCATGACTTGCTGTTCTCAGTGCCATTGCAGTTTCTGAAAGTCCTTACAGTATCCTTTCCTCCTCTTCCTAAATGGTATTTGTTTGGTATCACCCCGTATATAGAATTTTCCCTCTCAAAAAATTCAAATTCCCATATGTTGTTGCGCTCTTGCCTGGCGTCTGGACATTATAAATTGATTATATAATCCAAAGTGCTCAGTTTGTAATTGATAAATGGCAATCAGACTGCCTGAGTGTATGGGTAAGTGTGAGTGAGTGTGCGTAAGTGTCCTCGAGTGTTGTGGTCTTTGCAAGCACCTCAACTTACACAAACACAATTGAATCGAACTGTCAGCATTGTTGTTGTTGCAAGTTAATAAGTCTGGGAGAAGCACATAAGAATGGCTTTTCAAATTTCACCATTTAACATTTAATTTATCAGCTTTGCGTTTGCTGATGGCTGTTGGCATGCAGAGGCGGACAGCCGGACAGCCTGACAGCTGGACAGCTGGATAGCCGGACGTATGAGTAATTTAATTGGTAATTTAATATAGTTTGCCTTTGCCCAGATTTTATATAGATTTAATTGTTGGATATTGAAAGATTCCATTTATAATATAATGGGCAGCTTAGGCAAACTGAAGCAGAGCAAAAAAAATATCATTTTACCAGAAAGGCATTCATGTAGAGACCAAATGGGTTGGGTTGCCGTTGGAAAGAGATGAGATCTCGGGATTAGCATATGCATACTTTGGGGGCAGCTGATGATGTCCCTGGAACAGCTAATCGCTGACGTCAGTCATGAGCACCGTTGTCACTTTCGCTCCAAGATCTAAATGATTCCTGCTGGTCGTAGGGATTTCCATGGGGATATGCTGGCAACTGTCTACTATTCTGCTGTTGCTCCTTGCCTTTGTTAGCATCTTTATTCATCTGATTATTCACCTGATAGCCAGGGCTGCCACCTACCTTGGCTTGGCATGAAGCATTTCCCCTGGCTTCTCATTGTCTTCTGTTAGAAATCTCAGAAGTCCAGCTCGAACGTTTGGCACAACTGAATGTGAATGCTCCTGAAAGCCTGAAAAGCATTTTCTGAGGTCCAAATCACAACTTTCCAGTTGATGCTGCCAGGCTATGTTAATTGCCGGCTCCCTAACACTGACTCCTGACATATCCTGCATTTACTTGAGCCTTGACAAGGTGTTGAGTAAACCTCAACAAATCCACCGCAAAAGGAGAGCAGAAGCCGTCTCACAGAAATTTCGGAACCCTTTTTTAAATGCAAATTTGTAAAAGGTGTGCAGACACAACAGCAACAACAACAACATCAACGGGGTATTAAAATTTACACACATGCTAAATATTTTGTTAAGCGCAATGTCCAGGTGTGTGTGTGTGTGTGTGTGTGTGAGTGTGTCGCGTATGAAATGCTTGGCAAACAACTACTAAACTAACAATAAGGACCCACAGTAATTTCTGGTCGTGCCTTTGCAATGCCCTGGACTTGCAATTTACTTATCCCTCGGATATATACGACCAAGGCAAAGCATTGTGATTGTTTTTCTAGATAAAAGAGAGGGAGAAAAGAGAGAGAGAGAGAGCAGCCACAAACAATCACAAGCTGAAATATTTAACAATTTCATCGGGATTGAGAATCAGCTTTGTATTAGCCATATTTCTAGCTATCGTTAACCCAATCATAGGCTCCACAATCCCGCCAAACTGGCCCCTTCAAGCCACACCTGGAACGTCCTTATCTAGCCTCTTTTGTGACTGTGTTCTTTCACCTAGAGAATATCTTCCAGGACATCAATTGAGTCGATCAGCCGTTAGACTGAAGTAAAATGTTTGTTTGTTTGTTGCTTTTAGCTGGTTAGCAGGTTGCTTGCCCTTGTGTATATGTGTGTGTGTGAGTGTCTGTCTGTGTGTGAAAATCCTTGCGTTTGCAGTAATCAGCACGTAGCGTTTAGTTCATTGTGTGTGCGTGCTCAGACCACTGTGTGTGTGTGTGCGTGTGTGTGTATGTGTGTGTGTGTGGTGTGTAAGAGTTTGTTTAAACAAAACCCAAGCAGAAGTTTTCTACCCCGCGCTTTCTTCATTCAGCATTCTCGCAGCCTTACCCTCCTCCCCCCACTGTGGTTGCGGCTGGCCTTCCAGCTACTTTTACATAAACACCAACTAGCGTCCGAATAACTTTTAAATGACGTTTGTTTGGGGGCGTGGCACTCACGCCTTTGCGTGTGAACTTTGCGGTTTGCCCCTTGCCCTTTCTCTGCGCTCTGCGCTCTGCGCTCTACGCTGGCGCACTTTTTCTTCATTCTCACTTTATTTTAAACTTTATTTATGCGAAATAGAAAAGCTGCAAATTTTTGTTTGCATTTTTCGCGCGACCCGCGTGAGCCAAATTTATTTTCAACCAACTTTCAAGCACATATGTATACCCAGCAAGCATTTTAGAGTCAATCTCGATGATAGTTAAGAATGGTTGAAAGTTCTACTGAATTCATGCGTCAGACGAATCGCTTCTTTATTTCCTCTGGCAAACAAACTAAGAGTGTTATGCAGTGTCATCTCTCCATTGTAGCTCAAAATGTTTCCTGGATGTTGGCTCTAGTGTTGTTGGTTGTTTGTTGGTTTGTTTACTTTTTTAGGGTCTCGTTCGCATTGTTAACTTTATACCATTGTAATCTATTTTTAAGCATGTTATGTGTATCTGTGTGTGTGTATAAGTGTCTGTCTGTCTGTGTGTGTGGGTGTGTGTTTGGCAAATTATGCGAGCTTAGCGCGTGAGCTGCTTACGTGCTTGTTGTTGTTGCTGCTGTTGTTGCTGTTGTTATTGTTGTTAAGTTTCATTTGTATTTCTGTGTATTTTGTTGGCCCTGACAAGCGGATTTGTCGCTAAGCACGGCTTCAAAACATCGACTACCCTCAAAACCCACACCACCCCACCACCCCGCCACCCCACCACACCCCCATCATCATCCCTAGCACGATAATGCTTTTTTATGACGCAAGCTATGACAATTTTCTTTATATATTTCTGAAACAACCAAAAATTTGTTTGGCCAAAATGCTCAAATGTTTGGCTTTGGCTCTTTAAAGTTTTATTAGTGTCTGAGAGCAAAACTTCAATCAAGCACGAAACGCCCAATGGGCTGGCTGCTTTGGACTGGAGTTTGGTGAACGTGAAACGTGCGCATAAAAATAAATGCCAGCCAGAAAGTATGCAACACTTTCTTGCGTCAGCAAACGACAAACGAGACGTCAACGACGACATCGTTGACAAAAAAGCAAAAAAAAACTGATTTAGCGTAATTCGTTGTTTTAGTTTTGTGTGTCAAGGGGAGCGTGGGTGGGGGTGGGGGTGGGGAGTAGGGATCAGAAGTGTTTGGGGGGCAGTGTGTATGTTGTAAGGGTAACAAACTGTGCAAGTGTCACACAGCAGCAAGATGAGCAAAAGCAGCCAAAGGCAGCATACGAAATGAATGACAAAACGCAACATAACAGAGAGGAACAACGGCAACAAATTTGTCAAAATTGAGAATTTTTAAAGATAAAATAAAATATTTATACAAGCATTTCATTTCATTATGTACAAAATATATGATTGGCTATAAGTTTGCTGATTATAAAAGTTTCATATATTTTATGCCTCGTCTATGGAAATAGTTTGGAAATTTCAATTGAAAATTGTATGAAATTTGGTGTTGAAGATGGCCTCCATCAGCTAGCCATAACGTCAAACTAAAGCGGTTGCCCTAAGTTTTTTGAAAGTCTTAAAATATTTATAGAACAGCTTTGATCGGGTCGCTAGAGTTGGGCTTATAAGGTGATGCATCACAGCTAGATTTAACAAGATTTTTTTCTAGTTTTCGGAATTGTTTGAAAGAAAAATTGCTAAAATTTCGTATAAGACGAGCTGGTTACTCAACAGCCTCCCAAAGGGAGACCGACGAGCCTCCTTCATATAGACCACTCTGTATGCTGAGTATTGAGAAACTCTTTGCACGTCTCATCCACACACGTCTAGAGGCAGCAGTGGAGAATCAGCTGCCGCCACTGCAGTTTGGATTCCGCAAAGATTTTTCTACCAAAAATGATATTGAAGTACGGCTCCAAAGAATACTGCTTGGTACAACGCCGGACCTGCAGAATGCGTTCAACTCGGAACGCTGGACCCACATCCTGAACGCACTTAGAAATGCGGAGATGCCAACCCATCTCCAGCACATTGTAAAGGACAGTTGCCAAAGCAAATGTTGTACACAAACCGATATCATTATGGGCACTTTTGTCGCCTGACGGTGTATAATGGCATATTGTGATTGCTGCTGGCGCGCACTGTTGTGTGTTCGTTGTGTGACAGTAACGCTGACGCTTAACGGTGAATGGTGACTGGTGACTGGTGAATGTGAATGGTGACCCCCGGACCCGGACTGCTGATGGTGACTGGTGCACCACTTCAACTACATATCCACTTGCCAGCGACAGTAGTACAAACAACAGCAACAGCAACAGCAACATCAACAGTAACAATTCAACAAACGGCAGGCAACATGGCAACGGAACACCAACAACAACAACAACAACAACAACCAGGAGCAGGCAGGACAAAATGCTCACGTCGCTGACGACGTGTCTCAAGTGTGTTGTCTCTCCACATAGACGCATACATTGACACCGCACCTTCTTTTGCTGCCACTAACTGTATAACTGTGTGTGTGTGTGTGCGTGTGTGTGTGTGTGTGTATGTGTGTAGTTGTGTTTGTGTGTTTGTCTGTTGTAATTCACGAAATTGCCAGCAATCGATATAAACATCAAGTCTCAATGCGTTTGTGTCGCCGCTTGCGTCTCCCACAAACACACAACCCTCTGCCAGCTCACCTTACTGCACTGAGAAAAACGTTCGAGCAAATAAATTAACAAGTTCAAAGTGATGTCTAGCCATGACTGATCACATTCCTATGAAAGATAACGACAGATTACGAAGGTACCAGAGTCATGTAGAGTCATCACTCTCAGGCATGTGCTACGCTGTCTAATGGCCATATCTTGATTGCCCATTCACTGTCCTCAGTGTGATGCTTTAATCAGTTCCTCGGATACTTTGGCACACTTTGTGTCGCATCACGTCGATTACTGGACTCATCCGCTTTGTAGAAATGTATGCGGGCCGGAGCTACTTTGAGTTTCTGTTACTGTTATCAATGGAAAGTCGAGAAAATATGGTTCTAAGTCTATATGGTCCTATGACGGACCCTAAGGTAATCGACCACAATCGGTAGTTATGGGTAATAATGGATATTCAGGACATTATCAGCCCGATTCGTGAAGCCATTGTACGTAACATTGACACTCCTATGGCAAATTCATGAGTCAATCGAAGAGCCGCTTGATGCAGAGCCAGCGCTGCTGTGATTTTCTGAACGATGAAATATGACTTTGTCGATTCAAATATGGCTTAAGTTTTCTCCTAGTGTAGCACAGTGTCTGGGCAACTGTGACAACAAAAACGGCCGGCAGCTGGCATTTGTTGTTGTTGTTATTGCTGGGCTGTCAATGCTGCCAATGATCCTGTTGATGTTGTTACTTTTTGTCTGCTTTCAGTTGTTGTTGCCGCTGGCATTGTTGTTGTATTTGTTGTTGTTGTTGTTGCTGTTGTTGCTGTTTTTATTTTAGTGCAAGCCAAACTGACATTGATGATGATTATTGGAAGTAAATAGAATTGAAAATGCTACCAGAGTACAGCTACAGCCAGAGCCAGAGCCAGAGCCAGAGCCAGAGCCAGCACAGCTCAGCCTGAGGGCCAAAGCGCTTTCAAGGCAACTGGCACACGTGTGCTGTTGTTGTCTAACCCATTGTTGTTGTTGTTGTTGCGCATAATGCGCGCAAATAAATTGCAAAATCAATTGAGCGGTAAAATAGTTTCCCCTTCCAGTCAAATGATAACAACAACAAACACACATAAACACACATAGACGCACACACTGACATTCATAGCAAAAGTCAAGCTGACACGCCCAGTGGCCCATCCTTTTGAAATTGAAGTAGCAGCAGAGGAAGAAGCCAGCCCCAGCCCCAGCATCACAACACTACACTAGAGTGCCCCCCCAACTCAGCTCCCTCCCTTCGCCACACAACAAACTTCGGAGTTTAACTCTCTTTCGCCGCATTTGTTTCAACTGGGCTGAGGCAGGGGGCGTGGCAGGCCATACTGCAAAAAAATTTCAATCGCCATGCATAAACGATAGAATGGCAGAGTCTGGCTGACAGCAAAATGGTAACCAAAGATGCTTGAGCCAGAGCTAAACAAATCCTGGCCACAAAAAAACACAACAACAGCACCAACAATTTTTCAATTTGTCTTTCTTGACTTTCCTTTCCATTTTGTTGACTGCTTAACAGCTTGCTTCAAGCGAAGGTAGAAAATTTAAATAAAACAAATTGTTTAACTAATGGCACAGCGGAAATAGCTACTAGTTTCCAGGTGGCAACTAACAGGGGGATTTGTTTAAGCTTTTTTATATATTTTGAAATCAAGAGGCAGCCCTCGGTTTGTCACTCAGCGAAATGAAATTAGTCACTTAATTAATAAATTGAAAAAAAAAACATGTGAATTTCCGAATTACTAAATGTTCTTAAAGCAGGCCCAATCATTGCAAATCTCAAAGCTCGTTTACTTCCGTTTACTTCTACCTGCGGTATATTAGGTTTGCGACCACATCAGCTCGACAAAAATAGTCGATCTAACCATGTCCGTTTTAGTAGCTTGTATGCCTTGCACCCACTGTAGCCTTACGCCCGCCAACCAGATTTCGTCGTGTTTGGTAATTAGGCTTCGGCAAGGCTTCCTTTTTTGTTGTCTTTTAATTTTTCCTTACGGCTTACTGTGCGCCTGGACGGGGCGTGCCACATAAGTACTTTGCGATTCTCAAGTGAGCTTCGCCTTATACTTCGTCCAAAGGCATGACACCTTTCTATGCGATTCTCAAAATTTGTAGCTAAGCGTCCTGGTAGCATACATTCCTCACTCATTTATATTTGGGTAATTTTTAATTATTTTTGTTTTTATTTGGTTTTCTTCCTTTGCCTATTTCGTCTACCGGTGGTAGATGAGTCACACTCGCTTTCTGGTTGATTATCCATCCACATTCGTTCTCCATTCCTTGGTTTCTATCCTTTTATTATTTCGTCTACGGGTGGCACTTGATTGACATTCACTTTCGGGTTGTTGGTCCATCCACATTCGTTCTCCATTCCTTGGTTTCTATCCTTTTATTACTTCGTCTACGGGTGGCACTTGATTCGCATTCACTTTCGGGTTGTTGCTCCATTGCAACTCCGGCTATTTTCGATATTTGCCTACCCCAAGATCAAAAATAAGTTTCCATGGCCGGGTCCGTTTTCCGGCGTCTCGCTATCTTGCGATTTGGCGTCGCCACAGACTAGACGTGGGCCTGTACTAGCCCACGCCTTCACCATCTTCCTGCATGCGGGCTGTAGCATCCAAGTGCCAAAGGTAACCATCAAATCGATCATCGACCATACATATCAGGGCTGATTTGCTCTACAATTCATATATATTTATATAGTATTTCTTAATATTGCATAAAAGTACCCACTTGTAACTCAAAAACCATGATATTCTGTTTCATTTCATATTTGTAGAATCTTCAACTGAAGCTCAAAGAAAGGATAATTCTCAATTTATAACTTTGGCAACTTTCTTCTTTATTCTGGCCCATTTCTGTGCTCGGCGCCTTCCCTTCATTAATGTAAAGCACAGCTTAATTGTTCTTGCTTGCACAATGAGCGCAGGCTGTTGTGTGCCCTATACCATCGCCATACCATGCTAACCATCACCATTCCCCATCCCCATCGCAATCCCTTCCCTAGTTTCAGCCTCAGAGTACAATTGTATCGAGTAAACTCGAGAATCTGCAGAGCTTTTTGGCTATTAAGCAGCATCATAATAATAATGTGTAATGGCAACAAACAAATACAGCAACAACAACAGCTGTTTGCAATAACTTTACATGTGTGCACGTAGGAGTGTGTGTTTGTGTGTGTGTGTCTCTGTGTAAGCTTGGGATCGTTTGGGGACGCATTCAAAGCAATTTCCACAATTTTCGTATTGTTTACTTAATTAATTCTGCACAAAGATTTTCATTTACGAGTGTCATTGCATGTGTGTGCGTGTGTGGGTATCTGTATGTATATGTGCATGGGTGTTAGTGTTAGTGTGCTTGGCTGTTGTTTTTCTGGTATTTCTATATTGTTTGTTGGGCTTTGTTGCGGCATTCGCAGCTGTTTTGTGGTTGCCACAGCAAGCCGCCAACACACCCACACACACATGCAGACGCACACACACGCACACAAACAAGCACGTAGACACTCGTAATGAGTTTATAACATTTAATGAATACCCCCAACGCGCCACGAGGCGTACGCGCAATATGCGAAGCTCGCTTTAATTGCGCCGCCTTAAAGTATGCAACAAGTATTTTTTTAATTCTTTGAGCCGGACAAAGCGGAAACTTGTGTGTAAATCTTAGAAAAGAAAGATGGCTCAAAGTTTTTTCTAATCCGAATGTGCCCGAATTCATGTTTTCTTAATTTTTGAATAAAATGAGGTTAAAAAGTCTATGAAAGCAACGTTTTCCTTTTCTTATGCCGTCTCAGGACTCCGAGTAATGGCCGGTGTTCATATGATCAAGCTAGGAACTTAGTGGTCTTTTCTTAAGAGTCGATGTGAAGGGTTGCTCTCTGTGTCTTTGCTCAAAGTGTCAGTAGAAAACACTTCTTTTCGGGCAACCAGAAACTGAAACTAAGCAAGACTTTTGTACTAGAAACTAGAAGCTGGGATATCGCTTAGCGTGTTCATACAATCACACTTAAATAAAACAGATTTTCAACAAATTTATTAAAAACTGTTTACACACAAATAAAGCACAGCTTTTACTGCGCTCTAACATATTTGTTAGCTTAGTCTATAGGAATATTCAAAATTTGCTTATATATTTACATTTTCATATTGCCAATCTAGCCCATTTTGGCCACCGAAATCGTTATCAATTTTCGAACAAGAGTTGGATCCATAGACGAAACAGACGGGCATTCCTATATCGATTCCTCGAGTCATGCTGATCAGGAAATTATATACTTTATATAGTCGGAAACACTTCCTTGTGTGCGCCGCAAACTTATTGACAAAATTAATATACCCTTTCGTGAATGGTATAAAAATATTCATATTTATACTTATGCTTCTTAAGAAGATGGATTTCTATATTTCTTGCCCTGGAAACATAATCTTATATATGTACATAAATGTTTTTTATGAAGCTCACTAAATGGTAAATTAAATGTTTGCCAGAAAGTCAGCAGCGCATTCCGACTATATAAATATATATTCTTGATCAGCACGAAGGGGTCCATGGTCTTATGTCTGCAGTCTGTTTGTAGATTTGATTCATGTGGATTCAATTACTATATCTTATAGTTGCCATAGAATCGAACGGACTACATTGTTACCATGTGAATGCTATATAAGATTCGGCCAGCTCAGTAGGGGCAATTTTAACACTGGCTTCGTCCAGAGTTTTCCTTCGAACAGAGAAAGAGAACGATGATTGAGTCAGTTCGTGTTGTGGCCCTTGGGCCCTCTTCAACGTCTCTGATATTTCTCTTTCTTTTGCTATTAATTTTGGATTTAAATTTATTATCCTTAAAGATATCGAAAGACTACCACTGCCTCGACGATTTGTTTAGTGGCTTTAATATTTATTATTATTTAATTTAACTGAATTTAAAGACTCGACGAACTAATAATTAAGTATGCATCCACTTGATATGGATATTAATGAAATGGTTGGACATCTTTATAAACTGAATATGTCGGGGATGAAATCCACACATCTCCACTCAAGCCAAGTCTCGCTACGAATTAATTCTGTGAAGCATCTACGAAAATTCATTTCTCAAAACTTAATATGAACGAAGTTGGCTCTGCTCTGCTGTCATTATTCGATTTTTCGTCCACCTCCACACAGCCCGACGAATTCATATTACAAACGCAAATTTAACTGAAAAAACGTCTCAAAATTATTACATAAATATCGACTTAGTTTTTCGAGTAAACATACATATTACCTATTGCACCACTTGAATATGGCCAAGAATAAGGCAAACACTCGCAAAAATGGAAATGCGAAGAAACGTAAGCCGAAGAAGCAGCCGCCGAAGGTAACATGCCAGCAGTGCCTCCAACGAAGTCATCCGGAGATGACAGCCACACAACTGAAGGAACTCGCAAAGCGCGGCATTTCCTACCAAGCTGTGTCGCAGGGCAACATACAGACTGGAGCTGGTTCCAGCACCGCGAGTGGCGATCTGACCCGCAACGCCCCCTCATTCAAGTCGGTGATATCGCGTCTCCAGTTGGAGATGAATGAAGAGCTATCCCAAGGGCAGTCTCAAGAATCGATCGACACTGCCGCCACTCCTGGCCCAACTCAGACTGCCATTCGCAAGACTGTGGCCGCGGCTACGAAGCAGGCTCGTGCACACGAGATATGGGCTCAGTCCAAGGCCAGCGAGGAGGCCTTTGAACAGGCTGCCCTTTGCGCCCTTCAGTGCGATCGAATTTTGAGTTACTATAAAAACGCGTTTTGCAGAAACTGCCAGAAGGTACTATTGCGCGAGTTGTATCGCCTAAACACCAAATGTGAAATTGAAAGTTCATCCGAAGAAGAGTGACAGAGGCAAGAGGCAGAGCTGTCATACAAAAAAAAAAATATCTTTTGTTGAATTAATACAAATTTTTCTGTTGACGAATGGTTAATATTCTTCCGTCTGTTCTTCTATCTGTATATTGTCTATAATGGGCACCCAAACAGCTGGATGGTGACTAGCATGTGGACCGCATGATTGAGAGTGAACGCAGTGATGATGAGGATATGCCGCAGATATAAAATAAAAATCAAAAAGACAGAAAGAGAAATGTGAGATAGAGAAAGATAAAGATGGAGAGGAAGAGATTGATCAGAGCGAAGGAGAAGTGGAAAGGGCAAAACAGGAAAAGACTAAATCAGCAGAGGTTTAGCAAGAGCTCCAAATTCCAAAAGATAGTCCATGCAAAGCCGGGTAAGATGTGTTTTTAATTCTCAAAATTAGTTTTGAAATGGAATATAAGATAACAAGAAGGGCAGGCTAGCTTCGGCTTGACGAGGCTTATATACCATTCACAGAGGACGTTGGGCTACAAAGGATGCAAACCGAATTTAGCTTGATTTGGATGAAAAACAGAAAAGTTATATTATTCCGTTATATGGGAGCTATATGATATAGTTGTCCGATCTGGATAAAACTCGAGCTTAACCAGCCTGCGGACAAATGAAGGAACTGGTAAAAATTTTTCAAAACCTGTTGCAAATCTGACTATTTTCTATGAAGTTGCCAAATTTTGTTCAAATCGATTAAGAAACAATTTGAGAATTAGAATTTATTTAACTTCAGCAAACTCTGAGAGTGACGTCATTGGCACACATGCGTGTGTTGATGTCCCAAAAAGTAGGCAACGTTTTGCAATATTCTTGTGAAACTATTCGAATTCCCACTTGGTTTTACCTGCCATTTCATGACATTTTCAACGCTTGCAGGCAAAATTAACTGAACAAATTCGGCAAATCATAAAATGGCTGAGCAAGAAGTTCCTAAGTCCGAGGGCGCTGTTGACGATGCTAAAGGCGCCGAGGAACCACCGGTCTACAAGGCAGAATGTTCGAGAAATGGTTTCAAAGTAAGTCCTTAAACTTAAACTAATAAAGGTAACTAATAAGAATATTTGATTTACAGTTAACATTCGAGGAGAAATACAGTCTGAAGGATGATGAAGCGATTGCGAAGATTATGGACGCCTTCACAACGGATATGAGAGTGTTTGTTGCTCATCTGGCCCAGTACAAGAAGAAGAAGCCCAAATGTGTGCATATTACTTTAAATTTCCAAATCGAAGATAAGAATAAAGATTTACAAAACAAAAAGTTGTAAAATTTGAATCTTGAAAATAAAGAAACAAAAAAAAATGAGGATGAAGAAAAGAGAAAATATTTAATAAAAACATAAATAAATTTCCAAAAAATATAAAAAAGCGTCAGCTCTTTTAACTTTCTTTTAACAACTTTTATGCAAATTTTGGCCTTCTAAGATTTCTGATTTGGCCTGTGCATTGATTGGAATGTAGAATGTATCGCGTTAGCGTCCTGACATCCTAAGGGGACATGCTTCTGGGAAGGATACGGCTACAGTAAAGCCTCACCTTCTGACCTTTCCAAGTGTTCCGTCACAAATATATTCCAGCCGCAATCTCCAGGATCTTGCAGCCTGCTCTCCTACTGGACACACAGATAATTGGACATGTACGTCCACACTAATGGCACCCATCCCAGCGCTACTTCTTCGTTCCAGCGACAGCGCAATGCGCGTTTCGACAAGTCGGCAATTAGCTGTCATTTAGCGCAAACAACTCCCCAGGCGAAGCCCAACCCATCCCATCCCCATTCCAACTCCTTTCATGGCTTGGCCCTGGCTGACTATGTCATCCCACCAATGGGGCATCAATGACACACGCTGAGCGCCATAACAATGCAAGCGGCAATTCCAATTTGCCAATGCCTCCGCCATGCCCCCGCCTCCCCGCCACAGCACACTCGTCAATGCCATTGACAAGCTTTTAAAAAAGGACTCCTGAATGCGAATGCGAATCTGTTTTTGAATGGTGAATGGCGAATTGTGAATCGCTTGTCTTGATTGATTGATTGATTGACTGCATGATTTATTGGCTATTTAGTTTGGAAGCCAGCAAATTAGCTGAATAAACCAAAATCTAAATGCTGCGTAACCGATTCGATTCTGCTTCTCGCTCCACTTCGCTCCACTCCACTTCACGCACTCCCATTCCCATTCCTGTCCAACTCTTGACTCTGACTATGTATCTCTCTAAGCACTTAACAAGTTTTGCGTAGGCAAAGTTTACCAGGGGCCGTGGTGAGGGAGAGGGGGGACAGGCACAGGGGCAGGGTAGGCGGCACTCAAAACAAGCAATTGCAACTCATTAAGCGATGACTGCGCCGCAACGTCAAAGTTTTTGCAAGGTAGATGTGGTCATAGCGAGGGTTGTTTCAAAGTTATTGCGATATGTTATTGTGACTGTCTAGATTCTACTATGAAATACATAACCTTGTGACTTGAAGTTCTACAAGGATTCAGGGCATTGTTTTGATTGATTGTAAAGGTTATAGATAATATTTCACAGCTTGTCAATGGCGGTTGACCTTTCTCGATGTTTTCTACTGACACTTTAAGCAAAGAGACAGAGAGTTTGTGTTTGCCTTCTCTCTGATCATTCTCAGATAGTTTGGTCGTGTTCAATGAAGCAAAGGGTCCTTTGAGTATGTATGTGTATATGCGAGAGGCGGTTTGGGTTTGACTCTTTCAATCATTTGGTCATTAAGAGATCGTCACACGAATCGCTCAACTGAGAGCGCTCAACAGAAAACCAAATCGAAAAGCAAATGATTCTGCTACTCAGAGAAAGGAAGCATGTGCTTGGTTTTGTAGGTTATGTGTGTGAGGAGAGCGTAACAGAAAAGACGGTCAACTGTTATTTGCGAGCTGTGTAATATTCACATAATTTGGTCAATTAGGCGTCCATTCCTTTAGGCCAGCCTTGGGCTCTTGATCTCTCTTAAGTCAAGGCCTTCTTACTGAACCAATCTCTACGAACTGAGCTACTAAGACAAACTAGGGGTTACTTTGCTCTAAGTAATCGATAAAGACAGAGTAGACTCTTTATATTATCCTTTCCTCCTGACTAACAGAATTGAGATGTATTCCTAGCACTTGCCTAACAAAAAGTCAGTTCGAACAGATGTGTCCAGCTCTTTGGTGCTTTAGAAGCGATCGAAAGGTAATCAGTCAAAGAAGGACTAGCGGTAAGTATGAGCAGAAAGCAGCTTATGGTGTGCCTTAGCAGAGAATAGCGGCGTCTTGATTCTCAGCTGTCGGCAGGTAACTATAACTTTGAATCCATCAAGGAGCTCATATACCTTGGCTCTGCTCTCAACAACAGCAATAATGTCAGTCTGGAGATTAAGCAGAGAACAATTCCTGCCAGCAGGTGCTACTATGGACTCAGTAGCCAATTGAACAGTAGAGCTCTCTCTGGACAGACAAATCTAACACTTAACAAGGTGCTCTTCTATGGTGCTGCGGCCTGGACAGTAACACAATCAGATGCAGCTGCTCGTATTCGGTTTAGGGTTCCACTGAAGCTGCTGCTCACCATCAATGTTTAAGGGCTCATCTATAACTTTATGGCCAACCCTTTATAAAATAAAATAGACAGCACCGAATACCGATATCTGGTGAAATCAACAAAAAGTTGGCGCCCGCTTTTACCGCTTTGCTTCCTTTTTATGCTACTTTGCTTCTGTTTTTTCTTCATCAGGCACAAACTACTCCGACTAGACGTGAACTAAACAAACTTTGTGCTAGACAACAGCAACAGCAACAATGAAAATAATAGCAACAGCAACAACAACAGCAACAACAACAGCAACAACAACAGCAACAACAACAGCAATAGAGCAGCCCCACACCTTTTGTTTTGTAATTTGCACCTATCGATGTTAAACTTTTAGCAGCAAAACGAATCGAAATCGAAAATACTCAACCACACACACACACACACACATATACCAACACACACACATGCAAGATGAAACAAAAAATAGTGCCATAAAAGTTTTTTAATGAAAAAAAGAAGCAATTCGTTCACTCGCTTGTCAGCTAGGTATATTTCTGTACAGTAATCATTAGCTAAAGAGGATGGAAGCCAATTTTATTCTTAGATTTCATTTCTGTGTTTCTAAATTTAGACAAATTATTCAGCTGCATATGATCCTATGAATCGCAGAGGTGTTTGGGGAAGGGCCTATGGGAAGGGCAAAGAAAACGGAGATAAAAGGGAGCCTGCCCCGTATAAAACGTGGGAACAACAATTTCCCCATTTCCCTTTATAAATCACACATCCACACTTATGGCATATATAAAATTAAAGTAGATACACGATTTTGCTGGAGAAAAACTAAGACTGAAATGTGAAAACCAAACTCTCACTGATTATAGACGAATCTATTCCATAATATTAGCACAACGAATCTGTCAGATGCTTAGGAAACACTCACTTGTAGCAATCTAAATCCAAGAGCTCTTTCATTAACTGATTATTCTCACTTTTCCGTACACTTTTCGTAACTTGTAAGAACTTTCATTTCCAGCACATTTTGCACTGTACACAATGATGGGGTGGGAAACGGGGGGATGATAGCTTAAGAAGCTTTAGCACATTTTCAATAGACAGCACATTAAATTTCACTAATAAAGCAAACAATGCGTGGCATCTGGAGAGCACAGTGAATGCTGGAGGCGGCGAGCGGAAAGGTAAACAGAGCAACAGAATGAGAAATTGTTCAGAGCATTTAAAAAGTGGGGCACGCAGAAGCTGAAGGAGCCGGAGCTGTAGCTATAGCTGGAGGTGGCGTTGGAGCCAGACACAGATACTGTGGCACGACAGGACGAAAGCTTCGCCTCCTGTCAGTGGCAGTCGCTGGGTGTGTGGCTTTGACGGACGGTCAAAAGAAGTCGAAACTGCGAAGCCGGGAAGCTGAGAAGCTGGCAAACGAAACGTGCAACACTCATACGTCATGTTGTACGCCTCACAAACAGAAATGGCAACTCGGCGGCAGCGGGGCAGGCAGCAGCACGCACAATGTAATGGCATTTTTATGTTGCATCACGTAGCGGTCATAAGTCATGTTTAGAGCACTGACTGTTGGCTTCAGCTCTCGTGCCCCCCTCCCCCCAGTCCATCTCCAGCAGCATCACCAGTTGCCAGTCGCTGGCTATGGATACCACTACCCCAACTTGGCTGCCTCGTCAAGCGCTTCGAACTCAAATGAACTGTAGCTAAATTGGCTGGCTGTCTCTTACAAAGCCCTCCGACCAATCACCCACACCACCCCACCCCACCCCACCATTACCAGCATCTCAACTGTCTCATCCCTCTGTCCTTCGCTTCCTGTCTCCAGCTGTCAGTCAGCGGGCATAGCTTAAACGGATATTACAAGGTGTTGGCCAAACATTGACCGTACATGAGCTTAAACCAAAATTAACTAACTAAACCGAGGCCAAAATGGGAATGGGAATGGGAATGGCCAGAGCGTGCAGGGGCTGGAAGTTATGTAATGGGTGAAGATTGAGCTGGCGCTGGAGCTGGAGCTGGAGTTTGAGCTTCAGGTTACTAAAGTGCGTATCACTTTCAGCAATGCCCATGTGTGTGTACATATTGAGCTGATTTACACTCAAGCTAGTTTATTGATTACGATTGAAGCTGAATTGTTCTGATTATAGACACCCTATGATATTTCTCAGATATCCATGAACATCAATTGGCGAGGCTATCAACAGCCAACTAACGAAGTACCTTTATAACACTCAAACAGGAGGCTCCTCATTATACAATGGAACTAATGGAACACTTGGAAGCACCAGGAAAATCTATATCTTGGGATTAAGATGAGTTAAGATTATTCGTTGGATTATCTCAACAAGAAAGTGTTGATGAACTGAGTTGTATGTAAGGCGATAAAGCACCACCAAAATCGCAGTATATCGCTGGCATAGTGAATTCAATTGTGGTCCAAATTCCGTGAAGGTGAAGGGAACCATTTTTCTATAAAGACTGGAAATGAAACTACCATATCATTATGGAAACGTAGGATAGACAATTCTGAATGCTAAACAATTACTTATTCGCTAGAAGTTTGCGGACAAATAGGGAAAACAGCCGCCAATGGCAGACTGTAATTCATCTAGGTAAATCGATCAACTGACGCAACAGCGTTTTAAAGCAATGAAAACATCTGGTCCTCTTTACAGTTTTGATTTGGCATGTAATGTCGTCTCTCTGTTCTTGATTTTGCCAAAAAAGTATAACAAATTTAACGTTTTTTGCCGCCAAAAAGGTTGCTGAAGTCCTAAAAAAAAGCTAGTTTTAGAGGTACCAACTTTAGGAGTGGCAAAACTTCTTCGAAAATTGGTTTTCAGGCATGCGAAGACTTACTCAGCATCAGGGAGAATATCTTGAGAATATATATATATTTGTGTCTAATGGCTTTCTCTGTAATGTTCATTCACAGCATTCATTATCCAGACTTTCATTTGGCTTATTTTGTGGCTGCTTTAGTGCCCCTGCCCTGCCCATCAGGCCGCATTAACCCATTAAAGACAGCAAATCCCTCACACCATTGCCTCACACAGCTGACACACTACACAAGCAGCAGACATAGTGCTCAGTGCCCAGGCCCTGGCTCTGGCTCTAGTCTTACTACACATCTGCCCAGCTGCCCCTCCTCCTACTCCGGCCAGTTCGACCTGCCGAGTTTTGATTTATTTGCCTCGGCAATTCACATACAAAGGCCGCGAGATCCATTGAGGCGGCTGATGCTGCTGCTGCTGCTGCTCCTTCTGATGAGCTGGGCGGGCGAGAAAACAACAAGCGCCTTTTCACTACAGACAGACAGACATGCAGAGGGCGGTGGCATGGTGGGCGTGGCATGGCAATGGGCCCAAGCATAAACTACACGGCCAGACAATTGAGCGGCCAAAAAGGGGCGATAAATAATTTTAGTGTTGTTGTTGTTGCTTTGTAGTTGTTGCCTTCATAATTCCCTGCTTTAATCAAACGTCAAAACTAAGCCTATATTGCCAGGCAGACACGCCCCGCCCGCCCAGCATTTCCATTTCTATTTCCACTTGAACTTTCGGTTTTTGTTTCCTTATCGGCCTGGTTCGGCCTGTGCTTTCTGCTTTTTATGATTTACGCAGACAATTTTCGGGCAGCGGCAGGAAAAAAAGGAAACTCTTTGGTCAATTGGAGGACAACACACTCCGCCCCCGCCCACGCCACTACTCACCATCACCCTCATGGCTGTGTGTGTGTAGGTGAGGCTTTGTTCGCTCGGTTTTCCGCTTCGAACTTTAATTTCATTTTTGCCTGATTAATGAATTGATAAAGAAAGAAGAAAGCATTTGCCAATGCCCTGCCACTGCCACTGCCCCCTCGCCATCATCAAGACAATGCTCCTCACATGCTGTCACCGCTCCCGCTCTTCCCCATTATGGAAGTCAGCGCATTTGCTAATTAACATGAATAGCTTCAAGTCCCTCTCTTTTTTTGGACATTTTCATTATGAATCGAGTGATTTGTGTTGACCGATAAGGAGTAGCGCACCTTTTTGAGCAAAATTATGACCCCCCGCCTTCCGTATTGGTTTAAGATTAAGGATGGCTTTTAATTAATTAAGTGTGTTGGCGGAAATACCTCTATATATGCACAAGCATAAGCGCGGCAGTGGAATTTGCTCAAACACAAGCTCCACAAAGGCGGGCTACCAGCTGGGATTACAAGGATTACTGCTGACCATAGGTGCTTGTGGAAGGACAGTGGGAAATATTTTATAAATATTTTCGAAAATCGTTTAATTACTCAAACGAATTCCAGCGCTCTGGCTGTGCCATTCAGTTGCTGTTGACGGCGATAAATGTAAATTGCAAACTGAATTCCAAAAATGACAAAAGAAATGAAAATAAAACAAGAAAATGAAGGCTGGCTTCGGATTGCCGAAGCCTATATACCATTCTCAGGGTAAATGCATAGCTGATATAGATCGGATTACAGTGGATGCAAGAGATACAAGACGAATCTGCTTCGGTTATATGGTAGCCATATGATACAGTTGCCCGATCTGGATGAAACTCAAACCTGACCAGCCTGCAGACAAAGGAAGCATTTAGTGAAAATTTCAGATCTGTCGCTCTAAGATCTTCTAAGATCTTATACTTTCAAAGCTTATAGTTGGAAACGCTTCTTTCTCTGCATGGCAAACTTAATGACAAAATGCATATACCGTTTTGTGAATGGTATAAAAATGTATAACTCACAGACTTTTTTATCAGTTTGGAAAAATGGTTAAAGCTGACGCCCTCTAGGGGCAATTTTTGGTAGCCGGGAGTAGGAAACTCAGGAACAGGAACTCAAAACACAAGTCCAGAGCTCAGTGTTTACATGTGTTATGTGGCTAGGTGTAACGTTTTACCAACACACTCACACGCCTACACACACAATGACATACATACATACAAGCATGCTGCGTGCAAAACTATGCGACACTGCACGTACAGCCAATGTGTGTGTGTGTGTGTGTGTGTGTGTGTGTGTGTGAGTTTTGCACACGTGCACATTTTACGTTTGGAGTCTGCACCGTTAGCCTGGCCATGTTTATGACTCCTTGGGGGCCACTTGATCAGAAGGAGTTGCCTGGGAGTTGGTGCAAACAACGGCAAATGAAGGAATGGAAAAAACTAACACCATTTACTACAAACGTGAACTGTATGTGTGTGTGTGTGTGTGTGTGTGTGCAAGTGTATGTGTGTGAGTATATGCACCACATGCCTGTAGGAGCAGGATATCTGCTATCATTTAAGTGGTTATCGTAATTAAAATTGTAGTTGGTTGAAAACTAAGCCACACCCAAATGCAGCTGATAATTCTCATCGAGGAAAATGGCATCAGTTTTTCTTTTTATTAAAGATAATGTAATAAGTGTTGAACTTAAATATTGAATGAGGATGGAAAAAGAAGGATGTACTCTCTTCAATGTATATCACAGAAGGTTATAATAGATTCCTCTTAAACTCTCTGCGAATTCATGAGACTTGAGACCAATAGTCTATAAGAAGTACTTGTAGATAATTAAAGTTACTTTACTCTAAGGCAGAGGGAGATTCCAAAACAAGTCTTGCCTCATGCAAAAGTACCTTGTCAAAGACCGAAACAGAAGTCAACGGCCGCTTAGGAACCTCCTCAAAGCCTTTAAGAGAGTGTGTGAGCTTTGAGTCAATACATATAAGTAGAGCCGATGCGGAATCGCCCTTGTGTCTGCAAGGTATTCTAAGCCATCTTCTGAATGCACCAATCGTCCTCAGTTGTCAACAATATTAAAGATAGTCAGATGATTGCAGTTCTTATAATATATATGTAAGTTAACAGACAATTGAATATGTTTGATAAGTTCATGAGTAACCCTCGCAATAGCTGCGCCGAATACTTTGTATCAGCGTTCGGATACCTCTGTTATGTCGCAAGAGTTTTCCGTTTTCCATGAAATATTTTGTACTTCGAAAGCTTAGTCCTGCATTCAGCGCTCAATCGATAAGTCGCTTAATAAATGTTATCTCTCCGGCGCTTAGCAGTATAATTAGTTTTGTATTATTGTCTGAGCCCGAGGCCAGAAATAGGGAGTTCAGCAAACTCCTCATACTCCTCAACTGCTCATCGAACTTAGCTGATGTCAACCACTTGAGGCATCCCTGAAGTAGATACGTTGAATTGGAGGAAACCACTGACAGAATTTTTGGAGAAGATGCCTTGCCCCTGCACCCGCAGAGTCGAGGTATATTTGCGATTGAAGAACTGATATCTTTTAACCAACGAAATTGTCAGAAGACTTAACTAGATGAATGCAAAATTTAGCACTAGAAAAAAGAAGCTAAAAGAAGAGGCGCAGCAGATATATCGCAGCAGGTCATCGATATTACTATCATTTATGTTAGAGAAAATGGAAAGGGCACTAGAATTTGGATGGACATTAGCTACGAAAGGAAGATCCATTTAAGCCAGTTCATCATACTGGAGATATAATGGGGATATAATGACTTTATGGATAATGGTATACTGTAAAATCTGCATGCTGATCGGTCTAATAGCTTAGGCGCCAAGAAAAGAACAGTGCTCCACTTGCCCAAATACAACCTTTGACCTCTATTTTAACCCACTTGCAATGAAACTGTTGCCTTAGTGAGCTCCACGACCATAAACTATACCCTTTGTAAGAATATCAGCATCGCACCTATTTCCGTTTGACCTGTGCAATGGTCCTAAGTCACTTCAAAGCAGATTTCTTTCAGAATTCAGAACTGCAACAGCTTGATTGCTATTTCAAGAAGTGTGTGCAAACTTCGTTGATGCCAAATCCAAATTTCGCATGCTCTCTCCAAATTTAAGTGAGTTTTCCAATGAATACATTCGACCCTCGACATGGCAACGTTTCGCATATAACGAATCAAAACGAGCTCGTTTGCAATTATTGCCGTTTTGCCTGTTGAATTGTCACACAATTTGCATATGCTTCGAATCGAATCGGAGATGTTTACCTTTGCACACACTCTGGCACACAAATACAACACCACATCGAGATGAAATCGATGTCAAGGCTAAAAAGTGATGGGCCCGAAATGCTTTTGAATTGCTTACGGCTGCATTTTGCACGTTTCCTGGCCATAAAAATGCTCGTTCGTTCGTGTCCCTATGCCCCTCCCTGCCGGCAGGCTTAGAAATTGTTTTGGGTCTTCTAACTTGGGCAAAGGCTGCTGATTCAGCATTAGGGTAAGCCATTAGCAGGGGGAGAAAGGGGAATGCTACAGGCAGACAGACAGACAGACAGGCAGAGAATGCAGCAGCAAATTGCAAAATGTATGAATATGTCTTAGGTCCAAAAGTAATTGTTATGAACTCATTGGGAATGGCCGGAACGGAACGGAATCGTACCGAAAGTGCGTGCCTCGACTGCCCAAAATGTTGTGACAGCCATTACAGATACAATCACCAGCACTGCCAGGGACCAGGGACCAGGGGACCATGTTCATGTTCATCTTCCATCTAACAGCAATTGCTTTGATAATTGTTAACAGCTCATGCGCGGCAACTTAAACCGATAAACAAAGCTCATATAGCACGACAAAATGTGGGCAGGGGTCTGACAATGAGCCTCTGGGTCTGGTTCTGGGTCTAGTTCTGGGTCTGGGTCTGGGCGTGGCACTTTACACGGCAACTTGTTATTTTGTGGTTGACTAATTGCGTGTGTGTGTGTGTGTGGCTGAGGAGGCAGCTTCATCGCCTGCCAACGTCATTTTGGTCAACATGTAGCTGCAGCAGGAACATGAGCAGCATCAGCATCAACAGGAGCAGCAGCCCAGACACGAGATTTATGCTGTTGTTGCCAGTGATATCCCATTCAGCCATTGCCCAAAATGCAATGCGCTTTTCAAACCGAGAACTAAATCAACGGCATCCAAGTAGTCATGTGTCTGTGTGTGTGGGTGTGTTTGGTTGTGTGCGTGTTGGCCAACTTCAGCTCATATTCCAACTCCCTCCCCACTCCACATTGATGCACACTGATCTCAAAGCTATACAAACTTATCATTTCAAAATTCAATACGAAATTTTATAAAATTAATCGAAATAAAATTTAAAGAAAATTTCTACTGAGAGCGAATTTCTTACTGAATCATTTGCAACAGAATATGGCACATCCTAGTCTTCCCTTTCTTTCCAAATTCTAAACAGAAATAAATTCGAAGGCAGTGTGCAGCTTGCAGTTCCGACCACCTACACACAGTGCGTATGCGTGATGTTTTGGCATGAAAATAAAGTCATACTTTGCTATGGTGTGGTTGAGTAGGTTGGGGGGTGCAGGGTTGAGGGTGAGGGTGAGGGTTCAGTGGGTGTAGGGATTTCTGTGTTATGGTTTTGCGGTTGCATTTCGCAATTTTGCAAATGATAAAGTGATCCAGAGAAGGCTTTTGCACCCTCAACAGCCAGGGCCCCCCTTGGAGCAGCAGATTTTTGAGATTGTAGCTTCGTTTGCTGGAGGTGGTGTTGGTGGGTATCAGCATCAGCGGCATCGGTTCAAGTGGTCAGAACGTGACCGCCGCACAAAGATGAATGAGGCATACGGGCACGTTGGGCGACGCAGCTATGGGAGGAGGGGAGCTGCAGCAACGCAAACAAACACCGCACATAAAACAATCAGCCGACGACCACTGGCTGACACAAACGCCGGAAGAAATGCAAAATGAAGTCACAGGCCGGAGGAGTCACAAATCAGGTTCGCAGGCAACTGCCAGAATTCATGCTTGAGTGCATTCATTTGGCAGCCCCCGCTGTTGGGCAGACAGGGCGGCAGGCAGGCAGGCTCGAGGTCAACAAAAACAAGCCAAACAACACGCAGTAGTCAGCTCTAATGGCTGGACAGGGACAGTAATTGGAAGCACTTGTTTGCCTTCGCCTGCACTCAATTAAAGATAATGTGGCTGTGGTTGATAGCACTTGCACATGAATGCACTCCCCCACGAGTGCACTGAGCACACCCCCACACGAGAGTGTGAACATCAGCCAGCTGAATGAAGATGCAATTCCAGAATGAAGGCTGGAAGCATTATCATCTTACTTGGGCAAAACATTTGAAAGCAATGAAAGCAAGTCTCAATTTGATTGGAAATCTAGGCGAACCCGATTGACATTAGTTTATAAGCGGCTCCTGATTCTTTAGCCAGGCTAAAGATTGTTGGTAAATGTTAAGGGAAAAACACTCTTCTACGTGTTTGATATTGAAATTTGTAAAGGAACAAGAAAGGAAATGAAATTTGCTCAAATTTTGGACATGGCTATATAGATTCTGCTTGCCATGCTGATCAAGAATACATATGCTTTATGTTGTCAGAGATTCTTTCTTCCATGCGTTGCAAATATCGTGACAAAACTATAGTATAATGAATCAATGTGCATGCCAATGCTGTGTACCCTTGAGTTCACTCGATCAGCAAACGAGCAGTTTTATGAGAAAAGCGGGGAAAACTCATTGCACTTCCACCAACTTCATTGCCATTCCTTAAGTCCAACATTCTGTTCTCCAAAGGAAACATTTACCCCCCTCCCATTCAGTTGCTATAGCTTTACTGGTACATCAAGTTTATTTCACGATTACGCAGAATGTTACAAAAAAAAAGGGGATATACAATATAAAAACGCTTTACAACGGCTACAATTTAGTCAACATTTAGTGTGCGGGGGGCGGGGGAGATGGCACGCCTACAGCTTGTACTTGATGGCACGTAGGATGGGGTACTTCTCACCGCCTGTGCAGCCACCGCGGAAGTCGTCAAAGCTCAGGTCCACAAGAGCAACGCCGCCCAGGCCCTTGCTCTTCACGTAGGCAGCCTTGTTGGCGGCCGTGTCGGGATCTTCGTAGCCCACCCAGAAACCGTTGTCGCCGTTGTCGTCGGCCGAGCGGTAGGCGTAGCTGCCGAATCGCTTGGTGGGATCGCCCACCTTCCTGAGCGGACCGTCGGCACCCTTCAGGTGCTGGTTGGCCGGGTTGGGCAGCTTGGCGCAGACCTCGGGCCAGCTGAGGAAGCCGGCGGTCTGGGTCTGCAGGCCCTCGGGGCCAGCATTATCGGCTTCGGACACTGGCGGCAGGCCGGTGAGTCCTGAGTCCTTGGTCAGCTTCCAGCTGCGGCCGTAGGTGGCAATGCCCACATTGATCTTGGAGGCGGGGGCATGGTTGTTCAGCCAGTACTGCACCTGGAAATGCACATTGGACTCGGGGTTGCGCTCGTTCAGCTCGTTAATGGGGGCGGGGAAGTCGGCCACCTCTGGATTGCGCTCGGGCGTCTGGAAATCATAGGCATGCAGATTCACATAGTCCAAGTTGTTGATGATTGCGGGCACATCGAAGAACACTGGAAACAAGTGATTAAAGATTAGAGACACACTTCGTCCAAATCATGATCGGGCAAAACCTACAGGATGAGTTGACATTGGGCAGCACACTGAGACCCAGCAGATAGCCATCAGGACGGAAAGCATTCTTCAGTTCGCGCACCAAGGCGGTGAACTCTTCCTTGTGCTCCTCGGACTTCTCGTCGACAATGTGATCGCCGGTGAAGATCTTCTTGAAGCCCTTCCAGAATTTGCCAATGCTGCCGTGCACCTTCTTTGGCTTGTTCTTGGGGAACTGCCAGCCGAGGTCCAGACCATCGAAGCCGTAAGTCTTCACCAGAGAGTGGGCGCTGTTGATGAATGGAATGCGGGCGTTGCTGCTCTCCAGCAGGGTCAGGTACTTGTTGTTCTCCGGGTCCACAACATCCTTGTCGCCACCGATGCTCAGCAGGACCTTCAATGCGGGATACTTCTTCTTCAGGCTGGTCACCTGGCGGAACAGGCTGCTGCCCAAATCTAGATCCAGTTTCTCATTGTTGCTGACCAGCTTGTTGGAGCTGGGATTGATGCCAGCATAGCCGTAGACCAGATGCGTGCAGAACTGCAGGGCTGGCTCCAAGTCAGTAAGCGTAAGCTTAGAGAGACCTACGACGGATGGACACAAGGATAAGTAAAGTCCCAGAGGGGATTCACTTTTATTAACAGAAAACTAGAGAAAACAAGTTGGGTTTGCTTTCTCCCTCACGCCTCATGCCATATATATATTTAAGTGATTCGGTCTGCCTGCTTTTGTTGACTTTCAATTTTGCCCAACCCAAAAATAGCACTCGACTTGCATAATCAATTAACGAGCCTCAAATGTGGCCTGTTCTCAAGGTGTTGCCAGTGCTGACGCATCCCAACCGGCCGTTTGATTTCAATTCCAATTCCAATTAACCAAAATTATTACTCATGTGGGCTTCGCTTCCATTTGTATATTGAAAATTGCAATTTGCACAAGTTGTTCAGTTGTTGATGATCTTGTGACCCCTCGATTCCCAGCCATTTGTCATTATCACACATTGTACATTTAGCAGTTAGTTATGAAAAGTGAAAATCATCTAATTGAATTGAATTCAAAGCCAACACATTGCCACGGTTACATAGTATGATGTCTGTTTCAGCCCCATGAGGCCTCCTCCGTCTGTCTGAGCGGTTTCAATTAGATTGACATTCGAGCAAACACTTTTCGTACACGTCAACCGCAGGCTGAATTCAGTGGAAATAAATTGATAACCTTTTCAACTCGCTCTGCTATAAATACACACTTAAATATCTCACTCACACAAATGGCGACAAACAATTACATACGATGGCAAAGGAGATATGGGAGAAGGCGAGGCAGGCGCTAAAATCCCCCGATGAAAGTATTTGTATTGCTTTAACTAAGTATGTGCCAGATCGAAGGGCATTGGGGAAATACTATGAAGACGAACTTTGCCACATTGTTAGATGTTAGCGAAAGAGCATTGAGATTCATTCTGAAAGCGATTGTTCAACTAGTTTAAGTTAATAACCTGATAACCGATAAATAAAATATATATATTGTATTTGAAATATATTCAAAATAGCAAGTATACCCGGCGTTGGTGCCTCAACAGAGAAGCTCAACTAATAGCAACAATTTCTTCTACAATTCCACATCAAAATAACTACAGAATGCAAGGCTCTAAGGTCTTCTATGCTTTTCCAATGACAAGTTTCAGAGACGCCTGACATGATTTCCAAAGGGAATTTGAAACATCTCATCAAGCAGCTCTCCAACTATTCCTAATTTGTCCTTCCCCGTTCTCTCGGCTTACCTTCGCGTGCAAAACTGGCTCCATCGTAGTAACATACCAAATGGGTGGTGCCGGCGGCTGCGTTGATTTGGCCAATGGCCAGGGAGCCCACCAGCAGGGCGAACAACGCGTAGAGCTTCATCTTTTTAACTGCAAAGGTGCAAAGCAGAAAGACAAATAGGCAAACTTGAGTAAATAGCAATTACAGTAATTGAGAAATATCTCAAAAGCAGAGAGTTGAACATTTGAAAAGTGAGTGGCAAAAATTATTTACAAGTCAAATTATGGCCAAGGCTTTTAGCCAAAACACACACATTTTATATGCCCAACAATTAACACATAAAAACAATTAGCCTCAAGTCTTATGACATTTCTTGTTATAGCAATGTCTTGTTGTCTTTGTCCAAGACTTGGCACACTTCAATTACAATTATTTAAAGCTGCCAGACACTTCACAAGAAAAAATAATAAAATAAAATAAAATAATTCCAAAAAAAAAAAAATACACAGAAAATGATATTGGAAATGTTGCCACTAACTTGTGTTGCGCTCGCATTCAATGTAAAACTGAAACTGCGAGCAAATCGAGGCTGACCAAACTTTATGTGAACTCGTTGAGAATACGAAAAACTAAACTAAGGTAAAGTAAAATATATATATAAAACAAAGCTACAAAAAAATGAAAAATTCAAAACGAAAGACGAGAAGACAACAAGACGAGATAACAGCTCAAGAGCGAACGCAACGAGAATGAAACGCGGCTTGAAAAAGAAATCGAATCGGAATCAGGGGAGCGACAAATGAAAATATAACAACAAAAACAGCAAAAACAACAAGAGCAACAAAAGCAACACAAGCAACTTAGCTACAGGTTTGTAAGCGCGAGGTCTGATCCAAACAAAGCCTGCAAGTGTAAGCTTGGTTTTAAGTAAACTGTTTACTTATAGATGGATACGTATATATACATATGTAAAGTAATCTATATACATATCAATGAATGTTTGTCTGTTTTTGAACTTTCTTGTATTTTGTAGGCGCCCCAACAACTTTAGCAATCGCACTATGAAATTTATATGTAGCTAACCTCCGTCTGATCTTCAATGTGTTTCAATGTTGCTATCTTGCCTTAGAAACTATCATTACTTTCGGTGGTATTCTAAAAATGCTATGAGAGTCTATCGATAACTTTAAGATAGCAACATATCGATAACTCAGTATATCGATATACATAAATCGATCTGAATATAATCCAATATATCAATCAATCTCGATATATAAGAAATCGGTTACATATCGATGATTCAATATATAGATATAAATAAAAAGGGAAACATAGTATATAGTATAACTATGTTGATATTTAAAATTTTGTAAGTTATATCGATAAATCAATATATGTCGATATACATATAACATATCGATAACTCAATACAATGACAAACATAAAACGTATATAGATAAATCAATATATCGAATATACCAAGTCTCATAAATCGATGTACTTATACCGAAAACTCAATGTATCGACTTACATATATCAATGAACTCAATATATCGATATACATTTATCTATAAGCTATTAGGAGAACTTAATATATGGATAATATATGACGAATAGTCAATATATCGATATACATATATCGATTTATTTAAATCCATGACTCAATATATCGACATTCGTTTGAGTATATTGATAAAATATACATATATCGATACACATTATCGACAACTCAAATCATTGGTAGATATAGATATATAGATTGTCATATATCAATGACTCGATATATCGATATACATATGCCAAAAATCAATTATATCGATATGCATATGTTGACTTCTCAATATATCGATAATCCATCCCTTGGGCGATATTAGTATACAGTCAAACTTTCACGACAAGCGGTGTCTAAAAAGAAAGACAACCAGACAGACATTTATTTATTTATATATATATATATATATATATATATATATATATATATATATATATATATATATATATAAATCTGTATACCATGTCACCGACTTCCCGTGATCACGGGAGAGTACTTTGTATTCCATAGGGGTTCTTCTTGGAATAAAGCTGACTAGAAAATTAAGTTCTACATTGTACAATTTTGTTTGTGAACATTTAAAATTATTTATTGTTTGAGGAATTAAATCAAACGAGAGGGAAGTACTTCCTAACGCCCGCGCAAGGCCAGCTAGAACCTTTAATACTGTATGTATATATATTTTTCCAACGAATATGATGTTATTTTAAACAAAGCAACATCTCTAGAAAATTCTTAACAACGAAGTTACTTGTTTTGTTCTACAATAAAGGTTTCATTTAACACTTGAATGGGGTTTTGGTCCACAAGTTTGTATTCATATACAAGAGCAAGTATAGATATATATATATATATATATATATGTATATATGGTTGATCACCAAAAGCTTAGCTCAAATCATGCCTACACAATCATGTCGTCCATTTGTTTGCTTCTCCGTTCTCATGCGTTGAGTGTGATTTAATGGTTTTGTCATTGTTGTAATATGTTTTTTCCTCTTGCATTGTTTACATTTTAAGTGCCTTCAAGTTATTTGGGATTTCTTTATACACTGCACGGAAATAGTTAAGTTAACTGTTTCATGCAATTTGTGAAAATGGTAGAACGTATCCATGTGGAATGAGAATAATCAAGAATTACAAAATTAAAGATAGAAGTAACATGCGTTCCCTATCTTATAAACAATCAGTGGAAATTTATAATAATTTTTATTTGCCAAAAATTAATATAGAGTATTTATCAGTCAACACAGTTGCTGATTTGTCTCTGCTTCACACTTTTGTGATGTCATCATCGCCTCAACAACAACATCATCACAGCTCTCGGAACTGAAAACATTGAACGAGCGCAATTATACAATCAGCCAGCTCAGACAAGACACAAAAGCTTAAATATAATTTATATGACAATTAAGCAAGGAGTTACGCCCAAAAACCTGGAGCTCAACTTATGTACGATATGGCAATAAACTTGTTATTTGTTTTTAAACAAAAATTAACATACGAGTATTACGTGCATTTCGCATTGATGACAAATATGAAACTATAACATGTATAACAAAGGTTGTGTGAACTTTGATCGAGGGAAGTTTGAATACCCTTTTCAGGGTAACAAAGTGCGTTGAAAGATTTCTGTGATTTCTATGATATGGAAATCAGTTGGAATGCGGCTATAAGGGATTTGTGTGAAAATGCTTAAAATTATTATCATATTATATATCAACATTCTTACACAAAAAAACCTTTTTTGGCCCATTGTGCGGAATCATTTAACAGTTAGCTCATTCTCTCATTGCCATAGGCCTTTGATATAAGCGGATCACTGCTCTGCTCTGTAATGTTCTAAGCACACACTCTCTCTCTCTCTTTCTCTCTATTTATGTAACCGCAAATGCCTATGGTTAATGCCTGCAGCACAGTTGCTATTTATACCCTTGCAGAGCCTATTCTAATTTTGTCATGATATTTGTAACGCATAGAATGAAGCATCTCCGACCCGATAAAGTCTATAAACTCTTGATCAGCATAACAAGCCGAGTCGATATAGCCATCTTCATCTGCCTGTTCGTCTCTTTCTATGCGAACTAGACTCTCAGTTTTAAAACTATCGACTTGTAGTTTTGCCAAGGGCTTCTTCATATGTAAAAATCGTCAAGATCGGCTCCCATACAACCGATCGACTCGGAATGAACTCTTAGTACAGCAATTCCGGTTATTTTTAACCAAACTAAACCAAATTCGGTATATGTCACTTTAATTAGATTCTATGACTGCTGACCAAAGTTTATCTAGATCAGATCACTATATCATATAGCTTCCATACGACCGACCGATTCAGAATGAACTTTTACTAAAGCAAAATTGGTTGTTTATTATCCAAATTGAACCGAATTCGGTAAATGGCAGATTTGGAAGCCCCTACGCCTGCTGGCCAAAGATTATCCAGACCGAATCACTATATAATATAAGCGAACGATTCGGATTTTTGTATTGTTTTTTATCCAAATTGAACCAAATTTGGAGCGTGACGTCAGTCCTAGAAGCTTTCACGCATACTGATCGAACTTCAAGCGAATATGTAAGCTACGGTTATCCCAAGTTAGCCTTCCTTTTCTGCTTAAGTATTATAGCCACATAATGGTGGAATTCCAAATCGGTTAATAAATTGACAACAAAATACCCTCCCAACCCCTTGGATTGTAACAACAGCCATAGTTTCATGTGAAAACTTATCCCCATGGAATCTCTACTGCTTTCAAAATACCATAACATCTGCTTCTAGTGAGTGTATAGAAAATGTCAACAAACAACATAGAGCCACACACTTTACATATACAGCACACACACAGACACACACACATACATATAAATATCCAAGTTGGAGCTTAATTTTTTTGTTGTTTTTTGTCGTCGTCTTTCCTCTTATGTATATTTTTCCACGAATTCGCACCGCCTCGAGACTTAGCTAGAATGTGAACCGGGTCGCATTGCGATTTACCTGCTCTGCTCTATTAATTTGTAGAAAATTGATTTTTAATAAATAAAACTGCTGTGGCTCAGCCTCAGCCCTGGTGTTTGCCTACTCTCATTTGTTTGGGCTTTCTATGGAAT
Organism: Hirtodrosophila duncani; assembly: GCA_037043425.1. Lineage (NCBI taxonomy): Eukaryota > Metazoa > Arthropoda > Insecta > Diptera > Drosophilidae > Hirtodrosophila > Hirtodrosophila duncani. Next base: position 1,449,109 of record JBAMBM010000823.1, on the reverse strand, counting down.
ATTTACACTGAGATGCAAAGCAAACTCGAGCTGCTAATGAAATCGTAGTGCCGCGCATTATCAATTTATGTCAGAAAGGCAGAAAGGTCGCGCAGGCGAGAGTCCACCAGTGCCACCTCCCCCCTCCCGCCCTCCATAACTTGATTCAGCTCATATTTAGTTTTAATTTGCTGGCGACGTGACTTATCTGTCGATTTTGTATAGGGAGTGGTATGCCGGACTGGCTGGCTTGGTGTTGATGTAGCTGTTTCATGGAGGCAAATGGACGGGCAGACCTAATGGGATTTCGAATTGATTCAGCTGGCAATTGCTTATAAAGTTTCAACTTTGCTGGGAATGGAAAATAGGTGAAAGATGAGAGGACTGACGGGAATTATTATTATACCTAGACTAGATTCTGGTGAAGGTATGAACTTTGATTTTGAGCCACAACGAAAAGAAGTCACTAACAAGTGCTGATAAATTCCAAGTGAATCTATGAACAAATTGATAAACTAACTCAAGGACGAATTATGCAAAAAATGCCGAAAACCAAATTTTAAAGTAAAAAATTTAAAACAATTTAATAAGGATTATCTAAGGATTACTATCTAAGGATTATCTCCAACTATTTATGTGTCTTTTAATGGCCTTCCATCCTATGTCCATAAAATATACCAGGTGTGTTCTAAAAGTAAGGTGACTTCAAGTTTGAAAGCTTGAAATGTTAATAGTGGCGTTCGGAGAGTCTGCTCTAAGTATAAGAAGTATTGCAAGCAGTAGAAGCTCTTCTAAGATGGTCGATAAGATGCCGGCGACGAGCTTCATTTTATGCAATCTATCAACAACAGAAGATATCTTTGAAGCTGTGAAGAATATAGTTGTTGAATATTGTTGAATTAACGAAGGTCTTGGGCACGTTTGTCTGCGAAGTTTGTTCCGAAACTTCTGAGCTTTGATTAGAACGACGCATAAGCATCACTTAGGAGGCCAAAACAGAACGAAAATCATTCACCAGTCACCATTTTCATTAGATTCTACCCTCTGAGATGAATTCCTGCTCCCCAACCTTAAAAGACCTATGAGAGGTGGGATGGATGACATAAAAACTGCCTCGCTAGAGGAGCTCAAGGCTCTACAAAAAGTGCTAATGAGAAATGCTTGGAAGATTGGAAGAAGCGTTGGCATAAGTGTATTGTATCTGGGGGGGATTACTTTGAAGGGGACAATATAAATGTTGATGAAGAAGTAAAAGTCAACAGAATTGGAATTCCGCTTACACTTGAAAGAGTTTGGGTTTTTCAAACTTATGCCCGAATCGTACAGAATCGTACCGACGCCAAAGGACAGAATGAGATGAGCATCAGCAAATCCAAGTGGATTCAATCACCTCACATTTTGTACACACCTTTAGCTGCGAAAACTCTCCAGTTTGTACACTCTCACAATGTCTTTGGTTTGTTAAATTGTCTCACTTTTGATGCGCATTCAATTCTGTGGCATTTCCTTTATTTTCCAACGCTTTGTTGTTGTTGAAACTCGTGCTGCATTGATTTTCATATGTGGCGCGAGTTCAGCAAGAGTCAGTCAAGCGTATTTGTGTCTGTGTCTGTATGTGTGCTTATATGTGTATTAAATTTATTTATTATGCTTTTTTTTCTGTTTTTTGTTTTTTGCTGCTGCTGCCATTTTGTAAATCATGCTTAACCTGGCCAACCGGCTGGCAAAGGAGAGGCAGCCCATTGGCATCACCATTAACGCCTTGTTGTTATTGTTGTATGTAGTTGCAGTTGTTGTTGCTGTTGCATGGCTTGTTTATTTGGTGAGTGTTTAATTGGTTTAAATTACACACACGTGCAAGCCGTGCTTCATTATGCCGCCTCTGTGTAAATGAAAATGGAGGTGCAAAGCAGCGCAATAAAAACAAAAACCAAAAATGCGAAAGGGGCGTCTGTGTGTGGGCGTGAAATCAACATTTTTAATTGTTTATTTTCACTGATTACACGTTTAATAATAAAAATAAATAAAAATAAATAAAATTGAGAGCCAAACCCAATCCCAATCCAATCCCCATCGCCATCGCTATGACATTTTTATTGTTGAATTATTTGATCATTGCTTTTGTTGCCGTTTGCTATTGCTGTTGCTATTGTTGTTTTTTTTTGCTACTTAATTATTAACCTGCCACGCCCACGCCCACGTGCCAGATGCCACATTCCACTTGATCAACGTGATATTAATTACAATTGCAAACAATTGCAATGGCGATGGCGGAAGCGCATTAAAACGAATGTTATGACTAGAACAATATGCTTTGCATACTTTCGGGCTGCAGTGGAAATACGAGTGCGAATTAAAACAAGTAAGAGCGCTATAGTCGATATTCCAACTAAGAGCAACTATGAGTACTAATACTCAACATTTATTTAACATTCGACACGCTTGAAAGTATGCAACACTCTTAGGTTTCCTTCGGAGGGGGGAAATTTCCTCTCATACAAAAGTTTTTTCTACGATTTTGTCTACGCTTATTAACCAATCGTAATGAAATTTGGCAACTCAGTAGATTTTGTGCTTGTTCATCGAGTTTCAAATGAAAGTGTTAAAAATTGTTGGAGGTATAAGGCTTACATCGATTTGCGTGTACCGGAGGAGATTGTAAAACAAACACTATCTGTGAGTACACTAGATATTATAGCTTTCCAGATCTAGGGATACATACGGGATGCTTAGTGGAACCCAGAAAGAATATACTTTAAAGATATCTTGATACTTGATACTATATATGTGCCCAAAGCATTCTCACTCGAAAACAAACCAATACACAGCTCTGTCGGCATCACTGGCAGTGCCGTTGCGAGGCCCTAGCCTAAGTTAACTAGATAACTAGATATATATCAACGGAATGTATAAAGAACCAGAGACCAAATTGGTGCCGTGTTCTTCATTTTTACTTATTTCATGGCGACCGTGATATGTCGTTAATATATTTTCATAATTACAATTTAGCTAAAGTTATGGCGCCACTTTTAAGGATTCTCTTCTTCTGAAACAGAGGGACTTGAATCGGTTTTATCATCATTTGGCTGAAGAAAGGCAGTTGGATGTACTCTTATGCCATATATCCTGTGTGAAATGTATATATATATATATCCATTAGCTTTAGCCACCTTCCCACATGCTCTCGCTTGGCCCCACCTGGGATGCTCCTAGTTTTCTCTCTATGAAATCATATGCGAAAAGCCTATGCCGAAACAAGCCCCATCCGTTTGTATATGAGGCTTATTAAGCTCTACCATCTGCACACCTCGAGCAATAAACGTGAACCTTTCTCTCCTATTCAAAGAAAAGTAACTCTCTCACTAACTGTCACATTTAGTTTCATTGAGATACAAATGTGTTCTGCCAATAGAGCTGTTTCAACAAAATTCACCAAGTGTTCTGATCTTCAATTAGAAAATCATTTATTAGAATAAAAATATTGAGCGGAGAAATTGCGCCCCAAATTACTGCAAATGTAAAGAAAGTTGGTAGCCGTATTTCTAGCTTATTTTCGTATATCTCTAATGATTATGCCTACAGATTAAAGATATAAAGGAGAGATGCATCTTTCATATACATTTCCTGATTACTTTTGGGATGGCTACGATTACAAGGGTAAGTTGTGGCAAATCTGCGGTTTCTTGTGTGTTTCGAGCTTATCGAACTTTGTATTTTCCGCCAGCGCTTCCGCCTACAGATGTGCGACATAAACCAAAGCTGGGTATACCAAAATCATTACCTCTTGACTTTGCGAATCGCTATGATAACAAGGGTGAGTTTAGCAGCTCTTTGGTTCCGTTTTGTATATCCCTAATGTTTATCTATCTCTACAGATGCCCGAAATAAATTAGAGATGGATATTTCAAATAAATTTCCTAATTACTTTTCGAATGGCCGCGATTACAAGCGTAAGTGTGGCGACTCTTCGGTTCCGTTTGTGTGGCGAATTTATACAATTTTGTATATCTCCAATGTACCATGTATTCTCCTCCAGCTATTATTACTACAGATTTCCGAAAGAAAAGAGAAATGGAAGATTCATTACTCAATGAGAATGCGAATGGCTGTAAGTGTAGCAACTCGTCGGCTCCCTGTGTGTGTTGAATTTATCGTTTGCACTTGGTCTTCCAGGGCGACGCCAACGTCACATTTCTATGAAAGAGAACCACACAATACGAAGGTGCGCGAGTTATTACGACGTCACTGTCAAGCATGAGCCACGCTGTCTAATGGACATACCACGATTGCCCATTAAATGTCCTCAGTGTGAGGCTTTAATCAGTCCCTCGGAGATTTTGGCACACTTTGTGGCTCATCACGTCGATCCTGGGCACATCCGCTTTGTAGAAATTTATGCGGGCCAGAGCTACGTTGAGTTGCTGGCGCCGTTATCAATGGACAGATGTAAAAATATTTTACTAACCCTTTATGCCTATGGTGGACGCCGAGGTAGTCGACCTCAATCGCTAATTAGTCGTCATTTGGCACTGCCCAACTTTCCAATGTATGGAAAGTATGAGGCGTATAGGTTCCACTCGCCCATTATCCTCATGGCATGCCGAACTTCCTGGGCCGCTGCCATAGGTGCAGACGACCAAGGCTTGAGCGGAGCATGCGAGGAGGATGACATATGGTTATTCTGGACATTATCAGCCCAATTCGTCAAGCCATTGTACGTATCAATGACGGCCTTTGGCAGACTCATGAATCACTCGAAGAGCCGCATGGTGCGCGTGCGCAACACGCTGCAGATGCAGCGTAGCTGTGATTTTCTGCAAGATGATTTCAATTATTTATATCTAAGCTATGCAGAAATCAAATCGATGACAGACAATTTCAGCCAATATCTGCGTTTGAATATCACCGTCGAAGAGTGCAATAATCTAATTGAGGTAAAACTATGAAAGCGATTTGTGCGTGTTAAATCTGTCTAGAATATGAAACTGAAAGGCACAAATATTCTTGCCATTGTGATGTTCATAGTCTGGCTTAAACAAAAAAATGTGTGGAAAATACCATCAATATCTATCAAGGACCAAAAAAGGCTTAATGATTTTAAATTTGTTACTTTTTTGTTGTTAATAAATTTATATTAATTATTCTATGTTTGTACAAATGTCGGATATCTAATTAAATGCGCTGCATATGGGAAATATCCGGCATTGAAATGAATTGTTAATTGTTGCAATTCCTTTTAGCTTTAAGCGGATAACAAAAGTTGTCATTGCTGTTGTTGTTGTTGTTGTTGTTGTTGTTGCCATCATAAGTCCTGTAAAAATTGCAACAGAAATGTAAACGAAAAAAACCGAAAACGTTGCAAATAAAATTACGTGTAACAGTCGCAGACGACGGATGATGGCAATGGCGACAGCAGCGTAGGGGTGAGGGAGGGCTGGCTGAACGGGGGATCAGACATGCAAGTTGAGTCACCGCCATGTTGCCTAAAACTTATATATATTTTTTATACTTATTTGTTTTGTTTTTCTCCCTGGCCTGACATTGCGGAATCATTGCCTGGCGGTAGAGAGGGGGTAGGGGGGCCAGTGGGTGGGTGAAGCCTTATAGTAAGTCTGGGAAAGTTGGTGGTGCGCCCGGACCCAGGCAGGAATGGCATAAAGTCAATGATGCACAAAACTACGAGCAACAATGGCAAGCAAACACAACAACGACATCGGCCAGCCGTTGCAATCAGACATACATACACACATACACACATAATATACATTCCGACAAACAGCCACACTCACCCACCGTAAAGAGAGCTACTGCAGGCTTCTTCTCCAAGCCCGGGCACGTGCACATTGCGCATACGCCTCATCGCACAATCGCTTGAAGTAGTGTGGTTGTGCTGGCTGCGGGGGCAATTCACTTGCTTTTTATGCATGAAATATTGTTAATATACGCGAAATGCTTCACAAAAAAGTATAAAAAAAGAAGCAAGAAGAATGAAAGCGCCATAACAGATGATGCATTACAAAAATATAAAAGGAGAAATCCATGAAATGGGAAAATCCAGCAGAGCCCCTATCGGTGGGACCAGTCGAAGCTTATATGCTCTTGATCATGCATATTTTACAGCTCTGCATTTTGTCATTCAGATGGACGTCCACCCCATAGGGCACACATGGAAGCCATCAATGGAGATTGGACAGCCATTGGTAATTATGTGTTATTGTTGCCCGATCAGGATGAATCAAATGTATTAAGCAATGTGCAGATATAAGGAGCCACCTCTGGCTTTTTAAACTTCTGAACCCTCTCGGCGGGCTGACAGGACCAAAACTCCATCTGAGAGTTCTCGTTCATTCATTTTCATTAAACTCATCATATTATTTGGCTAAAAAGAGGCCACTGTCAGTATGTTCACCAATGTTTTGTCTTCTCACTGTACAGTGAGAGGAGAGAACACCGAATATGAGCACAACATTGCACTGCACCGCACAGTGGAGTTGGAATTCAATGCATTCAAGCAGACGACGAATTGTGTGAACACAGCAAATTATAGTTTAAAAGGAAGATGGAGGGAAATTTCAATGTCTGTTACATTTTGCGGAGTAGTAAATGCTATAATATCTATCATCCTTAGCTGTTGTTTGTTTGTTTCTTCAAATGAAACTTTACCTCTATGTTCTTAGCAGCAATATCACAGTAACATAACGACCAGCAATATCTTTGCTGCGTGATGATCAGCAACATCGCATCAACACGACGACCAGCTACATCGCAGTAACAGAATGACCAGCAATGCCTTAGCAGCTCCGACTACCAGTAATATTGCAGCAACACGACTACCAACAACATCTCACTAACACGACGATCAGCAACATCGCAGCAACACTATTACCATCAAATTGCAGCAACAAGACTACCAGCAAGATCGCAGTCACGCAACTACCATTAAAATCTGCTTAACAACTCATTAGTTTCTTATAACCTCTAGAGATTTTCTCAATTTTGGGACTTGCACCAAACCACTTCAGAATCGTAAAGCTTCGCCATGAAATAATGCTAATTTCTCCCCTTAATGTTAGTATTTCCTATAAATTTCTAAACAGAGAAAACCAACTGATGACATCTGGTAGGCCTTGCCTTTTCGTAAGATTCGTAAGAAATTTCATAAAAAATTGCTCATAGTAGGCTTTGCCCTCGTCAACTTTCGGCTATTGCCTGGAGAGCCACATCTGGAATCATTCGACTTCAGTAGCTCCTACCATTCGGAGCTACTCGAATTATTTAATTTTATTACCTTTTTTTTACCTTTTTTACTACCATTATTATTATTTTTTGGTTGACTTTATTTGTGGGTTTTTGATTAGCAACATCATTTGCTTGTTTGGGGTTACGTTCAGATTTCTGCCTTGTTGACTTGGGCTTTCTTGGTTCTAGTTTGCTTGCACTAGGAGTTGGTCCGAAGGACTAGTGTATTTAATTGTCTTTTATTTCCTTTCCACTCTTGGACTTCTCTTGGTCTTCGATTTTCTCCCCGGAAGAAATTCCTTATTTTATTATGCGATAAAGCCATTGGATGTTAAAATTAATATTGGGCGAAGAGAGCCTTGAGCATTTGATTAAGTCAATGTCAATTTTATTTCTTATATTTTATTTTATTTGCTTTTCCACTCTTCGAGTTCTGTTTTCTTTGTTGTATTCCTGCGGATCAAAGTTTTATTTTATTATGCGGAAAACCTATATTTTAGATATTTGGTGAAATGTGTAAATACTGCACTATGGGGGGGAAAAAGTCCTATATTATTTCATAAAGTCTAAATATAAAGCTAGAGGATTGAAATTTTTGAGCAACGTTATGCCAGAGGAAAGTTCCAAATATGTGAGATACGCTTATAGAACACACAAAAACTGTTTACAAACACGAAAGACACAATGTGTGGAGAGAAACAACAATGCAAGGGAAGAGAGGGGGAGTCCACTGTATACAACAAAGTAAAGCTTTAACAAGACTCGCGAAACGCAAAGGAGACGCTAAATATACAAAGCTCACGACGGTGTTTCCGCAACATCTGACCAAGAGAAAGCCCTCGGCAGATCTTGACTATGTTAGAATCATGGATATTGAGAGAAGAGAAAAAACACGAATGACAGTAGAAAGCTTTAGAATACAGCAGCAGGGAGAGCAAGCCATCAACCACAAATAAGACATTTATCAAACGAAATTTATTAGTAATTTTTGCCAACAAATGAATACAGTCTCCCTGATGAAGGCGCGAATAACGTCGCAACGGATAAGAGGACGAAACTTCTAGTAGAATGCTTCTTTGCTAAACAACCCACATAACAAAAGCATAAACACAAACATCAATGGGTTATATTTGGGTGCCAAGACGCCTTTTTAACCCCAAATGAAACAACAACAACAACAACCCAAGTCATTAAGCGGAGTAATCGTTGGAATCGAGTCCGAGAAGAAGAATATTCAGAAGTGATGTCGAATAGCAGCACTCTATCAAGTAGTCGTGGCTATCCTGTTGTATAACTGTACAATTATTAGATGTTTTACGTGGTGATACTGATCTTAAGCAACGGCTCGTTGGCTTCGACAAGAAGTCGAAGAAGTCCTTCCACAAATCTGGGGTTAGATAAGCGTATGTCTTGGCAATGGCAGCATAGGTAGAATTGGCGAAGTGCCAGTGGAGCCAAGGGCAGAGGCATAGCAATCTTCAATGCCAGCCATGGTCAAGGGCTTCTTAGGTATGGAGGCAGACACAATGCCAGTACCACGGGGAGCCGCGATCAGACGCACCGAGATGGAACCGCACTTGCCAGTGATCTTGCAAAGCACGGTAAGGGGCTTGCCGATCTTGTTGCCAGGATGATGGCTCCGGGAATTGCGGTGACCTTCGTTTATTGCTGCACTTAATGCCCAGACCAATGCAGCAAGTGGGTGCCCTGACAGGCATGTATCTGCTTCTGCACAGGCATGATCTTCTACATCTGCATCGCGCAGAGCCGAGCCCAGGAAGAAAGCGATGATATCGAGCTTTAGAAGTTCGCATCTAACGTAAATACATTGTCTAGTCGATTGGAGCTGACGCCCATGGGCTGATATTCGCCCAGCTTCTTCTCAAAGAAGCTCGTCTTGCCATCGAGTGAGAAAATGGAGGCAAAGCTGCCACTAAAGAAGGGATGTGCTATAAAAAGCTGGCTGTCTTCGAAGAGATTCAGGACAAGGCCGCCGGTATGGTTGCAATGGCATTAAACATATACTTTCGCTAGTGGGGATAGCGTATATAGGTTAATTAGCACAGTGTACATTCTCCATGGCTATCTGGAAGCCATAGCAGAAGCGAGGCTCAGTAATCTGCACCTCCTGGCTGAAACGCTAAACAAGGTTCTCATTCACAATGCCATCGGAGGCGATAAAGAAGGCCAGCACATGGGAGAAAACTGGCAAACTGCTTAGGTCTGAATTTTAATATCATCTTCAATGCAACCAAATGAGAGGGATAAATATTAGATCCCTGCTGCTTATTGAGTGTTTTCATATTCATACACTGGGCTTATTGGCTTCAAGTTTCTTTCTTGCGTCGCTTTTTTACATCTTACGTCTTACAGAAGCGGCATGAATAGAAAGCGGAGTGTTAATTATTTGGTTGTGAGGCAAGTTCCACATCTTTCCCCCCCAGTAAGTTGATCACACTTCAAATTAAGGAAAAGCAATCTATATATCCATAGTTGTATAACAACCTTAGTGGCATTCCACTGTATTCGAGACTTATAATCTGCAGTGGAGCTGCTGAGAATCACTTGGGCCGCACTTATCAATCTGCTGGCTGATTTTGATCGATGATAGGCTGAAACAAAGGCAAAGATTGACTGAACTAAGCTGAACTCAACTGAACTGAATTGTGGCAACTGGCTGCAATGCCATGGAAATGGAAATTATAAATGATGTGCCAGATGAACAAAGGCAGCGTCAATCCCCCCGACAGACAGAGTCTCACAACTTTCGAGGCTTAGATTGCTTTCAGTGCGCTTTTGATAAGTTTTGCCTCAGCAATGGGCAATAGATAAGCGGCAATGTTAAAAGTTTTGATTGAAATTAATAATTTCCAATTGCTGATGTTGCTTTTTTTCTCTTTTTTTCTCTGATTTTATTTTTGTATTTTTAGACGGAGACTTCAATGTGTGTGGGTGCGTCTAAGGCAAAGGCAAAAGTTGTCAATTTGCGCCAAGCTGTCAGCCAGCCATCCAGCCATCCAGCCAGCTGCCGTTGCTGTTTCATGCTGGTTTCCTGTTTTGCCAGCAATACGAAAGTCCAGTGCATGGCCTGGGCCACTCATGCCACAAAGTCCTCCCCCACAGCCAAAGTCTAAATATCCTGGCACGCCTGAATTGCTGTCGCTTTATCGTTTGGCAAAAGTTTTTCTGTCCCAAGAACGAGTCTCTGTGCTCATCAACACAAGAGCCGTGGCCAGAGCCGGATATCGAGTCAGCCATTCACTGCGCTTGCTCTACTTGTTCTTGTTCTTGTTTTTGCTGTTGTTGTTTATCGTGACATATTTGCGGGCCCCAACTGTAGCAGCAGCAACAACAACAAGAACAAAATGCGGAAGTATGCTTTTCTTTGGCTTGTTTCCTGTTGCCAGCTGAAGGACCTTAACTCAACTGCAACTCCAGAGCAATCCAGCCAACATTTTGAACTTTTCCTTATGGCCAAGGCCTGACTAAGCAATGGAGTTGACGGTTTAGTATTAAATTTGCTACTCAGATGCTTAAAGATGTGTGAACTAAAGCGTAATTGAACGGAAATATCAAAACAAAAAGGAAAAATTGTGAGCTATCAATAAAAATTCGTATAAAACTTGAATCTGCTTTGAAAGAACACTTACGCTGGTGATATTCTATTTCTACAGCTGCAATGGCATACAGAACTTATGCAATAGCAAATGTTTGCTGGGTTAAGGCTTCAACTTTAGCGGCAGCTTCTGTTTTAGCTCCAGCTCCAGCTCGAGCTTGTGCTGCAGGTCTTCCTGCTGCTACTGCAAATGCAGTTCGGTTTCATTTTCATTGCTTAGAGCACGAAAATTTCCAATCAAAATCAGTCAGCGTGAAACCAGAAATACGCAATAGCAACAACAGCAACAACAACAGCAACAACAGCAACAACAGCAACTTCCCTCGACGTTGGCAAGCGTCGTCAGCGTCATCAGGAGTCGCTGCTGCTGTTGCTGCTGCAATACTTCATACTTCTACAGCCTCTCACGGCTCCCTCAATGCAACTTGAAAAAGTTTCAAGTGCTCCACAACAACAACAACAACAAGGAACAACAACAGCGGGAAACACTACAAAAATGGTGCACTGCATAAATTTCCATTTGGCGTGGATTTCTGCACAAAAAAGCAAACAAAAAAGCATTGCCTACTTTTAAGGGCCAAAAACCAATTATAAAGTGATAAACATATATCTGGCCATAGCTCCAGCTCCAAGCCCAAGGCTGTGCAGAGGTGCAGGGCCAGCTGAGGTTGTACCAGTTGCATTGCAGTTGTTGTTGTTGTTGTTGTAGTTGTTGTTGTTGCTGCTGCTGCTGTTTGTTGGCATTCAAAGTTCAATTCGTTTTCGACTTTTGTTGTTGGCGGATTGTTTGCTTTGGCAATTTGCAGCTGCCTTCAGCAAGCTGCTCTGTGGTCACACACACTCACACACACACACACGAACACACATATGCATATATACTTCCCCCATACAGAGTTGAACTGGCATTTGCGGTTGCACGCAAATTTGCTGCAAGTTGCTGCTGCCAAAACTGAAATCTGAGCAACTGTGCAACTGTGCAAAGGCTACATTTTCATTCCAGTTTTTATTTCGCTCAACGTATCTGTTTCTGATAACTGAGACGATTTCAAACGGGCCAGCGTTACTCTGATTTGCCATTTTCATGAACTGCAATTTCTCAGCAAAGGCAAGGCTGCACATGAATCGCATTTGCAGTTCACAAAGTCTTTTGCCCGCAAAATCAACTGCAAGAAACTGAAAGTGAGGAGAATTTGAAAGTAGAGTGAAAACGTTTAAAAGTAAAGTGAAGGGGTGAAAGACACCGTAAGGCTTATATCTAGAATTTGAGGGAACGCTACACCCAGGAAGGGCTTACTCGATTCAGCTGCGGCTCCAAAAATCCCGATGTAAAAGAAGCACCTCGCATTAGTCGACTTGTCACTGTAAAAGTCGACGAAATTATGCAACTGCTAGAGCAAGACCAGCAAGGAATATGACATTATACAGTTTGAAACCATCTGAAAAGAGCAGGCTACTCAAAGAACTCGATGTTTTGGGCGCCATTAGTGAAAAGCCACTGAAACGTAGTGAAATGGCAACAGTTTTGAAGCGAAAACTGCTTTAAAAATGAGAATATCCAACGCAAGCGATGTTGGTTTGCGACCTTTCACAAACGAATTCAAGGCCTGGATTGACGGCAAACAAGGTGATGTTGAGGGTTTGGTGGGATTGAAAGGGAGCTGATAGAACGTGGTCAATTCGACCCTCCAATTGAATGAAGCAAATCAAGAAAGAGCAACCAGAAATCGAACAGAAAGGGAGTTATTTTCCTTGTTCATAAGACTATTCCCCTCAAATCTTTGATGACTGGAAACAAAGTGATGGAGCTTGGTTGGATGCATCTACCGTATAACCAGGACCTGGTACAATCTGACTACCTTTCTTTAGACCTTTAGCAGGCATAACAAACCATTGGAATATCAATAAGCAGATGGCTAAATCCAATCGTTTCGCATGGTGCTAGTCCTCGCTTGAGAAGGGATCTAAGGCCATATTCGTATCACCTTTCTAACCGTTTGTGGAGATACCCTCACTTCTGCCACTCTTGCGATTTCATATTTATAAATAAATATTGCAATTTTTTTAGTTATGGCATAGTAAAAATATTTATAATCATTCTAAATCATTCTAGAATTAAGAATTAAAACAATAATTTCTCATCGTATTTGCACTTAGCTATCTTATTTCTCCAAATGTTCATTAGGTTTTGTTCACACATTTATACTTACTGATGTTGATATTGCGCTCATAAAGAAAAACACCCATTCAAGGACCCTACTTTTCTCATAAGTATTGTGTGCGTGGTGGGGGAGAGGGGGAGACTTGGGACCGCAAAACTAAGTCAATTGAAATAATTAAGCTGGCATTATTGGTTGGCGTTGAAAACGTAGCTGCAGTTGCAACCACGCTACTCTTCCTCTCTCTCACTCACTATCTCTCTCACACACACACACACACATACATTTCAACAACTACATTTTCTGTGAAATCGACCCTTTTGTGTTGCATACTTGAGGGCACACTGGCAAGGCATAACCATATCATTTACAAGAAGTTTATTTAAGCGTTGCCAGCACTATCTGCTCCTGCCAGTCCAAGCAGCTCCTGTTGTTGCTTTTATTGTTGTTGTTGCTTTTATTGTTGATTTTTTAGTCCATTGGATGATGCTTTTCTTGCTGCTGCTACTGCTACTGCTGCTTCTTCGATGGCAACGATAAATTCTCATCACGTTCGCAAAATATTTTTCTATCACCTATAAAACATTTGAAGCAGCCTTGCGGCAAAAACTTCTGCTCTGCAGGACAATAAGCATGGTATGTGTGTATACGTATATAATATGTAATAATGTATATATATATGTATGTACGCCTGTGTGTGTGTGTGTGTATTTGTATGTTTGTCTGGATGCAACAATCTTCTACATGAATGTTTATTTATTTGATTTCTTTTCTTGTTTTCATTTCCTTTTCGGTTTTCCTTTTGCGTAACATTTTGTGTCTTGAGCTTGGTCTCATCTCATCCCAAACCCCTGCCCTGTATTACACTTTTTGCACCGCAATGCAATAACAACAACAACAACAACAACCAACAAATAGCCCAAAGTCAGAGTAACAACAAAAGCGTCGAGAACACATTAGCCCGAATGCATTGCTTTGGCAACTTGGTCTCGCCCCGCCCTGGCCGGATCTATTGTCTGCCATAGGAATGCACATTGGATTGACCAGCCCGCATCTGACAGAGGTGAACAGTTTGGCCGCAAATTTGGCCAGATAAAGAAAGCTCATAGTTGATCTTAGATCTTTGAAGCACCACGGCCGAACTTGTTAATCATATCAATTCACCAATCGACGCGAACCTGTTTCTGAACGATTGGTAAGTTTTGGGGTATCCAACGAGGGCAACTTTCTTGTGAAACCAAATGTTCATTCAAAATGAAATATATTGAAGTGAAACTAATGTGCAAGGATGCCTCTACATCACGCACTGCGTCGATCTCTTATGGTAAAGAAACGGATGTTGGACGTCCTTCAAGGAATTTGTAGGTTCAATTCACTATACCAGCGATAAACTGTCGTTTTTTATGATGCTTTATGATGCAAACGAACTCGTTGTTAATTGACTCCGGCACTTTCATTCCATCATCTTAGCGGGTCTTAGCTGGTTTACACAGCATTTGCATCTTTTATGCTTACTTTGTGGTCTTCTAATGCTTATCCCTTCCGAGCTGATCTTCAACCGCTTAATCGTTTCATGGAAAAACTTTTCATATGCTTATGGCATTCTATACTTATTTAAAACGATTTGTGCTTTTGTTTTTCATAAGAATATCAAGAACTTTCAAGCATTTTGTAGCTAACAGCTCAGCCGATAGGGAAAATGTGAAGCACAAAAGTAGGCAATGCTTTTTACATCTTAGCCAGGAGCCGGCTCAAACGGCGCTGCGTTGATGTTGTTGTTTAGCTGTAGTTTACTCTATCCACACACACACACACACACAGACACACACACATGCATTTGCACCGCACACGCCAGCAATTCACGCTCCCTCTCCATCTGTCTCTTTTGCAGTCCTGCTCAGTTTCAGTGTGGGCGATTTTGCCTTACGGCCATTTCCGATCTGAAGCTATTTGAAGCAATTTTCGCTTCCGTTTTCCTCAAATGCGATTGTGCTGTGTAAGGGCCTGTCTGTGTGTGAATGTGTGTGTAAGTGTGTGTGTGTGTGTGTTTGTAGCTACGTTGTTGTTGCTTAAGTTGAACTCGCTTGCTTTGAAGTTGAGCGCCTCTTCTGTACTTTTTATGGCAAATATAACTTTCGGCTTATTTACACTTGAGCTTGAGTTGCACTTGCCTGTTGTTGTTGTTGTTGTCGCTTGATGTTGTTGGTGTTGTCTGCACAGTCTTCTTTTTTGATATATTATTTTGTATTCTATTTTTGGTTTTGTATAGATTTCCAAAAACTTCACAGCGCTAATTAAGTCGAACTTTTCTCATTTTTGGCTCAGGCATAAGCATGTGTGTGCGTGGTGTGTGTGTGTGAGTGTGTGAGTGTGTGTGTGAGTGATGTGCATATGATTTATTTCAGACAGTTTTCTAAACAAATATGTGAAAACTTTTGCTGTTGGTATAAGGTGTGTGCCTGCGTGTGTCCCGGCTAAGGCGACATAAACAGCGCCGCCGTCGAGTTGTGAAAGTAATGCTGCATTGCTCAGATTTCGCTCACAAATTGTGACAGCAGGCGGGGCGTATACGTAACATGCCAACACTACAGCCAAGGCGCCGAAGGGTAGCCCAAGGTGCGAAGCAGACTTTACTTCGCGTGCAGCCAAGTTTTTGCATGCGATGCGGCGCTTAAATTAATTTGCACGCTACACATTCTTATAGCTGTTGTTGTTGTTGTTGCTGTTGCTCTTGCTAGTTTGTCAACTTGAGGAAAAATGTGGATAGACATACATATATATTTATATCTATAAAGAGAAGCCAGGCCAACTGTCAACAAAGTTGCCAAAGAAACACCCCCAGAAAGAAATGAAAAACTTTACTAACCAAAAACTATTTGCCGTACGGAGTATATATACGGAGTATGCTCGCCTGCCGTACAGTTTGTTATTCTTCTGAGTATTTTCTTTGGCCTCTGACCTGGGAGACTGACTGTCAACAGTCAGCCGTTGTCAGGAAATTTAATTAGCAAATACTAGAGAGTTTTAGTTGAACGCAAAATTTGTTAGGCCCTTGATATGTGATGGTAAAATTAGTTCCAAAAAAACGGACGTCATAAAGATATCTTTCAAACATTTTCATTTGGACAAATATATTCTTATGCATTCAAGAGATTAACTGCAAGTGAAGGTGAAGGCCTCACCATTTCCTTTCTCAGATAAAACTTATGAGAGTGCAATGCAAGTTATATTAGTGTCGATCTAGTGGTGCTAATCCCTGATAAAGTTATATAAGTTCTTAGGGAGTTAAACATGGCCATAATGAAGTGTGAATCTCTAACCTTAAGCCAGAGTTAGCAAAGCATTCAGCAGCTTCAGCTGACGATCGCTCTATAGAGCTGTCCACCTCCACCCTTTTGTCCTAAGAATGATTACTCTCAGAGCTCGCTCACTTGATGAAAATCGGCAGAGAGATAAAGATGTCCGACCAACTATATAAATTATCTGTGCGTATTACCTAATCACGTGTACTAGCTCACAGGATTGGTGGCCATGGTGCTGTGTGGTTTTGTGAGACGCGATCCAGCTAAAAAGTTATCTGTCGAGGCATGCAACGAGGCTATGGTGCCCATGCGCAATTGGACCAGATCTTCCAGCTTAGTCAGGACTACCCAAATCAGCACCATAATTACGTTGTAGGCAAAGGCAACCTTACGTATATCGGTCAACTGCTCCTATGGACGTCATCGTGAACTTCCGTTCTGCTGCCTCTCCCTCTCTTTGCTGGCTGACTGCTGAATGAATCAGACGTAACTTCTTAAAGTCTCTGAAAGTAAAAACTATGAACTTTTGACCAAAAGACCAAAACATTGATATATTTGCCTTGCGCAGATCAATCCGCGAACTCTTTCTGCAGTAATGCTACTAGAAATTTTCTAACTTTCCTTTGGTAAAAGCTGCCTGTTTAAGTCACTGCTGTCCACCAAGGGATACTGTAAGATCCAATCGTCCAAAAGCTGGTTGAGATCTAGCATCGCATCAGTTGCCACCATATGCTCCTAAATCAAGAAGTTATAACCGATCTCAACTAATCTCAAATCAGACTGCAATGTAGGAGATGAAACAAGAAGAGATTGGCCACCGTCTTCGAGTATCTCAACTTAGCCCAGTGACCACCACAATTGGATCCCCTGTAGTCCTAAGTTCCTTTGAAGTCTATTAGTATAGTTGGAATAGGTCTAAGAATTGATCATGATTGAATGAGATATTTCGTCGGGCGGTGATATAACTTAAACCTGTATTTGTCAGCTGATTATGGGATTCAACATTAGCTCACATGAATCAAGGCAGGGAGGGTAGTCTCTCACAGCCATCAGAGAGCGCTGTAATCTAATCTTAGTGATATATCGAATCATACTTTGCCCCTTCCCTTGTTTTGGTTAGTATCAAAGTCTGGGTCCTTTTCAGCGACTCTATAATTTAAATTTTGTTTATGATCCTAATTCCAGCTGAAAATGAAAGAAAGCAACCAGCGTTCTCTCTTTGAGGTTGACACACACAGAGCCCTGTTACATATATATAATGGCTATATATCGAGACACGATTACTTTTGAGTTTATAAAGTCAAGCTTCGTCCTTCGAATCCTCAATTTTTAGGCAAGTTTCAATATGAAAATTTAATTTTCATATTTTTTTCAAAATGTTCCAAATTTTATCACATTTCCCAAACATCACTTAAGCAGCCGGCCTTAACGGCCTGCCTGTGCTCTCATGTCATTCCGTTGCCCTGCCCCTGTTCCCCTCCCCCTGCTTCATCATCGACATTATCCGTTTTTCTGGCGTCGCTCTTGCCCATTTCCCCCGTTTCCCCGCTGCCATTTGCTCATTTTCATTTGCGCATTCAAATCACTTTAACATAATTTGCCAATAAAAATTCATTGAATTATATTTTGATTGGTTTATTCGCTGACGGGGGAAAGGGGGCGGCGGGCAGCTAAATATAACTGTAACTGCAGCGTCCTATCTCTGTCTCTGTTCAACCTTCTCGGGCTGCTGGGCTGAATCGTTTATCGTTTGTGTTACATTTATTATTAGCAGAAGAAGAAGAAGAAGAAGAAGAAGAAGGAGGAGAATATGGATAGGCAACGGCGAAATGTCCTTTTAACAACTTTGGTCATTGATATGCGCAGGATGTGAGCAAGGACAACGGCCAAATGTGTGTGCAGATTAGGCAATGTCTGCCCCAAAGCAGAACAACAACAATAGCAAACATGCGCTCTGCTCCCCCTGACCTCCTGTTTGTCCTGTTTGTCCTGTTTGTTGTCGTGTCCATAAAATGTATATCAACCCCTCCGGCAGTGCAGTACAGAAACATATGAAGCTCGGACACGTGCTATTAACAATTTCTGTGGGTCAAAGTCATTCATTCAGTCAGCCATTCGCTCACTCAATGTACAGGATGCCGTTGTCCTTTTTGGTTATTTTTTATTTATGCCATCAATAAAGTTCACAGGCGAAAGACGCTTACATTTTTTCCGGCACCCTGAACCCGGAGTCAAATATGTGTGTGTCGACTCCAGGTGAGAGGCAGTTGAAGATGACAATGCTTCCCCCACACCCTTGGACCCACTTGCTGTTTACATTGAATGTGTGCGTATGAGCATGTGTGTGTGTGTGTGTGTGTGTATTTAGGCGTGAATTATATCATGTTAAAAAGTCTGTTTATAGCCAAAGATATTTTATATTCCCCGAAAAGAAGCAATTCCTGATTTGATTAGAAATCGTTTTGGGCCATTTTTCATGAATTATTGTGTGTTTGAAGCTACAGTGAAGCTTAGGTAAGATCAACAAACTTGCCAACTTTAAAGCAGAGCCAATCTGCCAATCTGCCAGAGCCAATCTGCGCACCTTGGCACTGGACTCTTTCATGAATGCCCAATCATTCAGTAGTCTACGGTCTGGCTGCAGCCGCTAGTTGGCTGGAGTTCGAACTGGAGCTTTACTTTTTGCCGGAGTTCAAGCGTTACCTAGTGGGCGTGCAGGATGAGACACAGACGGACCTGATGGCTGGTTTTGGTGGTCCATTGGCACTCAGTTTATACTGATGAATCCGCTCTGCAATTGCATTTACATGCTGCTCAGTTGGCTCCTCTTTCACGATCGCATCTACGTCGAGGAAAACTAGCTGGTCACATCCCTCAATCCGACTTTCTGCGCCATCAGAAACGAGTAACAAAACAGGGCTACTACATGGATTGGTCCGAGTTATATGTCAGCCAAAATGAATGAGGTTCAAAACCCCAAACACACACACACACACACACAAAATCTAGAAAGGATTCCTCTTCAATTCCCTTTGCAATTCCCAACTTAATGATTTGGAAAGTCGCACTTAGGCATGCTTCACTGTGTATTGCTTAACTACGAACTCAATTAGGTTAAACAATTTGTTGGGTTGGCAGTCACGCCCCCAAAGCAACGCCCCACTTAACATACTTTCCACCTGTCAGCTTAAACTCATCTGCTGAATTATGCGGCCATTTACAAGAGGGCAATAAATTTTACTCGTGCCTCATTTTGGGGCACCGACAGGTGAGTCTGTCTCCCACACACACACATGCGAACTGTCAACGGCAAGTCAAATGGCAGACGGACACGCCCTGGCAGTCCATAGTTGAAGGCGTTTTGCGGTTGGGCTGTCAAGGCTGACAGGCTGAGAGGCTCAGGAGGGTTCATCAAAATCAAATCTGTGTAAGTGAAAATCCCAACCAGTAGCTGACGGTGGCCTGGGGGCGTGGCCAGTTGGGGCACACTCGTATAATATTAATAAAGCAGAAATTGACAGATTCAGAATGACAAATTTGTCGTCAAGCCTGATAAATGATATGAAATCTCAAGCAAAAATATTGTTACAAAAACAGCGCCGTTGTCGTCGTCGTCGTGAAAGGACAAAAGCCAAGTTGGCGGAGGAACGAGAGGCGGAAGATTCAGTTCAGGTCGTGCCTGTGGCAAAAGAAGAAGATAAATATTGATAGCATCTGCGGCGAGCAGTTAAAAAACGAACCAAAAATGAAATGAAAATTGTGCAAAAAGCAACGCAGCAACAGAACGACTATGAGGAGGCAGCATAGGTAGCAAGGAGCAGGAGCAGATAGAAGAAGTGGCGTAGAAAAGTGATGCTGAGGCCAAGCCAAGCCAAGCCAAGCCAAGCAGGCACAAAAGCGTTTACAGGACGAAGGCGTGTAATGCGAAGCAATTTGGAATGAAGGCGCTGCTGCCTTTACGCTGGAGTAGCCGCAGCCGTAGCCGTAGCCTTACCCCCGTTACCTCCGTTACCCACCGCAACTGCGTCCAGCCACCAGACAGGTGGCTAAGTGCTGTTCTGGCTGGCCTCGACCACCATGCCATCGCCACCATCACCACCATCACTGCCTGCTGTCCATGTTCTGGCTGCATGTTTGCATGTCAACCATGGCGCCATTGCCGCATTTTTCGGTTACTGAAGTGGCGGAGTTCTGCGGCAGTGGCAGGGGCAGGCTAAGGTGCGGCTGGTTGAACGCTTGCCAAGTGCAATTTCAAGATTTAACTGATAGTGTTCGTTAGTCAGCGCCGCTGACATGGGCTAACGGGCGGGCGGGGAGCTGGCAAAATGATGCCGGGGGGGCAGGCAGGTGAGCTGAATGCAATGGCAACACTTCACAGTGGAAACGATGCCCACGAAAAGTGGGCCACAAAAGACTGGCCACAGTGTATTTTGAAAGGGGGATCTTAGTTTTCCAGAAAGCCCAGTAGATCAGTGTGAAGAATAGTTTACAAATAAAAGTTGAAACATGGAAACTATTAATTCTTTTTTCCCCAAACTAATTTTAGAATTTCCATTACCAATTAGCTGTGGATTAGTCAATGGATGCAATTCAAGCCATGACTTTGCCATGGCATTTCCCTTGACTAATCTCGCCAAGAACAACAGCTCACCGCCACTCGAAGTGCACAAATCTGGTCATTCAGTATGGCGCAGCTTGTCGACTGGCAACAGCTGGTGAATTCTGAGCGCCTTGCGGACATATTCGTGCTGATCCGCCCAATAGGATTGATCATTAATTGCACTTTATACCCAGAGATCAGAGAGATCGCAAAGATCCAGAACTATTTCCTCAACAAGGTGCCAAAGTTCCAAACTTTTATCAACATTTCTTAAGCAAGTTCTTGGCTGAATTTCTCAATTTGGGAAATTGTTCTTGTGCCTATTTGCATGCGTTCAGATGATCGCACCGTCTGTGCAATGTTTGGCCCAGCTTCCATCGCCCACATTCACCACCGCCGCCACCACCGCTCCCCTCCTCCCATTAAGTAGAATATTTCAAGTGTTGCCCGGCTGACATCAATCTGGCCACAGTCAAGAGGGGCCAGGGCGGAGCTTAGCCAGGCCGCTGTGGCCGCATTGTTTGTCAGCCTAATGTCTGTGCGGGCTGGGCATTCGAGCGGGAATGGGAATGGGAATGGCTGGCTGGCTGGCTGGCTGCCTCAAAAATACAATAAGATGAAGATGAAAGACACCTGAGTGTTGGTATCTGGTGGGCAGAAGGCGGCGCTGGCTGCTTGGATGCTTCGTCATTTTGGCAATGCTTTTGCACCACCCACACCTGGGCCCTTGCAAGTGATTTCCAGCCAGGCGGCTGCATTGCGGTTTCTGCTGCCACTTCCACTTACCAGAGCCAGCGCCAACACCACCTCTGGCCCTCCTTTTTGGCCAACTTAAAATTCAATTTGTTTGACTGTGATTTACTGTAATTTAAGCGGCACCACTGAGAGAGATATATGAGCACTTGAGAGATGGAAAGAGAAGGCAAGAGACGAGACGGTGGCAAAACCTGACGGAGCAATTCTTCCTGTCCTGCATGTGGGTGACAGTTCATTAGTATGCCAACGCCAAAATGCCAAATGGCATTGCCAAAGTGAATCTTAGCCTCATGCCAACCCTCAGCTCAGCTCAGCCCAGCCCAGGAGCAGCAGCATCAGCCTCAATCGCAGTTGCAGTGGCAGTAGCAACCACAGTCTCAGGCTCAGGCTTTGACAGTGACTTGAAGGCTGCAGATTCAGATTCATCTGCAGGTTCGTCTCCAGTTCGAGCCGTTTGTCAGCGGTTGACATGAATAAGTCATAGCCAACAGTACACTGAAACAAAATGTGCAAAGGAAAGTTCAGTTTTACATGGAAATTTAAGGAACAGCAAACTACAGAAGAACTATTTTATAATGATTATAGTTTTGTCATCATTTAGTTCAGATTATCTGGCTTAACAATGACTCAGCCTGAAATTGGTAGGCAAACAGGATATTTATAGTTTTCTAGACGAGTTCTTACCTTCTCTTGTCCCTGGTTTCTCACATTTCCACCAGTTTGTGCAGCTACGCCGTGTCCTGTTAGAACCCCCATCATAAGTCCGCACTGCTGCCGGAAAAGGAGTAGTAAAACGCGGCTGAGCTTACACATTATCTGGGAGATGATACAAGTTGTGGTTGATCTGCGATTGGTCTTTATAAGTCTGCAATTCTCTATATAGCTTTGGAGCGTCCTCAGAGAGATGTACAAATCATATGTTCTATTATTCTTCAATGCCTCGGTGACCTGAAACACAGTACATACGCACTGACATAGTCGCGCTTCCTTGGACATTTCCACTACATTTCTGGAATTGATGGTGAATGATTGCTTGGATCTTATCCCAATGACTACCACATTGATGGTCCTATATGGCCACATCAAACAGGAACGACACCAATTGAAACCTAGGAAACTCAGGCTGTCTCTTAAAACACAGTTTAGATATCACATTTTGTGTTCGAAATTTAAAATTGTAATGAAACAAACCAGTTTCTGCTTGTGTAGTTGTGCATTTTTCTCTGCTCCTCCTCAGGCCTCTGGCATGTGGTGTAAGCGCCTCTGGTGTGCCGTGCCTCGCACCGCAACACTGAATGACATGTGCAATATTTGTCTTTCTCCAAAATGGCTTCTGCCAATACACAGAGTTGTCAACTCATGCGCTCGACTGCGCCTGCCAAGAGTAATGATGCGATTTTGGCTCCTGCTGCTACTGATGCTCCTGCTGCTGCTGCTGCTGCTGCTGCTACTGCTGCTGCTTCCTGGGCTCATGCTTTGTCAGCGGCTAAGTGCAAGTTAAAGCAAAAGTAATGGTGCATCTTGCCAACGTACAGCACAAAAAGCGAACAAAACGAACAAAACGAACAAAACGAGCGAAAGGCACACACAAAAACCATTGCAATGCATTTTTGAGTGGGTTAAGTGTGAGGGGGCGGTGGCAGGTGGGTGCTCGGACAGGCTGCCACTCCCCCTTTTCGCAACTGCAACTCAAAATGAATGGTCATTGCGAAAGTTTGCCTTCCCTCTCTTTATATATTTCAGCTATTTGTGCTGCCATCGACTATATAGCGCATACGCACTGTCGGCCAGTGCCTGGACTGTGCTTCGTTTCGAGCATGTGAAATCAAATGAAAAATGTCTTAAGAATTTATCATTTCATGTTTTCGCTTTGTGCATAATGTCATGTGCAATCGAATGGGTTTGATGTAATCAAAGCATTGCAAATCAAATTCATTTTCAATGCAAGACAAAAGTCCAAGAAGAGCAGAAGAGAAGCAAATACTAAAAAGGATACGCTTAAAGTGATTGAATTGATTATAAAATGGAATTCTTACGTCCGACCAAAAGTTGTCTAACAAATTTTAGATTTCACAATGAATTTTAAATTCATAAATCTATGATTTCTAACCAAAATATTTAAATATCAATTTGAAAGCATTTAAGGACATTTTAGAACTCAATTGACTGAATGTAGCAGAGCATCTCTGATTTTACTGCTATTGTAATGCCTTGGTAACGTGACCAAGCCGAAAACAGGGTGAAGTCGCACGGATGAACGTCCTTGGTGTTAGGAAGACGCAGTAGAAAGCCCGCATCAAGTGATCTCTGAGCTCGGCAGACTTGCCTCGCACAGGTTGCCTCTGGAGGAAGTTATGGGTGGCCCCATCTTGCTAGGCAACCTAGTCCCCGGGATGCTAAAGTGCAGACAGCACTAAGAGGCAGGCAGTGTCCTTGCAGCGGCAGTCACAACGGAGCTCCGAAGGGCTGGGCACAACAGAAGGAAGAAAGCGCCAAGACGCCAGCGAACCACTGCTTTGCGGCCATACCGCCGGCTAACAGCGCTATCCTATATATATAATACCAATTTACTATTTAAGTTGTTTGTACATAATAGAAATTAAAGCGAATATAAAAAGGGACATACGTCTACCCACTCACCTTCACAGCCAGTTGGAATTGAAAGGATATTGTTAGGTTTTTCTAGATTCGCTTCTCCTTTCGTCTCTGGCAACTCTGACACATTGAAGAAGTTAACAAACCGTAAGAAATGAACAACAAACAGAGTGTGCTTATATGTGTGAGTGTGTACAATATGTCCACTGTCCTCAACTGACCCAGAGAGCCACCTCCCCCACCAACACACAGCTGAACGAGATGGGGGATTCTGTCCCTGTCTCTGGCTCTGGTTCTGGTTCTGGCTGAGTGTTTGGAGTGGCGGAGTTTGGACTGCGTGATTTCTTCTTAGCAAAGGTCGCTGGCAGGTCAACTTGCTTGAAGGCGGTACGACACACACATGCATTCGCACACACACACACACACACACAAACACAGGCACAAGCACAAGCAATTCAAATAAAGGAATGACAATGGCAGCAGCAATGAACCTTTACAAATTGAAACGCTGATCCTTTTGGGAGGAACGACAGAAAATTTTTGACACTTGTGGACACGCACACAAACACACCGCCATACATACCATACACACAGGCACAAACAGACTGAGTGAAACCCTGTAAACATATTTAAAATTTAATAATCCTCCCAAAATTGAGTTCTGCTGAAGGCCAGGCATATCAAGGATTTTCATCATCAATTTTATATAAAAGTTAATTTGTTCACCAAATATCAACCTAAAGCCACATTCGAAATACATGACTTGCCTTGGCTCTGCTTTATTGATGAACATAGTTGCTTTTAAGGAGCCTTCAGCCCAAGGTCCTTAGATAAGTCTAGGATATCTGGTTGTATTTTCAAAATTAACCCAGAGACTAGAATATCAAAGCTTTTCATTAGATTGAAATTTTTTATTATTGTCACCACTTCTCCTTTGCATTCTTGAAAATGTTTGGTGGGTTGAGACCACATACTTATGATTGTGTGGGACTGTGTGTGTGTGTGTGTGTGTGTGCGTCTGTTGACTTTTTGTTATTTGCTCGCTTGTTAAGTTTAAACGCTGTAAATGGCTTAGAAAACTGTCAGGCTACAAAACGAACGAACGAACGCATCGCCTCGCATCGCATCGCCTCGCAGAACTTTTAACTCGCCCATGAGCCCAAGTACCCCTCCGAAAAGCGCCCCTCATGCCCACAGATCTCAAGCCCAAACCCAACAAATTGGACACAAATAAAAATGCTATTGACACAGTTTGTCAAAGCCAAACCAAACCGAAGACCGAGGCCCAAGCCCAGGGAATCCACTGGTACATTCCCCCTCTCCCCATCTTTTCTGTCCTGTCATCATATTGCTTCTGTGTGTATTGGTTTGTTTGTGTATTTGTGTGTGTTGTCTGTTTATTTGTTGGTTTGTTTGCCCATCGAAATAAGCTTGATAGAGTTGTTATAGCTGATGCCATTTGTGCTCATCGCTGTTGATTTGTTTTCACCCTCACCCCCGCTGCCTCTCAACAGCGCCCGCCTGCTTGTCATGGGTTAAAGCCCTTGGGCTAACTGGGGCCAGGCCAGAGAAATGAGCAGGACAACCAGGACAACAACTGGGCAAGTCCAAGTCAACTTCCATCGCATCGCATCGACTAACGACTGCCTGCTCCACACAATCTCTCATTGGCAAAGGCCAGTCGAGTGTATTAAATGTTGGCCAAAACAACCAGCAGTCCTACCCGCTTGTACCCACCGCCGCCGCCGCCACCGCCACCAACTCGCCCCACTCAGCTCTACTTGACAATGACAAAGTGTTGACAAATGTGTTAAGGGATTTGCGGTTGGTTGACTTTCATTTTCATCGATGATTTTTGAGTGTATTGCTTTTGATTTACTTTGCAATGCATTTGAAATGTGAAACTGTTGTGGAAATTGTGAAAATTGTGAAAATTGTGAGAGTGAATTGTTTGATAGCCAGGCCAGGCCAGGCCAGGCTAGGCTAGGCTAGGCCAGAGAAACTCTTTAGCTAATAGAAAACGGCTCCTTTGTCAGCTCCTTTTACAGCAGCAGGTGCTGCAGCTTCTCTCTCTCTCTCTCTCTCTCTCACCCCGTCTCTCTTTCTCTTGCCTGCTGCTGCTTAAGCCGCTTAGCCTGAGCATATTTTGCGCCACAGTTTGGCAGTCAGTGACTCCCAAACACCCAAATCCAAGCCACTTCATTTAAATGAATTTTTCATTTCAAACTCGAAAAGGATTGGATTTAAGACAGAAATTGAAGGAAAAGTTTCAGCTTCAGTTGGCCTACAATTTTGGCTAAATATGTATAAAATATTCTGGTTTTCAGTTGCCACTCAAATTGTATATATCTTTTCCATTGTGACATGATTAAACCGTTAGGGGAATTATCTAAGCGGATCAAAGATAAATGCCAAGCTTTAAGGTTGTAAATGAAGGCTGAGATATATCCAAAGGTTTTCTTAAAGTAAAGGTAAGGTAAGTTTATATAGTAGGTAGGGTAGGTTTGGGGCATTGTTGGCGAGCTGAAAGTCAGAGACTGAGACGTATTTTGTGCAACATACAACGTGTGAATGTTGAATGAACTGATGGGTAGTGCAGCGACTAAAGGAGCACTAGCTAGTTTGTGTGCTATTTGAACTTCAACGATCTCCACAAAAGGGTATAATAAAGATGACAAAGGAAATAAGAAAATGATAGACAAAGAAAGGGGAAAGCAAAGTTGCAACTGGATCTGCATGTATTGCTCTGGTGTTAAGGCATACGCTGATGTGGTTGTTGTTGCTGTGCCGATGTTGCTGCGATAGCTGTTTCCCACCCCATCATGATCACCAGTTCCGCTTGACCATAACGTCATAGAAGACGAATTTGTTTCAATTTCGATGAAAAACAGCAAAGCTATGCTGTGCTATGGTAGCCATATGATACAGCTGTAAGATCTGGATGAAACTCGAACTTTGCCTGTTTAAAATGTCAACTCGGTTGCTTTTAAGACTCTTGAGATTGACGGACGGGCGAACAGGCGAATCCTGAAGTCATGCTGATCAAGAATATATATACTTTAATTAAATTAAATGTTTGCCACAAAGTCAGCAGCGCATTCCGACTATATAAATATATATTCTTGATCAGCGCGAAGGGGTCCATGGTCTTATGTCTGCAGTCTGCTTGTAGATTTGATTCATGTGGATTCAATTACTATATCTTATAGTTGCCATAGAATCGAACGGACTACATCGTTACCATGTGAATGGTATATAAAATTCGGCCACCTCAGTAGGGGCAATTTTAACACTGGCTTCGTCCAGAGTTTTCCTTCGAACAGAGAAGGAGAACGATGATTGAGTCAGTTCGTGTTGTGGCCCTTGGGCCGAACGGACCTTCCTTCTTCAACGTATCTGATATTTCTCTTTCTTTTGCTATTAATTTTGAATTTAAATTTATTATCCTTAAAGATATCGAAAGACTACCACTGCTACGACGATTTGTTTAGTGGCTTTAATATTTATAATTATTTAATTTAACTGAATTTAAAGACTCGACGAACTAATAATTTAGTATGCATCCACTTGATATGGATATTAATCAAACGGTTGGACATCTTTATAAACTGAATATGTCGGGGATGAAATCCACACATCTCCACTCAAGCCAAGTCACGCTACGAATTAATTCTGTGAAGCATCTACGAAAATTCATTTCTCAAAACTTAATATGAACGAAGTTGGCTCTGCTCTGCTGTCATTATTCGATTTTTCGTCCACCTCCACACAGCCCGACGAATTCATATCACAAACGAAAATTCAACTGAAACACGTCTGAAAAGTTAAATTTAAGCAAAAATATATAAAATTAAGAAAATATCGACTTATTTTTTCGAGTAAACATACATATTACCTATTATACCAGTTTAATATGGCCAAGAATAAGGCACACATTCGCAAAAATGGCAATGGACCATCGAATGCGAAGAAACGTAAGCCGAAGAAGCAGCCGCCGAAGGTAACATGCCAGCAGTGCCTCCAACGAAGTCATCCGGAGATGACAGCTACACAACTGAAGGAACTTGCAAAGCGCGGCATTTCTTACCAAGCTGTGTCGCAGGGCAACATACAGACTGGAGCTGGTTCCAGCACCGCGAGTGGCGATCTGACCCGCAACGCCCCCTCATTCAAGTCGGTGATATCGCGTCTCCAGTTGGAGATGAATGAAGAACTATCCCAAGGGCAGTCTCAAGAATCTATAGACACTTCCGCCACTCCTGGCCCAACTCAGACTGCCATTCGCAAGACTGTGGCCGCGGCTACGAAGCAGGCTCGTGCACACGAGATATGGGCTCAGTCCAAAGCCAGCGAGGAGGCCTTTGAACAGGCTGCCCTTTGCGCCCTTCAGTGTGATCGAATGTTGAGTTACTTCAAAAAAGAACTCTGCACCAACTGCCAGAAGGTACTATTGCGGGCGTTGTACCGCCTTAAGGACAAATGTGAAATTGAAAGTTCATCCGAAGAAGAGTGACAGAGGAAAGAGGCAGTGCTGTCATACAAAAAAAAAATATCTTTTGTTGAATTAATAAAAATTTTTCTGTTGACGAATGGTTAATGTTCATCCGTCTTTTCTTCTATCTGCATATTGTCTACAATGGGCACCCAAACAGCTGGATGGTGAGTAGCATGTGGACCGCATGATTGAGAGTGAACGCAGCGACAACCCTCAAAGGTTCCTCGCTGAATGAAGAGTTGCGAATGCAAGCAGATCAATGTCGATGGAATGGCGAGGCAAATAGGTCAGAAGAGTGCTAACAACTGGCGTCTCTGCAAGGCAAAGAAAGATACTCTTCTGTAAATTGTTAGTATTAACTTTTAAGCCATAATTTGATTGCAATAAAATTTCTGCGGTCAGAAGATCTGCTGTCCCTGAGTCCTCTTCTGAAGAGTTTTCTTGTATTATTTTATATAATCAGCTTAAGCCATCACAAGTTTTGAACTTGAAAGTGTACAGTGAAACGTTAAGAGCTCAAAATTGTGCCTTCAGATAACGCTTCCAAGAAAACACTGTCCTTGCATCGTCAACTGTTGTCAGTTCTTTTTAAGTTCAGACATTCTAAATTTGGACAAATGCCACATTTAATATGTAATTCAATGACAAAATTCTTGTTAGCATTGATTTGCTTCTAATTTGAACATTTAGCCCCAAAAACATACTTCTCTGACATTTGGGTTTTTTCTTCTTATTTTAGACATATAAATGAATATGCAAATCTTTGTCATTTCGAATCAAAACAGCAACAAATGTAAGGTTAAAATAAAAAGCAAACAAGAGAAGAAGGGTAAATTCTAGTAGATGAAGTCAACATACTCTTGCTGAAAGCAAGTCTTGCTATAGCAAAAAGACAAAAAATGAAGATCCTGATAAGGATTAACTTCGGTTTTTATTAATACAATTTGGATGCATTTTTTTCAGTGGATTTATCAAATTTATCTGAATTTCAATCTATAAATACAAATTAATGTCTGCATGAACACCTAGATCTCGGAGACTATAAGAGCTAGAGCTACCAAATTTGGTATGTAGACTCCCCTTGCAAAGAGTCAGAGTGCATTTTTTCAAAACTTTGCCACGCCTCCTCCCGCCCCCGCAACTCGATAAGACCCTTATATCTCCCACAAATCTTAACGCATTTAGTTGAAACTTGGTTCGTAGCCTTGAGCTTTGCATCTGTCTGTGAGAATGCATATGTGTGTGTGTGTGTGTAAGTACTTCTTGCCTTTGTTTTCCTGGCCAAGGCAAAGGCGAAGGTCTGAACCTTAATGACACGGCAATCTGTCGTTGGTAGCTCATGAAATTAGGCACAAATGTCCGGCCAGCCAAAGATTGGTTGGTGAACGAGGAGGGGTGGACTGGTGGCATGGGTTACGGCCAGCCTATCAACAGCCGAGACATAATGCCGGGTGATTTGTTAGATGCCTTGCGCCCTTTGTCCCAGGAGCCTGAATCTTCTTTGTGTTTGTGTTTTTGTTTTCCTGTTTTCTTTTTTCTCTGTTGCTGCTAAAGCATTCACCTGAAAATGCCAGGACATCCGGCTGGCGCTGCCCCTGCCCCAGCCTCTGGCTTGGCTGGCTGGCAAATTTGCATGCCATTTGTGGTGAATTTCATTTAAGATTTATTTAAATTTCTGCCTTGTCCCCCGCACACGGCCCCGCTTGGTGCGTGTGAACTCTTGGCCGCAGCATCATTTTCACGTCTTTTTGGGTTTTTGTTTTACGGCGTTGATATGATAATTTGTGCCAGAGCTAATATATTAGCTGATGTTTTATTTTATTGTTGTTGTGATGCCGTTGTGTTGTATTTGTGCTGCACAGTGGTGCAAGAATATATATATATTGATCAGCAGTAGCTTAACTGAAGGGGAGCAAAGTTGGCCAATCTCTCTCACTCTCTCTGTCTCTCTCCCTCTCTCTCTCTCCCTCTCTCTCTCTCTGTATGTTCTAGCAGTCTAGGTTTCAGTCTAGGTCTTATAAAGTTGAATCGCAAATATCTTCAGCTGCTCCACAAGGTATAAGGAGTCGTTTTGGCCATAATATCTTTAAGTAGAATTAACAAAAATAATTAAAAATATTTATGAAATATTTTTAAGGAATTTCAAAAGTCTGCCAATGTGATCTCTTCGACCAAGGTTGTTTGAGTTGGACAAATCGAAGTAAGTTCAAGGCTAATTTTAAACAAGCAAAGAAGCCCAAAGTAGTCGTCTCCCAGGAATTGTAGGCTGGACTGGGGAGAGTCTATGTGA
This sequence comes from Hirtodrosophila duncani, assembly GCA_037043425.1. NCBI lineage: Eukaryota > Metazoa > Arthropoda > Insecta > Diptera > Drosophilidae > Hirtodrosophila > Hirtodrosophila duncani. The sequence continues at coordinate 1,418,081 of JBAMBM010000823.1, read as the reverse complement.
GATTTGGTCAGCAACAGTTGCCTCCACAGAGAAGCTTCTCCTAGCTAATTTGGCATTTGAGTAATGAGCTTTGGATTGTTTGCAGTGTATAGGCCATGTGTGTGTGTGTGTGTGTGTGTGTGTGGATAATTAATGTGGTTGTTGGCCATCTCATTGTCAGCGCCACCTCTGGCTCCCTGTCTGGTCGTCTGGCCGTCTGGCCGTCGGCCATTGCCTTGGCTTACACTTTATTTCGAATTATTTGCACATTTGCTGCCCTAACGCGCTGCCACCTCCTCCACATCCTCGACTCCGCACCACCCGGCCAGGAGCAGCAACAACAGCAAACAGCTACAATAACACAAAACAGCAACATTATTTTCACATCATTTAATTTAATGCATGGCCAGGGAGGCGGCGGTGCCTTCTATATAACAAACAAATAAGGACGCTAAGGCAGAGCCAGCTCGAATAATGGCTATCCTGTACCAAGTACAGGGACCATTGTTCTTTCCAACATCTCCATGCCTTATATAGTGACCAGTCCATATGTATTTTTTCGTTATATTTTTCCACCTCTTTTTCCTGTTTCTCGCTGATTTCCAATTTCACAAATGTCTGTCTAGTCTGTCTCTTCTTTGCGCCTGTCTCTCTTTTTCGGTCTGTATTCTTGTCTTCTCTCTCTCTCTCTCTCTCTATTCTGTTCTCTTACTCTTTTTCTCTCTTTTTCGACTATAAAATGCAAAGGAAAAGATATTTGGAAATTTGGAAATCTGCCAAAGGTTGTTTCTCATCAAAGGTGAGCTTGTGTTTTGGAGCATTTATCGAGAACGCCACAGCGGATTTTTAAAAATGTTACGGAATTTGAAAACCCATTTAAATATATATTTATCATTAGAAAATAATTTTCTATTTAACTCATTAGTTCTTAAGCTATACGATTTTGATTTAAGAAAATGTTGATTTTACGTGTGATATTTTTAAAAGAATTTTTTATTTTGAAATTCCAGAGAAAATAGAAAAAAAATTGTCTCTTATTCCAAAACCTTTCACTTAGATAGCTGCCTTAATTAGGCATCGTTTGACTTATAATTTGTTAATATCTAGTTATAGAGCTGGCGAAATTATATATAATTTTAAAGCTAGAGGCATTTTTTTTATCGAAATTCTGCATTTAAAGTCAAGCCATGGGCTATAGGTATTGCGGATAGAAGTCCTTGTGAAAATGAAGGAAATGGACATTTGGGCCCATATTTGCTTCAGTGTTTTCAACATTTATTATCAATAGTTGGAAGGTTCCGATATAATTCCAACTTCTATTGCTGCCCAAGCAGTGAGCAGTGACTTCCCGGCATTTTATGTGATGCCAAAATGAGGTAAATTTCTTCATTTTCCTTCATTTTTGCTTATTGAAAATTTGGAAAAACACAATCAGAAGAACGCTAGTAATGTGATATCATCCGTGTTCACTTAACCAATGTTTGTGCTTCCCATTTTGGTGAGTTTTTTCTTGAGTAAGTCATGATGCAGAGAATGAAGCAGCAATGCCTCGTATAACCAGATCTTCCTTCTTCTTGACTGAATCAAATGATTTGTTCACCTTCTTTTTCATACCCTGTAATTTGGCTCTGATTTGGTTGAACGAAGTGGGCTTTGCTCTGCTGTCAATATTTGCTTTCGGCCCGAACAGTTCGAATAATTCAGATCACAAGCAAAAGTTCATCTCACAACAGCTGTTCTGAAATTTAATTTTGAAAAAAAAAATTCAATTCAATTTCGCGCTTGTTGACCAAGTTCAACATAAGATGGAAGAGCAGCTAACCAAGATTGAATTCATGCAGTACCTAGGACTGCGTCCTTCAGATAAATCTGAAAAAGAGGCCGAAGATCTGGCAAAGCGCGGCATCTCAAATGATGTTGGGCAGCCCGAAAGGGCAGCCAGCCCCTCGCTTGACGAGCTCGTCGATCAATATTTTCATATAATTTATCAATTAAAACAGTTAGATCAAGAGGAAAAGGACGCCAAGCGCAAACGTCGTGCCACTGCGAAGGGAGCTGATCCAGGAAAAAAAATAACCAAGATTGAATTCATGGAGTACCTAGGAGTGCGTCCTAAAGATACTTAGAAACAGAGGCAGAAGAACAAGAACAAGAATCCCAATGGAGGTGACGATCGCATAAGAACAGTCGCCTATATCACTGTTAAAGACTATTAAACTAGACACGTGCAAGGGGCAAAAGAACGCTGTTTTCTCAATTTATATATAGATGCTATTCCTTTCGATTTAGTGGAATATTTTTTGAAATTTTGATAGGTTTGTTAAGCCTACAGGAGCGGGCTACTTAGTTTGTAAGTTGGTAAGCATTTCCGACCCCATAAAGTACATATATTCTTGATCAGTATGTCTGTCCGTCTGTTTATATGCAAACTAGTCTCTCAGTTTTAAAGCTATCGACTTGTAATTTTAGCCGTATGTAAAAGTCATAAAGATCGGACTCGTTTCTAAACGCAGATGATGTAAATAGTTCAAGCCATCGTGATTTGCAACGTGTTTCGCGGCTCTTTGATCGACTCATCATGGCTTCCCGAATTGTGCTGATATTGTGCAGAATAACCATATCATCCTTATCACATATTCCGCTCAAGTTTTGATCGGCATGCCACGAGGAGTATCTTTTTGTCGGAATTTCGTCTATAGCGTTCTCACTTCTTGTCTCCTCTGAACGTTCTCTGTATCCTGAGAGTCTCACTCATCAAAGCTCTAATCCGCGATCGTCGTGCTATTAAACATGCATTCTCTCTTCTGTCAGCACCTTGCTCGGCTGTTTGCTCAATAAGCATTTGATTTTGAATAACTTTTTGTACTATTGATGTTGGTTGAGATCAATTTGATGAAACCTAAAGCAATCTGCCATTCAAGCTAACTCCAAAGCTGGCAATATATTTTATGGTACAAAAAAGTAAATCATAGATTTGATGTAATTTTTGGATTCATGGTTCTCATACTTCTCTTCTTCTATCCCGCCCTTTTTGGCCTTTCTTCATACATTGTAATGGACTCTATTGGTTCCATTGCTATAGGGTATAAAATATGGCCCCCCGCTTGTTGTTGTTTGCTTTGTTTTACATTTTATTTCACTTGTTGTTCTGGCTCCAAGTGCACCCAGCTCCCCGCGCATTCCACCCCTGAAGTGGCAGCTAATAAATGCCAAAGCGTCGCGACGACCACACTAAAAATTTGTATACCAAAATACACCAACAACAACAACATGCATTACAACATAGGGCAACACTCCATCCAGCTACTGCCACACCAACACCAACACCTACTGCTATTGCTATTGCTCCTGCTCCTGCTCCTGCCAACGACCCGGAGAGTTTGAAAACTGTAATTATTTTAAGGGATTCTTTATGCTAAATAGCAACGCCAGCTATACAAACACACACACACAGCCACACACATACACACACATTGGCAGCCAAGCGAAATTGAAACGCGTTGAGCTTTTTTGGGGTGGCGCCTTGGCGCCTCGCGTCAGGTGTAAAGTGGCAACGGCCTAGCATTGAATAATTACATTTTAATAGAGTGTCCGCCAGAGTGTTTTAAAAACATTTCTCATACTCATACCGAGGCGGGGCCAGGGACTACAGCAGCATGGGTTTCGGCTTGTGTGGGCGAGAAGGCGAGCTGAGCAAATGGCGCCGTCACTTGTTTCGCGCCAGTCTTAACATTTAAATTTGCTTAAAGCCAATGTTTAACATATGGTTAGGCTAAGCTAACTCTAACAAGATATATATCAATGAAATGAAGAAGGAATAAGATACCAAGCTGGTCGCGTCTTCTTTTTTTACTTACTACATGGCGACCGTGATATGTCGTTCACACATTTTCATAATTACAATATAGCTTAAGTTATTGCGCCACTTTTAAGGACTCTCTTCTTCTGAAGCAGAGAGACTTGAATCGGTGTTATCATCATTTGGCTGAAGAAAGGCAGTTGGATGTATGTTTATGCCATATAGCTTGTGTGCATATGCAAAATGAATTGAAACTTCCGAAAAGTAGATATATATAAATATATCTATTAGCTTTACCCACCTTCCCACATACTCTCGTTTGGACTCCCTGGGATGCTCCTAGTGTTATTCCATGAAAACGAAAATCCTATGACCCATCCGTTTGTGTTTGAGGCTTATTAAGCGGATGATAGACATCTTTACATCTCGGGCAATAGACATGCAATGGGCAGCACTGCTTGCCCCTCACAATATTTACGCCGACAAAAGCCAAACTTGCGCGTCTGCAAATTCTCCATCATCAATGCAATGCGTCTATCGGTCATAATGAAGCGGGCGTTTACTTGCCCATACTGCCTCTCGGCTGCATTTTGAACATCTGTATGGAAGTCCATGTATGAATTCAGTATCAAATGCAAGTCACAATGGTTAACATCATTTTTAAGATCGATAAGGCTCAAACTGGAATCGATTACGTCTTTCGCTGCAAATCCTGTCTATCCAGGCTTTAACAGAAGGCAACAATTTGAAAGCAAACTTGATATGCCTGTACACTAGGGGAGTCTAGATATCAAATTATGGCGACTCTAGCTGAGACGACTCTACTTATATTGGTACACAAATATATTTACGTACAAGCAAAACTGAACTGACTTTGCTTGAGGCTTGCTACACTCCTGAGCAGTCCGGCTCTACACTGGGCAAATACTGAATTCTTATCAACAGTTTTTAGGCTTTATCAGTTGTCAATCAATTCATTCAGTGCTCTGCTACAATTGCATTGCCCATGGGGAACCTCCACCAGTAGCTGCCCTCCCCGGGCGCCCACCAACAGCTATCTCCCGCCCACTCAGAGATATAAGTCACTCTCGAGCATACTCGGACTGTAAGATACTCGTGCTCAGACCACTTCTTGTGGGCACAACCGATTTGAAAGTCTTTAATGTTAATACAATTGCATTTACTTAAGATCAACTACAGGTTTACAACCGCTACCCCACTGCCTGCTGATAAGAGAGAGCGCGCTTGAACCAAAAACGAAGAAATAGATTGGCTTTACACGCTCTGCCGCTACGACGACGTTGTCGCTGTGGTGAAAATCTATTTCTTGGTACCTTGTCTATCTATATATATTGTCATTGATTGGGGCTACATGACACAGATGCCCCAAAATTGTTTCAATTCCAATGAAAACCAAAAAAAGCTATGACTTTGTATGGAAGCCACCCTAAGAAGTGGGAATGATGGCCTCATTCAAGTCATCAGCCATACAGAAAAATACCAAAGTTTTGCCAAACTTTTGCTCTCGGCCTTCCGCCTCACATATTCCCTGACATGACCAATGAATAAATAATACAAATTAAGCGATAAAAATTAAATATTAAAAAAAAAAAACAAAAGTCAACACAGAAAAACAAGTAAAATAATTATGCGTTTGCAGGCCTGACTGCGCTTCAAGAAGTTTGGCGTGAAATGGGATTGTGTGTGACCCATTCCAGTGGCAACGCCATTAGAGTCACCGCTTGCTCTTCCCGTTAGCAAAGCTCCCCCCTGCCAAAGTTCTACCACTGGCCATGGCCAGCACAGTTGGCATTCCGCAACTCTTTTCACCTGAGCGGCTCAAAAAGTTACAAAGTCTTTGGCCAAAAAATCAAACTCATGAATAAACAGAGACCAGAAGAAGCAGCAGCAGCAAGGCAAAAGTTATTAGATGATGGAGAAGAAGCAGCAGAAGAAGCAGAAGCACAAGTCCTAAGGTATGGCTCTCGCTCCACTTACTTTGTCCTGCTCAAGTGTTGCACAAACAACGCTGCCAAATTAAATGAAAGCCACAGAAAAAGGGCTGGACTCTGCCCGCTCTGCGGTTGCTATTGACAAAGGGGGGGGGGGGTTCGGCAAGGGGTCACAGGGTTTGGGCACGTTTTGGCGTACAATCAACATGAAAGTAAGTTTTGTGGCACAAATGAAAATATTCTAATTCTTCGTTAAATAGAAATTGAAATGATGCGTTTTGGCGTCAAATTAATTGAAAATATTTTACATTTTCCCCTCAAAAGTATGCTACAATTTTTCAGCTCTTGTTTAACGCGCTTTGATTTCAATTCGAAGTTTGACTTTTGACTTTTGATTTTAATTTTGGACAACCGCAAGCGGAAGGGCAAGGCTTTTTGGTGGGGAGGGAGGGAGGGTACTGCCGCCCCCCGTGTGTTGATTTTATGGCCAAAATTCTTAGCATAGCCCACTTTGAGGCTTGAGCTTTGCTTTGATATCGAATTTGATTGCTGAGGCTGTTCAGCTGGATGGAATTCCTTCATTTCCTTCATTGGCATTGGGCCATGCAGGCTCACGATTCCATTGCCACTCTCAGCAGCAACTCGAGCTTGGCTACACATAGTTGCCGTTGCCGTTGCCGTTGCTGTTGCCTTTGCGTAGGCCCAAGATATGATGCTGCATTCAAATATTGGTTAATTGGCATTTCAGTCATTTCTTGGCCTCTGATTTGGATTTTGGTTTTGATTTGGAGGAGCTTTGGTTACCAACCATTCGGCTTGCTCTCGTCCTAAGCATTCATTTTGGAATATATATCTATATATATATAAAATTGAATGTCTGTTGGTTTGTTTGCTTGTCTGTTTGTCTTTTTGTCTGTTTGTCCTTTATAGGCAAATGGTATGAAATTTTTACAGAATTCATATATATGTATCGATAAATTGAGTTATCGATATATGCATACCGATATATTGAGTTATATGGGACATATTTTTATCAATAAATTAAGTTGTTGATATATGTACATCGATATTTTGAGATATTGGTATATATATATATATCGGTATATTGAGTTATCGGTATTCGTATATTGAGTTATCGATATCTGCATATCGAAAAAATGATTTTTTGATATATTTACATTGATACCATGAGTAATCGATATATGCGTTTCGATACTTTGAGTTTCCGATAGATATGTACAGCGATTTCTTGAGTAAACAATATACGTATTTTGATAATTTGAGTTTTCGATATATATGTACATAGTGATCTTGAATTATCGGTATAGGTATGTCGATATATTGACTTATCGGTATTGGTACATTAAGTTATCGATATCTGTATATCGACAGCATGAGTTTTTGATACATTTACATCGATATTTTTAGTTAGCAACACATGTATATCTATTTCTTTCTATCTGCATAAAGATATTGATAGACGAATGAATATTGAGATTGGTATATATCGATACATTCAATTGACGTTCTACCGCCACTCAAGAAGAACTTATAGAATAAATCAACAGGAGGAGGCGTAGCTAGTATACACATACTGAAGAATGAAAACCTTTGAAATAGGGCAAATGCTGGCGCAACCAAACATTTAGTTCATAAATTACAACAATAATAGAAAACAGCTGCAGTTTTCGAATGGGAATTATGTTTGCCAGGCGAAGGGTGAGGGGCTTTGATAAGAAGTTAAGCAATATGAGAACAGAAACGTTTTGTGAAATCAAATTAAAATGCTGCAAAAAGCGGAAAATTATAACAAACAGAAACCCAGAAAACAAAAACAGCGGCAAGAAAAACACAAAACAAAAAATTAAAATGCTAAAGGCCATAAGGGAAATTGTAGCAGCAGCAGCAGCAGCAGCAGCAGGGAAGCAAGAAGGCATGCACTTGTACACACACATGCCCTGCCAACATTTTGTTTTAACAATAATTGTGGCAGATGATGGCCAGACAGTTTTATAAGCACTTTAAAATACTAAGTTTAGAAGCACTGGAAGTCTAATATAACTTAGCTAAGATAAATGTGAGAAAGAGTGTACTGCAGCCCGCGGAATGCCTATCTTATAATCCAGGCAAATAGCTTACCAATTTCCCCTAAAGAAACACTTTCCTATCAACATTTTCCTTAAAGATATATAGGAATGGCAGCTGCTGCAAGAATGGCATCCTTATCGTCTCTATTTTAAAATGCCTGCAGGATTCACACTCGTACTGCTGAAATGTAAAACGTGAAATGATGAGCAGGCAGGCAGGCAGGCAGGCAGGCGTTGCATTATGAAAGATTTCTCAAACAAACAAAAAATGAAAGAGAGAGGGAAAAATGTAACCGCTGGGCAAAGCTGCCAGCGGAACAGAACAGTGCAGGACATGCCCATGCTGAAGGTGTGCAGGGAGGGAGCGGGGTAGGTTGGCTGGCAACGGCATAGAGACCGCCGCAGGCTCATTGACAACATCTTGCAAATGGATTAAGAGCAAAAACTCATTAAAATTATGTTGGCCATGCATTAAATGCAATTCAATGCAGGCAAAACTCGTGCTGTGCCAGTTTCAGTTTGCTTTCCACTACCCTTCTTCACACTCCTGGCTGGCTGGCGCCTTGTGGACATTGCTTGGACAGTTAATGCGGCTTTTGTTGCCCGTTAAATACAGTGATATGAGTGTGTGTGTGTGTGTGGTTGAGTGTGTGCTCTGGGCAAGTTCGAGGCGCTTATTGCAAGCTTTTGAGTGTCCTTTCATTGTGGTTAACCAAAATGTAACTAATGCTCACATTGTAAAGTCCTGAGCCTGCGACGGGTTGAAAAAGAGGGTAAGAAAAATTGGTCACAAATGTATTAAATAAGGCTTTAAGCGGGAAATCACCTGGAATACTTTAATATATATTTAATAGTTTTTGATTTCCTTTAAGATTTCATTATTCCAAGCCTGAAGAAAAGGCTGAGCCAACCAGCTAAGAAATTTGTTTCTTGATTCTTAAAAAGAAATAAGATTCATGAAACTTGGTAAAGAAATGCCTGAGATTTGGGCGAAAACGGCCAGATATCGAGTAGAGCAGTTTTATACGAAAAAACGACGTTTCTCCCACTTAGAAAAATCCTTGAATCCCCAGACTAAACTCTCGATATCCATGTATATATCAACGTATATATATATATACATATATATATATATATATATAAATACTCGTAGTTATTTGTCCTGCCAGTGCATAACAAATTCTCGGAAGCCGAAATAAAATATGGTCACGCGCCCAGCAGTATGTCAGTGTAATGTTGTTTTCCAGCCAGCAACTGGAGGATGCACTTGGCACATCTCACATTGGACATCGGACAGTGGACATTGGACATTGAACATTGGACACATGGCAAGCTGTCACTTGGCGCTTTTATCCATCCGCAGACTTAGGTCGAGGGGCCAGGCCAACTGACCAAAGCGAAGGAGGATGGCACGGTCATTGGAGACTGGTCGACGGTGACAGCGCAGGTTGATATTGTGCCTCACAACGGTCTGCAGCGTGGCGGCATTGCATTTTTTATTGGTTTACATCGTTAGACATATGGGCTATACACATATATAGAGTCGGCGGAGGTTAAGAGGAATGGCTGACTGCTGGCTTATGCAAATAAACAAATAAGAATGCCAGACTCGAGCTTGCTAGAGTGCCAAATTCCCTATAAGAAGTAAGTTACTATATGATATAGATGCCTGATTGGTGTGGATGCTGTTTAATATAGTTACCCGATGTGGCCAGAATTCGGCCAGATATTGTATCGTCTTTGCAGTAGCATATCTGGGCTGGCTTAAGCTGAACTTCTGCATCCAGCTTATATATAAAAATTGCCTTTATCAAGCATTAAAATAAGGCTATCTGGCACCTGGATTACTTTTGATTCCACATCTTCCATTCAAACGTATTTTAACATATTCAAAATTGTCTGACAAAAGTTGGTTGGCATGAAAACATTGTGTTTCCAATTCAAAGCCAGGTCATTTTGTCAGTTGAAAGGGGAAGGGGCATTGCCAGATGAACAATGGTTCTAATGTGGCACTTGACATGTAAGCAGGTTAGATGAGCGAACTTTTCAGCTTAGGTAAAGTGGCAGTTTGCGGTAACAGATAGATGTGGAAAACGGACCTTAAAACTTATTAGAAGAAATCCAATCTACGACAATCTACGACTTTATGGCATCTAATATACCCTTTGTCGCATTTAAGTACAGGGTATCAAAATGACTAAAGACAAAATTGCCTCGCACAAGACTTTGACAAGTGTAGTACATTGCCACACACAGGCAAATCAGACAAACAGACAGATGGACAGACAGAGAGAAGGAGAGACATGCTGGCAAATTGTAAGTGTGCGCTGTCTCATGGGTTTATACAAATTGAGAGAGTATACGTATATATGCATAATACAAGTTGATGTAATGTGAATGTGCAACTCGAATGTACGGAATATCTTAGCAGTAAGTCTTAGTTACTTAGTTCTTATCAGACATCTATTTGGTAATAGATATCTACAAATCTATAAGTCTATAAAATAAAGAAAGGTTTCTCCCAACAAATACTCCCCACAAAGGGAGTCTACCTACCACATTTGGTCTCTCTAGCTCTTATAGTCCCCAAGATGTAGATGTTCTTTCGGAGGAACGGACGAACAGACTGACCTGGTTAGATTTACTCGGCTGTTCCTCCTGATCACAACTGCCATATACTGGTTTACTCTATATAGAGTACAGGTATGATGATTAGTTTCTGTAAATACTTAAGACCTTTGATTCTATGGAATAGCTTCCTCTCAGCTGTCCTCTCAATCAGCACAGACATACAAAACAGAACAAAACAAGGCAAATAAATCATAAATTGATCTTTTAAAATTGAATAAAATCTCTATTTCAAATTGTGTGTGGCATCTGCTGCTGATGGCTAAATAATTTTCCAGTTAGCGGCTAATTTGCATATGGCTATGAGACAGCTCTTTGCAGGTAAGCCAGAGCCAGCAGCATCGTCCCCAGAATTGTGCGTGGAGAAGGGGGGGCGGAATACAGGCGGGGAGTATGCAGAGCGAGGCAGCGACAGCAGCCATAAAGCGACAGCGCATAATGAGTTGAACCCTAAAACAAATCCAAATCCAACCCAACCTCGCGTCCACGATTTCAACAGCATTTGCTTGTCTGCGTAATCTGTATATATGAGCGTTAGTGTGTGCGAGTGTGTGTGTGTGTGTGTGTACTTCTGTTTTGGCTTGCCTGCAAATCATTTTACGGTTATGAGGCCGCTGCTCGTCTGGCCGCATTTGAATAACCATAAAACACTTTGGCCTAGTCCTAGTATAGGACCATCTGGTTATGGCCTGGCCCAGGGGCCAGGGCTATGAACTAAGGGGTGGGGGTGGGGTTGGTGGAGGGGAGGGGCCTCAGGTGCGAATGGCCACCAAATCCAATGAATGTCAATGATGTCGATGTCGTTGTCGTTTCGAGCAAATGGCAGACTATGCGAATTTATGCAGCACATAATACAATTTCACCCATATGCTTGACACTACACATATGTATATGTATACATAGTGTGTGTGTGTGTGTGTGTGTGTGTGTGTGTGTGTGTGGGTGGGTGACCAGAATGTCTATTTGCTGTTGCTTTCAGCTTATGTTGGTGTATGTACATATATGCTGGCATTATCCGCAGCGCGAGATAAGCCGCATTATCAGCAGTGTAAACCATCCCCAGAAAAGGACTTTGTGCAACGCCCGCTTACGTTTGGTCCTTCCGCCCACACTGCTGTGCTCCTTCCATTAGAGACGAATCCATGTTTAATTTACATTTGTTCAAAACAATATGCCAAACGCAAACAAGCCGCTTGTAAGTAAATATGCATATTATACGAGTGTATCTATATAATATATATAGGCCCAAGAAAGCTTCGGTTTTGCATGTGGAGGCTCTGTTGGTGCGTGTGGTCACACACCTTAGACGTTCCGGAGGCAAACACCCACTTCGAGCAACAATCCAGTGAAAACACTTTTTAGTTTTCGCTGTTCGTTGTAAGAGCTGAAATCTCTTTTAAATTTGGTTTACATGCTGTCATGCAGCAATTATGATATAATCATAAGGCCATATAACACGACATTGGCTGAGTCGACTCCCAGAGCACGCAACCTGAGAATACCCTCAATCTCTCAGTTATATCAGAGATTCTGAAATTCTGCAAACGATCCTATATGAATTTGCTGGCGTTGATGAACTTCTGAGTTTGAGTCTCATAGAGAATTTTTTTGATCCTCGCTGGGTCGCTGCTCAAAACATATCAGGTGTGGCTTCACTTAATCGCAAGAACTTTACGGCAACCAGAATAAACATGCCATACTAGAGTGGGAGAGAGGGAGATAATGAACAGAACTCAAGAACAGCAATGCTCAATCTAGCAGTTTTTCATTCCTCTTGAGACACCTCCAAAATAAGGTTTTTGAACGCTTCATTTGCTTCTTCGGCTGCCTTAAGTCGTTGACCACGCATTCAACCCTTGATACTTGGAAACAAGAAGATCTCTTTGGCGGTTGGTTTTACGAATTTCTCCGAAGACTTCCATGAAAAAAATGATGGTGTTCCACTCTGAATTTACCGTCCTGCGTTGCTCAAGCAGAACAGTGGCTACATGACTCATTTGGTCAAAAAAAATCAGGTTGTGCTTCTTCCGCGAACAACTTTTGTTGGATTTGACTCGTCTTGGAATGTCCACAAGGTCGATAGCTGTTTTGTTCCCGGCTCCCGGATCATAAGAAGACTTCACCCGCTTGACCTGCCCCACTGGAGGCAGTTGTACCAAGTTCTCAATCTGCTCAGGAGAAGCATATGCCTAAATACAGCAGCCGGATGATTTATTTCAGAGGGAGCTTGAATATCTAGTGTAATGTCTATATCTTGTTGATGCGGAAATCACTGCACTTTGCAAATCCTCTTAGGCTGAGCAACAATTAATTAAACGAAAGCCTTTCACTTTCATATTGCGTCTACTTTTACGGCCCAATAAATGCTGAACAAGGACTAAAGGTTAAAGAGTTATGGCAATTGGCATTAGTTCAACATGAAGCTGCTTTTACTGCCCGAACGGTGGTTTTATGTCAACAATGCTAAGATTTACTATACACGCATATGTCTGTGTGTGCATGTGTGTGTGTGTATAATAATAAATTTCATCAAGTCACCAAGTTTCGTAATATGGCCAACACGTACGTCATTAATCTTCAGTTTTGAGCTAAATTTGATGAATTAGTGGCCAATGCATTGGACGAGCAAACAAAAACAAAACAAGCAGGCAAACACAGCCGGATGGACGGATGGACGGATGGACGGTTACGGATAGATCCGACGGATGGACGGTTGGACGGTTGGACGGCTGGACGGCTGGATGGCTGGATGCTTGGCATGGGGTGGACAGCTTGACGTACGTACATTTGGACAGCTGGAGGCATTAAGTTTGCTGAGACTGAGAAGCTCATGCCGAGAACTCGAAGACAGGCAGCTGACGACAGTGTAGCCAGGATATCAATAAAGCCAGCCGAAACGCCTAGCTAACGAAAGCCTCTAAGTCATCTACACACACACACACGCACGCACTTAAGCTCAGCTGACTGGCCGTGTCCTGTATTTGATTTCGGTTCAACAAAAAACACACCCACACACCATTGCAAGTTTAACTAAAATAATAAAAGTCAAACTGCGTACAAACTGGCTTTCCTTCTTAATGACAAGCACACACATGCCCATATATATGTGTGTGTGTGCGTGTGTGTGTGTGTGAAAGTCTGGTGAAAGTTTTCTGCAGACGAAAAAAGCCAGTCTGCATGTTGCTTGTTTAATTGATATGCTAATGGATCGAGTGTGGCAGGAAATGCACTCGTCAAAGACAATCTGCCAACAGTTTCGACTTTTCCACACTTTGTTAAAACCGAGGCTGAGTTTGGCAGATTCAAAACTTTTTGTTGATAGTTTTCATTGTTTCCCTTTGACAAGGCAGAAAAGTTAAATTCAAATTTCGAAAATGCTTTAAGAAAATTGTTTGATTTATGGAGAATTTAAGATGATATTTTACCGCAGCTCATGGGTTAACAGAGGGGTAGATCGTCAGAGGTCAGATTGATGGAATTCGAATGAACGCATTTCCGAAGCATAAGGTATATATATTCTTGATCAGCATGACTAGGCGAGTTGATATAGCCATGTCCGTCTGTCTGTGTATCTGTTTCTATGCAAATTAGTCTCCCAGACTTGGAGCTTGTAATTTGAATATTAGCTGAGATTTGAATTGCTTTGAAAATCCTTAAATTTAAGTAAAGTCCTTAAACGTAGTTTAAAGATGAATTTATTATGAAATGGTTTTGCCTTTGCTTCTTAGATCAAGTTGGAATCGTCGAAACATTAAGTTAGCCAAGGTTTGTAGAACGAACAATAGAATATTTGCCTACTCCCTTGCAATGACAGCTTTCAGCTGCTTCAAGGACTCGTATTGCCTGGCAGCCTGATAAATTTTGGCAGAAAGGATGCCCCATAGATCCTCAATTGGCTTTACATGGAAAGTTAAGGCTTATGTTATGCCCTGGAACTTGAATAGAAGTGTTATCCTGCTGAAATGTCCAGCTGTCACCTTGAAATTCTTCTACAAGCGCCATCAGCTTCTCTTCCATAAATTCCATAGATGTCCTGGTACAAAACAAATTGCAGACTTTCCATTGGAACTAGAAGCTGCCTAAGCCATAGGAGATCCACCGCCATGATTGCGCCAAGATTGCCAGGGATGTCGCAAATGTCTCTAGTATTGCTTGTGCTTGTGTTATTAAGGATGCATTTGATGGACTCAAAATCTTATTTACTCTTAGTTCGGTAATGATAAGGATTATTAAGGTATGCTTAATCTATTTGTGCTGATTAAGATACAACGCATAGGTCAAACGGTAATAGCTAGGATGCTGAAACGTTCACACATACTCTACGTTCACACCAAGTATCCGCCATCACCAAATTCCAACCGCAAGTGGGTCAAAATCGAAGTCAAAAACTATATGGAGGCAAAGGCCACCTAGGCTTAAGCTTTATACACAAATCACACTCTGTTGGCTATCTTTGCCTTATAAATCTTAGGGCAATGTTCAAATAAATGATGTTAGATGATGTGGAAATGACAAGGAATTTCTATATTTATAATTTTCAACATATTATTGATGTCATTAGTTAAGCTTGACTGGCTCGGAGGAGAACTGAAAGCGAGAACCCGGACATACTTCCTTATATTTGCTTATGAATTTTACAAGTCCTTTCAAATGTACTAACAACAAATTACCATGACATCACACATCGCACAACTAAGTCTCAGGACAAACAAAAGTTGTATTGTTATTGAAAAAGTTGAAAGTGAAAAAGAAAAAAACAAAACAAAATCCAGAGACGCGCACATTTTGCTCGTCTTCATACTTGCCAGGATTTGCTGGTTTCTTTTCATTGCCTTTAATTGTTTCTGTTTTCCTCGCTTTTTATATATATATATATATATATATATATATATATATATATATATATGCACTTTTGGGCTCTCAATTGTCATTTGTTTGCTGGCGCTGCCCTTACCTATTCCCATTCCCCACCCGCAACTCGTCGCTTTTCTTTTCGGACTATTTTATAATTAATTTTCATGCAAGTAATTAAAAATGCCAACGGCTTGCCTTGTCGCTGGCTAGTTTTGTTGTTGTTGTCGTTGGCAACTCTTCTATTGTTGTTGTTGTTGTTGTTGTTTGTGGCTGTTATGATTGCAAGGCAAAGAATAGCATCGCGTAATTAATTTCACGCACAACTAATGTAAAAAGGCTAACAAACACAATGTACGAGAGGGTGGGGAGAGCGAAATGCTCTATTCTCAATTGCTCGGAAATGTACAAGTGAGTTCGTATATCATCATGGGTCAAATTTACCAAGAAAAAGTTCCGATATGTATTTTGTTGCTGTTTGTTAAAACTCGACAAAGAATTGTAGAAATTCAGTTCTTGATTTAACCTGAATGTGATGTAATATATCATTTGCTTAGCGGAAACTCCATGAACTTGAGGTCGGTCAAACCCGATTGAAAAATTTGTACCTTTTCCCATTTTACACGCTGAAAATATTGATCTCACGCGAGTGCAGTTCACTAGAACAAGGCGGAAGTTCGCACTGTTAGAAAAAAGAAACTGAAATAAAACTCTATCATCTCCATAAGAAAGATGATAGTATTTCGATGGCTTATAGCTACGAAGGGAAGATCCATTTAAGCCAGCTTATAATACAGGTAAAGGCGCTCAGGATTTGTGAATTACTCAAGCAAAATGAATGCTAGCCAAGGATGTTTCGAGACATTAGAACTTTCAAGTTAAGCCAGTTCTTTTCCGAATCGGTCAGTTATATGAAAGCTATATGATAAAGTGATCCGATCGAAATAAACTTTGGTCAGCAGATGTAGAATCTTCTAAAACTTACATTTACCACAATTGGTTCACTTTGGATAAAAAAAACAACCAAATTTACAGTGCTAAGAGATCATTCCCAATCGGTCGAATATATGAGAGCTATAAGAAATAGTGATTCGATCGTAATGATTTTTACATATGAGCAGCTTAGAGCAGAAAGAAGCCTATATCAAAAATTACATGTTCATAGCTTTAAAACTAAGAGACCAGTTCGCATAGAAACAGACGGACAGACAAGATCAAGAATGATCAAGAATGATCAAGAAATAATATACTTTGAGAGGTCGGAAATGCTTCTTTCTCCCTCTTACCTACACTTCACAAACTAAATAAATCCTTGTACTATAGATACAAGGTATAAACATTGTATATATAATATTTTCCGGACTCATAAAGTTCTTTTAATACGAATTTCCCTCTAGAAGTTTTTCAATCTGGATAGGCTTTTGAAAGTTCTTTTTTACTTAATTCAAATCCGAAAATCTTTTACTTTTCGTGATTATTTGGAGAGTGCTTTCTTAAATTTCAACCAAATTTGCAAATTCCTGATCCAAACCTGAAATTCTTATATCAACGACGCCACCTTAAGTCCCAGAATTTGTATAACAAGAATTTTCTCGTTTAAGTTAAGTGCGCTTTCGAATCGATTTCTTCGGAATGTATTATATATTGCCAAATCAAACGAAATTCAGTTTGTAGTCATCTTAGGATGTCTTACGTCTGTTGACCAAATTTTATTCAGATCGGCCAACTATATAATATGACCCCCATATAAGCGATTTTCTTCTCTAATCGAGCAAAATTTAATCAGATTTTGTCCGAGGTTGATCAGGATCAGATCCTCGATCAGCATCAACACAAACAGCCGAATCTTTCTAGCCAAGCCCTTCGTCCTGTTGGTATGTTTATATGAATCCTAGACATAAAGATCTCCTAGACTATAACATTTGGAGACATCAGCAGCTTCTGGCAATTCTTGGCATTCCCATTTTAATCTTCCTCTTGGAAAGCTTAATAAAAACATTCCCGCAGATAATAAACTGAAATTCTTGAACGTTCGCGAAAAAAAAATGGCGGCCATTAATATTTGGCGAGTACCGTTAACATTTCATTTTGTGTTTGGCAAAGCGTTTCTCCTCGTTTTGTTCTTTTGCGGGCAAACATTTTAATTATGAGCGCTGCCTCTGCCTCTGCCTCTGCTTCTGTTGCTAGCGCAATGGCAAAACAAACGAAATGAACAAAGTCATATGTGCTGGGTGGGAGGGACAGGGGGGAGTGTGGTGCAGTGGTCGCAACTGAAAAAAGCACAAAAATGGACATGTGGCCGCGCATTTTGTGGTTGGCTGATGAAGAAGGAGAGGAGAGAGAGTGTGTGGGTGTGGGTTTGGGTTTGGAAGAGACGAAGATGACTAAGCCAAAGAAATGCCAACGGGCAGGCAGCCAGAGCCAGCGGTGCTAAGGTTGAACACGAAGAGTTTGAGAAGGGGGCCAGAGTGGAGAGGGGAGTGGATGCTGGTGGCATTGTTTGCAACCGAAATGACAACAAATACCTCGTATCCACAACACACTGACTCCAATGTTGGCAAAACTCAACGTTCCATTCACTTTATATCATGATCCATGGCCGACTATATTTAGAGTATATATATTAATACACGATCTGACCTTATACCAAATTGCGCAGCTCGTGTAGCGTCCTTCTTCTCCGCTCTCTCTCTTTCTCTCCTCAAGCCAACAGCAAAGTGCTCCACCAGCGATGAGTATGAAGCCCACGATCTGATTTCGTTGATGTAGTTGAGGTTTCGCTCGCAGAGAGGGTGGAGGTTAGGCTTAGAACTGTCTTCTGTCCAGTCACATTCAACAAGGGTGACGCTGCAATCCCTAGTTGTTTCTTCGCAAAGTTGTTGCGATTCAGATATAGTCGAATATGATGAGGATCGTTGATCTCCGTTTACAGTTTTCGGTCCAGATCTACTTTAGCAGGGCTGTTCTTGATGACGATGATTTCGTCATCTAAAAATACCATGGGGATAAGATGACTACTGGGTTAACATGTAAACATGTATCTGTACGATGCTTATCTGTTTGTAGAGGATCAAAACAGTATATCATATTGATAATGCTCTCTTCTTTTTTATAGAAATTCATTCAAATTGCTTTAACCAGAACGGGTCTCCCATCAAACTGGGCCATGGAGTTGATTGAGCATCGTCTAGGAGGAAAAGCCAAAGGAAAATTTGCCAATGGCAATATCATTAAAAATTCGAGTCATTCGTTGTTCTCCGACATCCATGGATAAAGTCACCCTCGAACTGGCATGAAATGAGACTCCACACGTCTCCTTATGGGCTGAAAGTTAGTGTGAAGTTTTGTAAGACAATTGTTCACTTCAGAGTATTCTATTGGGATTGAAATGATAGAAGTTCGTTTGCACACGCTCAGGCACCATAATCAGTTATATATCCTTAATATATCCTTTGGTTTGTAAGACCAACAGCAGAACCTCTCTGGTTCTCTATCGCATAGATATTCATACTTATATTGATCTTGATACCTTAAGGAGTAAATGTAGCCCAAGATTGGTGGTGGAGTCTTATCCTGAGAAGCTTATGAGTCCCAAGGACTGTATTTGAAACTTTGAAACGCATATGAAAATGCCATCAAGTATTCTTCATACTTTATAACCAATGTGCGGCTGCATGATATGTGTGTGTTGTGTTGCTGCTGTGTACATACGTGTGTCAGTGTGTGTGTGTGTGACATGTTAACGACGGCGCTCAAATGACTTTTGTGCGGTTTAAAACCAAACCAAACCCACAAGCACAGCAGCGGCAGTCATCGTCAATCCCACTTCTTCCGCTGCTGCTCCTGCTGCTGTTGCCAACTCGTCTCCTATTAACCTCCAGCCTTGGTTCCGTTTTTCTATTGCTCCTCCTCCTCGCTGGCAGTAGTAGCATTTTTCAATTTTATGGTTTCCAGATGAAGTGCGTTCGACCGTAAGTAAATGCCAAGTCCTCTACTCCCGCTGCCCCTCGAATCGTGCCTCTTTAACCCCACCGTGGCAGCCGCGTCAGCTGCAGCTGTCATTGTTTAGCTTTTAGCTGCAGTCCAGCCTTTGTGCCTCCTCTTCAGCTCCTCCAGCTTCACTATGTGTGTGTGAGTATGTGAGTGTGTGTGAATGGCACGCATAAAGTTGCATTTGTTTTTGTGGCTTTTGGTGGACTCGCTGGACCTGGTCAGGCCTGCACTGCTAAGCCATTGATTTTTTGTTTAGCCTGCCAGGTCTGGCCGGGCACGTTATGAGTTATATATGGCACCTGCTTCGATGGCCATCCGAATCATGTAGAAACTAACATGATTTGAAAACTGAAAACTGAAAACTGAAAAAACAAATACAAATAGCAAGCCGCGCTTTTCACTATAATTGAGAAGCCTGAAAGATCATACACAGTGTACGTGAGTGTGTGAGTTCTATACATATGTGTGTGCCCATGCCTGTGCCCGATTAAAAGCTGCATTTGTATTTCCCGGCCATTGTTTATTGTGTTCGTCGGATTGGCTTAATTTTAATTCGACGATAGAGATGAAAATTGAACTTCAGCAAAGGCTAAGACTTTATCAATGCTGACCATGTGGGGCATGCTGCATGTTGATGAGGACAAATCAAGGAGCTCCATTAACATTAATTCCATTCATTTAGGAATGGCAGATAGCTCGGAAATGCCACGATATTTCTCAATGGACTTTTTCCCAGACGTTTCTAAACTCCTACTAAAAAGCATATGAAGTTGGACAGAAAGAGATTTAAAACATTATTGGCACCTTCCTCTTTCTTTTCGCTTTTGGCAAGCCTTTTATACCCTCTACGTTTGTTCACCGAATTTGATCAGGAGCGGTCTCCTATATGATATAACAGCTTACTAGGTACAGGTTATCTTACTGTAGCGTTCTTATTTGTCTTTGTGTCGAGTTTATAAACTTTCTGCGCAACAAATAATTTAATTTTTTACTTAAATACATTGCGGAACAGCTCAAATAATTACTTATGCTACCTGAGCCAAAAAACGAATCGACGTAGAAAGTCGAGCTATCAAACCAGAACTTGATTTCAAAGTATATTATGTAAAAGAAATTAACGCGAATTAATAAATACAAACATAAACAGGCTTTGTATACCAAAGAATATTATAAAGATAAAAATAAAGCAAAAATTAAATAATGACAAAAATATAATTCGACCAGCTCCCAATTCTAGGAGCGACTGAAGTCGAATGATTCCAATTGAATGATTCCCATTAATAGTCGCAAATTGACGAAGGCAAAGCCTACTATGAGCAATTTTTTATGAAATTTCAAATCTTACAAAAAGGCAAGGCCTACTAGATAACGTCAGTTGGTTGTCTCTGTTTAGCAATTTGTAGGGAATACTAACATTAAGGGGAGAAAATAGCTACACATTTCTGAGGTGGTTTGGTGCAAAAACCAAAATTGGGAAAATCTCTAGAGATTATAAGAAACTAAAATATTGTAGAGAAGTTCCTTGTCCAGGGTACATCTCTCTGTCCAGCCAGGGCCGCTTACTGTGAAATTTGTTATGTGCCAAGACAGCTGAGGCGAGAGTGAAGGCAAGTTTGAGCCCATGTTAATATAGGGGGGAGGTTTTACTAAAATCTCTAGAGATTTGATAAAGTGTATGTATAAATTTATACGTTGAATTTATACGTTCATTTGTGAACATTAGTATGAAAATGGAAAAAACTCAACAGCTACCAGATTGGTTTCCTTCTTAAAGCGTTTTTTAGGTGTTTTGAGGGTTCAACAAAAGTGCCTACTGATTGCAAATCCGAGCAAATCTCGGTCGACAATTCAACATTTGCAAGACCTCAAATCTAGTAGGCAATGCAGGGCCGGTTGAACTGTAGCATCCAAAAAGTAAAGGGGGAAGACAGGTGCGCAGCAGAAGCCTTTGCCTTGTCGTCATCCGTCTGTGGCCTCTGGCTCAGGATGGGTGATTAGAGCACCTCAGCACCGGCTGTCTTTTGATTCCTCTTGACGCACTGACAACACGCTTGCAACACTTTGTGACCTTTTTATAGTAGAGTGAACGAGTATATTGTATTCTGATTTACACAGCCATAGTTTCCATTGAATTGTCATCGATGGTAGATGGACGGCTTACACCCTTGCAGATGTGATTTGTTCTTCCACTGGGTGTAGTTGGAACTTCCGCCTTACTGGCATCATCCAGCGCAACGGTTGGTTGGTTGTGGTTTGCATCGGCTACTATATATAACCTTATGGCTTCTATCAGTATGAACAACTTTAGTACGTAAGACTTTTTGTTGTTTCTCGATTGGCAAGTACTTCGGCATAAGAGAAATGTGGAAATCACCGATATCAAATTTTGTTTCCCGATCCCAACGTTGCTCCAAACCACTTGACACTCACTCACACACATACCCACGCACACACACACACACACACACACACACACACACACACACACCTACACACACACACACACAACCTTGATAAGCGCCTGTAAGTATGCAACAGAAACCTTAATGCCACTCTACGCATTCTGCTCATGAAAATGCAATAAAAACTACATTACACTAAATTCTCATATTTTGTTGTCGCTGCTTTTCTTTTCGTATGTTGGAAAAGGGGTAGGCAGAGGGGGTCGCTGCTCCGACAGGCAACAATAAATTGCAATTCCAAGTCACTTAAATTGCAACAAATAACAGGAGGCAAGCCTGACAGCCAGGACACTGGCAGATCTGAGCGGGTAAAGAGGTGACAGAGGCGAAAGAGGGGCAGCCCAAAAGGCAGACACGAACTGTGTAGAAGCCGTGAATTGTCACAACCTGTGGCAGCAGTCACAAGGTGCGGTCGAGGATGGTGCAACGGATAAACAGGACTCAGTCAGGGCAGCTGGCCTTCAACAGTACGATATCACTTCAGGACGACTCTTGGGAGCTTTGTTGTAATTTTAGCCAAAAATTTACTTGCTGCCAGGCCATTTGGTTTATGTGACTGTCAGCCATCACCAAGTCCAAGTCCCCCCCTTGCCCTTTTCAGAATTGCTTGCCACTTGTCAGAAGCGGCAACAACAAATAGTGTCAACTCTGGCGCTGCATGATATTTGTTGTTGTTGTTAATGTCATTTATTACAAGGCGAAATTTTTATGAAAAACTTCTCTGATTTATTTTGATTAAGAATTATGTCTCGCTGTTGTCGTTGTTGTTATTGTTGTTGTTGTTTTAGTTGTAGTTATTGTATTTTATATCGTTTTTTCGTGCTGCAAATTAGTTGTCTGCGCTTGTGGTAAGCCCCCTTCTGTTGCAAGAACAAGCTGAAATATTAAGATATTAGCCAAAGGCTGTAAAATTTTATTAAAATGTGCATTTGCTTTTAGCGTCCGCAAAAAAACGAGCAGCGAAGCGCATTAAGAATGCATTACATGCAACCCCACAAGAGATGGTCAACAGAAGCTGCCACAAAAAACCACGATGTTGGTTAGATAATGGATAATGGTAATGAACCGCCATGGATGGCAGGCTGTAGATTAAAGATCAAGTTTGCTACACTATCTTAAAGATGTCAGAACGAAAGAGCGTGAGCTGAAAAAGAGACCGTTCCAGATGCTCAGCTAAGTCATGGGTGACAGTGGTTCGTAGCCTCTCGGCTATGCTCAGCTTCACCATTACCTGTCCCGCAAAGATGTCAACGGCATCCCACTTCTGCATACTTTCAAACCCCACTGCCGCCAGGTTATGATGTCTCACAGGTCTTCCAATAACTTGTTCCATGGCTCTTCTTTGTAATAAGAGTAGTTCCGGCTCCGCCTCGTGCTTGAAGCGGTGCAGATACTCCCCGAAACAGCCATGCCAGCTAAGGATCTGTGTCAGAAAGAAAATATCCTGTTAAAACTTCCGACTCAGCCAAACGTTCTGGTCTGGGCATAGCTTATCCCATCTCGCCTGCCACCTAAACACGCTCCTTCTTCTAGCGTCTTGACAGGTGCCTGCCTAGGGTCTGTGGGTCCAATCCTCTAGTCGTTTAGTAGGTCTCATTGCCTTCGATGGCCTCGGATAGTCATTAGACCTGCCATTACTAGTGCCGCCTCATTCGAGTTTGTACGGAAACCGCTGCATATGCGTATTACGCTGAGTCGCTGCGGGCTCTCGTAGCCTCTCATGTACGATCTTACGTCCTTACGTGCCTACATTCAAAAGTATATACATACATATGCATAAATAATGCTCACCTTGGTTGTTCGGATAAATAGAAAGTTTTCCATCGTAATATATTTTGCTTACAAAAATTTGAGTTTCTCAATCAGCCTTTGGCTTAGCGCCAACACAAGTGATGTGAAACCAATATAAAAAAAAATACCAAAAAGTGCCAAAAAAAACAATCGACTGACGCTACAAAGTACAAATTTAATATATCGATGAGACCATCGATAGTTTTTCAGCTCTGCCAAAATATCGCTTGCGCAATGTCAACATTGTATTGTCCTCGCCAAGTGCGCGTTCGTTTTATTTTAAAATAAACAATTAGAGTGCATTATACAGATGTATATTATAATTAAACAATTCCCGGGAAAGCGCGCTATATGTGATTGCTCAAATTACAAAACGGGCCAACGGTTTAACATCGAAATCGAGCATGTGTAAATTGTTCCTGGGCTTGTGGCTGTGCCGGCATAAATTGCTGCGTCTTGTGCGTAGATTAATTAAAAGCTAAAGAAGTAAATACAAGCTGTTATTATATATGTAGCTTATAGTATGTCCAATTCTTGTATATAGTGAATCTATGTTCAGGATAAATTTTTGTTTGGCAGTTTTTTGTTGCCAGGAGCTCCTCGTGAGAGAAAAATAAAGCAAAGGAGCTGCAAAAGCAAAGCAAATGTACGTTTGTGTTTGCGTCTTCTGCATAAAGTTTTGAGCGGCAGTTTTTTGTAGCTGCAAAGCAAAAGCAATTGAGCGTGGTGTTTCGTGTGCGTGTGTGTGCGTTTTATGATTAGCCACGAAGATCAGGAAGTGAAATAGCAAAGCACCGTTGTAGAGTGCATTTTTGTTTTGTTTTTGTGTTTACATTTTAATGCAAACATGTATGAGCAGAGTGCAAATACATTAACAGCTTTTTGTTTGGATTCAAATCGAGCAGAATGTGCTGCTGCGTTGCAAATTCAACAGCGAAAGTGAGGTAAGTGAATCAATCAAGCTTATTAATATTATTAACAGGTGTTATTTATAAATAATAATATTGACGAATGTTACAATCTTGATTCTTATTGATTTATATTAACACAAATGCTTCATCGCTATAATTATACTCGCACTTTAGTAGATTATATGGCACCTTTACTATCCATATCTCCCATTTATTGCCATATATATAAGTTAATATATTTGAGAACTGTAATTCTTTATTGCATAAATCGAACTGAACTCTAAGTGCAAAATATTCTTATTTGAACGCTAGTCCTGTCTCTTAAAGTGCTGACCCCGCCCTCCAGCGGGTGGCCAGCGCATAAGAACGTTGCTGACCAAATTTTTTGCAGATCGAACGAAACGAATGTGTGAACATGTACCGACATATAGGGCATGATCGACGGCGTTGAACTGTCGTTAACCTGATGCGTTACCTCTTCCCTGGCTAAGATGATGGCCGTCCCAGGACTTATTAATGGCGATCCGCAGAGAAGGTGATTTTCTGGTCCTCACGCGGCTTCGATGTAGTTTCCAAAGATACGAGTCCAATGATTACTGCTGGAACTGTAGCCAAGGAAGATGGCAGGCTTTCATCTGTATTCTTGGACTATCCATATCCCCGATTTGATTATTTCTGCTTCCGCTGATTTAATGTATTCAATAGATCAAGTCTTGTTCCTATAATTTTGGAGTTTTCGTTATATCAGTGCTGGCATCTGTAACCTTTTACTATCAATTTCTCCGATGTGCTTGATTTTAAATCTAATCTAATTCTGCTAAATTTTAAATCTTTCTTATATAATGCAAGGGGATTTAGATGATGATGGAAATATGCTTTGATAATTTCCCAATCAGCCTTCAAAAGCAGCGTCGCCGTGAATGATAAAGAACTATCTATTCCGATTTTGATTGTTTTCGTTTAACTTGTGACCTTTTGCGCATCAGTGTGCTCCATCTGAATGCGAAATTGTAAATTTCTTTATATTTGTCAAGCCAATTGAAAACTTTGCCGCAACTTTGTGTTGATTTAACACCCTGCCTGCCAAGCACACACACATACATACACACACAGACAGACACGTATGTAAAAACACGAGCTTGGAAAAGAAAAGGAACGCACAAAGTCAGTCAGGCAGAGCCTGAGACTGGGACTGGAAGTGGGACTATCATTGAGCCGGAGGACTCCCCCCGAGGGAGAGAAAACTTTTTCTGCTGTCCCACACAAAGGAGCTGGCACATAAATAAAGAATTGTATGGTAAATGGCCTCTAACAACAAACACATAAAAAATACAAAAAAAATACAACAAAAAACACAATACAAAAGTTGAAGAATTATTTGAAAAGAAGAAGTGAAACAATAAGCAGCATTGGCAGTCCACAGGAGCCGGGGCAGGCGACCAATCCAATATTGGGGGGGTGGGGGTTTGGGTGGTGAGTGGGGGGGTTCAATGTTGAATGGAGAGTGCCAAGTGACCACACAGTGATTTACGCTCATGAAATTGAGTTGTGGCGCAAATTATTTATGAACAAAGCGGACACACAGGAATAACAAACAACCAACAAAACAACAGACTCAAACTTTGAATGCAGAGGGTGACAGAGCTCAACAGATAGATACCCTGTAGTGGGAGAGCATTCCAAAGTGATACAAAGGAGTGGCTCAATTAGGACAGCAGTTGAACAGGAGAGAACAGATTTCATTAACGAGATTCAAAAAACCTTAACACTAGCATTAATGCGAAGCCCATATGGTCCATCTTTAGCAAATTCTAACTGCAACTGAATCAAAATCGAGGTCAAAGGTTTTATGCAGGCAATTCTATCTATATTTAAACACTCAAGCCCAGTCACACCCTGACAGAAGCTGACTGAAATATTGATTTACCTATATCCAAATCACCTCACATTAGAGTAGTTCGAGTGGGCTCCATTCTCTTTGCGAGATGCAGGGCATGTGTATCACAGTCAGGACAACAAGGAGGCGCCAACGAGCGTTGTAATGGACCTGCAGTTATATTCTAACCGAACGTACTACAACTTGGAACAATATGCAGGCGCCGCTGGTGAAGTCCAAGAACTGCAAATGGAAATGTGGAGAGCTGGCTGCTGCGACTGTGAAGTCACAATTGCCGGGGCCCCTTCTGTGGACAGCTTAGTGGCCTCTCGCTGTGTCGCCTTCGGCAAAAACTTTGAGCGAAATAATTTATTAGCGGCAAACGAGGAAAAGTTTTATGAAAACTCAAAACGAAATACAACAACGAGTACAACAACGCTGCCCCTGCCCAGCCCCATTCCCAGTTAGCATTGTCAGTTTGGTGTGCTTTGTTAAATATATTCTGACTTTGTCAAACAAAGTTCAAGCAGCGGAATGTGA
This sequence comes from Hirtodrosophila duncani, assembly GCA_037043425.1. Classification (NCBI taxonomy): domain Eukaryota; kingdom Metazoa; phylum Arthropoda; class Insecta; order Diptera; family Drosophilidae; genus Hirtodrosophila; species Hirtodrosophila duncani. Next base: position 1,391,212 of record JBAMBM010000823.1, on the reverse strand, counting down.
GTGCGCAAATTTATTTACTATCGTGTTATTTTTATAAAGAACAAAATATACTTACACTTCCTACAGGTATATTAGGGTATGATGACTTTCGACATCAAGCTGGTAATTCTTTGGAGATGAAAACAAATGCTTGTGGTTTACAGCTTACAACCCAGCAGAATGCTGCCTCTCTCTCTCTCTCTCTCTCTCTTTCTCTCTCTCACATAGAATAACATCAGTGTACGATATGCTAATGTCTCTGCTTATATATATATTTTTTCAACAGTTCTTATTCCATCTTAATGAAATTCCGAAGATCGAAGTGGAAGATTTCGAAGATCGAAGTAAACCGAGATTTAGCTAAATCTGACAAAAATTCTGGGAGTTATATGCACTTTATCGATTAGGGAGGGGGTTGTGAAATTCTAAAACAAATTTGATCTGACGCTTCACAATGGGAGTCTATAAACCAAATTTGGTAAGCTCTTATAGTCTCCGAGATCTATTTGTTTATACGAACGGACAGACGGACAGGGGTCGATCGACTCGGCTGTTGATGCTGATCAAGAATACATATACTTTACGGTGTCGGAAATATATCCTTTTGCCTGTTACATACATTTGCACGAATACAATCAATATAATCGCTTTCTCTTCTAGAGTACGAATATAAGAGAGGCATTTATTTATAAGGCACTGAAAGTAATCTCATTTACAATAGAATGGCATGAGAGAAACTTTAAATTATAAGCAAACAACGAGGGGCACATTGTCCTCATCGACGAGAACCATATTGCCAACAGACAGATTGGCATGCGCCTTAGCCCATTTGACTCATTGATATAGTCGTGTAGCCAGAAGGGCTGATTGATGCCAGTAACACGTCTCCAGCGCCCTAAGTGATCCAGTTTGTCATCTTCGATTGGATATTCTGGCAAAGCTCCAAGGTGTCCTGGTGTCAGCGCGCTCAAGTCACTAGGATCAGACGAGAGTGTCGCCAGTGGATGGGAATTGAGAACTGCCTCCTGTGGTGAGCTCTTCAAAGGTAAGACGAGCAATCATCAGGGTGCGGTTCATTAGACCTTTCGCACTCCTGACAGCTGCTTCCCCCCATAGACCGCAAAAGTGTGGTGCCCTGGGAGGTGCTTGAATAGAAATAACTGCAGCTCCTTCGGTTGGTAGCCCGCGTCGGGCAATCATTTTCTTTAATGCAGCAAGGAATGCATCCGTGGATAAATCAGATACCACCTCGATATGTACTCCCTTGCATGCAAAACATACAAAAACGGCATTTTAGCTTTTTATCAGTCCTCTGCCGCGGATGCGAAGATATGTATTGATTGAACCATCATCTGCTGTTGCAGCCTTGGCTTGTACCGCACGCAGTGAACACATGATCTGACTAGAATTGTTGCCATAGTAGGCCAACTAGTATTTTGGCGCCAGCATGGTAGTTTTCCGATGAAGGTGCTCCATATATCGTCTGACGAATTCATCTTTGCTTGGTAGTAGTATTGGGTGCTTGACCGCTTCGGGAACATCTGCTAGCTAGAGACGTCCTGCAACTTTCAACAGCAAGTATCCAGCAGTACGTTGTAAAAATGGATTCAGCAGCTTGCAATGGCTGGACACTTTTTGACCCTTCTGAAGAGTGCGTATTTCCTCAGGAAAGTGTTGTAATAGTAATAGTAAAAATAGTAAATTGGAGTATTGCGTTTTTCAAAAAAATTTGTTCGATTTTTATTGATTTATGAATTTGCTTCTAATTATACGATTGTATTTCTATTTTCTCTTTTAAAAGTTCTCAGTCTAACCCAACTTTGCCTTGCAAATGGCTGCTCTCAGGAGGCTGCCATGTGTATTGCCATAGCGGACGAGCCCTGCTATAGACTCAGCACATTTTAAGGCCAAAATCATCGATATCGATATAATTTGGAAAGGGTATTCAGGTTGCGACTAGGCCAAACGTTATACATTTGCTGGGCTTTGTTTTATTTTATATTGAATTTGGCAACTGCACAAACAATTTCCTTGCCCCGGCCCCTGCCCCTGCCCCAGCGCGATGGCTTATTATTTATGAAATTTATGAAATTTGTTTGGCCAAAAGTTTTCCGTGTTTCGACACAAAGAGACACACAGTTTGTATTGCCTCATTCACATCACGCATACGCAGTGTGGAGCTTCTGTTGAGAAGTTGTCGCCTTTGCCTACATATGTAGCTATAATTGTCGGCGTTGCTTAGCAAAATGAAAAACTTCAAAATGGAAATCAAACCCCACTCGATAAGCATTTAAGGTATTCTATGCAAATGAGCATTGGGAATGGGAATGGGAATTTCTCATGATAATACGGCCATAATGAGCGGCATTAGTTTTCCCCCAACCACACACAGTTGTTGTCGTTGTTGCCAGATTGTGAGCTATCGGTATTGTATGCCAATTAATTGAACATCATTTAAGATGAAATATATAATTACTATAATTAAAACCAGTTCTCAAGTTGCCCTCGCATACGCAATAATCATTCAAGCATTGTATTCAGCAGCACCAGCGGCTTTAAGCTGAGAGCAGAGATGTCAGTGAAAATTCACACATCCACACTTGCACTGGCAGCCGTACTCTGGCCTGTATTTGCCTTTGCCAAGCCACATGAGATAATCGGGCAGATATCTTTGACGCTAATTCTGGTTAAACATTTATCAGAGCAAATCAACTATGGGTTTGAAAACATCATAATCTGAAGAAGACTGAAGGAAATTTTAATTTCTGATTAGTGTTTGACCAAGTTTTCAAAATCCTACTATATACCACCATATGAATATTATGTGTATTTTTATGTTAATTTTGATGCCGATCAATCGCAAAGCGCAAAGCACGGGAGTTAGATGTTTTATAACCTCAATTAACACTGAAGATGGATTCCCGTTTGAACTGTGATTCAGGATCGTCAGCACAGAAAAAACCAAATCGAACCAACGCCATAACCATGACTCTAGAAGGAACAATGCACAGTTACCACAGTAGAGATGAAAACAGCTTCAAAATATGCTAGCAGTGACAGACAGAAATAAGACATAAAGAAGAGTAAGAAAACAGAGGTAATAGTAAAGAGAGAGAAAGAGAGAGAGAAACAGAAAATAAAGCTGAAAAACTGAAAGAGAAGTGCAAAGTGAGAGATGTTGGGAAGAAAAAAAGATATGAAACAATGAGAGGAAAGAGCTACAGAGAGCTAAGACGCAGATAGAGGAAGCAGACAGAGATAAAAGAAGCTACAGAAGTGGCAAAGAAAGAGAATAAGTAGAAGTAGGCGGGCTCTCCCTTACTCTGCCTCTCCTCATACTTCTGAAAATTAACTATTATCTGGAAGAGAGCCTGGATGACAGCTAGCCGTCAATTAGATTTTGGAGCAGTCTAAAAGCCGGAGCAAGGTCATCGTCATCATTATGTAAAGTACTAGCAAGGTTGTGAGATTTCGGGAGATTTCGGCTGAAGATGAAATAGATCTGTAGCACAAAGATCAACAATGTCTTCTTAGCTCAGGTCAGGGTGGTGTCCTCTTCTATAGAGCTACAGAGAGCGAGCGTTCCCTATGTGCCGAATTGTGGAGACCATCACAACAGAACAGCACACCTCTCCAACAAATCTTGTGCCTCTAGATCTGTGCAGGGTTCCCACTGAGGTGGCATTATTCCTAGGCCAATATTGAACAGCATTCAAGCTCTTGGCTGAGACTATATTTGATAAGTTAAAGATCATTTTCACCCAGACTCATACCAAAGAACTCTGCTTCTTTAACTCCATATAGAGCCTGCACATACATATGAAATTATTTAATATAATATTTAATAGATGTTGAATAATATGCAAGTTGACTAATTTCTAGAGGTCTAATATATGGCATATTATAAATATGATACATATGCATACACATATATATATATATATATACATAATCACAATATATCTGTAACTAGGAGTCTTGCAGGCTAAGCTAATAAGTTGAATATGTAAAATATCAACTTCTACTTGTTCTTCGCTCTGATTAGCATGCGAACATATCGCAAAGAACCCGTTGGCCCTGGCACAAAAGTCTTCCACAGTATGCCCTTAAAGTAGCCTATTTCCTGGCCATACTTGGATTGAAACGTTCCAAACAGGTTGCTGTTGAAGAACATAGGGGAAAGTTAGTCATCCGTAAAATATTTGGGAATAGAACACCTCGTCACTCACCTCTCGAAGCACTCACGTCCGTACCACCAGGCCCCCGCATGGGTTCTGGCACAGTTCTGGCCATTGTCATCGTTGTCCTGGTCGAATGTGGTGAACTTCTTGCCTGAATGATACCGCAACGAGTCCCCCGCATCACCCTTGTATGTTCCCAGGACATACAGCAAGTATTTCTCGGACTCGCTGCCAATGCTGAAACGATCGTAGAGGGCGAATCGCTCTTCCTTCGTTTGGCTGCGCATTATGATGAGCAGCTCGTAGTCTCCGCTGTTTGTCAATCGATTCAGCTTATCCAATCCAATGAAGAACTCCGAGTTGAGGGAGCCGAAGCCAGCCTTGTAGTTTTGCCAGTCGCGATGAAAGTCCTCGCTACCATCGAATCTGTAGGCAATCTCCAGCCAGCCGCCTTGATGCACGTTCTGGTCGCAGTTCACATAGAAGGGTTCCACATCCGGGGCAATGCGTATGCGAACCTGGCCATGCTTTTGTTTCCAGCAATTGCGGGGCGTTTCATCAGCGGGCGGACCCGCCGGCTGGGGTACGGATAGGATGGCGGGTTGCGGTTGAAAGCTGGAAAGGAGCCCACTTTTCAATTCACCAATATTCTTTTAATCCTGGCAACTATTCTTAGTATCATAGCAACATTAATCGATCTATGAAATCGCTACTTGATTACATTTACTAATACGTACATTCTCGCTCCGATTTCCGCACCCAAATCTTGGTTCTTGTATTCATTGATGAGCTCCTGCAGTTCAGCGAGATCAGATTTCAGTGTGTGAAGCTCATCGGTCATGTGTTGAATGCTGTGAAGTGAAAGTGTAACCTTAACTTAAGTCCAAATGAAACTTCTTCTTACCGTGCTGCCAGACCACCCAGGGTGCTTAGTGGACAACCGCCTGGATTCTAGAAACACACAAATCTAAGCACAAACTGATGAAAGTCACACAAGGAATAGCTCACATTGTCCAACTGAAATGGCTCCAAGGAGTTCTGCATTATCACAGGCAAGGGCTTCTCTGGCATCGGATGGGTTGTGGTGCTCAGACAGGCCAAAGCAGTGACCAGTGCTTCCAGCGTCATGCTGCCAAATCAAAATCAGCTTCCGAACGCAAACAGCTACAAATGGCGACTGCAACGTCGACTGCAGCATTGGAAATGCTGTAAGCCCGCTCCATCTCCACGCTCCACGCTGCTTAGCATACCCGTTTGCAATGCAACTGCTGTTGCTCGTTGTCGCTGAGCAATGAGAATCGAAATCGGAATTGGCATCGGCACACTCACAGAAAAGTTGTAAGATTCGCATATGGGATTCTGTCTAAACTCTAAATTCTAATTAGAATCCAGGGCAGACTATTTGAGATCCTCCCAGCCCTAATAAAAGCTACATTTTGAAAAATATTTGACCACAATTTGGCATATATCAACCCGATCTTGCTCTCATTTTCTCTGAGTGCAGCGTTGATATCGTTGAAATCGCATATAATTGCTGACCTTTGCAGCTGCTGTCTGTTCCACCTGATGCCAACCAGATCCACATGGCTCTAGTCAGTGTTTGCTGTGAAGCTGAACGGAGGCGTAATGTCGCAAACGCTGCAACTGGATGCTTTGGTCACCATGCTGGCCTGTCTGACCACAACGCACAATGATTTTGGTGGCTCTCTGATGCTGCCCGCTGTGGATAATGTGGTGAGTGCGAAGAGATTAGAGAAAGTTACTGCTCCAATTAGCACTTATCCGTCAGACCACAGCCAGTTGCCCCATCTCGGCCTTAAGTGGCCTCACCAGTCGCCTGCAAACTCTGGGAAAAGACATTGCCAGTGTTCGGGAACAAGTTGGCAATCTGCAGGAGCAGCTGGCGGACTTGCGTCGCTCCGGTCCTGCAGTTGCCCCACCGGCCGTGGGCCTGGGTCCAGTGCCACACAGCATTGGCTCCCGTTTGTAAGTAGAATCATGTGTTCAGTGTCCATGCGTCCACTCAGAGCATCGCTTGCGTTTTAGTCTGGATGTGGAGCCGCAGCTGCTGGCAGCCCTGTCACCGGATATTGCCGGCAGCAAAGAACCGACCACACCCCTCAACTGCCTCAAGCAGCAGCAGGGCGTGGTGCGATTGCGTCCGCGTGCCAATGTGGAGCCCTTCTTCGTGTTCTGCGATAATAAGACGCGCGACGGCGGCTGGACTGTGGTGGCGAATCGCTACGATGGCAGCGAGGACTTCAATCGCAAGTGGGCGGACTATAAGATTGGCTTTGGAGAGCTCAACACTGAGTTCTTCATTGGCCTCGAGAAGCTCCACCAGATCACCAATAGCGACAACTGCGAGCTGCTCGTCCAGCTGCAGAATCGTAAGCAGGAGCTGCGCTATGCCCTCTACGATCAGTTCAGCATTGGCCCCGAGTCGGAGCAGTACAGATTGAATGTCGTAGGTAACTATCAGGGCGATGCGGGGGACGCCCTGAGTTCGCACACGGGCAAAAAGTTCAGCACCCTAGATCAGGACAACGATGAGAGCGAGGCGAACTGTGCAGCAGCCCAGTCGGCGGCCTTCTGGTATGGCAGCTCCTGCACCTTGAGGTAGGCATGTCGAGCTGCACCAAACGTCAGTGCAGGGCCTAAACACAGATCTCTTTCAGCAATCCCTTTGGCCTTTATCAGAGGCTGCTCGAACGCGATGTGGATGGCTACAAGGGTATTTTATGGCGTGGCTTTCTCGACGGACCCAAGGGATCGCTGAAGCTAATGCGCATGCTGGTGCGTCCACGTGCCAGTGCCAGCCAGGGGGGCTCTACATAACTATGGGAATGGGAGCCACCTTTGGATAACTCTAAAATAAATGAACCAAGTAATTCTTCCGAGTACACATATAGATAATAATTATATTCCTTAGATAAGCCCAGCATAACACATAACATAAGTATATATATGAAATATTCAAATTGTCGGATTAATAGGAAAACGCAGTTGATTAAATTTAAATACAAATCTAAATACGATTATTCATTAACAATTCCGCTGTGCCCCGTGTGTGTGTGTAAACTAGTTTTAGACCTCGTTCAGGTTGTCGCCCTCCTCTGTTGCCGCTGTTGTTGTACGTCTGGTTGTTGTTGTTGTGGGATCCTCATAGCCCCTGACCACCAGAGCATCGCCAAACACTGGCTTGAAGAATAGCACAAATCGGGAGTAGCGACGCGCTGAGTTCTGAACGAAAAATAATCAAAATCAAGATCATAAATTCTATTATATTTTTCATAATTTCATTATTTCATAATCAAACATGACGTAGGAGGAACAAATCCACATCCCAATAGGTCAAGATTTCCAAAATCAATTATATATAAAAGTGAATGTGAATGTCCGTCTGTCTGTCTGTCTGTCAATTCGTCGTGATTAGCTTGCAGTTGGACTATGGGGTAATGGCTTCTTAGTGCTCGCCCAGCCCATTAACTATACCTTGTGTATTCCGTTTGACCTGTGCGTTGCTGCGAAGTCAGCCGTTACCAAGAACTAAATGCGGTTGCCAATTTAAAACCCATAAAATAAAAGTTTAAATTATTTTTAAAGCAAGCGGGAAATGAACATTGAACAGAAGAAGAATCAATGCCAATTAAGTAGAAAAATGAGAAGGGACTACTGAAGCCAATCAATAAGCCCATAAAATAAAAGTTTAAAAATAATAAAAGGCTAAGATAATTCGAGCAGCTCTGAACTGCAGAAGCCACTGAAGTCGAATGATTCGAATAAACGTGGTCCTCCAAACAATAGTCGAGAGTTTGCAAAGGCAAAGCCTACTGTGAGCATTTGTAGATGAAATTTCAAATCTTACGAAGAAGCAAGGACTACTAGATGACATCCAATTGGTTGCCTTTGCTAAGAAATTTGTAGGAAATGGGAACATTTGGAAAGTGAAAGACATTGTTTCAAGGCGAAGCTCTACTCTTCTGAGTTAGCTTCGGCACAAATTCAATAAAAAGGAAGGAGGAAGGCTAACTTCGGGTACCCGATCCTTATATACCCTTGCAGAACTATAAAAAGGAACGAAAACTTAACCCCAAATTACAAGTCGATAGCTTGTAACCTCAGAGACTAGTTCGGACACACAGAGAGACAGAAGAACATGGCTATATCGACTCGGCTTGTCATGCTAATAAAGAATATATATATTTTATGGGGTCCTTCTATGTGTTACAAATATTGCTACCTTTTCAGTGGTATAAAAACAGGAAAAATAAAAGAGAATTTTTGCCTAGCCTTGGGTTATTTAGCTTTGCAGAAGAATTTCTCCATCTAGATAGCATATAAAAGGGTGAAATGCGTATCAAGCAAACAGAGATAGAAGGAACCCAGTTAAAGCAAAGACAGGATATAGACTATTGTCTAAAAAAGTCGAAAAAAGGAAAGAGGTAGAAGTAGGCGGTAGATGGAAAAGTCAGATATAAGAGATCAGACAGTAGAGAGGAATGCTGTCTTCTACACACCAAGAGATCCATGCTCCAAAAGCGAACCAGAGCAATGACGGGTAAAACAGTTGACGGGTAATGCATAGGAATGGCTCCATCAAGTCTCAAAGAAAGGCATGTTTGGGCCTAGCCTTACATAAAACTCTATCTCGCTGGTAGAAGATTACTTCGCTGCCTATTGCTACATCTAAGGAAACTAAGTTTTAATCTACTAAGTTCTTTTTCCTTTTCATAGTTCAGCAAGGGCATAAAAGTTAGCCCTCCCCTCATGTTTGTATCTATGACAAATAAAAATATAATTCATTCATTTGATTTAAGCTCTCTAACTTAGCTTAAAGCTCATGCAATGCACTTTGCCCAATTAAGCATTTTCTACTTTGTTTGACTTAAAGCTTTGAAGCACAAAGAGGCCAACAGCTTAGAGCTTTTCATGCAACACACACACACACACCCAACTGTATCTGGTATATAGTTAACCGTTAAATTGATGATGGACTTACCATTATGAGCCGGGAGAACGCTTGGGAGACTGTGGTGATCGTTTTGAATGATTTATTGAACAGCTCAGATGGCAGGTCTAGCTCGACCTTGCCGCGATCCAGTTCCGCGACATCGCCCGCATCTTTACCCCCAGCGCGGGCCAGACGCTTGCTCTGCGAGAGACAGGTAGAGGGAGAGAGAGAGAGGGAGAGAGAATGAATGCCTAATCGAAGCATAAAATGAAAGAAATCGAACTTGAGCATGGACAGAGACAAGGCCAAGGTCAAAGGCAGCCACAACAACACCAACAAAATCATGGAAACGTAAACTTAAATTGAAAATTCGGGTTGTTGTTGTTGGTTTTTTCTCATCTTAATTTTTTTCTTGTCGGCTTTTGGTTTTTTCGTATCGTGTTTTATTTGTTTTGTTTTGTTTTTCTATCAAAAGATTGTTGGAGGTGTCGAAATATTTACAAACATGAAACAATGCGTAGCATAAAATTTAACTTAACGAGAACAAATTCTGAATAAAAAAAAAAACAAATTCAATCAAGGTTGAGCTTAGAACTAACGAAAGAAACAGCTGAAGAGATTTCAGACCGCCGAGGACAGACTTGAAGGCGTGTGTGAAGAACATAAATTATGGGGAACCAGTTTGGTCTTCTAATAGCCCGCCTCATCCGAATCCGTGGCCGGTGTCGTCGCTCCCGCAATGCCGTTGACACCGCCCGAGGAGCCCTGCAGTATGGGTCCGGAGAAGCTCAAGAACTTGGAGACAACGTTGCCCAGACCGGCATTGGCATTGCCATTGCCCGCCGAGGAGCCGCTGAAGGCGGTGATGGTGGTCAGCACTCCGGTGGTCAGATCATTGGCAATGTTGCCAATCGAACGTATCTTGGGCGATACCACGGCGGTGATTAGGGTCTGGAAGTCCTTGATGGGCACCGGCGCCTTGATATCCCACTGCTTGTTCTTCTCGATGTTGGAGCGGTCCAGCTGCTCAATCACGCGCGTCTTTGTGTCCAGGAAGTTGTCGATTTTCTGTTGATTGGGATGATCGAAATAACAATTAATCGCAGCACACAGGGACAACCCCAAAGGGGGTTCGCATTCTACTCACGCCAAAGACAAATCCGAGCACAGCATTTTTCGCCTCGAACGTGGCATCGGGCAGTTTTCTTTTGTTGCGTTCTAGGCTAGCGCCCAGCACCTCCTAGAAACGAATCAGTTTTCAGAATTCACAAGATCAAGAGAAAGCAATAAAGAAGGGGCAGAGTGACATTTCCAAAGCGATAGGATAAGAACAGAGCTTATCATGTGAAGAGTTTCACTGTATTGGTGAGCTTCTCTCTTGCGAACACTGCTTACGCTCAAAAGAACAATGCAGCTCGAACGTTGGCCTTCTGGTTTCATGGGTGTAAAAAGCCGAATCTATTCAACTCCCGGGGGTAATGGGTGACGAGCTCTGGTGTATGCATTGTCAGACAGTCAAACGCTACATTGTTGTTGTTACTGTCAAGGCAGTTTCATACAAACCTTTGACCATGATTTAGTTAGGATCTTTGGCCTTAAACTTGATTCCTCAGGCAGTCTAGTCAGCCCTTGAGGCTAACAAGATTTGTAAATTATATAGATAGAATTCACATTTCCAACCTAGTTTAGAACTCATTTAATGGAGAAATGTTGTGTAAAACTTATTGGTTTGTTTTAGCGACCTTTTTTTATTTAGCAAGCTCGAGGTGAAGCGTGTGTGTGGAAACGTCAATACAGTTAAATAGGTTAAAGCTCAATTTTTATTTTGAAGTCCAACGGACAAGCAAACTTGAGGCGCTTCCCGCTAAGTAACAGCAATTGACAAGTAACAGAATTAGCTATTTCCTCAGGCTATGACTAGGCTATGTTACAGAGAAGCCAATTCCCCTCATCAGTAACCTTTTTAAGCACACGTTGACTATTGTTTGTGTATGACAACTGATAGCTGCAACTTAGTAGACTCTTTCAAGATTCTGATACGTAGAAAAAGAAGTTGTGAATTACAGACGCCTCTTATTTCGACATATTTTTGTGCGCCTGTTAATCATTGTTTTTTTTTTTTTTTTTTTGTTTGTTTTTTGCCACAGTGGGACGTGTGGTTGTTGCAAGCTCATGCAATTCTAACAAACCAAGACCAGGTCAGAGCACCAGTATGCTGTGCTAATGACTGAGTAATTAAGTTTATGATTTTGTGTTTCTTTCTATACGGCGGATTCTTAGCCTCTAGCCTGATTACGACCATAAATCTGGCAGCAAGTTTAATTGCTGATAAATCAAAGGAAAAATATAAAATGAACAAAAACAAAAACCATAAAAAAATTACAAAAACAAACCACTTTAATACCCCTCAAGACACAGACACAGACACTCAAGCAAGGCTGGTTAGACTTGACCCAATTATGTGCGTTGGCTTAAGAAAAATCAAATCAAATTCATACTCGTAGACCCCCCGACCATAAGTACGACATGAATAATTATTTGAAAAGCAGTATTTAGCTTTAGCTGTGACCCCTGCCGGTGCTTAAATTGGCGGCCATTCTAAGTCAAGGCGTTGTGTGTCTTTTACTTTCAATCTTTACACCATGCACATATATATACATATATATATATAAATTTGCTTATAAAATATAAAAGTATTTAAAATTCACAACGTCATTGCAAGACTCAGAGTCTGCTATATGTATGCACTTTATGGCACCACAAAAACCGAATTGAAATCGAAAACAAATAAAATCGACTCATTTCTAAACAAAACGCATTCGCAATGGCCAAAACACACACAGAGTTGCTGTTGCTTTTGTTGTTGTTGTTGATAGTGATAGATGTTGTTGTTGTTGTTGTTGCTGTTAATTTATAGTGCAGTCGGAAATACAATTTGATTATATACAAACTCGTACTCGTAATTAAGCGACCTTTCTGTGCTATTTTATGCTTTCAAAGGGGAGAATGTTAATGGCTTTGGACTGAAAAAGTTGTGAAGTCATTCAAATAAAATCACTTGCATATGAAATATATATATCTGAATCGGAATACGTCATAATATACTTAATGGGAGAACATTAGAATGACACCATGACTTCCCAGATATTTAATTGAAAGTGATCTGGCATATTGTGTACACTGTCAAAAAAAGGTCTAAACGTATTTATAAAGAACATTTCTGATGTGTAAGTTCATTACAGTTTGTTTTGGATAAAAAGGTTGATTGGAAAAGCATCCATTGCCAGTTTTTAGAAAATCCTTCAATAAGTTTTAAAGAATTTCTACAAATAATAAAAACAATCACAGATTCACGTGCTTTCTGTTTGGTTTTCAGTGTTAATGTTTCTTTTTTAAATGAAATCAACAGATTAGATGGGGCTCACTATATAATTTGATAACTTTATCAATTTGTCAGAGGATTTCATAAGTCGTTTGTGTAGATTTCGAACTACCTGCATCATCTTTGAAACTGCTTTAAGAGCTGGATAGCAGAATATGGCTGGGAATGTTAAAAGAAGCTGCCATAAGTCTGGCCTTACCAAGACAAATTATTAATTAAATTACTAAGTGAAAAATTTGATTTGTAAATATAAATATTCTTTGTTTTTGGCATCAGAATTTGCAGTTGATCTTGTTCAACATTTCGTCAGTAAAAATATTTAAAATTTATCATGGAAGCATACGATTTATATGCCCCAAACTCAACCATAAATTCTTCAAATCCCCAACTGCAGAAGCTCATAAAACATGAAAAATCTGTTAAATTTTTGTGGCTGCCTTTGAAGTATCGAAAACTGAAGTGAAAAGCAAAAACACAATGCCAAAATGTGGCCACCTTGCATTGGCCATGTGCAAATCAGGTCAGTTGTTCAAAGGTCTGTTTAAAGCTGAAGTTAACCAAAAAGTAGCTGGCAAATAGTTAACCTATTTGCCTAACAAAGTCAATATTAATTGAGTGGAAGCAAGCTAAGCGTGCATATAAGCTTTCCTTGTATTTGCTGGTATTTTAAGCACAGTTTTTTAGCAATATTTTCATCTCATTTTTCGGACATTGCATGAACTTTTGTAACACATTTTATGAGAATCAAAAAAATATATATAATTCAGCATTGAAATTCAGCATTTATGAAAATATATATAAATACATATATAAAGGCAACTCTGAAGACAACAGCTGTAGAGGTCGCCTGTATAAACCAAATATCTATATAAGGTTTTATATATGAAGATCTTAGGAGAATCTTCGCTAGGTGCTGAGGACAAACAGTACAAACCTCAAGTCAGGTACAACACCAGCTCATAATGTAACACAGATGTAACAGATGTAACACATAATGTAACTTATAGAAGCATTTTGTTAAAGTTTACAATAAAGTTCTCAATCAAGTTCAGACTCTGGAACTTTTAAGCGCAATATTGCTAAAACTTCACTTGTAAATTAAAACCACAAAAGAATCGTATCAGTATGTTGAAAGGTATGGTGACTTCGCAAATTTAGCGGGCAACGCAAGATTCGATTATCGTTTTGATGTTATTGTTGTTGTGTCCCAAACATGTGTTCACAGTGCCAAGTACATAGCAAACTTAGTTTGGTTTTGACACGTAAAAAACGTAGACGTATTTGGCATTGGCTCTTTCTGGGTGCTTCCATTGGAACGATAGGGCTTTGATTTCGACATAATAACCATATACCCATTATTCGTCAACAGTTAGGAGCAAATGAGGATGCTTTTTACTCGGATGACTACACAAAATACATTGTTGAGGCGCTCATTGTTTTTAAAGCCATTCAAATGTTCTATAATGGCTAACTAATTTGCCTTACAGCATCCCAGGAGCTTGTTTGTTGCACTTGCAAGTAATGTGTAGGTTAGGTTAGGTTTCCTTCTCACCGACATAGCTTATCAGCCGATAAGTTCATGTTGTGTAATTAACTACGCAGTGTACAGTGTCCTTTTAAGAGTCCAGTCAGAATTCGAAAGGGTTTTTCTCAAGGGTCATACAAATGCTTAATCTCTTAAGGCCAATTTAAATATGCGGTTTCATCTCCTTGTGGCTTTCGGAATCAAAATAATTCACTATTTCCTCGCTATTGCTTGTACTTTTCACCAGACCTATATTTTTTTGTAAATTTATAATTCATTGTAAATTTCTTTAAGAATATAAGCATGGATTGAATCCACTTGGATTTGTTGAGGTTTATCGTTCTGTGGCGCTCTGTGCATTCGGACAAACTTTTCGAAGTAGAAGTGCAATTCCAATTCGATATTCTTTTACCTTTCGAAGTGTCAACGGGAACAGGCCTGATAGATATTCATTTGACACGCTTTCAGTTAGAATTTTCTAAAGCAGCTGCTATAAATTTCTGCAGCCTGAGGGAATTCAGAGCTTTGATGAAGTTCTTGTCTTTTTGTAAGTGTTTCTATATGTATGTTGATAATACCATGATGTTATTATCTTAAATATGAATAATTATAATCAAGCTAGTTCAAGCATCTGATTGGTAGAAATAAAGTGAGTTTTATAACATAAATTTCAAATCCCTTAGAAATTTTTTCATATACAGAGTAGAAACAATTCAAACTGGCCTTGTATAGGTTCTTATTGGACTCTACTCCAGTTACGCTCAACAAATTTTGTTTTGGATATGTACGAATCGAAGCTCTACAAACTTTCATTGTTAGTTTTTATAAAGAGACAATTGATGGCACTTTTCCCTGACCACTCAAATGTTAACCCTGTATATTGAATAAAGGCAAAGTTTTCCTGAACGCGTAGGTCAAAGGGCAATAGTTAGGAGGCTGAAATTTGAACACAAGTTCAGTTCCAATTACAAATCAAATCAAAATCGCTGACGAAGGCCGCATGGAGACTGCCTCCATCTATGTTTGAAATACTCAAGTCAAATCACACTCTGGTGTATAGATTTAAGTAGGCTCATTGCAATGGGAAAAGAATAACCCGGTGCATTGTCAGAGCGTGGTCGGGAGAAGATTTGGTAGAGTAAAAGTAGTTAAACTGATTAGTACCCATGTGAACTCTGAACCCGATCTGGACGAAGAGTTCAATATATAGCGAGTTACATTAACAACTATTGTGTCACAATTGTGACTGTACGTGGCCGCCACCTTCTTGAGCTGCTGCTCTAAGTAAGCCTTAGTTGTTCACTTGAGACTTGAGACATGAGACACGACTTCACAAAGGCTTCACAAACTCCAACGTCAACGTCAAAAGTTCCTTTCAGTTATGATTATGAGAGGGCGGAACTGGTGGCTAGATCGGGTTCGGGTGTTTATATAAGCACTGGCCGCAACTTGTCTGCCAAAGCATCTTCAGCAAAACAAGTTCCTCTAACAAAACTGGCAAAGGAAAACAATTTTCCATTTTGCAGCAGATACTAAATACAATTTTTCACAATATTGTAAATTAATTACAAAAGAAAAACAGAAAAAAAAGGGGAAAAGAAGGAAGCAAGAAAATAAATAAAGCGCGCTCGCTAAAAAGCCAACAAATACATACACTTATCACACATTTTGTCTATGAGTATAGGTATATAAATATATATATATATATATATATATATATGCTTATATTAATAAAGTGAGCCGGGAAAATTTCACAACCATGCAGCGATGGCGATGGCCACAAAGAGACGTTACCCCAATGCCCAAAAAAAAAAGAGTTTTAACACCCCACTCTACACTTTACACTCTGCACTACAAGTCGTGGCTAACTTTCGTGGGTCTGTCGAACGGTTTTGAAATGTTAACGTAGGTCGTTAACAAGTTTGTTGTCGCCATCGACAGCAACATCGCGATCGACATCGTTGTCGTTTATTCAAGGTCGTCTTGTCTTTGGCTTTGCTTGATATGAATTTCGTATTACGAATTTTGAATTTCGAATTTGAGTTTTGTTGTTGAGTTTGGATATCTTTTGAATGGTTTTAAGTTTCCAACAATAACAACAACAACAATAGCATAGTTCAATGCACCATTGGCGGAAAAGCAGCCAGGCTTAAAATTAGCAAGCCCAAATCGAGCTTACACAAGCTGCTGCAGCTGGCAAACTTTACTTTCACGCCCGAGCAGGGTCGTGCAACAAGTTGTTGGTATTGGTGTTGGTGTTGCCGCTTGGCCCCACTCACTGACACAATGGCCCGTTTGCCAAATCTCTGGCATCCATTTGGCTTCCTAGTTGCTACTTTACCTCAGCATTGATGGGATTCAAGTCTGGCTCGCTGTTGCCTTGGCTCTGATCCTGTAGAGCCAGCTGCACTTCGGTGTCTAGCTGCGGCAACGGCGACGATAGCGTCTGTTGTCCCAATAACGCCAAAAGGGCCATCAATAATGTGCACTGCAGCTTCATCTTCTCGGTGTATCTGTGATGTTTCTGCAAGAATTCAAAGCAAAATGCAGTTGAGCCACGACTTAAAGTGCACAAAAAATATTGAAAAAAAAAAAAATAAAATAAATATCAATTTGGGGACACAAAACGACGCACCAGTGGCAAACAAAATCAAACTGTGACTGCAAACTGGCGACTGAGACTGAGATTGAGATCGAGACAGAAACTTTGGAATAGCCGCCGCAGACGAACAGATATCCGCCGATACTAGCACGTTCACTAACTTTAAGCAAATGACTGCAGACGAAAGTTACTTCAATGATTTAGCAGTGGCCAAAAAATCGGTTACACAGCCGAAAAAGCGCAGGCAGCCGAGAGCTTTTGCAGTCAGCGTCGGCGCACGCTCATTTGGCCAAAAAAATATATATAAAAAAAGAAGTATAAAAAATATTTACTAAAATAAAACTGAACACGAATTGAATTTGATTGCGGCTCAAACGGCAGCAGCAGCAGCAAACCGCAGCTCACAGCCACAATAACAACAACAGCAACAACAGCAACAACAACAACAACAACAACAATATCATCAATATGTATGCAAGTCAGCCAAGACGCTAAGGCGGCTACTGCTCTGCCCAGCCGCAGCTGGCGTCGTCAGCGGCGGCGCGTCCGAGTCTGCGCATGCGCACTGGAAACACGTTTTGAGCGCAAATTTCAATTTCAGCAACAATTCCAGCAGCTGAGGCAGCCCCAGACAAAACGCTCAATAAAGTGCAAAACTTGTAACGGCGCCAGCAACAGCAACAGCAGCAACAACAACATCAGCATCAACCAAGAGGCATTAACTTTAACAACAATTACAAAAACAACAATAGCAGCCTACTGTTAAGTCACTTGTTGTTGGTGTTGCTGCAATGCGCCTGCTTTTAATTTGTACTTTTTGGTTTTCAATTAAAACACAACTTGGTCATACATTGCGTATGCGCAACGTGTGGTATTTACTTTGCCTTTGCTTCTGTTGTCTTGCAAATTGGGGTTGATTATAATGAACATATTATATAGAAGCCATATAGCCTAGTCATGTTAAGTCGTTGGCGTTTGCAAAAGTCATTTGTTTTCGGCTGTATTCAAAATGCTAAATGAAATATTCATTCATCAAATGAATGCTCCTGAATACTTTTTAATTACTCTCAAGGAAATAATTCTTAAGATCAGTCGGAGCTATAGGTGTTCATTCAACATTTGTTTATAAATAAAGCAGCTTATCCTTACATACCTCAACTTGTACTTTTTGTAGTAGTTTTGTCGAGTTTTGTTAAGGGAACAATTCTATATTTCATAGGGACTTCTTGCAGCTTCTTTCGAAGACTCAAACGAATGTTGTCAGAATGTATGCTCCACAAGTTCTCAATTAGGTTACCATCTCGACCTAACGCCGGTCACTACGACACAACCGAGTCACATTGGGCCAGCTGAGATCGGGGTACTCTAGGTATATTAACAGCTAACTAGCCAAAGTAACTATGCCTGAGCGAACCCCACACCACGGCGCACCTCTTCAGCACCCGACCCACCTCCCTCCTATACAACTTGTATATGAGCGTTATCTTGCTGATGCTGAAAAAGTCATGTTGTCACCATGGACTCCTTCCCAAAATGATATGAGCTCAATTTCCAGATATTTTGCTTACATTATTGCAATCAACGTTCTGAAGCTTGCAGGCCTTCCACTAACAATAAAGGTAGCCTCTTCCATTAGAGATCCACCGCCATGATTGCAAGTCTGCTAGGGATATAGCAAATGTCTCTAGTATTTCTTATACCAGTCTGAACCAACTAAATTAAACTTCTTTTCATCACTTAATATCAGAGTTTTTAGTTCGTCATCCCAGAGCTTGTACTTTTCATAAGAAATCCTACTCTTTCTATTGCTCTTTTAGTTTAGGAGGCTTGGGCACATTTAAATGATATTAGGACTCATAATTTCCTGTACTGCTTGTCAGGAGCCGAGTTCAGCCTTAATTAGGGCTAAGGTTAGCATTTCATTGGTGGCTAGACTCCGTAAGTGCAGTTCGGCACTCAATTCTACGTCGAGCGGAACACCTCTACGATTGCTTACGCAATATTTTTGCAGACCTATTAAAATATTTAATATAGTGTTACGAGGACGGCTTACTGCAGCAGCAATCTTATCTAATTTTCCGAAAGATTCATGTTTGGTTTTAATATTATACTGCTCTCGAGTCTTTAGCTCTTACCTATGCCATTTTTGCACTAAAATTGTTATTTCAATCCACAAATAAGTGGAATTTTTAGTTAATGTTATTGGTTGCAAGCCTCTTTAATAGTTGGGAAAGTTTCATGTTGCTGAGATGACGCTGCTGCATTCAAATGAAAACTTATATAATTTTGCACAAATATAAATTTTGAAGAATTTCTTCAAGCTAACGGTACCGTAGCGTGCAACACCTTTGCAAAAATGTCAAGTTTACTGTTGTACTAACATTAAGAAGCTTCGATTCTATGCAGTAGTATGGTGCTAAAAGAGCTCCCTTGAAGTGCCTGATGACACCTAAGGGTTGTGTAAGAGTATTTGTCAATTCCAGACAGGTATTCAAGTGCATGCGTCACTGCTGAACATTTACCTGGACATAATATATGGATATGACCTTCAAGCAATCATGAATTATTTATTTTATGTGCGTTTCATTGTAGTTGTGTGTGTACCAAATGATTAAACATATGGTCTTAAACTATATATTTTATTATCTTTCACTACATATGACATGTGTGTGTGTGAGTGTGTGGAGGAGAGGGAACCATCGCTGACCAATTGCCAAGCCAAGAGGGAAGATGGACGCACAGATTAATCCCGAAACTGAAGGCTCATAGGAGAAATGAACTATCAGCTCTCGCAGTTCATGACAAACTATGGATGATACAGGGAAAATCTACACAGATTCAAATACGAGTGAACAGGATGCCCAGAGGACAAGGAGACCGCGGAGCATATATGGTATAAATACCGACAGTACAGGCAATTGGAGAAATTATGGAGAAATTTATCGCCCACATCATGGAAGGAGATGATAACTGGGTAAGTATTAGTCACCTTATACATTTGCATACATTTGCTCAAATACAATATACTCGTTTACTCTACTAGAGTATGGGTATAAAAAGCCTTGGTCCTTGCTGTTAAATAACTCAACCAACCTACGTTCGCAGTCCTCAATTGAATTAACGCTTTTGTCACTTACAAAATTTTGTGATGACAAAAAAAGATGATAATCGCTTGGTGCAAGATCCGGACTATACGGTGGTTGTATTAAAACTTTCCATTCAAGCTCCTTAAGTTCAGTATGGGTTTTGGCGAACTCAGGTCGCTTTTGGTCTATGGCAATCTTCAAGCGTTCTAATTGTAGACAATGGAGTTTCGAGTTAAGTGTCTGCCCATATGGACGAAGCTCATAGTAGATTCCCTTCTAATCCCACCGAAGGCGCAGCATAGCCTTGCTGGCTGTTAGCCCTGGCTGGGATGCCGTTTGAGCTGATTCACTGTTCCTTGAGCAGGATCCTTTTCTCACCAATTTTTCCTAACCAGTCACCATTCTCTCATTCCATTAGGTTAAGCCAAGGATTCACAGATGAAAATTCGATCCAATCTAATAAATTGGCATATATTTGCCTGACATAAAATTTATTTGATTTTCCCTCGAAAAATTACAATAAACAGTTTGCTAAAATTCCCATTTTGAAGAATGAATTTCTATAGTTAAATATAGTTGAATGAATTTCTAATTGATTGAACTAAAATATAGAACTTATTTGCTAATCTTTCGTATTCCTCAACATATTCAACCCACTTAATTCCATTTTCGTAAGTTAAAATCAACATTTTATATAAACACTTTTACGGTCCACAACTAGAATTACATACTAAATCGAACTAAGAGAAAAAAAACACTTAATCAAGTTGCTCGCCTTCAGCCAGCAGAGGGGGTTGGCCTGTGAAGGCGTGACTGACTTACGAATCCAATAAATTGGAGTCAAAGTGCGGCATATTGAAAACTCAAAATACAAAAAAATACAGAAAAAAAGCATCAGCTTAATAACAAAATTACACGAAATGCACGCCAGATGGCATAAATGGTTCCAACCGAGCTTAGGCTGAGCTCTGAACCGAGCCGAACTGGACTGTGTTAGCCAGCATGCATGTATAATTAGTTAATTATTTGTTATGCTATCTGGCGAAAATTGTCAGCAATTAATAAGCCGAATCACTTGTAATTCCATGGAAAATTCCAATCTCTACCATTGACGACAAGTTTTTTGTTTTATATTTCAAGAAAATGAGACCTATTATATAAGCCAGCAGATAAGATTGACAATGAGACTTGGTAACAGTGTGATAAGTTCGGGTCACGGCTGTCTGTAGAGGATTGTTTAAAGCAAAACATGCCAAAAAACCTTAAGAACAAGTACTAACCCAGGCACACTAAAGTCCTACTCTAACACTTACTGTCGACCGATAATGATTGCTCAAATTTGTGTAGTCATCCAAATGATTACTGGGCCAAGACTAATTTGTATTTATCATTCCGCTCCCCGATCATTTGTCACATAACTATACAGGCCTGTTGCCGTTGCCATATATTTTGTTACGACATCCTTCCAGTGTACTTCAACCCGACTGGTTTACTGCACACAAAGAAAGGAAAAGCCGAAAAAAATTAAAGAAAACAAAAATTGTTTAAGATAATATTTTCAAGGAAAGCAAATAAATACAAAAATCAAATAAATCTACAAATACATTAAAGAAATCGTATGCCGAACTGAACGCATCGCCAGATGGCAACGAAATGAAAATGGGTTCAGTCTAGGCCCTGACAGAGAGCAGCCATTCTCCCAGTCATCAGGGCTGGGTATGAGGAGTTTTTTTTAGAGTTTTGATTGCAATCATGCAGGGCTCTAACCAACACCCAACACAGCTAGGACTCAGGCTTTTCATTCATGAATGGCCGAGAATAAAGGCATTCCCGGCCACTTTGATTTCACATACTAAACAATATAATAATACCAACTTAAATCGCAAATTGGCTGCTTAAAATGCCATAGAGTGTTGTCAGTTTACAGAATTCGCCATGCTTCCAGTCTTTGCAAGATCGTTTAATATTTTGTTTTTTTTCATTTCAAGCTGAATTCAGCTGCCAATTAACTTTAAGTAATCAGTTGAGCTACTTTACTTTGTCTGAAGGCGATTCGCTTATCAATTTAATCATTGACTAAGCTCAAGGTTAACACTTGTTAGCGATTGTACGGCTCGGTGGTTCGGGCCAATGGCAGAAGGAATCGAAATGCCATTCCTTAATTGCATTAACTGAAGGCGCCAGGTGTTGGCAGTTGCAAGTCACAGCCACGCCCACAACACTTATAAAATGGAGGCGTAGGGCCACAACTAGTTGTGACTGTCACTTGGTCAGGTTTTGTCCGTTTTTTTGGCAACATTTTACGATGACAGCCAAAGTGAAGCTGAAGATAAAACAATGTTAAAGCGCGCATCCGCTACAATGACAAAAAAAAGCCAAAAATAAAAAAAACAAAAAAAAACAGGGCAAGTAAAATTGCTATGAGAGCAAATGATCAACTGGAAAATACTCTGGTTTTAGGTTTAATTAAAAAAATTTGTTAAAAATAAATTCAAATTTAGAAAATGTCGACAAACAGGACACTGATTGAAGATGAAGGTCCAGGTCAAACTACTTAACGAGAAGAGAAAGATAGAGAATTTCTAATATCCAAAGAAGGCCAAATTTCTAGAATTGATGGCCAAAGACAAAACTTATGAACTTGTCCATTATATATGGAAAGCTCCCTCACGGAATAGTAAAATAAGTCTAAAATATGACTTGAAATTGTATGAAAATTCCCGAACTTCTCTTCCTTTTGAGCAAGCTGCATATGCTTTAGACCAAGGTTTACCCAAGAGCAAAAGACGACAGGCAAAATGCAAAGTGCAGGCTGGCAAAAGTTGTGTTCATCGTTTGTAGGTCACAAGGTCGAACCAGTTGACAGCACTGCCGATCTTCATATCTCAAAGGTCTTGGTCTCAGTCTCAGTCTCAGTCTCAGTCCCCGTTTAGCCCCGTTTACGCCCGTTGAACGCCAGTTTCGAGATCTTGCAGAACCTGTGCCAAGCGAGTGCCTCTTACTTTTGGCCTGCTTCAGCTACAGCTTCCAGTTTGTGGCTTAATTAACTTTCAATTTTTGAACTTATTTATTTTTTTTTGCCGTATTTTAGTTTATTTTATTTCAAGTCAATAAACATTTTTATATGCATTGCATTAAAATGATTTTGCATAAATGGAAGAAAAAAGAGGAGCTAATGTTGGACCCCAGACGATATTGTGACCCAATTAGGGGATGCCCTTCATCATTTTGTTAGCTTTGGACGAGTGGAATTTTTACATAGAGGCAGCTGGAGCTTCTACTAAACATCTTACCAAATAGTTTGCCTCGAACTAAAGGTGGAGTGTCTGGAGAGGGCAAGTGCCAGGATTAATGCATGATCAGTCCGGTTTTTCATATCCTTTTAGGCGCAGAAGGCTTAACAACCTGATCAGAGGCAGAGTTGGAAAACTGTGAGACAATATATTAATAGTGATTGTTCCTGTGCCTTGTTTATCGTCACAGCAAAAGACATTTGTATTGACATCATTGGAATCCATGGAAAGAGTTAATTTTGCCTTCTTGTCTCGGTGCTCAACGATCTCTGATGCACCCGCTTGGGAAGTAGTTTCACGGTAGCCTTCTCGTCTGCCCAAATTTGTGACTAAATATCTCCTAACTCTCTTGTTTCAGGCGCCTGGTGTTGGCCATGCAAGAGATGATTGAAATTATTGTTTATTTATTTACCAGACAACATTTTTGGAATTTATATTGTTCAGGCAGTTAACAAGCTGGAAGAAATGGCAAATACGGTGGCTACATATGCCAAAAGATAGTGCAATGGGTCAACTTTAGACAACTTTTTAAAAAGATACAGAAAAAACTTCTCTACAACACATTAGTTTCTTATAATCTTTAGATATTTTCTCAATTTTGGCTTTTGCACGAAACCACCTCAGAAATGTGTAGCTATTTTCTCCCCTTAATGTTAGTATTCCCTACAAATTGCTAAACAGAGACAGCCAACTGACAACATCTAGTGGGCCTTCCCTTTCGTAAGATTTGAAATTTCAACTTGAACTTCCATAGTAGGCTTTGCCTTCGCAAACTCTCGACTATTGTTTGGAGGGCCACGTTTATTCGAATCATTCGATTTTAGTGGCTCCTGCAGTTCAGAGCTGCTCGAATTATCTTAGCCTTTTATTATTTTTAAACTTTTATTTTATGGGCTTATTGATTGGCTTCAGTAGTCCCTTCTCATTTTTCTACTTAATTGGCTTTGATTTTTCTTTGTTCAATATTCATTTCCCCGCTTGCTTTAAAAATAATTCAAACTTTTATTTTATGGGTTTTAAATTGGCAACCGCATTTGCTCTTGGTAATGGCTGACTTCGCAGCAACGCACAGGTCAAACGGAAATAGGTAGGACCTTAAAATTTTTACACAAAGTATAGCTAATGGGCTGGACGAGCGCTAAGAAGCCATTAACCCATAGTCTAACTGCAAGCTGGTGAAAATGGGGGTCAGGGGTCAAAACGGCAACGTCAATATATTCTGCATCAGTATTGAAATTTTTTGTGAATTTATACTGAAAGCCAAGTTATAAAGAGTGGGGGGCGAATCGAAGCTCCGCCCCCCGCTGGCTACGCCCTTGAGCAGTAGCACGCACTTTTATACAAGCATGTGCTCGAACGAGCTTTTGCATGCCCGTTTCGCTGTGGCTGCCCTTAGTATTACAAATTCCTTCTTCTGTTCTGAATCTTGGACCTTTAAACGGACGAGTTTTAGACGAATTGACAGACAGACAGACGGACATCGCAGCTGTTGATGTTGATAAAGAAATGTTTGTAAGTGCACTTGGGTGCCGTTAAATACATCGACACAGAAAACTTATTCTAAATTTTCTTTCCTTTTTATAGTTTTGCAAGTTAGCCTTCCTCTCTGGTTATTCATATAGATTATTTATATAGCTTGAAACTTTTGCCATTTCAGAAGGATATATTCAGCATCGATGTAATCCATTTTAATCGGCGTCTAAGTAGTTGTCAAGGCATCTCCAAGTCAGAGTTGTCACATTGGCGGCTAACTATAAAAATTTACCGCTTCGGCAGACTGTTTACCAACTTAACAGGCACACAGACATACAAGCTTATGCAAATGCGAAGGCAAATGGCAAATTAAATAAATTGGCTATGAAAATTCAATTATCGGTCTGTAAGTCACAAGAACAAGACAGCGCGCCTCAGACTTATTTGCAACCGAGAACTTGTGCCCCATAATAATGCACGTAATTGTTTTGGCCAATCTGTCTGACAGCCAAGTGCCTCGTAAACCTGACTTGACGCAGACGCAGACGCAGACGGAGACGGAGACGGAGATGGAGACTTTGGCAACGCTTTTCATATGCCATATTCGCAACAAAATCCGCTAATCACTTGTCATACATATCTGACATGGCCAAGACCCCGCAATGTAACAACACACAAACTTTTTAACTGCCTTTGTCGCCGCGGCGCCTTGCCACGCCTTCCGCCGCAAGCCGCCCATTAAGAAATAGAGCGAAAGCGATTAGGCGGAGGGTAGGCGGCACGGGCATGCCTAATTGCCAGATAAACTGCGAGAGCATGAGCCAAGCGAGCGACACTTTTTATCGCCGACACGGACGCACTTGCTCGTCCTTGTCCATATGGTTGACCCGGACCCGGCCTTAATGCCGAGCAAGTCTCAGTCGTAGATCTTCATGGCTTTTCATGATGGCGTTTCAACGATGCGACAACGATGCGTGCCTATAGCTGGAGTCAGTTCATGTGCCATTGCGCAAATGTCAAATGGTCAACAAAATTGTTGTTGTTAATGGGTGAGCACGTGGAAAGGGGAGGTGTGTAGTGGGGGGCAGGGGGGTCTGCTAGTTATATACATTTTTTGTTATAGGGGCTCCAGATGCATTAAATTTGTAATACACTGTGCGAAACAGGTGGGTGATTCTAGCTAAATGAAGGCTACAAATATGTGGCAAGATCTGTTAAGAAAAGTTTCTTTAAATTTGGTTTTTGAAACTCTCTTGGAAAAGGCAAATGGTTGCTTTTGAGATTATTATTGAAGTTTCGGGTTTTCGAACTAATGTCCGAATCGTGCTGTGACGTCAGTGGACAGAACGAGACAGAACGATGAACATCAACAAATCCAAGTGGATTCAATCCACGCGCATGCGTTTTCTTTACATTTTTTTTTTAGAAAATATTCTTAAATAAATTTACACTTGAGGTATATCAATGAATTAAAAATTCACATAAAAATATATGTCTGAATTACTTTTGATTCCGCAAGCTAGAAGTCGAAACGTTTCAAACCACGGATTCGGAACAGGCCTGATTATTTTCCAACTTTTGGTCTGCTGAGACACTTCTTACTCATTTCTAATACATCTTTAGGGGCTTGAGGTTCGCCTAAAATAGTCACAGATTATGCTTCAGATTGAAATTAGCCTCCTCAGTATGTTGTTATCGGAGACTATAAGAGCTAGTGTGTATGTAGTATGTAGACTCGTTCCGTGTGGTGTCATATCACGTTCGTTTTAAAATTTTGCTATACAAGCAAATCGGGCGCACATGCCATATCATTGCTTTGTGAGAGAGAGAGAGAGGCAGCATACTGCTGAGTTGTAAACATGTGTTCACCAAATGGTCATCAAGAATGTTGTCAACATTGTTTCTGCGAGCCAAATTGTCTTCTATACATGTTGCAGGATGCCTACAAACATGTTGCCGGTGTCCGAAAAAAAGGGATCTGAGTACGTGTATCTTATAGTCGGAGCTCGACAATAGCATTCTTACTTGTTTGGTTCTGCAAAGGTGCATAAGGTTCGGCTACCCGAAGTTAGCTTTCCCCTTTTGTTTTGTTTTACTTTCGCTGTATTTGTTTTCTCAGTGTACAGTTGCAGACGTAACTTGGTAGTAAGTGCAACTTGTTCTCCCTCTTTCATATATATATATATAGTATATATGCACACGTTTGTGTGCATGTTTATGACTTTGTGTGAGTTGTTAAACTATAATTTAGCATTGCCCAATGTTCAACAAGTTACTGTTGCTGCTGTTGTTGTTGTTGTTATGCAACAATTGTCATTATGCATTATTCAGTTGCAGTTGTTGTTGTTAATGTTTTATGCTGCATTAATGTCACCCATGTTTATGTTCTATGGGCAGGCATAATTTCATAGCCCGCAGCTTGCAGTGCACCTTCAAAAGAGCTGAAAAAAAACGAGCAGGTCTATTAACCAACCGTCAGTGCAATGTAACTTGGTAGCTTAAATAAAAACAAAGGCCAAAAACAAAAACTTATGGCCCTATTTTACAGGGCCTTTACATGGGCTTCACCATTGAGCTTCGCTATGCATTATCAAGCCACCTCGAGAAACTGCTTTGCGAGTAAAGAAAACCAACAAGCGGATCATATATTAAGAAGTTTACTATCTACAATGTTGATTTTTCAAGGCTGAAAATTGGAAATGAAAGAGCTTAGAGACCTCTGCATAAGTCGCTATAAAGGTGAGCACAGCAGGGCAGGGCAAAGATAACTAAACTTAGCAGAATTGATGAACTTATATCAAATGTGAAAGTGTGGGTGAACATGAGTATTCAAGAAAAGATTGATGAAGATCAAATAAAAGTTGACATCAATATTATCAATAGCTTCCCATCCGCCCTCTTCTCCTCAAGGAGCAGAGAAGATACCTCAAAAGAGGATTAGGGTGCTCCTCAGGCCTGCCAATGCTGTTGAATGTAGTTCATCTCCCACTTGTCTGACACCCAGGCCCTAAGACGGAGCGACAAATTTGATGGAGTGTCTTAAGTTATGTTTTGAAACAGGATCCCCATATTGGTATAGCGTTACTAAAGACACACAACCACACAGGTGTAGCATTGGGCGTTTCATATATGCATGCATTACCAACACTTAACTATAAATTAATCAATTTTTAAATAATAATAGGTGGAAAACTGAGTCCAAGTGTCTGGCTTCCTAGTTAAGCTCTGGCTGCCTGCGGATTCAAGAAAGCTGTGAGCATGCTGAAGGTTCCCAAGGTTTTGGTATGGAATCAAAGTTAGCTGCACGCCCGTGGCCAGCATTTCCACAATTTCCTACGCGATGCTTCAATGCCTTAAAACGCCTTATCAGATCGGAATCTGTTTTAAACATAGGTTTACCGTTAGGAGATATATATCATGAGTAGTAATTTATTTACCCATAATGCTGTCTCCATCATCAGAATCAGCATCAAAGAAGTTTCGATTCTGTTCCTCAGCTAACCGCCGACGAATTTTGATTTTAATCTTGCCAAATTGATTTACTGCCTCGTCTGGGAATGCTTCCTGAAGTGTCCGCTTTAGTCGCCTCTCTTGTGTATCCATTTTGAGAACAATTTAAGATTACTACTTGAATGTGTTTCCCCAAAATTGTTGCTTAATATTAGATTGTGTTATGTGAGACTTTGTTTTCAAAGCCACTACAATTTCATTTAAAACCAGCAACGCTATTACTTCCCTGATTCCTCTAATACCCACGGACTTACCATTCCAATTCAAGTTTGATTTGATATTCTTGAACAGCATGAAAAGGGGAATCGATATAACCATGTCCATCTGTTTCTACACAAAGATCTCAGAAGTGTTAAAAGCTACAGAGCTAAAAATTTTACCATATGCTTTCTTTGCCTGCACGCTGGTTAAGTTTGAGTTTTATCCAGATCGGACAACTATTTCATATAGCTCCCATATTACCGATTGAACACTTAGGAGCACAACTTCTCTGTTTTTCATCCAAATCAAACCAAATTCGTCTTGTATCCCTTGTATCCACTGTAGCCACACGCCCACCGACCAGATTTGGTCTAGATCGGTTATGCCTTTCTTGTTTTTCCAATCTACTACTCTATATGTATCAGAAAAAGTAAGTTTGGTTAAAAAATATTGCATTTTATTTCCTTGTATGGAATTTTGCCAACGCAATGTAGATTAATATAGATATATAAATCCGATATGGCATTTGCAAAATGATATTTTAACACTGTCATAAAATTAGCTTTTGGCAAAGAGCCAGAGTTCATCTAATGAAATCAAAACCAAATCTTCAAAGAGGAACCAAATTAAAAGCTGTACAGAGATGTTCATACCCAAGACACACGCACGCACACCCACACACATGCATAGATTTGTTAATATGAGTGCGTGCAAAGCGTAAGAAACCGGTAAATGGTCTCAAGGTCGTTGAGAAACTTTGCGTTTTGTCGTCGTCTCGAGCCGATGGCTAAATCAAGATAAACTCTAGCCCAGCAGCCAATGCAGGCCATCAACGGCTCTTTGAACAATAACAAAGAGGCTAACACACACGCATATATACACACGCACGCACACAAATGCAAATACACAAATACACAGACAGGCATATAAAAAGCGAAAGTAAATGCCATGAAAGTGGAGCACATTAGCTGGCCGCGTTGAAGGCAAACCGGCGAGGGGGCGTACACATATGCAGGTGTTTTATGTGCATGTGTATGTGTATGTGCATGTGTGTGAGTGAGTGTATCTGCAACAAAGTCGGTCAATAAGTTTATTGACCGTTTTAACACATTTTATGCCTCTTGATTAACAACTGAAGTGTTGTCTGCGCTGTGCTGTGTTGTATCGTGTTGTGTTGTGTTGTGCTGTGTTTCGTCGAGTTTCTTTCCAGTGCCCCCAAAATTGATTATGCAAATCAATGTTTGAGTAACTGACCACTGAAAAGTCACAAACTTATCAAAATGGCAATAAAACAATACGTCGCTAGCTCTCCATTTGTGTATCTCTTAGTTATTTTATGTGATTTTTGGTGTTTTCATTATGTAATTCGTGTCCATCGGCAGCTTTGTTAATTTCCATGTTTCACTCTCATTTATTGTCGGGGCGTAGTTTGTCATTATCAGCTTTTACCCATGTCCGTGGGTAGACCAAAGTCTTTCAATCACCTTCATTAATATATCGACATAATGAAATTAAAAGTTTAGTTTGAAAGTGCGAATTTGTCTGATATATTTCATATGTCCAAATTACATATCATATCCAATCGTGGTGTCAGGTCAACTTGCTAAGTCTCAACTGTTCTAAATGCAAAGTCATGTCGCTTCAGACATCGTGCCTGCCTTCTTAACGATATATCGTAGATGACTTGAAACAACAACAAGAATGGATTTAGCACTAAGCGACTGTGCAAGAGCGTAGTTGCCATTGAGACGCCACTGAAGAGTAAGGATGTCATCCAGTGTTCACGCTGCCAAAGCCTTGGCGGCTCGCATCAAAATGCTTCTCATCTGAGTGCAGTAAAGCCGACGATGATCCAGCATTCCGTGCCCTCTGCAAGGGTAACCATTCCACCTCATATAAAGGCTGCAAGATATACCAAAAGGCCAAGAAACTACAATCCCCGAAGCCAAGACGCACTCCACCAACCTATACAGCACCCACTCCAAACCGTTCTGCACCCATCGAGGAGGAAACCAAGTACCGCAACTGCACACAGAAACACCCAATGATCCAAGTCTAGCCAACACCAGATGGGACCGGCTGGAGGCAATGATAGAGAAGATGCTGCCATGACCCAGCTGCTGCCTTCATTATTGGCCAAGCAATGCAATTAAGTCTGCATATTGTCCTTTGGAACGCTAGCAGCGTGTGCAGAAGGAGGCATAAAGTAAAGCACTTCCTTAAGAGCAATCGCAAAGACCAATCTGCTACGAGGAAGAAACACATTTCAACACCAGATCCTACTTCACCATCAATGGATGCGATAGAATATCCACGAGCCTAGCCATAATCGCTCTTTGTGTCCGAGTTTCGTGTCGCACGTTATGCATCCGGGTGGTCGGGAGCTTCTAGTCTGGGTTACGCGCGGAGCTTGGTGTCGCTGGAACTTGGAAACGCAACGGAATGAATAGGAAAACTAATTTTTGGCTCCCTTTTTTGACGCAAAATTAAAAATATTACTCTTTTTATGGGCTTACAAACAATGATATATTAAAATGGTTGCAATGATTACAGCCAAAAGGCCTCATAGAGTCTATATAAGTTATTAATAAGTTTGACAACCCTTTGAGAAGCATTATCGATATACTTGTAGCCGTTCGGCTAGGTCAATCTGGAGTTCTGAGAAATTTCGTAAGCTACAGAAATTTCTGAAATTTTCATCAGACAACTCCCATATCGTAAAGCTGATTTTGTATATTGATTCGTTCGGATGGGACAGCTATATCATATACATATATGCCATGGAATCGACTGTTTTTGTTTGATCTGTTTTGCCTTAGCCCTGCTGTTCTGTTGTTGTTGTTGTTGATAATCCATCAAAATTGTTGAACATTGTAGTAAAATTCGAAGTTCAGTGCGAAAATTGTTAACCCACAGGAATATAAGATAAAGAAAAATAAAAAAAATATTAAAAGTAAAAAACATTAAAATTCTTAAATTAAGAAAGTCGTTTTGTTCTTGATCTGAAGGGTTTGCTTAAAATTTTGAGAATTATGAAGAGCGGCACAAGCTTGAGGGCCATACTTAAAACACAGCCTGCTCCTTGAAAACACTGTGAGCGAGCTCAATATTAAGCAGCAATCTGGAGACCACGTCAATAGATATGGAAGCAACAAAAAATGAGACTAAAAAAAACACATAAAAATAAAAAAAAAACTCATTAATGCCAAAATGTTAATCGAAAGCGTCCTTTTTCATCTGTCTTATAAATTTCTTAAAAATTGCCCAAGTTTAACGAAAGTAGCCCTATGGACTGACGATGATGGATAACGATAGCATGAAGAGCCATTCCTCATTCGTTGCGAGCTGATGCATTTGTATGACCATGATCTGGGGGGAGGGAGAAACTGTCCCGCTAACCAGCATCTGGCGACGCTATATCTACGATAAGAAGCTCTATGCCGTACCGATGGCACAACCTTATCATATTAAGTTGACAGCAAAGCGATTCCCTTGGATTGCCATTTCAGATCAGAAGCTCAACATATGCACCAGCTTCGGCAGCAGTGGATCTGTCGAGACTTGTTGTTTCTGCTGCGAAACACGCCGCACGGCGTCGACGACAACCTGACACTGAGGAATAACAATGCCCAATGCGGAAACGCTTGCTACCGTTTCTGGGTACGCACACCGACCACTTCATCCACAGGTGTACAGCCCTCTCGACATGGGGATCTTTGATATAGTGTCTTCCTCTACAGTTCTTCAGCGGTACCGAAGAGCAAGAGCAATGCCGATGCAGCTTTTCCTCCGTCTATGGAGGAAGACGAGGGGCCGCCACCACAAAGACAAAGGTAGTAACATGACAACATTTCCATTTCCCGACTTTGATGAGTCAACCTATATTTGCTGTACTTTCCTGACCTAATTTTGCTCTCCATAAACTTGTCCTTCTCATTAACTTTTTAATGTGCGCTCATGGTCATGATATAAATATGGATTTATTGTTAGATTTTCCATTCTTTGAAAGTAATCGAGCGAGGCCTTGTTTTTGTTTTCCATTTCCGCATTGCGTATTGCCAGCTATCTAGACCGTTGCCCAATTTACGTATTTGCCAAGCACAGAAAAATTGATTAGAAAAAACCAGTCTGATGATGATGATACAAAAAATAACTGGACTTGTCATGGATTTTTCAACTCTTGCTGTCGAATGGAATCTAAAACGATTTACACGGCTCGCCTTTTCCCCCATTACAACTCCATATGCGGCGAAGGTATGCAGATATGGTGGCAACAATGCAATTTTTTTAGAATTATAGTAGGTGGAAGAGAATCTCTAGTAAATGTTGTTCTTGTTCTTGCCATAGCGCTCGTAATTGCTCTTGGAAGAGTGCCACAGACCCAGTGGAATGGCAGGGTCATGATAGCAAAATCTACCCAGTTGTTGTACTCCTTCAGGTTGACAATGCCGCCCTCAACGGGCCCCAAGCTGATGGCCAGTTGGACTGTCTCGGCTTCCTCAGTGGCGGTAAAGTTGAAGTAGCCAAAGGTCTTGAGGCGCGCAACCAGGACTCGAGTAAAGTTGGTCTGAAGTGCAATACGCTCCACAGAGGCCGTAGGCTGGCCACAGGGAGGCCACGAATTTAACATTTGTGCCACCTTAAACATGGCATAGGGCACCAACAGATCACTCTTGTTGAGTATTTGCTTGGAGACCCGAGTCTCATCCTTAGACAGGCAGACCACCAGCGTGCACGCGGCTAGGGACTGCTTAAACATAATGAAATTGATGAGCACTTACCGTCATGAATGAAATCTTGAACTACCGGGGGGGAATTGTATCCCTATAGGTATCCCAACTGGAGTGAAAACTCTATACTCGCAATGGGTGCCACGATTTAGAACCTCTAACCACTTCAAAAAACTGTATAGCGGAACTGCGTTATTTCTCTAATCCAGAAGAAGAGATCCTATTTGGTATGATTGCCATAATTCTGTGAATCTTAAGGGCACAAACGTATCTATATAATTACTCAGATGCCCCTTATGCCTCAACTTGTCTTACTCTGCATGATTTGGAATCGCCTAATGTCCCTCAAAGTTTAAGAACAAGTTTCCACATCATCAAGCCTCAGCACGAGGTTTAAACAAGATTATATCCATATATATATATATATATCACATATCACATATCTTTGATTTTCTTGCAGTTCTCAGCACTTTAATTAGCAATTCATAAAAATCACCTTTCAATTCCATTTACTTTTTCTGCTGTCAATAAATCGTTTTTTATTTTCTATAATAAACAAAACCTACCTCAACTTGTACGTTTGGGCGACCTTCGTTTGCTTATCGTCTGAAGTTATGAATGCGGCGATAACTGCTAAAATATAAAGCCACGCCTAGCCACAAATGTCGACGAGTGTGTATAAATTAAACTGGCTCTGCCAGGCCAGGCGGCTATAATTATAAAGAAAAATAAAATGAAAACAAACAGACAGACAGACAGACAGCACAATAAGTTAAGTCCCTCAACTAATAAGCAGCTCGAATTCTATACAAACAGAAGACTTTTGTGTGGAATTGAAACTGTTATTGTATAGAGATTTGTTCGGCGCCATGAAACGAGCATATTGTAATGTCGTGTGTCATGTCTGGTCAATTGGTTACGCCTCTTTTATAATTAAATTTACTGCGGCGATTGGATTGAGAACGAGAGAACATTATGAGATGGCCAACGAGTGGGCAACTGCAAGAATTTAGGTTAGATTGTGTTCAGGTGGAAAGTTAATGAAGCAGGCATGTGTGTATATGTATGTATATATGAGAGTGTGGCATCAACAACGCTCCTGAGTCTCTGCCTGTTTTGTTTCGTTTTCCAAATTTCTGAGTGCGTCCTTCTGTTTTTATACCATTCACAAAATGGTAACTAATAAGTTAATAACTTTGTCAGGAAGTGTTTGCGACTGACAAAGGGAATCGATATAACCATGTTTCCCTCTGTTTCAACACAAAGATCTCACAAGTGTTAAAAGCTACAGAGCTGAAATTTTTACCAGATGCTGCCTTTGTCTGCAGGCTGGTTAAGTTTGAGTTTTATCCAGATCAGACAACTATATCATATAGCTCCCATATATCGGAATGTTCCGGAATGAACACTTAAGACCATAACTCTTCTGTGTTTCATGCAAATTACGACAAATTCGTCTTGTGTCCCTTGTATCCACTCTATCCAGTTGTAGATCGGTTATTCGGCAAGCCGAAGCTAGCCTTCCTGTCTTGTTTTTAACTAAAATGTACAGAACTCTTCAAGAAATCTCGATAGCTACGGAAATTTCTGAAATTATAATCAGACAACTCCCACATCGTAAAGCTGCTTTTGTATATTGATTCGTTCGGATGGGATACCTATTTCATATACATATATGCCATGGAATCGACTTTTTCTGTTTGATCTGCTTTTCTGTTTTTCACCCAAAATCAAACCAAATTCGGTTTGTATCCATTTGAGGAGACCTTACGGCCGCTGCCCTGCACACAGCTGTTCGCTAAATATTGTGTAACTTAGATAATTCTAATGCAGAAGTATAATTTTTAAATTGAGTTACAATCTAGGCTCGATTTTCAACGGATATTTCCTTAGTTTTTGCCATTATGTGGCTTCGAGCTAAGAGAGCAACATCAACTTGGAACTGCCCTTGCGCAATGCAAATCAAAGACTAATCATGATCTTTCAAATTCTTCTCTCATTAGCTTCTGCATAAATCTAGAACAACGACAATAGAAATACAACCACAAAAAACCACAAAGTTGTATGTGATAATACTTTTGACCATCTTTCTGTATAATATCACAACCATAGTCAAATTTGGCTTTGCTTTCGTGTTGGTTTTGTTCAATAATGTCTTCCTTTTCGCTTTTGCGTGCATCCGTTTGTTGATTTGGCCTGAATTGATTTCATTTCGATTTCATCAGCAGCTGTTTAACAGCGCCGCTGTGTGGGTTTATTAATAAAAGCATGCTAATCAAAGCCATAAACACACACACACACACACACACACACACACACACACACACACACACATGCACATACACATACACTCAAATGTTGCCTGACTTTATAATTCAATTTACATTTTCTATGATAAATGCGTTGTTGTTGTTGTTGTCTGCGTTGCGTGTTGCAATGCGATGAAAGCGTCAATTGTGAATTTTGGCCAACTGTCAATAGGCAACTTTCATGTTGTTGGGGTCTCAGTACTATAATTAATATGGGCCTGGAACTGACCTATGCCCGCCAGCAGCTCGGCTTGGCTTGGCTGGCCGAACAAGTTCGTTGCCTAAGTCTTTTTTGGTTTTTGGGTTTTTTTCTGCCTTTGCAAACACAGTAAATCTCCAAATATAAGTAATATATTTACAACTCACCACAATCGAAAAAAAACTATATATATATATGATCTGCACACACACACACACACTCACAAAATACACCACAAGATTCCGCTTTAAGCCACAATAATATTTGCACCAAAAAAAAAAAAAGTAGTTTAAAACATAAATAAAATCGCGAAAAAGAAACCCAACTAAACAATTTCAAAATGCAAAATCAAATGCAAATAAATAACGCAACATTGATCCGAAATGTCACTTGGTCTTGTGAAAGATTCACGCGTAACTGAAAGCACACTCCACTCGACTCTGCTCCACAAAGAGCCCAAAGAAGCAGAAGCAAAAGAAGCAAAGGAAATGAATGCGTAAGGTGAAATGTAAAATGTAAAAGCATATGTTGCATTGAGTAAAGTGAAAAGAAAGTGACAAAAGTATGTACATGTACATGTACATGTACATAAACATATGTATGTGCTCATCGAGTGAGTGTACTCGCTTCGCCGGGCAAAGACACACAGACAGAGAGCCATGCGAGAGCCAGCATTGACAAGAGTCTGTCGGTATACGAGTACGAAGCGGGAACGTAATAGCGGCTAATTGAGGTGAACGAATGAAATGAAGCGACGACGACCAACAAGCAGAAAGCTAACGACAACTAAATTAAGGCGCACGCACGACCGCCATGACGTCACAACTACTACAACTACACAGGCAACAACAATCAAATTGTTCAATTGTACTGCAAAAGTTTTGGCCGGGCAAAATTTAGCAAGCTGATTATTCAGACGGGCTCTTTATGGAGTTTTACAACTGATCTTCTCCAGATAGAGAAATATTTCAGCAAATGTATGCATAAATAAGGGTACATCATATGATTAGTTAAAATGCAATAAGCCACACCTTCACACTGGCGGCTGGTACTGAACTTGAACATCTCCTAAAAATTTTCACTAAATCAAATCAAACTCGGGGCTACAGTGGGTAATTTTTATAAAAAACCAGAAAAGTTATGTGGTCATTCTGGAATAATCGGTTATATGTTAGCTGTATAATATAGTTGTCCGATCTGAATGAATCTTGAACTGAACGAGAGTACAGATATGTCGTTGACACATTATAATAATTACAATCTAGATAAAGTTATTGCGCCACTTTTAAGGACTCTCTTCTTCTGGTTCAGATGGAGGTGACTTAAACCAAGCTCGCCTTCCTCTCTTGGTCTCTACTTGTCGA
The DNA here is from genome assembly GCA_037043425.1 of Hirtodrosophila duncani. NCBI lineage: Eukaryota > Metazoa > Arthropoda > Insecta > Diptera > Drosophilidae > Hirtodrosophila > Hirtodrosophila duncani. Next base: position 1,354,424 of record JBAMBM010000823.1, on the reverse strand, counting down.
ATTCAGTCGAAAAAGTCCTTTGAAAAGCTTTGGTTATGGTTGTGTAATTTACTGTAATTGAACCACCAATCCTTAACTGATAACCATAGAGAATAGGCATGAATAGAACAGGATGCACAATTAACTTTTGTTTTCTATTTTTTAGAAATTTACATTTTACATTCAAAATATGTACGTTGTCATGCTGCTATCGCTATTTGTTTTAGCATTCCACTCGCTTACGGCAATATCCATACGCAGTTCATAGCTAAAGTTGTATGTCATCGATTTGATTTCTGCATAGGTTAGAGATAAGTAATTGAAATCACTGTTCATAAAATCACAGCAGCTTTGGCTCTGCATCGTGTTCCGCACGCGAATCTTGCGGCTCTTCGATTGACCCATGAATCTGCCAAAGGCAGTCAATGTTACATACAATGGCTTCACGAATTGCGCTGATAACATCCAGTATATCCATATGTCATCCTGCTCACATATTTCGCTCAACTCTTGATCATCTGCTCCCAGGAAAGCGGCCCAGGAAGTTCGGCATGCCATGAGGATAATAGGGGAATGGAGCTGATACTCCTCATACTTTCCATGCATTGGAAAGTTGGGGAGCGCTAAATTACGACTAATTAGCGATTGATTTCGACTACCTCTTTCTCCACCGTAGGCATATAGGGTTAGTAAGTAATTTTTATATCTGTCCATTGATGACGGCCCCAGGAACTCAACGAAGCTCTGGCCCGCATAAAGTGCTACAAAGCGGATGTGTCCAGTGTCGACATGATGAGTCACAAAGTGCGACAAAATCTCCGAGGGACTGATTATCCAATTACACTGAGGACAGGGAATGGGCACTCGAGGTATGTCCATTACAGAGCGTGGCTCATGCCTGACAGCGATCTCAACATGACTCGGTCGCCTTCGTAATCTATGGCCATCTTTTGTAAGCATGCGCCGCTGCTTTTCATAGTCAAAGCTCTTAAGTTTTTGATCTGCCAGATCAAAGTGCATTCGTTAGATTCGCCACACTCACAAGGGACCGAAGAGTTGCCACACTTACCCTTGCATCCATGACCAATCGCAATGTCAATAGGTAATGATTTTGGAATACCCAGCTTTTGTTTATTTCGCGAGTCTGAGAGATATACAAAATTCGATAAATTCGCCACACAAAAGGAACCGAAGAGTTGCCACACTTACCCTTGTAATCACAGCGTTTCAAAAAGTCAATAGGGAATAATTTTGGAATATCCGACTTTTGTTTATATCGCGAGTCTGTGGACATACTTTGTACATTAGAGATGTACAAAATTCGATAAATTCGAAACACACAAGGAACCTACCCTTGAAATCACAGCCATTCCAAAAGTAATTAGGAAATTTATTTGAAAGATCCATCTCTCTTTGAATTCGGGAATCTGTAGGCATTATCATAAGAGATATATACAATATTGGCTAGAAATACAGTTACCAGTCTTTGGGCGCAATTTCTTTTGCTCAATATCGTTAATTTTGTTCAATTGAAGACTTGAAAAATTTTGTTAAAACAGTTGCATGTTCAGCACACGTTTGTATTTCAATGAAACTAGATATGACAGTTAGTGAACGAGTTACTTTACAACGCTATCTGGCAAGCATATACACATATGGACTTCTAACAACTTCTTCGCACGGGTTCGCTTTCTGGGATAAGACAAGGATAGACGATATTCCTACTATAAGATGCTCGTACTCAGCAGACGGACATGACTAGATCGGCTCGGCTGTTGCTCCTGATTAAGATTATATAGACTTTGTAAGGTCTTACACCATCAATTCTGCCCGTTGATGGAGATGTTTTAGAGGCGCAAGTTTGGCTTTTGTCCGCGTGAATATTGTGAGGAGCAACCAGTGCTGCTCATTAGGCTGAACAACGATCTCAATGCGGAAAAGGTGCACGCTTATTGCAAGAGGTGTAAAGATGTCTATCATCAGCTTAATCAGACTCACATACCAACGGATGGGGCTTACTTCGGCATAAAATTTTCGCATTTGCTTTTCATGGAGTAACACGAGGCGCATCCCAGGGAGTCCAAGCGAGAGTATGTGGCAAGGTGGGTAAGCCTAATAGATATATATCAACTTTTCGTAAGTTTTAACATTAAAATTCTCCCGTTCTCATATATGTAAAGATACTCGGCTCTGTCCCATTAAGTCAACACTCAAGTTGAATTGATCAACGCAAACATCTTTGCTAGCCCTAATCTTTGGCTTGACTGAACTTTGCATTAACACAAACAAATGAGCTCTGATGATGAACCAAAAGAGAGGCCGAAACAATACCAAATGCTTGTAGTTATATGGCCCCTTCCTCTTCACCCTCCAACACTCCGCCTATCCCCCTTGAGTAACGTTTTATTTTTTCATTTCCATTTCCGTCTTTTGGATTGCCCAAAGCTTTGAGCACTTTCGCTTTTACGAGCAGTTGCTGCTGCTTTCCACTGAGTGCATTTTGGAGTGATTTCGAGAATAATCCTTTTGACTGGGTTTGGCATGATGTAATCTTGGCAACTGGGCAACTGGCTACCTGGTCAGCTGGTCAACTGTGGCAATAGCCGCACACTTCATGCCATACGCACACACGTCGTTTTACGCTTTCTTGGCTGCCTTAGCAGGCGAGGTTCGTGTCTTAAGTCTTTTGTTTTCAAGTCAATTCTTTAACCATCAGACATTTAATATGCTTATGGGCTAATATAAAAAAAAAAACACAAAAAAACATATATATATACGAGTATTATATCTAGAATTGGGCAGGCAATCTGGAATTTCGAGAAAAATGCAATTCAGTTCCAATTAGAATGGCTGATCATTGAAGTCCGTCCAAGCTCTGGCCACCGTTGACTTTGTGTGATGGCTGCTGGTGGAGAAGAGACCAGCGGAGGCGTGCGAGGCACCACCAGAGGCGCCCAGCGAGGCATTCAACAGCAAACCCAAGGCGCTGCTGACCAAATGGGAGGCAATCTGCTTGACAAAGCCGCCGGAATCGAAACTGGTCCAGGCACCCCCATCCTTTTTCTTCTGGCGCGGCAGCTGGACGCTGCTATGACGCTCCTCCGACTCGCTTGGTGGCGGCCGAAACTTGGCCTCGACAAAGCTGCTGAGAAAGTTCTTGGCAAAGGTCAGCGGCTGCGGACCACCCTCTTCCTCGGGATCCTGTCAAGCAAAAAAGTGCAGGCAAGAAGCTGTTTAAGGTTTTTGTTTAGATATTTGATGCGCCAGGCTCAGTGGGGGTTAGTAGCACAGTCAAAGAAAGTGGGGACTGGGTTGGGATAGATATAATAAAATTGGGATTTACTGCGCTCAGGGAGGCCACCACAGTGCCCAGAAAGTTGCCCAAGAACTGTCCATTGTTGATCTGCAAAGAAGCATATATTAGAAGGTGATTCTGTCTGCTATAGACGTACAAGAATAACCTACCGCTCCACCACCGCCAGACAGGCCATCCAAAGCAGTGCTCACATATTGACCCAAGACAGTGCCAAAGTTCTTATTTCCACTCAGCAGGCCGGCCAAAAGTGATGTCGAGGTGCCAATCAAGGACTCAATGTCCAGGCCGCCAGGCTGTATACATCATTGGACTCATATATAGTATAACCTCGCTTCATCAGCGCCATGACTTACCCCAAATAAGGTTGAAATCAGTCCTGTGAGTGCACCAATCAGAGCGCCTATATCTGAGCCGCCTTCGCCCTACAAATTGCATGCTTAAAACCACAGACTCTTCGCTGATTCGCTTACTACTTACACCACTTAGACTGCCAATGAGACCCACCAGGCCGCCGCCGCCGCCACCATTGTCATTTTCATCGCCCAAATCCATCAGCTCGGAGGAGCCATCGCCTTCACCTTCCTGCTGCTTGGCAGGTTTGGCTCGGTTGGTTTTGGTACCGTTGCCGTTGCCCTTCGTTTTGGCTGTAACATTTCGTGACTTCAAGAGCGCATTAGTTGGTCAAATGACACAACCACTTTGGGTTGGCATAGGGGGCAAGGGAGATAGACTCCTTCTGAGGCCAGAACGATACCCAAAAGGTGATGATGATTTGGTCAACAAATTTAAATTCTACCTAAGTCCTGATCAATTTGGTTTCAAGAGGCCACAAATGCTCATTCCTAATTCAAATTTTGTTACCCATCACAAACCAAACCTACTTTTTCTGATACATATAGGGCCGCAGATTATAGTGAGCCTTAGCGGTGCTGAATCATACTAACTGGGCTGATGCCGTCGTCTGTCAGCCTTAGACTCTAATTGCACTGAAAACTGCATTTGCATTCGTCAAGTTTGTTCAACCTAGAAACATCCTTTTGAGGTTCGTTTTGGTTCAGAAATGACGCTATCAATTATTAATGATACACTTAACACTGATGGGGTTAGTCACACACAAGGATAATCAATGGCTTCCACTCACGTCTAACTGAACATCCACATCCAACAGCTGCTCATCGCTGGCCTGTTGATTGGACTGCGATTGTTTGTCGCTGCGCTGCTCGTACTGATGGCCCTCAGGCTGTTCCTTCTCCTGCTGCTGCTGCTGCTGTTGATCGACCAGATTCTCACGAAAGTCGTCCTGCAGACTCAATTGTGTGGCCTTGGATTAGATTAGTCAACTGGCCATCAACAACACACTCACCTCCGTCAGTATGGACTTGATGATGCGCATTTCCTCTGGCTCGGATGGCTTTTGCTCTGCATCGGCGGCTCGCTTTCGCAAAACCTTTTGGCTTGCCTTGGCCAGCAGGCCATCGGATTTGGCCTGTTTTAGTATTTGCTTCAGCGCCTGTTCGATTTTCACCTCCAGCTGTGTCTTCATTTGCGGCACTTGACGCAGTATGCTGCGCCTCAGCTGGCCTAGACGTTCGCCCACCTCCGGCTGCTGTCGAACATTGGCCGATTCCAGTTGCTGGAGCTGCTCTTCGTCGCGCTGCTGCTGCATGGCCTGGCGCAGCTCCAGGCGAAACTCATGCTCATCCTTGGCCCTGCTCAGCACATCCAGGGCTAAGCCAAGTATGTCCAGCGCACGCTGGTCGCGCGCCAACTGTTGCTCAATGGCCTCGATCTTGGGTAGAACGCGTTCGTCCTGCTGCAGATCCGTTTGCAGCAGCAGTTCCTTGATGGCCTCCACCAGATGCTGCTCCATTTGCTTTTCCGCCTGGCGAGCGCCGTTGAGCACACCAATGCCAGTCAAGGCGTGCAACTCCTCGCGCGGCAAAGTGCGCTCCAGCCGGCGATAGGCGGTCATCGCTCGACGGTAATGCGACTGCAGCTGCATGCCACCGCCGCTCGGCATGGCCAGGGATGCACACACTAGGCTGAGCAGGAACGGCAGCAGCCATCGCGTAGTTGTGATTGGGATTGCCGTGGCTCTTGGTTTGTCCATGGCTCATCGAAAACTGAGTGCAGGAGCTCCAAGCACTTTTTATATCAATGAGATTGAAAGCCAATTGCCATATCGATCGATTCATATGGAATTGGATTCAGTTTGGTTTCCGCTTAGTCGCGTAGGGGCGTATCAGCGGTGCCCTCGCTTCGGTGGACAGTTTCAGTAAGGGATTGCATAACGGTCCAACCAACTACCTATCAAGTAGGCTGCACAGTGTGGGGGATGAGGATGGCTGAGAAGCTAATCAGCCGTCCATGTCTTTATTTGAGCATTAAACTGGGCCAGCATATGCAAATTTTCAATAGAAGTTAAAGAGGAGGATATGATACCCCCTCCGCCCACCACCCATCCAAAGGGCGTGCGTAGATCAAATGCCGTGAGTAGAGTCAATAGTCTGAGAGAGCACTCCACTTTTAAGGTATCCATAATGGACACACTTAATACATAATGGACACACTCATTAGATAATTCTAATTGCCTCATCCTTCGCTGTCTCCCCCTCCCCGGAGGTCAACCAAAACGGGTTAGGAGCAGATTTCAGCAGGCGGCTTATATAAAAGCCGCCAGGGTGGGCACGTGGGGGGTGCGCAGGTGTCGCAGTTATGTGTGCCTGTTAATTACCCTTTGCCACATCATCAACAACAACATCATCACGATCATGTTCATCATCATCATCATCATCATGCATATAATCAAGCCCATCATCTTGGTAGCTGGCTGGGATTACGTGGTTGGTGGTGGCCTAACGTAATGGCTGGCAGCTCCCAAAAACGGCAGGTGCAGCCCCGTCACGCTCGTTTAACCTTTCAAGTGCGCGCAGTTCCAGCTTCAGCTCCATCTCTGCGACCGCAGGCAAAGATTACCAGCTGGAGACCCCGGACTGTACCCAACCGGACCGGCGAGCATTGCGTATGACATAAGCGCCTCTAAGCGCAATCCATTTAGCTGTACAATTCCGAAAACTGTTGAAGCGTGCCCCACTTGGGGTTAGGCTAAATAAATAACTTTATATACATAAGTACATATATGGTTATGTATGGTTGTTGCTATGTTGCTCTGCCTTACAACAACAACAACAACAACAATGGCCAATTAAAAATGCTTGCCATTTTGACTCCCAAAAATTTTTGCGTCCGTCATTGTAATGAGTTTTTCGTTTAATTTCATTTTGCTTTTGCTTTGGGTTAAATAAATGATACAATTTCTCAGTGATATAATTTGTTGCCCTTTAATGCTCCAAGTGCTATGGCTTAAGTTTATAGTGGGGCACATGCTCGGTCTTGGGTTGAAGGAACCCAAGCCCAAAGATTATATCATGTTTGAGTGCATAGTGCGAAGCACTGTGCTATGTTTATGAAGTTATTCAAAACTAAATGGCCATGAGAGCTGGCTTTAATAGATCAGAGGAGGATCATATTTCATGGTCTTAGTGGCTTCCCGTGTGTTCATCAGGAAGATGAAGATACTTTGCGCATGCAATTAGCGACATTTTTATAACAATTGTACCAAGCCAACTCAAAATTTGTTAAATGAAAAGCAAGTAAGAACGCTACAATCGAGCTTGCTCGCCATGTAAATACTCTGATATGATTCTCCAATCTTGATCAGATCAGACCAGCGGAAGTAGGGTCTCCTCAAATGGATACAAACCGAATTTGGTTTGATTTGGATGAAAAACAGAAAAGTTATGCTCCCAAGTGTTCATTCCGGAACAATCGGTTATATGGGAGCTATATGATACTGTTGTCCGATCTGTCCGATAAAATTCGAACTTCGAGTCTGCATACAAAGGAAGCATCTGGTAAAAATTTCAGCTCTGTAGCTTTTAACACTTCTGAGATCTTTGAGTTGAAACAGACGGACGGACAGACGGACATGGTTATATTGATTCCCCTTGTCATGCTATAGCCTGGCGAACTGTACCAAGTGAACATCATATCGCTCTGGTAATGTAACAACATCATCGACTACCTGCTCAGCTGGCGGGCTTCTAACGTTGTTGGAAAAACGCGTGTTCATTGATTTAGCAACAACGATGTAGGAAGGCATAGGAGGCTTTGCTTCAGCCCGTTTGTACTCCTTATTCAGTTTTTCCTCTCTGTCTCTGACTCTTACCCGATCCCACGCCATCTTCTTGCTCACGAAGATATCGTCTCAGAGCTTTGCAATTATTATCCAACGGTTTTTTGACACTTTATCATGTGCGATGCATTTGGCGACCTTACTAAAGTATGTGGAGTTTCCTTTTAAATCCATTGAAGCCACTTATGCCACTAATCATATATATCTACTCTACATCGAATCCCTTCAACTACATCAGCACTCATCGTATTACACAGGCTTCGATCCTAAATCCTGAATTCATTTCGTTGCCATCTGGCGATGCGTTCAGTTCGGCATGCGA